>CM038141.1:434360996-435560996 GCA_021437245.1 Aegilops speltoides
CAAGAATTTCAAGTCGATGGAGGAGCGCCAAGATTGTCGGGTTGTGCGCTGAAGTAGGGCCCAAGAAAATCCAGATTCTTCATGCTCACTGGCCACGCGATGAAGAATAAGAACTGGCCACCAGATCAGGAACTTTGACTCTCTTGAATTTCTTCAGAGGTGGTGCAGACCAGTCAAATGCTTCCTGGAGACCCATACACTAGTAGAAAAAGGGTCAAACGTGAAGCACATTAGTGCCGGTTTGTATTAGAGCCGGCACTAATGTATACATTAGTGCCGGTTCCAACGGCTAGCCGGGCCGCTCTCATTAGTACCGGTTCGTGGTTAATTTTAGCACCGGTTCGTGCCACAAACCGTACTAGTGAGGGTGGTGGCAGGATGTTGTCGGCCTGGGCCCCTCCAAGATTTTAGTACCGGTTCGTGGCACGAACCGTACTATAGGTCCTCCTGCATATAAACCCTTCGGCCCAGCTTGCTCGTTCTTCCCCTTTCCCTCTCCTCTCCTCTCTGTTCTTCCTCTTCCCTTGAGCTCACCACAAAATTTGCCCAAAATTTGTCAAGATTTGAAGGCCCCATCCATTCAAATGATCACAAAGGTTAGCAACTTTGTCCTTTCATCTCTCATTGCTAGATTAGCTCTTGCAATGCTTTATATAGTTACTAATTTGTGAGTTTAGTAATTTGGGAGGAAATATATATATGTGCTAGTATTTGATTTATATGCAATTTGAGGTCAAAATAACACTTAGTTTGCATATGTAGGTGTGGTTTACTTAGTGCCTTCTAAATCTCCGTTGTAACCACCGCCGATCGCCTCAAGACCGTCTCTGTCACCGGCACCACCTTGTGGTGAGCCTCTTGTTCATGTAATTTTATATAAAAATTATGTTTGTGTGATTTGGATATATAGTTAATCATGTAATAATTATCTTACCCGACGTTGTTTGTTATACATAGTGCCATGGTTTTGATATCCGCCCCCCGCCGCCCTCGCCCTTGTTATGATTCGGATGTGGTATATTCTCTTTAAAACTATTAGTTGCATTTCGTGTTTATGACAAATTATGCCCATCAAGTTGACATAGATATTTTTATCTAGGAGGTATGTGAACCGGAAATTCCAACCCACCCTATTGTCGAGAGGTTAAATTTAGTTGAAAGAGAAAACGAGTACTTGAAAGAAAAATTGAAAAGAATTGAGGGGAGAAGATGGAATTGAGTTGCATGTTGCCGATGTCGCCGATGATCACAAGATCAAGATGGAGAAAATGCGCTGAAGAATAGAAAGATTAGAAAATATGCCATCGATAGTGAGGCTTGGTATCATTATGTTGTTGGATCAATTGTTACCTTAGTTGCGATCTTGATCGCATTTGTTGTTGCATTTAAATGCTTTAGCTAGAGAGTTATTTGTTTGTTGCATTTAAGTGTTGTATGAACTTTATGTATGAACTTGTATTAATTTGGTCTATTCGTGTTGTGTAATGAAGATGAGCCGCAATGGATGTACGATGACCGATGCTCACCCCAGTTCGTTGAGGGCGTGTATATACTTTTCGCTTATGGCCGAGGCAAACAAGCGGGCGGATGGTTTTATGCCTTGTCCATGTGGTGTCTGTAAGAATGGTCACAATTACTCTACGCCAAGAACCATTCACGCCCACTGCTTGAGTCCGGTTTCATGCCCCACTATAATGTTTGGACCAAGCACGGAGAAAGAGGGGTTATGATGGAAGACAATGAAGAAGAAGAGGACGACGACAGCTATCCCGCCATGGGTTCCCTGAATACGATGATACAACAATGGGGAAGAAGCTGAGCCGGTAATGCGGAAGAAGCTGAGCCGGCAATGCGGAAGAAGCTAAAGAAGAGGCATCGATGAGCTTGTTGATGATCTAGGTCGGCCATTGCCGATGCAAAGAGAAATCGCGCAAGTGATTTGGAGAAGAAGAAGTTGCAAAGGCATGTTAGAGGATCACAAAAATTGTTGTACCCAATCATGAGGTGACAAGAAAAGCTGGGCACCACATCGAATTGCTGCAATGGAAGGTAGAGAATGGTGTATCCGACAAGGATTTGGAAAGTTGCCGGTAATGATAAAGGATATGCTTCCAAAGGACAACGAATTGCCCGAGAGTACGCACAAGCAAAGAAGGTTGTCCGCCTCTAGGGTTAGAGGTGCAAAAGATACATGCATGCCCTAATGATTGCATCCTGCATCGCGGTGAGTACGAGGATTTGAACGCTGTCGGTATGTGGTGCATTGCGCTATAAGATCACCGCGATGAGCCCGGTGATGTCGAGGGCGAGCGCCCAGAAGAAGATTCTCGCCAAGGTGATGTGGTATTCTCCTATAATACCACGGTTGAAACGCTTGTTCCAAAACAAAGAGCATGCCAAGGGATGAGATGGCACAGAGAAGACCGTAAGAAAGACGGAAAGTTGAGAGTACCCACCGACGGGTCGCAGGGAGAAAAATCAAAAGAAAGTACGGAAGGAGTTTGCGATGACGCAAGGAGCGTATGGTTTGGTCTAAGCGCAGATGGCATTAATCCTTTTGGGGAGCAGAGCAGCAACCATAGCACCTGCCCGTGACTCTATGTTTGTATAACCTTCCTCCTTGGTTGTGCATGAAGCGGAAGTTCATTATGATGCCGTGCTCATCCAAGGCCCTAAGCAACCCGCAACGACATTGATGTGTACCTAAGGCCATTAGTTGAAGAACTCTTACAACTGTGGAATGGAACAGTGTACGTATGCGTGATGAGCACATGGGGAAGAATTTGACCTCAAGGTTGCTGTTCATGACCATCAATGATTGGCCTGCTCTCAAGAACCTTTCGTGATGCATAAACAAGGGATACCGCGGATGCACGCACTGCTTGGATGATACCGACAAGATATATTTGAATAGTTGTAAGAAGAATGTGTACCGACATCGCCGATTTCTTCCGAGCAGCATCCCGAAGAAAGAAAGGCAAGCATTTCAAAGGTGAGGCGGATCACCGGACGAAGCCTCGCCATCGCATCGGTGCTGATGTACATGATATGCTCAAGGATTTGAAGGTGATATTTGGAAAGTTATCCCGCGACAACCTGTTCAAGGACGCGGACGGACGCGCACCCATGTGGAAGAAGAAATCTATATTTTGGGACCTGCCATATTGAAAGACCTAGAGGTCCGCTCCGCAATCGACGTGATGCACGCCACGAAGAATCTTTGCGTGACCTGCTTGGCTTCTTGGGCGGTATGGGAAGACAAAAGATACACCGAGGCACGGAGGACCAGCAACGTATGCACGGAGAAGATGGCATACATCGTGGTCATGCAAGCTACGCCTTACCAAAGAAGAGAAGGAAATCTTCTTTGAATGCCCGCCAGATAAGGTACCGCTCGCTTTCGTCAAATATAAAGGGAATAATAAACATGGCAAAGAAAAAGTTCCGTAACCTAAAGTCTCATGATCGCCACGTGATTATGACGCAATCGCTTCCGGTTGCATTGAGGGGCTTCTACCGAAAACGTTAGATTAGCCATTGTGAAGCTATGTGCATTTCTCAATGCAATCTCTCGAAGGTAATCGATCCGAAATCATACCAAGGTTACGTAATGATTTGGTGCAATGTCTTGTCGGGCTTGAGTTGGTGTTCCCACCATCCTTCTTCAACATCATGACGCACGCCCTAGTTCACCTATGCTAAGAGATTAATGTTTTGGGTCCTGTATTTCTACACAATATGTTCCCTTTGAAAGGTTCATGGAGTCTTAAAGAAATATGTTCATAACGTGCTAGGCCGAAGGAAGCATCTCCAAGGGCCATCAAAATGAGGAGGTCATTGAGTTTTGTATTGACTTTATTCCCGACCTTAAGCCGATTGGTGTTCCTGAATCATGCATAAGGGCGCATCGATGGAAAAGGCACGCTAGGAGGGGAACAAATAATATGTATGGACGGACATTCTCTCACCGAAGCACACTACAGCTTCTACAGAATTCCACCTTGGTGGCTCCAGATATGGATGAACACAAGAATTTGCTACGCCCAAACACCGAGCGGTCCGATGAGTGGATTACACATGAACAAACCAGAGTTTCGCCAACTGGTTGCGTACACGCACCATGCATGCCACCTCTATTGAAGATGACATGTACTTGCTGTCCCAGCTACCATCTTCAATATAATGACTTTCAAAGGGTACGAGATAAATGGTAATACATTTTACACGATCGCCCAAGATAAGAAGAGCACCAACCAAAACAGTGGTGTCCGCTTGATGCGTAAACCAAGATGGGAAAGGAAACATATTATGGTTATATACAGACATATGGGAACTTGACTATCGACGTGGTTTAAAGGTCCCTTTGTTTCGTGCAAATGGGTCAATATGACACGAGGCGGGTAACGGAAGACCCGCAGACGGAATGACAACAAGGATCTCAACAATCTTATGATGCAGATTTAACCATTCGCCCTAGCCAATGATGTGGCAGGTTTTCTATGTGAAGGACATGTCTACCAAGCCAAGAAAAGA
Source organism: Aegilops speltoides (assembly GCA_021437245.1). Classification (NCBI taxonomy): domain Eukaryota; kingdom Viridiplantae; phylum Streptophyta; class Magnoliopsida; order Poales; family Poaceae; genus Aegilops; species Aegilops speltoides. Next base: position 434,365,530 of record CM038141.1, read on the forward strand.
AAAGATAAGGAAGTTAATGCATCGCACGATGAGCCAAAGCGCACATAGTTCTTTCTCGGGAAGAGAAACATCGGGAGTGGATGACAAGATGACAAGTCGAAGATTATGAAAAGTTTGATGAAATTGCTCCATTCACAAAGTGAATATTGACCCGAGCATCCCGTTAAATGATGAAGATTTTCCATGGTTACGGCGCAAAGGGACACACGCGAAGAAAAGTTTCACACCCAAAGATCCGGATGTGATCGGCTTCACTATCATCACTTTCTTCCGTGTTTCACACCTGTGAGGGAATGTCTGTAATAGTTAGGGTAGTTATGTGTTTTGGCATTTGAAACGCTAAGAAATTTTATGTGCAAACAAATTCTTTTCATGCATTTACTGATTTTTTTCCATTAAATGACCCTGAAATTGAAAAGCAATTCAAATGAACTCGTAAAAGGTTGAAAGTTGGCATGGTATCATAATTTCATATAAATAGCATGTGCAAGAAAGTAGAGAGGGTTACGATAAAATCGGATGCACTTCGTACAAAATGGACAATCTCTTTCAAGTATCAGGTTTCCAATTTAAAACTGAACTGTTATAAAGGCATTTCATTTTTAAATAACCTAAGCATTACTAAATTGAATATAATGATAAAACACACTAATATTGAACATAAGAAAAAGAATCACCGAAAAACTTTTTCAAAGTTAAGTTATTCACAAACTAGTGATTCACACAAATTTCAAATAATTCAAAATTTAAACTATTCAAATTTGAAATCTACCGCACTAAGAGAAAGTTTGTAATTTTTGTACCTAAAGCAAAAATATTCACAAAGAAACTCTAAATACAACAAAAACAACTCAAAAATAAATAAAACAAAAAAATAAAGCAAAAAATAAAAAAAAAGCCCGCCATCGGGCCAAAGCGGCTTGCATACGACCAGCGATACAACCTTTCATTGGGCCAGATGCAGGCCTGCCAAGGCCCAAGAGGCGAGGAGGACAGTAGGCCCAGAGGCCTGAATAGGAGAGGAGCTCGAGAGAGCTACCGTGACTGGGCTTATAAACCAGCTATGTAGCCCTCGACTAGCGAGGTGGGACTAAACTTGCCGCACCGCAGCGGCGCTAAGCACCCCTTTAGTACCGGTCGTGGCACAAACCGGTACTAGGGGTTTTAGTACCGGTTTGTGCCACCACCCGCACTAAAGGGGTCGCTTCGCCGCTTGGTCTGGTTAAACAGATTTTAGTACCGGTTGGTGGCTCCAACCGTACTAAAGGTGCTTCTATATAACTAAACACTTCAAAATTTCGCTGCTTTCATCTCCTCTCGCTTCTCCTTCTTCTGACTCGCCGCTTCTGCCGCCGCTTCGCCCCTCGCTGCCGCCGCCTGCCCTCGCCTCGTTGTCGCCGCTTCGCCCGTCGCTGCTGCGCCGTTGCCGCCGCTTCGCCCTCGCTGCCGCCGCCTGGCCCCGCTGCCGCTGCCCGTCGCCGCCTGCCGCTCGCTTGCCGCTGCCCCCCTGCTGCCTGCCCAGACGTCCTCGTCCCCTGCCGCCGCCCTGTCGCCGCGTCAGCTCGTCTTGCTGCTTGCCGCTTCTCGCTTAGCCGGCCGTGAGCGCACACACACACACACACATACATTGTTAGACATTTTTCTGTTTTTAGAAATAGTTAGAAATGTTAGAATTGTTAGATTTGTTAGAAATGTTTGAAATTGTAGAAATTTTCTGTTTTTAGTTATAGAAATATATAGTTATAAAAAAGTTAGAATTGTTAGAAATTTTTCTGTTTTTTAGTTATAGAAATAGTTATAAAAATGTTAGTTATATATATAGAAATGTTATAATTTTTTTTCTGTTTTTTAGTTCTAAAATATTAGAAATGTTATAGAAATGTTAGTTATATATAGCATTGTTAGAAATGTTATAGAAATGTTAGTTATATATATAGAAATGTTAGAAATTTTAGTTATCAAAATCCAATCATTAAAAAAATGTTACTTTTTGCGGGCATATAGCTAGTATTTGTTCTCGACGATGCCCGGCCCGCATCTCGCCGACCCGTCTGTGACGACGCCCAGCCGACCCATGTCCGGAGTGGGCTCCACTGGCTGGCACCTGGAGGTGCTGCTTGAGGGGCGCCGCTTGACGAGGAACCCGCCAAGGGTCCGCTCGTCGACCCCGATCTCGCTTTGGTGGTGTTCGCAGGCCAGTTTTGTGCGGAGGGACTCGCCCGCCGGAGGTGGTACGTCGCCGTGTCGTGGAGGAGGACGAGCACGCCCATCGCTACATGGTTGCGTTAGAGGGCGGCAGGTTCTCCAATACGTGGCAAGATCTTCGGGATCTCACTTCAGCTATGATTCTCCGTGAGGGTTCCTTCTCTTTGGTGTCCACCGCCTACACGGAGGAACCGCGAGTGTCCTAGATTCTTATGTAGTATTCGATCTTTATTAGCTAATAGCCAATGATGTACTTTTCAATATTATATATTATTCGAGACGATGTATTCGAGATTATATCTATTATTCTCGACGATGTATCTAGATTATATCTATTATTTCGACGATGTATTCGAGATTATATCTATTATTCTCGACGATGTATTCGAGATTATATCTATTATTCGACGATGTATTCGAGATTATATCTATTATTCGAGATTTGAATACTAAATTGTTTTATATTTCTTTTGGATTAGTTAAACAAAAGCTATGGCGCATAATACCGACAGAGAGGGAGAATAGACCATGTTCGATATGATACGCAAGCGATGATAATCAAAATGAAGAAGATTATGACGGTTCAATTTCTAAACAACACCGGAGAGGGTGATATGATATTCGATCACGACAAAGTCATGAATGATTATGACGATGACGAAGAACATGATCCTGAAACAACAAACACCGACGAGGTATATATATTTATATAAGCAGCATCCGTGATCATCACATGTTTTAAATGACTTGAAGATATATTAACGAATCGATCTTTGTTCTTTCAGCCATCCGGATCGAGCAAATCTTCGTAAAAAGGACGAAACGAGGCCCGAATAAAAAGTTGAAGCCGGGCGAAGTACAATATCGAGGCATGCGACCCTACCGCAAACCAATAGCGCCTAAGAAGATTAAGTAACAAGTTCGCTCGCTCGGCAGGCGGAGTTCTTGTGAAGGACCAACTCCCGATCAAACTTCAAGAATGGAGGGCGCCAAAGAAAGCCACGCCCAGATGTTACTTATGTCGACAAGAATCAAAAGATCTGCTTTGGGATACTCTCATGGAACATTTCACCCTACCAGATCATTTCACGTATATGTGCGAGAAAGTCAAAGAGGCTGCTCTTAAGATGATGGCGATCGATTCAAGAACTACAAGAATGGTGAATGGAACAAGTACGCCAAGGAGGAAGGAAGACTCCAGATTCAAGGAACACCGAGAACCAACGTGATCATTGGGCCGATTTCGTGAAATTCAAGGATTCGAATTAGCTAAGGAACGGTCGAGAATAAACAAGAAGAATGCCAAAAGAAGGATAAGTTCCATAAGTCAGCTGTGGCTATGCGGTGGCAATGCCTAAGTGGGATAAGTCCGAGAAAGAGATGGAGGATGCAGTGTCACCCGGTTACTAAGAGCTGGCCCGCCGTGGTCGTGGACTTGGTTCTATGCGCATGGGGGAGTTGGACCGGAGACAGAAAAGTTTCGACGAGGGCAAGTCTCAAGGAGCCGACGATGCGATATTTGTTGCAATAGAAGAGGCACGAACGGGGTGTTCCAGCCCAACAGAGAGAACGACGAGCTTACGCGCCCCGGGAAATCCTCGAACACCCGGAAGAACACGAGGCAAGGGCGCTATTCCGTGGTATGAGGGGTTTTCAGATCGAACACCGACTACGTAACCTGCGGCGAGAAAGAAGATTATGGAGGAGAAGAAGAGGAAGATGGAGGAGGAGCAGAGGAAGCGGACTATGAACGCCTTCAAGGCCTAGAAGCAAGTCAAGCGGAATTGGCAACAAATTCCAGCGGCAGCAGGAGCAGATCGACTCACTTACCCATCAAAGGGGTCTCAACAGCTGCAGCAGCTAGCGGATGATCCAGATTGATAGCACCGCCCATCCATGCCGAGAAGCAGCGTGGGTTCCATCCCTGACGACCCAATGTTGGTAGATACCCGTGGATGACATCACGGAGAACACTAATCGCGAGCTACACTACAAAATGAAGAACATATCCATGAAGGTGGCGGACGGCTCGCTTTCACAAATCCCCGAGGCAACCTTCCATGGCAACCCGACACAGCGGCTATGCTCGTGTCGTGGTTGATGATGTGTGGACCCATATTCGGGCTACAGCTTGACATTGCTGGAGGTGACGGCGAGCTTTCTGAGAGGCCAAACATCGATCATCCTATGGAAAAGGATTGCATCATCTTTCCAAGGCCACCCACACCTGGCCACCCGAGTCCTCGTCAAGTCCGCCACCGAGTCAAGAACTCCCGCCTCCTCCAAGTCCGCAAAGTGTCGACAATCCTCCTCCTCCAAGTCCGCAAAGTGTCGACAATCCTCCTCCTCCAAGTCCGCCAGCAGTCGACGCCCACCTCCTCCCAAGTCCGCACAACCTCAGCCACCTCCTCCTCGCCCAACTCAGTCCCGCCACCATCTCCGCCGCCAAGAATCGCAGAGACACCTCGCAGCTCGTGCGAGCCGACGAGTCGAGGTAGTACAGCTGGAAGTACAAAGGAGGCAAGCGTATAAATATGGTCCAAGCTCAAGCCTCTTCCGCAGAGGTCTTATGACAAGTCCGAGGAGGAAATCACAGCCATATCAAGGCCGAGGTGGAAGCCCATTTTGCACCAAACCGCCACCGCCGCCAAGGGAGAAAGTGCTCGAGGAAACGATTGACCACTTCATTCAGATGGCTCAACCACCAGCTTCCAAGCTGTTGACACGCACTATGAGCGCCACATCGTGAAGTTAAATCGAGCATGTCTACAAAGGAGGCGAGCACGCCTACATCGGGATCAAGCAAACAAGAAGCAGCTGCCAAAAATGCGGAAAACCATTCCCACTGGGAGAACAGCGGCGAATCGATCCCTCGCTTGTTGTGCCAACAACAGATAAAGACGCGCCTCAATATTATTGGGGCAAACAAAGGCATGTTCCCGAGGTGGGCAATGTGGTAATAACGGAGGAGCATATAATGCAGCTGAAGTTCTCAACATCACCGTTGGACAACTCCTCGAGATTGAGCCCATGCCTTTGCTTAGAGAGGATGAAGTAAACGGCAATATGTCCGGGCCAACCTTTGGTCGCGCTGCATAAGGTCAAGAACCTCCCAACGAGAATGTATGAATTGCATCAATGGTACATGAACATGACCAAGATTTCAGATCGAGTGTCCTCATGGTGAATGTCAAGGAGGACCATTACTACCATGAGAAAGCTGGGTCCGCTGAGTATTTAGAACTGTTTCAGTTATACAATAAGGAAGCACTCGACAAATCTATCGTTAGTTGCTATTGTCCAGAAGTGATTTCTTTCTATAATTTAAGTCTCAAGCTAGCTGTAGTGATCCTTTTGAGATCAATCATTACCTGTAATTATCCTCACTATATATATTCTTTTCTCGTGGTATTATGCGTGATGAAGATATATGAAATGAGAAAAGGTGGACGCTATGGCATTGGGTTCATTGACCCAAACACCGTTAATGAATTCACATGGAAGATAAATGAACATCATGCAAAGGAAGTAGAGGACAGCATGCTAGAGTTCTTGAAGCGCCTCAAATACAATGAAGATATACTACTTCCTTACCACTTTGGGTGAGTTACATCGCCTTGTACTACAAATTCTCTGCTTTTTGCCTACTAGCTATAGCTACATGTTTTTGCTAACATATGCCCACTTAATTAAGACATGTAAACGTGTGCATATGCAGATTTCACTGGTCTTGTGTATCATTAAAGTTGACGACGGAACAGTTGAAGTACTCGACTCACTAGTCTCAAAAAACTGACTTTAACATCTTGTATGGGATAGTCAATGTGTAATTTCAATCATTATTAACTATATATCTCGCCTATTTAGTTCGTCATTTCATGATATGAACTATTTAATAACCCATTTATTCATTTTCTTTCTGCGGGTGGCTTGGGCAAGATTCATCACCACGCCCGCCCGTGGAAACAAAAGCTTGAATGGTTACGACCCAAGGTAAGTAATTATAGTACTAGCTAGCTAGCTAGCTAGCTGCCATCTCTTTAATTATCATGCTTGATTAATTTTATCCGATCAAATTCCATTCTCGTAAAGGCCTCAAGCAAAGCGCAGGGTATCGATCTGTGCATTCTCGCTTATAGAATATTCGCATGATGGCGTCCAAAGGAGCAGATCTCAAAGACAGCAATGGGTACGCTTGTCGTAACACTATTCACAATTTTTACACCATTATCGATATCTAGCTAGTCACACAACTAATACACATGCATATTGATCTCCTTCTTAACAGTTCAAAGAGGTGCGGAGAAGCTCATAGAAAAGGAGCGTAGAAGCACTTCAAGAGGAAATAGCGGGATTTTTGCTCGACCAGGTCATAAACCGAATGGAGAATTCTATTACCCGCCACCGCCCCAATGAAAACCACTTTTAATTGTCATCGTGTTCAAGGCACCAATTAGACTGCTCAAGGCAACATTCATATGTAGGAGAAATTGTATATATTTGTACATGTGTGTATGTGTGAATTAATTAATATGGTGGTTTAATTTGTGAGACATTGATGTGATATATATATATGCATGATTGGTTCTACTAGAAATATATATATATATATATATATATATATATATATATATATATATAGGTAAAATGTGTCTATCATAGCTTGCCACAGAACTAGTTAAGACTTGCTAAACATTTAACGGTTTAGCAACAAGTAAAAAATATGAAATAAATAGGGGAGCCTCACTCTAATATAATAAGATGATCCAACGGTGTGATTGTGAAAATATGCATTTATGTGACCTCGGCGAAAAAAACAAGCATTTCAATTACCAGAGGATCAATATATATTGTAAATTTTGTTCTTTTTGTCCGTGACACGGCAGTCATATTTTTCAATCCTCCGCTGGATCATGTTATATTATAGGTGTGTTGGTTCAGTATTTTTTTCAGGATTTTTGAGAACTTTTAAACCGTCGAAAACCTTAACTAGTTCTGTGGCAAGCTATTGTAGAAAATCCTATATATATGCATAACGTGTACAATGTGTAGTATCGTAAAATACCAGCAAACGAAAAAGAACTAAAATGGAAACACAAAATTAAATGAAAAAGAAATCATAAAACCAAAAACCCTCCAAACCTTATAGTACCGGTTGGTGTTACCAACCGGTACTAAAGGGCTCCAGGCCCCCGGAGCTGGCTAATGCCACGTGGTTGCCCTTTAGAGTCGGTTCGTGCTGAACCGGTGCTAAAGGGGGGGCTTTAGTGACCACAAATTAGTGCCGGTTATGTAACCAGCACTATAGGTCCTTACGAACCGGTGCTAATGCCCTGTTCTGCACTAGTGATAGTCTTCAGTTCTTCCATGGAATATACATGAGTGAGAACAGCCCAGGTGCGGTTGAGGGTTTCATGAAGGTGATACTGATTTTTCTTCACTGAATTATGGGTTGAGGTCATGTTGTGAAGAATTGCAGCAAACTGATGCTTCACCCATTTGTGATTGCGATGAACCTTCCGATGAAGACCGAGGAGTAACTCACGGTCATCATCACCTCAGGTGCCGTTGCTTGAGGCTTTTGCTTTGTTGATGTATTTGCGGCAAAGTGTCATGTGTTGCGTAATCGCCATTGGTGGAGTAAGATGTAGCTAGACGGAATTGACCATCCAATGGACGAGTGCCTTCATCAATCACAGCAGCTGCCTTTGCCCTTATCATCGATGATGAAACCGGTCGCTTGAGGACTTCAATGGGCGGCAAGTAGCTACCATGGTTCAGAGTGTCACTTTGTAATTCAAAGGAAGATCTTGCCCTTATGAATCTCATAATCCAAGGCGATAGGGCTTCACTCAAAAGGTGACATAGCAACATTAGCCAGAGTCCTCATGAAGAAGTCATGGAAGTTGATGGGAACGCCATGAATGATGTTGAAAAGCATGTTCTTCATGATGCCAACGACATCTTCATCATTTGAGTCGTGGCCTTTGATAGGACTCATTGTCTTCGCCAGATGCGATAGACAGTCCGAGGCACATATAGCAATTCCTTGACGAGCAATTTGGTTCGTGGGGCCTGCCCTGGCTTCAAAGGCTTCATGAGCACTTGCATATAATGATCTGTCAGTTTGTGGTCATTGTAGATGCAACGTAATCGGCATGGGAGGATCAAGAGGAAGGACACGAAGCAATTCAGTTGTCGGTGCCTTATAGTGAGTGTTTCTCGTCATCCAATCCAGCACCCATGAATTGACATCTTCAAAGATCTCCAAAGGATATGCAAAGTGGCATAGAACTCAAGAATGAGTTCTTCATTCCAATCACGTATATCGCAGAAGTTCAAGAGTCCCGCATCGTGAATAACTCGGAGGACTGGTTCAAGCACTACGAGGTTCCATATCCACGTGAGGAATATGTTCATGATCAAGATTTTGTCCTTGTCAAAGAGCACCGAGGAATAGAAGTTGGCTTGAGTAGCAGTCCGTAATCGCTCTTCCTTATGCGAGCAGAGTCATATGGATTGTAATCGTGAAGAACACATGCTCGTAAAAGAAGTCTTCATTTTGAATTTTTGCTTGCTAGAGAGCGGATTCTTCGGTTTGGGTAGAGGAGTGTCATGATTTGCAGACAACCTCGTGAATGACGATCTCAGTGCTCCAGTCGATTTAATTTTGGTTCCTCTTCTTGTGCAAAGGTGGGGATCAGCAGAAGAGGTTCTTCAAAGACTAGCGGCTGGAATTTCTTCATGAATGCACGATGTGGGATGAGTTTCTTCAGAGCCCATTTGAACAGTTGTAGCCGGGACCTGAGGAATTTGTTGAATAGGAGTGAAGAGAGAGTATTGGGATGCCGATTTTCCCAAAAGTCATCTTTCATCACCGTGTAGTGCATCCAATATCCACATCTTCATCTTCTTTTTCATTTCTCAACACCAGCCTCTTCACCGTGAACCGAGGCATAGGTGAGGAAACGATCGGGCGCTGAAGGGAATGTTTCCACTTCAATTTCTTCATCAAACTGCTCGAGGTAGCAATGAATGATTTTCTTCATCGATCCGCTTGGGATCTTGTAGTCTTCTCCATAAGGAACAATTTCCTTGGATGACATGGAGGAAATTGGAATGGCATCAATACGATTTTCAAGCGATCTGGTCATTGGCTTCATTTTCTTCGCGGCCGAAGAGTTGGACGCAGCTGATGTGTCGGTGTACTAAGGTAGGGGTACCTCAGTACCCCAACTTGTGCACGGACAGCCGCAGCTCCCGGCAACTGGGTTCACCACATGCTTGCAGGAGACCATTCCTTCTCCATATCGAGCCATTCAAGAACAAAGTGTACAAGATGAGGATAGAGACCCGGCAAGAGGAGCTTGCCGAGGGCCGCATTGTGCTAGAAGATCGCATCTCGTAATGCACGCCGACGCTGCATGCGCCCCGCCAAGGCCCGGGACGGTAAGTTACAGAGCCCGACAAGCCCTCGGTCCGCAAGGTCGAAACCCCGCAAGGCGCTTGTCGGGAGCTGCGCTGTGCCCGCCCTCCACCATCGCCCACGCCACACCCCGGGCCTTTCCAGGACGCGCGGCGGATGGCTGCGCAACCGTGAGGGACACGGTGGCATTTCACGGTGATAAATCCATCGCCGTGGCGACGGAGACGCAAGGGCGGAGCTTTTGGAGTCGACGGCGACGGCATTTAATGCTCTTGTCCCCATCACAAAGTAGGTAGAAACCACTGCTCAAGCTAATCGTAGCTCCACCGCTCCCAAGACCGCTCCAACTATCACCCTTTTACGCTTTTACCCTTTCTCCCACGCTGACACCGCGGTGACCCCTTGTGCTATAAAAGGAGGCCCGTGGGCAACGAGGAGGGGTTCGGATCCTGGCAACTTTCGCTTAGGGGTTCACTCATTGAGTCCACCACATACTCACGCCGCATTCTCGAGCTAGATCAATAACAACACAAAGCAGCAGAGGAGTTTTATCTCTCCCGAGAGCTCCGGCTGGGTAAAAGGCTCGCGCCGCTGCTGCGCCTCGATCTGCTCTCCGTGCATCCTCCGCCTCGCATCAAGATTAACGAAGGGGCCTCCCTGCCCCATAGGTGCTCGGGCGGCAGCCGACCCGTCCGCCTCGACATCTTCGGGCGCGCTGTAGGGGCGCCGAGGTTGTGCGGACCTGATCCGCGCCGCTGGGCGCGTTCTTCATCAACCTCTCCAACTTCATCAGCATCATACGCCATGGCCCTCAAGAGGAAGGCTTCGGGGGTTGCAGGCCCGTCTGCGTCCCACCCGCCGCCACCGGAGCCTACGGCGGGCGGTGGGGACGCCGTCGGAAGGATGGTCGCCGGCGAGGACACTCGCAGCGTCACCAGATCCAATAACAATACGGACGACCGCGCCTCGGTCTCCGTGGGCACGCCGAGAAGAAGGCCAAGCCCAGCAAGCGGCTCTGGTGCCCACTCCGACAACCGCACATCCCCGGAGTGCTGCGTTGCCGTCGCGGGCGCGCCATTGAGCCCCACCAACTGGCCTGCCGGCCAGCAGAGCAAAGAAAATCTCCAAGCTTCAGACTTTTTGAGCTGTACCCCCAGAGAATCCGAATCCTGTATGGCGACATAATTGCGAAAGGGTCGAGTCTTGGCCCAGTTGTGCCCTTGTTTTGTTTTTGAGCCCGCTCAACAAACACAAGCGCGCTGCAACTGGCCCGGCAAGGTTGCTTGCCGGGGGCGACACCGCCAGCGGGCCGCTGATGTTCTGCACTCAGCGAGCATGTTCGCACTGCCGAGCTCCCCGAAAGCATAAAGTCGAGGCCATACAAAAAGGAAGGATGGGAGGAGTGCAGCCTCGACAGATCGACAGGCATGAAAAAGCTAAGTCACCCGAGCCCCTGTGCAAGGCACTCCTTAGCTCCATGATTTCTTTTTACGTTATACCCCTCGTGCATTCGCCCTTTGTACGCCAAGCTGCGGCGCCGAGGAACCTACCAAAGGCAGCCGCACTTATCTTGTTTCGAGCACGCCAAAAGGAGTCGCGACAAGATTCGCGCCGTTGTTTTCGAGTCCGCTCAACAAGCTAAGTGCGCCGCGACCAGCACAGTAAGGTTACTTGCCGGAGACAACACCGCCATGGGCTGATGTTCCGCACTCAGCAAGTGTGTTAGCGCCGCAAGCCTTCCTAGAAGCGAGGGTAAAGCGCATAAAGGAGCGTAAAGCGGGGCGGACGGCAAGCCTTGCCGTCCGATGCCTTTCGATGAGAAACTTATACGGAAGAGCCGGTCGCGGGTCCGATTTATGCATTTGTTTTGTTTCCGAGTCCGCCAACAAACACAAGTGTGCTGCTGCACCTTATCTTGCTTCCGAGTCCGCCAGCAAGGTAAGCGCCCGAATCGCCCGACAAGGTTACTTGCCGGAAGCGACACCGCCAGCGGGCTGTCCCGTGTTCGGCAAGCGTGTTCGCCCCGGCAAGTTTTCCGAAGCGTTGGGTTGAAACATACGAAGGGCAAGGCACGGCATTGTATTGCAGAGTTGCGCAGAAGAGATTTATACGCATATATATTTGTTACTGTCGCATACCTACCCCAGTTGTCTTCGTGGTTAAAATTGCAGTAACAAGGAAAACACTATAAGAGCACACCGGCGCTTGGGTTTTTGCGGAGCCAGCGTTGCTGGGGGCTGCGAGCGCCGAGGTTCGTCTCCGACAAGCCAGCGTCGCTGGGGGCTGCGAATGCCAAAATTCCTCCCCGGCAAGCTACGATAACCGGGGGCTGCGAAATCAGATGAGTTTTTGCGTCCCTCGTCATGCATCCTCTTATGGACAAGGGGGAGCGGGACTGTGTCTTTGAACGAGCGTGTCTTGTACCGACCCATGCGCGGAGGAACTAAGTCGCGGCTCAGTTGCGCCCTTGTTTTGTTTTCGAGTCCGCTCAACAAACACAAGTGTGTTACAAGACCTTATCTTGCTTCGAGCATGCTCAGCAAGTTAAGTGCACAACTGACCCGGCAAGGTTGCTTGCCGGAAGCAACACCGCCGGCGGGCTGTCCCGTACTCGGCAAGCGTGTGCTCCCCGGCAAGCTCCCCGAGAGCGTAGAAACATACAAGATGCGAAACAAGTAAAAGACTCAGTCCGGCAAGTTTTCCCATCTTTTCATTAAAAGCATTCTAACATAATACATGTCCATAGAGGATGAAAAACATGATAGAGAGGATTACAATTTTCAAATACAGCTAAGGCCCGAAGGCTTACAAATTAAAAGATAAGGTGCCCGTGATCCTTCTCCTGTTTCTCTGTTCAGGGGTTCAGGAGGTAGGTTAAGGAGCTCCCGGCAAGGGAAGCTTGCCGGGGAAGGAGACCCCGGCAAGAGAAGCTTGTCGGAGAAGGGCGAAAGGAGCGCCTAGAAAGCATGGCGGTGGGCGCCTGCGTTCCCTGTGAGCTCGCAAGGTGACGGGCATGGGGAACGATGCCTGGGAGCTACGGGTGCCGAAGACACCAAGAGAACTCCGGGGCCGCCAGAGCTTGGCGGAGACGAGGCGCCGGAGGCAGAGCTGGAAGACGGGTAGGGACATCTAAGACGCCGACGAGGGCACCTCGCCTCAGATTGATTTAACGGCCTTGCCGCCACTCCCTCTTCCTCTTCCGCAGCCTCCCACGCCGACCGCCAAGAAGACGGCCCCGGAGTTCAGGAGGCCGCGACCCAGCTTATGGGTCGCCGGTGGGCCATGAGGCAGCGGTGTCCGACGCCTAGTCGGACCCGCCATCCCCTCGCCGCCTGCCGCCCCCTCCTCGCACTCTCGCCGAGGAGGAGCCTTCGCTATCCGAGGAGCTGTCCACACAGCATCTCGCCGGTCCCCATCTCTCGAAGACCTTGACGGGCGAAGGTCACCTCCATTAACTTAAAATGGAGGGTAAACCCCGCCGCAAGCTATGGATCCGGCGAATGTCTTCCACCCTCGGAAGTACATCACGCCGGGTTGGGGACACGACACTCACCCGAAAGTGCCGCTGATCCCGCAGCCCTCATGCGCAACTCCATCACCTCGGGCGGATCCGTTCCATCGCGTCCGCTGAACGGGCCGCAGCCGAGGCGACGACGAGGCGCCCGGCGCAGCTTGATGAAGAACTCACAGGGTCATCTCCGGTGTGGACCCGATCGTGGATGTGGCTCGCTCGAGGAGACGGAGGAGGCGACGCCACGACCGCCTCTCCCCGCCACCTCGACCACGCCGACCCCGTCCGCGGCCTCGTCCCCTCCCTCTCCCTCTTGTGGCCGGGTTCACGATCGCTGGGTGCGGATGGGGAGAAGAGCGCTGCCGAGGCGACTCTCTATGCACTGTGGAAGAACTAGGGTTTCTTTCCATGGCGGAAGGAGGAATGTAAGATGAAGACGAAGAAAGAAGGAGAAGTGTGAGGTCAATGTGCTCCCTTCCGCCTCCTTTTAAAGGGCGAGGTGGGGCACAACCGCCTTCCCTGCCAATCGGGGGGCGCTGGCGAGAGAGCGGGCTGGCTTCGTTTTCGCCTGCGGACGGCTCGGCTTTCACCGCCGCCCCGCACCCCTATGCATGCGGGCTGCGTGGCGAAAAAGGCGGGCCAAGCGACGGGTGGAGCGACTTACCGCACTACGATCACGGGTGTGGATGCCTTGATAACCGCAGCGCCACCCACGATCCCACGACGCCAAATCAAGCGCTTTGCGGGAGGGGAGGCGGCAGATTCGGAGGCAGATTCGGCGCACAGACCGTAAGGCCGCCGCCGCAGATCGCCTTGGGCCTGGCCCAACAGCGCCGGCACAGCAGATGGCCCAGTTCGGGGCTCTCTGTCGGTGTACTAAGGTAGGGGTACCTCAGTACCCCAACTTGTGCACGGACAGCCACAGCTCCCGGCAACTGGGTTCACCACATGCTTGCAGGAGACCATTCCTTCTCCATATCGAGCCATTCAAGAACAAAGTGTACAAGACAGAGGATAGAGACCCCGGCAAGAGGAGCTTGCCGGGAGGGCCGCATTGTGCTAGAAGATCGTGATCTCGTAATGCACGCCGACGCTGCATGCGCCCCGCCAAGGCCTGGGACGGTAAGTTACAGAGCCCGACAAGCCCTCGGGTCCGCAGGTCGAAACCCCGCAAGGCGCTTGCGGGGAGCTGCGCTTGTGTGCCCGCCCTCCAGCTTCATCGCCCACGTGTGTACCTAAGGCCATTAGTTGAAGAACTCTTACAACTGTGAATGGAATGTGTACGTATGCGTGATGAGCACATGGGGAAGAATTTGACCAATGCTATTGTTCATGACCATCGATGATTGGCCTGCCTCAAGAATCTTTCGTGATGCATAAACAAGGGATACCTGGATGCACACTGCTTGGATGATACCGACAAGATATATTTGAATAGTTCTAAGAAGAATGTGTACTGACATCGCCGATTTCTTCCGAGCGTGCATCCTGAAGAAAGAAAGGCAAGCATTTCAAAGGTGAGGCGGATCACCGACGAAGCCTCGCCATCGCATCGGTGCTATGTACATGATATGCTCAAGGATTTGAAGGTGATATTTGGAAAGTTATCCCGCGACAACCTGTTCAAGGACGCGACGGACGCGCACCCATGTGGAAGAAGAAATCTATATTTTGGGACCTGCCATATTGAAAGACTAGAGGTCCGCTTCCGAATCGACGGATGCACGCTGTAAGAATTTTGCGGACCTCGCTGGCTTCTGGGCGGTAATGGGAAGACAAAAGATACACCGAGGCACGGAGGACCAGCAACGATGCACGCGAAGATGGCATACATCGTGGTCATGCGTAAGCTACGCTTACCAAAGAAGAGAAGGAAATCTTCTTGAATGCCCGCCGATTAAGGTACCGTCCGCTTCGTCAAATATAAAGGGAATAATAAACATGGCAAAGAAAAAGTTCCAACCTAAAGTCTCATGATCGCCACGTGATTATGACGCAATCGCTCCAGCTTGCATTGAGGGGCTTCTACCGAAAACGTTAGATTAGCCATTGTGAAGCTATGTGCATTTTCAATGCAATCTCTTTAAGGTAATCGATCCGTAATCATACCAAGGTTACGTAATGATTGGTGCAATGTCTTGTCGCTTTCGAGTTGGTGTTCCCACCATCCTTCTTCAACATCATGACGCACGCCCTAGTTCACCTATGCTAAGAGATTAATGTTTTGGGTCCCAGATTTCTACACAATATGTTCCCTTGAAAGGTTCATGGAGTCTTAAAGAAATATGTTCATAACTGCATAGGCCGTAGGAAGAATTCCAAGGGCCATCAAAATGAGGAGGTCATTGAGTTTTGTATTGACTTTATTCTGACTTAAGCCGATTGGTGTTCCCTAATCGCAGATAAGGGCGCATCGATGGAAAAGGCACGCTAGAGGGGAACAAATAATATGTATGGACGACATTCTCTCACCGAAGCACACTACATGCTTCTACTGAATTCCACCTTGGTGGCTCAGATATGGATGAACACAAGAATTTGCTACGCCCAAACACCAAGCGTCCGATGAGTGGATTACACATGAACAAACCAGAGTTTCGCTAACCTGGTTGCGTACATCGCACTATGCATGCCACTCTATTGAAGATGACATGTACTTGCCGCCCAGCTACTCATCTTCTAATATAATGACTTTCAAAGGGTACGAGATAAATGGTATACATTTTACACGATCGCTCAAGATAAGAAGAGCACCAACTCAATAAAGGGTGTCCGCTGATGCGTAAACCAAGATGGAAAGGAAACATATTATGGTTATATACGTGACATATGGGAACTTGACTATCGACGTGGTTTAAAGGTCCCTTTGTTTCGTGCAAATGGGTCAATATGACACGAGGCGGGTAACTAAGACCCAAAGACGGAATGACAACAAGGATCTCAACAATCTTATGATGCGATTTAACCATTCGCCCTAGCCAATGATGTGGCACAGGTTTTCTATGTGAAGGACATGTCTACCAAGCCAAGAAAAGATAAGATAAGGAAGTTTAATGCATCGCATTTGATGAGCCAAAGCGCACATAGTTCTTTCTCGGGAAGAGAAACATCGTGGGAGTGGATGACAAGATGCATAAGTCGAAGATTATGAAAAGTTTGATGAAAATGCTCCATTCACAAAGTGAATATTGACCCAGCATCCCGTTAAATGATGAAGATTTTCCATGGTTACAAGAAAGGGACACACGCGAAGAAAAGTTTCACACCCAAAGATCTCGATGTGATCGCTTCACTATCATCACTTTCTTCTGTGTTTCACACCTGTGAGGGAATGTCTGAAGTAGTTAGGTGTTTTGGCATTTGAAACGCTAAGAAATTTTATGTGCAAACAAATTCTTTTAATGCATTTACTGATTTTTTTCCATTAAATGACCCCAAATTGAAAAGCAATTCAAATGAACTCGTAAAAGGTTGAAAGTTGGCATGGTATCATAATTTCATATAAATAGCATGTGCAAGAAAGAGAGGGTTACATAAAAACGGATGCACTTCGTACAAAATGGACAATCTTTCAAGTATCGGTTTCCAATTTAAAACTGAACTGTTATAAAGGCATTTCATTTTTTAAATAACCTAAGCATTACTAAATTGAATATAATGATAAAACACACTAATATTGAACATAAGAAAAAGAATCATCGAAAAACTTTTTTCAAAAAAGGTTATTCACAAACTAGTGATTCACACAAATTTCAAATAATTCAAAATTTAAACTATTCAAATTTGAAATCTACCGCACTAAGAGAAAGTTTGTAATTTTTGTACCTAAAGCAAAAATATTCACAAAGAAACTCTAAATACAAAAAAACAACTCAAAATAAATAAAACAAAAAAATAAAGCAAAAATAAAGTTAAAAGTCTACCATCGGGCCAAAGCGCTTGCATACGACCAGCGACACAACCTTTCATTAGATGATGTCTGCCAAGGCCCAAGAGAGGAGGACAGGTAGGCCCAAGAGGCCTCGAATAGGAGAGGAGTCGAGAGCTACCAGACTCGGGCTTATAAACCAGTATGTAGCCCTCGACTAGCGAGGTGGGACTAAACTTGTCGCACCGCAACGGCGCTAAGCACCCTTTAGTACCGGGGTGGCACAAACGGTACTAGTTTTAGTACGGTTTGTGCCACCACCCGCATTCGTCGCCGCTATTCGGTTAAATAGATTTTAGTATTGCAGTGGCTCCAACCGTACTAAAGGTGCTTCTATATAACTAAACACTTCAAAATTTCGCTGCCATCTCCTCTCGCTTTTCTCTTCGTGCCGTCTGCCGCCGCTTTCTGCCCTGTCAGCCGCTCGCCCTGCGCTCGTTGTCGCCGCTTCTGCCCTTGTCTGTTGCCGTCTGCCCCTCGTTGCCTGCCCCCGCTGCCGCTGCCTGGCCCCGCCGCTGCCTGCCGCTGCCCCCCTGCCGCCTTGCCCAGACACGCCCTCGTTCCCCGTCTGTCGCCGCCTGGCCGTCGTTGCCTCACGCTACTGCCGCTTCTCGCTTAGCCGGCCGTGAGCGCCACACACACACACATACATTGTTAGACATTTTTCTGCTTTTTAGAAATAGTTAGAAATGTTAGAATTGTTAGATTTGTTAGAAATGTTTGAAATTGTAGAAATTTTCTGTTTTTTAGTTATAGAAATATATAGTTATAAAAGTTAGAATTAGAAATTTTTTCGTTTTAGTTATAGAAATAGTTATAAAATGTTAGTTATATATATAGAAATGTTATAATTTTTTTCTGTTTTTTAGTTCTAAAATATTAGAAATGTTATAGAAATGTTAGTTATATAGCATTGTTAGAAATGTTATCGAAATGTTAGTATATATATAGAAATGTTAGAAATTTTAGTTATCAAATCCAATCATTAAAAAATGTTACTTTTGCGGTGCATATAGCTAGTATTTGTTCTCGACGACGCCCGCATCTCGCCCGACCCGTCTGTGATTTACGCCCAGCCGACCCATGTCCGGAGTGGCTCCACTGGCTGGCACCTGGAGGTGTTGCTTGAGGGCGCCGCTGACTGAGGAACCCGCCAAGGGTCCAGCTGTCGACCCCGATCTGCTTGGTGGTTCGCAGGCCAGTTTTGTGCGGAGGGACCCGCCTCACGGAGGTGGTACGTCACTGTCGGGAGGAGGACGAGCACGCCCATCGCTACATGGTTGCTAGAGGGCGGCAGGTTCTCCAATACGTGGCAAGATTCGGGATCTCATCAGCTAGATTCTCCGTGAGGGTTCCTTCTCTTTGGTGTCCATCGCCTCCACGGAGGAACCGCGAGTGTCCTAGATTCTTATGTAGATTCGATCTTTATTAGCTAATAGCCAATGATGTACTTTTCAATATTATATATTATTCGAGACTATGTATCTAGATTATATCTATTATTCCGACGATGTATTCAGATTATATCTATTATTCGACGATGTATTCAGATTATATCTATTATTCTCGACGATGTATTCGGATTATATCTATTATTCTGACGATGTATTCGAGATTATATCTATTATTCGAGATTTGAATACTAAATTGTTTTATATTTCTTTTGGATTAGTTAAACAAAAGCTGGCGCATAATAACAATCGACAGAGAGGGAGAATAGACCATGTTCGATATGATACGCAAGGATGATAATCAAAATGAAGAAGATTATGACGGCCCAATTTCTAAACAACACCGAGAGGGTGATATGATATTCGATCACGACAAGTCATGAATGATTATGACGATGACGAAGAACATGATCCTGAAACAACAAACAACCGACGTATATATATATTTATATAAGCAGCATCCGTGATCATCACATGTTTTAAATGACTTGAAGATATATTAACTAATCGATCTTTGTTCTTTCAGCCATCCGAATCGAGCAAATCTTCGTAAAAAGGATCAAACGAGGTCCGAATAAAAAGTTGAAGCCGCGAAGTACAATATCGAGGCATGACCCTACCGCAAAACCAATAGCGCCTAAGAAGATTAAGTAATGTTCGCTCGTCAAGGGAGTTCTTGTGAAGGACCAACTCCCGATCAAACTTCAAGAATGGAGGGCGCCAAAGCCACGCCCGATGTTACTTATGTCGACAAGAATCAAAAGATCTGCTTGGGATACTCTATGGAACATTTCACCCTACCGATCATTTCACGTAGTATGTGCGTAAAGTCAAAGAGGCTGCTCTTAAGATGATGGCGATCGATTCAAGAACTACAAGAATGGTGAATGGAACAAGTACGCCAATGAGGAAGGAAGACTCAAGATTCAAGGGAACACCGTGAACCAACGTGATCATTGGGCCGATTTCGTGAAATTCAAGGATTCGAATTAGCTAAGGAACGGCAGAATAAACAAGAAGAATGCCAAAAGAAGGATAAGTTCCATAAGCTGGGGCTGTATATGGCAATGCCTAAGTGGGATAAGTCTGAAAGAGATGGAGGATGGTGTCACCTCGTTACTAAGAGCTGGCCCGCCGTGGTCGACTTGGTTCTATGCGCATGGGGGAGTTGGACCCGGAGATGAAAAGTTTCGACGAGGGCAAGTCTCAAGGAGCCGACGATGCGATATTTGTTGCAATAGAAGAGGCACGAACGGGGTGTTCCACCAACAGAGAGAACGACAGCTTACGCGGCCCTCGGGAAATCCTCAACACCTGTGAAGAACACGAGGCAAGGGCGCTATTCCGTGGTATGAGGGTTTTCAGACGAACACCACTACGTAACCTGCAAGAGAAAGAAGATTATGGAGGAGAAGAAGAGGAAGATGGAGGAGGAGCAGAGGAAGGGACTATGAACGCCTTCAAGGCCTAGAAGCAAGTCAAGCGGAATTGGCAATAAATTCCAGAAGCAGCAGAGCAGATCGACTCACTTACCCATCAAAGGGGTCTCAACAGCTGCAGCAGTTTAGCGGATGATCCAAAGATTGATAGCACCGCCCATCCATGCCGAGAAGCAGCGTGGGTTCCATCCCGACGACCCAATGTTGGTAGATACCCCGGATGACATCACGGAGAACACTAATCGCGAGCTACACTACAAAATGAAGAACATATCCATGAAGGTGGCGACGGCTGCTTTCACAAATCCCCGAGGCACCTTCCATGGCAACCCGATTACAGCGGCTATGCTCGTGGTCGTGGTTGATGATGTGTCGACCCATATTCGGGCTACACTTGACATTGCCGGAGGTGACGGCGCAGCTTTCTGAGAGGCCAAACATCGATCATCCTATGGAAAAGGATTGCATCATCTTTCCAAGGCCACCCACACCTGGCCACCCGAGTCCTCGTCAAGTCCGCCACCGAGTCAAGAACTCCCGCCTCCTCCAAGTCCGCAAGTGTCGACAATCCTCCTCCTCCAAGTCCGCAAAGTGTCGACAATCCTCCTCCTCCAAGTCCGCCAGCAGTCGACGCCCACCTCCTCCAAGTCCGCACAACCTCAGCACCTCCTCCTCGCCCAACTCAGTCCCGCCACCATCTCCGCCAAGAATCGCAGACACCTCGCAGCTCGTGCGAGCAGACGAAGTCGAGGTAGTACAGGAAGTACAAAGGAGGCAAGCGTATAAATATGGTCCAAGCCCAAGCCTCTTCCGCAGAGGTCTTATGACAAGTCCGAGGAGGAAATCACAGCCATATCAAGGCCGAGGTGGAAGCCCATTTTGCACCAAACCGCCACCGCCGCCAAGGGAGAAAGTGCTCGAGGAAACGATTGACCACTTCATTCAGATGGCTCAACCACAGCTTCCAAGCGTGAGGACGCACTATGAGCCCACATCGGAAGTTAAATCGAGCATGTCTACAAAGGGAGGCGAGCACGCCTACATCGGATCAAGCAAACAAGAAGCAGCACAAAAATGCGGAAAACCATTCCCCACTGGGAGAACAAAGCGGCGAATCGATCCCTCGCTTGTTGTGCCAACAACAAAGATAAGACGACGCCTCAATATTATTGGGGCAAAGGCATGTTCCGAGGTGGGCAATGTGGTAATAACGGAGGAGCATATAATGCAGTCAAGTTCTCAACATCACCGTTGGACAACTCCCCGAGATTGAGCCCATGCCTTGCTTAGAGAGGATGAAGTAAACGGCAATATGTCCGGGCCAACCTTGGTCGCCAGACAAGGTCAAGAACCTCCCAACGAGAATGTATGAATTGCATCAATGGTACATGAACATGACCAAGATTTCAGATCGAGTGTCCCTCATGGTGAATGTCAAGGAGGACCATTACTACCATGAGAAAGCTGGGTCCGCTGAGTATTTAGAACTGTTTCAGTTATACAATAAGGAAGCACTCGACAAATCTATCGTTAGTTGCTATTGTCCAAGTGATTTCTTCTATAATTTAAGTCTCAAGCTAGCTGTAGTGATCCTTTGAGATCAATTACCTGTAATTATCCTCACTATATATATTCTTTTCTCGTGGTATTATGATGAAGATATATGAAATGAGAAAAGGTGGACGCTATGGCATTGGGTTCATTGACCCAAACACCGTTAATGAATTCACATGGAAGATAAATGAACATCATGCAAAGGAAGTAGAGGACAGCATGCTAGAGTTCTTAGTTACCAAATACAATGAAGATATACTACTTCCTTACCACTTTGGGTGAGTTAAGCCTTGTACTACAAATTCTCTGTTTTGCCTACTAGCTATAGCTACACAGTTTTATAACATATGCCCACTTAATTAAGACATGTAAACGTGTGCATATGCAGATTTCATCGGGTCTTGTGTATCATTAAAGGATTTAATAACAAGAAGTACTCACTCACTAGTCTCAAAAAACCTGATTTTAACATCTTGTATGGGATAGTCAATGTGTAATTTCAATCATTATTAACTATATATCTCGCCTATTTAGTTCGTCATTTCATGATATGAACTATTTAATAACCCATTTATTCATTTTCTTTCTACAAGGTGGCTTGGGCAAGATTCATCAACACACGCCCGCCCGTGGAAAAAGCTTGAATGGTTACGCACCCAAGGTAAGTAATTATAGTACTAGCTAGCTAGCTAGCTAGCTGCCATCTCTTTAATTATCATGCTTGATTAATTTTATCCGATCAAATTCCATTCTCGTAAAGGCCTCAAGGAAGTAGGTACGATCTGTGCATTCTCAGGCTTATAGAATATTCGCATGATGGCGTCCAAAGGAGCAGATCTCAAAGACAGAATGGGTATGGACATTTTCATTGTCGAGTCTTTTGAAGCGGTTGAAGAGATTCCGAAGAACATCGACTCGAGAGTCACGCTGAGTTGAAACTCCTTTATTTACTTCGGATAGCCTATCCCAGATAAGCTTAGCAGTTTCCAAAGCACTCACTCTTCCATACTGTCCTTTGCTCAGATGGCCACATATGATATTCTTCGCTTGAGAATCGAGTTGTTTGAACCTCTTCACATCGGTAGCATTCAGTGTGGGAGTGACAGAGGGGACACCATTTTCCACAACATACCAGAGATCGTTATCAATTGCCTCAAGATGCATTCGCATCTTGTTCTTCCAGTAGGGGTAGTCCGTTCCATCAAAGGTAGGACACCCAGCCGAGACCTTGATCATACCTACGGGAGACATAACTAAAACTCCAGGCGGTTAAACCAAAATCACACAGAGCAAGGGAGTACCTCGCTTTGATACCAATTGAAAGTGCGTTATATCGACTAGAGGGGGGGTGAATAGGCGATTTTTATGAATTCTTCACTGAGGAATTTGCTGGTGAGGAAATTCCTTAACGAAGAACTACTTGCAGCGGAATAAGTACTCAGAAGTAAACATAACAGGATACAAACATAGTCATCATGATGAAATGAAGACTAACACAGAGTCTGAAAGCGTAAACACAGGATAACAAGATGAAGACAGACGGATGAAGAAATTGAAGCGAGGAATTTGTGAAAGTCTTGATCAAAGTCTTCAAACACGATATGAACAACATACAACACAAGTAATGAGGAAATGAAAGAGTTGAGGAAATAGAACCAGTTAGTTGGTGAAGACAATGACTTGGTAAACCAGTTCAAGCTGTTGTCTCGATTGTACATCTGGTTGGAGCGGTGAGTATTTAAACTCGAGGACACGCAGTCCCGAACACCCAGTCTCTGAGCCGCAACTCAGGACACCCAGTCCTCACCGTATTCTCCTTGAACTAAGACCACGCAGGCCTTGTCCAATCACTCGTGGTAAGTCTTCAGGTGATTTCCAAACCTTCACAGACTTGGTCACTCGGCGATCCACAATTCCTCTTGGATGCTCTAGACCTTGACGCCTAACCGTCTGGAAGAATCACAGTCTTCAAAGGTAACAAGCGTCGGATCCACGCAGGATCAATTTCTTCAGTGATGCTCAATCACTTTGGTTTTGTGGGGGTTTGGTTTGGGATTTTCCTCAGTTGATGATTTTCTCTCAAAGTCCTCGGAGGATGGGTTGCTCTCGAATGACAAGTGTCAAGTTCTCTCGGAGCATCCAACCAACTAGTGATTGTAGGGGGCGGCTATTTATAGCCTAGGGAGAAGCCCGACATGATAAGACATAAATGCCCTTCAATGATATGACCGTTAGGTGGATAAGATATTTTGGACAGCCGGCGCGCAGCACAGCAACGGTCGGAAATTTGACTCTCAAATTCCTTAGGGCTATCATGTTCCTCCTTTGTGTAGGCAATTCCTTTGGCGAATTCCTAACTCCTCGATCGAGCAAAGTCCTTAGTGACCGGAAGAACTATGTCTCATCCATGAAGAAATTGACTGAACTGTATGAGATTTCCAATGGCTTCACTCGAAGGGATTGGTAGGTGTAGGATTTTGAGTTGAGCATCACATGGAAATTTTTCCTTAGTATTTCCTCGACCCCTTTAACGAAGACGGTGTTTCCTATGACTCAAGAAAGGGAAAATGAAACTACGAAAACAAAAGTCTTCACGCTTCATATTCCTCGAATGAATACCAAGTCTTCAAGGTCACACCAATTTCTTCACTTTCAAAGTCTTCAGAAAGTCTTCATAATATCAAAGTCTTCAGTCGAAGAACTTCATTTTTAGGGGTCGACTTTCTCTGTAAATATCAAACTCCTCATATACTTATAGACCTGTGTACACTCACAAACGCATCAGTCACTTAACCTATAAGTTTTCAATACACCAAAATCACTAAGGGGCACTAGATGCACTTACAGGCCTCCTTCCCCTCCTCCACTCCTTTATATACGGGGGAGGGGGCACCCCATAGACACACAAGTTGATCATTGATCTTTAGCCATGTGCGGTGCCCACCTCCACCATAATTCACCTCGGTCATATTGTAGCAGTGCTTAGGCGAAGCCCTGCGTCGGTAGCTTCATCAACACCGTCATCACATCGTCGTGCTAACGGAACTCCCCCTCAAAGATCTACTGGATCGTGAGTTTGTGGGACGTCACCGAGCTAAACGTGTGCAGATCGCGGAGGTGCCGTACGTTCGGTACTAGGATCGGTCGATCGTGAAGACCTACGACTACATTAACCGCGTTGTCATAACTCTTCCGCTTACTGTCTATGAGGGTACGTGGACGACACTCTCCCCTCTCGTTGCTATGCATCACCATGATCTTGCGTGTGCGTAGGATTTTTTTTTTCAAATTACTACGTTTCCTAATAGTGGCATCCGAGCCAGGTTTATGCGTAGATGTTATATGCACGAGTAGAACACAAGTGAGTTGTGGGTGATACTAGTCATACTGCTTACCAGCATGTCATACTTTGATTCGGTGGTATTGTTGGATGAAGCGGCCTGGACCGACATTACGCGTACGCTTACACGAGACTAGTTCTACCGACGTGCTTCGCACACAGGTGGCTGGCGGGTGTCAGTTTCTCCAACTTTAGCTAAATCGGTTGTGACTACGCCCGGTCCTTGTTGAAGGTTCAAACAACATTAACTTGACGAAATATCATTGTGGTTTTGATGCAACGGTTCTTGGTCAGCCCGTAGCAGTCACGTGAAACTTGCAACAACAAAGTAAAGGACGTCTAACTTGTTTTTGCAGGGCATGTTGTGATGTGATATGGTCAAGACATGATGCTATATTTTATTGTCTGAGATGATCATGTTTTGTAACGAAGTTATAGGCAACTAGCAGGAGCCATATGGTTGTCGCTTTATTGTATGCAATGCAATCACCCTGTAATTGCTTTACTTTATCACTAAACGGTAGCAATAGTCGTAGTAGCAATAGTTGGCGAGACGACAACGATGCTACGATGGAGATCAAGGTGTCAAGCGGTGACGATGGTGATCATGACGGTGCTTTAGAGATGGAGATCAAAGGCACAAGATGATGATGGCCATATCATATCACTTATATTGATTGCATGTGATGTTTATCCTTTATGCATCTTATTCTGCTTTGACTGACGGTAGCATTATAAGATGATCTCTCACTAAATTTCAAGGTACAATGTTCTCCCTGAGTATGCACCCATGCCAAAGTTCGTCGTGCCGAGACACCACGTGATGATCGGGTGTGATAAGCTCTACGTTCACATACAACGGGTTGATAACCCACAAGTGTAGGGGGATCGCAACAGCTTTCGAGGGTAAAGTATTCAACCCAAATTTATTGATTCGACACAAGGGGAGCCAAAGAATATTCTTGAGTATTAGCAGTTGAGTTGTCAATTCAACCACACCTGGATAACTTAGTATCTGTAGCAAAGTATTTAGTAGCAAAAGTGGTATCATAATAAAAGTAACGGTAGCAAAAGTAATGTTTTTGGGTTTTGTAGTAGTTGTAACAGTAGCAACGGAAAAGTAAATAAGCGAAGCACAAGATGTAAAAAGCTCGTAGGCAATGGATCGGTGATGGATAATTATGCCGGATGCGATTCCTCATGTAATACCTATAACATAGGGTGACACAGAACTAGCTCCAGTTCATCAATGTAATGTAGGCATGCATTCCATAAATACTCATACGTGCTTATGGAAAAGAACTTGCATGACATCTTTTGTCCTACCCTCCCATGGCAGCGGGGTCCTAGCGGAAACTAAGGGATATTAAGGCCTCCTTTTAATAGAGAACCGGAACAAAGCATTAGCATATAGTGAATACACGAACTCCTCAAACTACAGTCATCACCGAGAAGTATCTCGATTATTGTCACTTCGGGGTTGTCGGATCATAACACATAATAGGTGACTATAGACTTGCAAGATAGTATCAAGAACACACATATATTCATGGAAACATAATAGGTTCAGATCTGAAATCATGGCACTCGGGCCCTAGTGACAAGCATTAAGCATAGCAAAGTCATAGCAACATCAATCTCAAAACATAGTGGATACTAGGGATCAAACCCTAACAAAACTAACTTGATTAAATGGTAAATCTCATCCAACCCATCACCGTCCAGCAAGCCTACGATGGAATTACTCACGCACAGCGGTGAGCATCATGAAATTGGTGATGGAGGATGGTTGATGATGACGACGGTGACGAATCCCCCTCTCCGGAGCCCCGAACGAACTCCAGATCAGCCCTCCCGAGAGAGATTAGGGCTTGGCGGCGGCTCCGTGTCATAAAACGCGATGAAACTTTCTCTCTGGTTTTTTTCTCCCCGGACGTGAATATATGGAGTTGGAGTTGAGGTCGGTGGAGGTCTAGGGGGCCCACGAGATAGGGGGGCGCGCCCTATAGGGGGCGCCCCCTGTCTCGTGGACAGGGTGTGGGCCCCCTGGTGTATTTCTTTCGCCCAATAATTCTTATTAATTCCAAAAATTGCCTTTGTGGATTTCCAGGACATTTCGAGAACTTTTCTTTTCTACACATAAAACAACATCATGGCAGTTCTGCTGAAAACAACGTCAATCCGGGTTAGTTTCATTCAAATCATGCAAGTTAGAGTCCAAAACAAGGGCAAAAGTGTTTGGAAAAGTAGATACGTTGGAGACGTATCAACTCCCCCAAGCTTAAACCTTTGCTTGTCCTCAATCAATTTAGTTGATAAACTGAAAGAGATAAAGAAAAACTTTTACAAACTCTGTTTGCTCTTGTTGTTGTAAACATGTAAAGCCATCATTCAGGTTTCAGCAAATATTGTGAACTAACCATACTCACAATAACACTTAGGTCTCACAATTACTGATATCAAATAGCATAATCAGCTAGCGAGCGATAATAATAAAACCCGGATGACAACACTTTCTCGAAACAATCATAACATGATATAACAAAATGGTATCTCGCTAGCCCTTTCTGAGACCGCAAAACATAAATGCAGAGCACCTTTAAAGATCAAGGACTGACTAAACATTGTAATTCATGGTAAAAGAGATCCAGTCAAGTCATACCCAATATAAACCAATAGTAGTGAATGCAAATGATAGTGTGCTCTCCAGGGGTGCTTTTAATAAGAAGGGTGATGACTCAACATAAAAGTAAAAAGAATGGCCCTTCGCAGAGGGAAGCAGGGATTTGTAGAGGTGCCAGAGCTCGATTTTAAAATAGAGATTGAATAACATTTTGAGCGGCATACTTTCACTGTCAACGCAACAACTATGAGATGGCTATATCTTCCATACTACATGCATTATAGGCAGTTCCCAAACAGAATGGTAAATGTTTATACTCCCCCAACCACCAACAAGCATCAATCCATGGCTTGCTCGAAACAATGAGTGCCTCCAACTAACAACAGCCCTGGGGGAGTTTTGTTTAATTATTTTGATTTTCTTTGATCTTTTTGGATCATGGGACTGGGCATCCCGGTTACCGGCCCTTTCTCGTGAATGAGGAGAGGAGTCCACTCCTCTTGAGAACAACCCACCTAGCATGGAAGATATAGGCATCCCTAGTTGAAAATGAGTTGTTCGAGCATACGAAACAGAATTTCATTTGAAGGTTTGGAGTTTGGCACATACAAATTTACTTGGAACGGCATGTAAATACCGCATAAAGGAAGGTATAGTGGACTCATATGGAACAACTTTAGGGTTTAAGGAGTTTGGATCACAAGCAGTATTCCCGCTTAGTACAGGTGAAGGCTAGCAAAAGACTGGGAAGCGACCAACTGAGAGAGAGACAACAGTCGTAAACATGCATTAAAATTAATTCACACCGAATACAACCATGAGTAGGATATAATCCACCATGAATATAAATATCATGAAGGCTATGTTGATTTGTTTCAACTACATGCGTGAACATGTGCCAAGTGGAATCACTCAAGTCATTCAAAGGAGGATACCATCCCATCATACCACATCATAATCATTCTAATAGCATGTTGGCACACAAGGTAAACCATTATAACTCATAGCTAATCAAGCATGGCACAAGCAACTATAATCTCTAAATGTCATTGCAAATATGTTTACTTCATAATAAGCTGAATCGGAAACGATGAACTCATCATATTTACAAAAACAAGAGAGGTCGAGTTCATACCAGCTTTTCTCATCTCAATAAGTCCATGATATATCGTCATTATTGCCTTTCACTTGCACGACCGAACGATGTGTATAATAATAAGAGTGCACGTGCATTGGACTAAGCTACAATCTGCAAGTATTCAACTCAAAAGAGAAGACAAGGTAATATGGGCTCTAAGTAAAATAAACAATCATGCATATGAGAGCCACTAAACATTTTCAATATGGTCTTCTCGACCCCCAAAAGAAAGAAAGGAAAATAAAACTATTTACATGGGAAAGCTCCCAACAAGTAAAAAGAAGAACAAGAAATCTTTTTGGGTTTTCATTTTAATTCTACTACAAGCATGGAAATTAAACTAATTAATTTGTTTTGGTTTTTCTTAAGGTTTATCAAACACACAAGAAGAAAACTAGAAAAAGAAATTTAAACTAGCATGGATAATAAAATGAAAGAGTATGAGCACCGACGACTAGTGTGTGAACATGAATGTAAAGTCGGTGAGAAATACGTACTCCCCCAAGCTTAGGCTTTTGGCCTAAGTTGGTCTAGTACCAAGGACCGCCTGGCTGATATCCGTAAGTGAAGGGTCGTACTGAGATGCAGCGGCAACCGCCTCCTGAGCTGCAACGTGTTGGCAAGTTGCCTCGGCTCTCCCCTCGTGTTCAGCTGCTTCCTCCCTAGTGACAACATATCTTCCTTTTGCCTGATAATCAAAAAGGTAGGGAGCAGGAAGAGTAACATGGACGACGTTGCGTCTATCATAGATTAGTCGATATTGGAGGAATTGTTCATTCCTCCCAATAAATTGATGATTGACCATAGCTTCAGAATCCAAAAAAACAGGAGGTATTATCATATCCCCCTCTTGTGGAGCTATATTAAGATAATTAGCCACACGGGTTGCATAAATTCCTCCAAATAAATTTCCCTTTCTACTATTATTCTGCAACCTACGTGCAACTATTGCCCCCAAGTTATAACCTTTATAACCTAACACAACACTCTTGAGGACACACAGATCAGGAACACACATGAGGCATGCTTCATCTTTACCATTAATGCATCTACCAACGAAGCGAGCAAAATAATATATAGCAGGAAAATGAATGCTCCCTATGGTAGCTTGTGCTATGTCCCTGGATTCTCCCACAGTAATACTAGCAAGAAAATCTCTAAATTCAGATTTGTGAGGATCATTAATATTACCCCACTACAAAAGTTTGTAAGCAGTTGTAAAATCCTCTAGGTTCATGGTATAAGATGTATCATAAATAACAAATATGACACTAGGAGAATTACGCGTACAATTACATTTAAACCTCCGCACAAAGGAATCAGTCAATTGATAGTACTGAGGACACTTATCTTGTAAGAAGTCCTCCAACTCAGCATTATGCACATACGCGTCAAATTCATCCTTGAAACCTGCTTTGACCATAAAAGCATCGGATGGCCACTCACAAGCTCGTATATCTGCGTCCCTCGGTAATTTAACATCTTGTTCACGTATAGCAATTCTGGGTCCTTTCTTCACCGAGGAACCACCTTGGTACATTCGTCTAAGCATAATTCTTTTTTTGAGAAATTTCTGAAATTTTAGTAACTTCAAAATAAAAGTGAATAAAACTAAACAAGATTGGTAGCAACTACTCCTACAAGTGCCTAGGGCCTACATCATGCATTAGAATTGCTTGGGACCTCAAAAATTTAACATGCAAGCTCAAGAACATGGTCACCTATGCAGTAAAAATTTGCAATGAATAAAGCACTAGAACAAAAACTAATTGGACCAATGGAGGAGTCACATACCAAGCAACAATCTCCCAAAGCAATTTTGTGAATGGAGCTTTGAGCAAGGAGATCAAAAATCGCAGCAAAATGAGCTAGAACTCGTGCTTGAGCTGGATGGGGATTTTTTTGGGTGGAAGATGAAGTGTGTGGGTGCTGGCATAAGTGGAGGGGGCCACTAGGGGCCCACGAGACAGGGGGCGCGCCCAGGTGGGGTGGGCGTGCCCTCCACTCTCGTGGCCTGGTGCTTGCCCCTCCTGTAGTGTTTTCAATGCCTAAAATCCTCAAATATTCCATAAAAACATACTAAATTTGCAGGGCATTTGGAGCACTTTTATTTTCGGGATATTTTTTAATGCATGGATAATTCAGAAAACAGACAGATAATACTATTTTTGCTTTATTTATTATAAATAACAGAAAGTAAAAAGTGGGTACAGAAGGTTGTGCCTTCTAGTTTCATCCATCTCGTGATCATCAAAATGAATCCACTAACAAGGTTGATCAAGTCTTGTTAACAAACTCATTCTGAATAACACGGAACTGAAGAAATTTCGAATAACACTAAGTTACCTCAACGGGGATAAGAAAATCCCCAACAATAAGAATATCATACTTTTTCTTGACAGTAGGGAGAGGAAATTCAAAACCTCCAATAATAATAGTTGGAATTTTTCCAATAGAATTGATGCTATGAACTTGAGATTGTTTCCTCGGAAAGTGTACCGTATGCTCATTACCATTAACATGAAAAGTGACATCGCCTTTGTTGCAATCAATAATAGCCCCTGCAGTATTAAGAAAAGGTCTACCAAGGATAATAGACATACTATCGTCCTCGGGAATATCAAGAATAACAAAGTCCGTTAAGATAGTGACATTTGCAACCACAACAGGCACATCCTCACAAATACCAACAGGTATAGCAGTTGATTTATCAGCCATTTGCAAAGATATTTCAGTAGGTGTCAACTAATTCAATTCAAGTCTACGATATAATGAGAGAGGCATAACACTAACACCGGCTCCAAGATCACATAAAGCAGTTCTAACATAATTTCTTTTAATGGAGCATGGTATAGTTGGTACACCCGGATCTCCTAGTTTCTTTGGTATTCCACCCTTAAAAGTGTAATTAGCAAGCATGGTGGAAATTTCAGCTTTCGGTATCTTTCTTTTATTTGTAATGATATCCTTCATATATTTAGCATAAGGATTCACTTTGAGCATATCAGTTAAGCACATACGTAAGAAAATAGGTCTAATCATTTCAGCAAAGCGCTCAAAATCCTCATCATCCTTTGACTTGGATGGTTTAGGAGGAAAGGGCATGGGTTTCTGAACCCATGGTTCTCTTTCTTTACCGTGCTTCCTTGCAACAAAATCTCTCTTATCATAACGTTGATTCTTTGATTGTGGGTTATCAAGATCAACAGCAGGTTCAATCTCTACATCATTGTTTTTGCTAGGTTGAGCATCAACATGAACATTATCATTAACATTATTACTAGGTTCATGTTCATCACCTGATTGTGTTTCAGCATCAGAAATAGAAATATCATTGGGATTCTCAGGTGTGTCTACAATAGGTTCACTAGAAGCATGCAAAGTTCTATCTTTTTCTTTTTCTTCTTTTTAGAAGAACTAGGTGCCTCTAAATTATTTCTCTGAGAATCTTGCTCGATTATCTTAGGGTGGCCTTCAGGATATAAAGGTTACTGAGTCATTCTACCAGTTCTAGTAGCCACTCTAACAGCAAAGTCATTTTTATTATTTAATTCATCAAGCAAATCATTTTGAGCTTTAAGTACTTGCTCAGCTTGAGTAGCAACCATAGATGCATATTTGCTAATGAGTTTAAGTTCCCCTTTAACTCTAGCCATATTATCGCTCACGCGTCCTATCTCGAAAGCATTATTCTTTAACTCTCTACCAACATAAGCATTAAAGCTTTCTTGTCTAGCCATAAAGTCATCAAATTCATCTACGCAAGGGCTATGAAATTTAGTAGAGGGGATTTCAACTTTATCATATCTATAGAGAGAATTTACCTTTACTACCTGTGTCGGGTTATCAAGACAATATGGTTCTTCAACAGGTGGTATATTAAGACCATGTATTTCTTCAATAGGAGGTAAATTCTTAACATCTTCAACTTTAATACCTTTTTCTTTCATTGATTTCTTTGCATCTTGCATATCTTTAGGACTGAGAAATAAAACACCTCTCTTCTTCGGAGCGGGTTTAGAAATAGGCTCAGGAGTTGGCTTAATTGGTTCAGGAATTGCCTCAGGAATTGGCTCAGGAAGAGTCCAATTATTTTCATTAGTCAACATACTATTCAATAGTAATTCAGCTTCATCGACTGTTCTTTCCCTGAAAACACAACCATCACAACTATCCAAGTAGTCCTTGGAAGCATCGGTTAGTCCATTATAAAAGATATCAAGTATTTCATTTTTCTTGAGAGGATGATCAGGCAAAGCATTAAGTAACCGGAGTAGCCTCCCCCAAGCTTGTGGGAGACTCTCTTCTTTGATTTGCACAAAGTTATATATTTCCTGCAAGGCAGCTTGTTTCTTATGAGCAGGGAAATATTTAGCAGAGAAGTAATAAATCATATCCCGGGGACTACGCACACAACCAGGAGCAAGAGAATTATACCAAGTCTTAGCATCACCCTTTCACTACTAGGGAAAAGCCTAGCAGCAGCGCGGGTTTTGGGCCTATTAGTAGCGCGGGTACCCGTGCTACTAATAAGCGCTTCTGACTAACTTATAGCGATGGCAGCTGGTGCAACCCGCGCTACAGCTAACGTATAGCAGTAGCGTGGGTAGAAACCCGCGCTACTACTAATCTGTAATCTCTGAATATATTTTTTTGAATTTTTTCGAAAAAAAAATTTGAATTTTTTTCCCTAATTTTCAAATTTCTGAATTATTTTAACCTCAAATCACTAATCACCCCTCATCGCTGCTCAATTTAATCTCTAATCACCCCTCATCATTCCAAATCATCTAACTTCCCGGACAGTCACCCATCCTCTCACTACTCCAGCCTGAGCACGCTTAACTTCCGGGTTCTATTCTCCCTCGCTTCCAAGTCGCACTTGTTGTTTTCCTGACAATAGTAAGATGTCAATCCTATTAACCTCAGGAATTTAGCTTGAGCATGAAGTCACACATTTCACTGTTTGAGTTTCAAACTATTGTTCTAAAAAATTAGAACAATAGTTTGACCACAGTTTGACCAGATTTGACCATAGTTTGACCATAATTTGACCAGATTTGACCATAGTTTGACCAGATTTGACCAAAATTCAAAAAAACTAAAATAATTATTTAGTAACACTAATATTCTTGAATAATTAGTTTGACCATATAGTTTGACCAGATTTAACAAAAATTAGAAAAAACTGATTTTTTTTTTGAATTTTTTTGCCTCCAGATCTTAAAAGCCCCGTAACTTTTTTTCTGTTAGGCTTTTGAGGATTTTAAAAATGTTTAACATGGTTCTCCTGATTCAATTCGGATGTAACTTTTCGAGTAGATGATTTTTCATATAAAAAACTTTTTCATCCGAGTTCGTATGCAAAAGTTATGGCCATTTTACAATTTTCCAGAGAGATTTTGCAAATAAAGTCGAAATTCATATTTGTAAATTTTCCCAACAACTAGACCACATATCACATGGGAAACTTATTTTCTTTTATTTTTTGACATTTTTATCATTTTCTTTTGTTTTTTAAAACTGAAAAGGCGGTCCATGGGGGTAGACTTTGACAAATAGGCCATACCCCGCGCTACTACTATGACTGACGATTAGCAGTAGCGCTGATTTTTAACCCTCGGTACTACTAAGTTGATAGCAGTAGCGCGGGTTAGTAGTAGCGAGGTTTAAAAACCCGCGCTACTGCTATCAACTTAGTAGTAGCGAGGGTTAAAAACCCTCGCTAATACTATGGCATATCCCGGGGGGCACGGTAGAGACCGCTTAGTAGTAGCGAGGGTTATAAACCCGCGCTGCTGCTATCAACTTAGTAGTAGCGAGGTTTAAAAACCTGCGCTGCTAGTAAGTAGCAGTAGCGAGGGTTTTTAACCCTCGCTGCTGCTAAGATTCTGTGTATAGCCTTTTCCCTAGTAGTGTTTAATGAGAACGGAAATATCTTGAAGATATAAAAATAGCGAGAATTCTCATCATTAGTAAACAGGGTAGCTATATCATTCAACTTGGTAAGATGTGCCACAACAGTTTCATATTCAAGGCCATAAAAAGGATCAGATTCAACAAAGGTAATAATCTCAGGATCAACAGAGAATTCATAATCCTTATCCGTAACACAGATAGGTGAAGTAGCAAAAGCAGGGTCAGGTTTCATTCTAGCATTAAGAGACTGCTGCTTCCATTTAGCTAACAATTTCTTAAGATCGTATCTATCATTACAAGCAAAGATAGCTTAGCAGCTTCTTCATTCATAACATAACCCTCAGGAACAACAGGCAATTCATAATCATTGGGAGAACCTTCATCATCACTATCATCAATAATAACATCTTCAATAATTTTATCCCCCCTAACTCTAGCAAGTTGTTCATCAAGAAATTCACCTAATGGCAAAGTAGTATCACGCACAGAAGTAGTTTCATCATGCATAAGAGAAGTGGCATCATCAATAACATGCGACATATCAGAGTTCATATCAGTAGCAGGTTTAGGTGTCGCAAGTTTACTAATAACAGAAGGAGAATCTAGTGCAGAGCTAGATGGCAGTTCCTTACCTCCCCTCGTAGTTGAGGGGAAAATCTTGGTTCTGTCGTCTTTCAAGTTCTTCATAGTGATCAACAGATATAAATCCCAAGTGACTCAGAGAATACAGCTATGCTCCCCGGCAACGGTGCTAGAAATTAGTCTTGATAACCCACAAGTGTAGGGGATCGCAACAGCTTTCGAGGGTAAAGTATTCAACCCAAATTTATTGATTCGACACAAGGGGAGCCATAGAATATTCTTGAGTATTAGCAGTTGAGTTGTCAATTCAACCACACCCGGATAACTTAGTATCTGCAGCAAAGTATTTAGTAGCAAAAGTGGTATGATAATAAAAGTAACGGTAGCAAAAGTATTGTTTTTGGGTTTTGTAGTAGTTGTAACAGTAGCAACGGGAAAGTAAATAAGCGAAGCACAAGATGTAAAAAGCTTGTAGGCAATGGATGCCGGATGTGATTCCTCATGTAATAGCTATAACATAGGGTGACATAGAACTAGCTCCAGTTCATCAATGTAATGTAGGCATGTATTTCGTAAATAGTCATACGTGCTTATGGAAAAGAACTTGCATGACATTTGTCCTACCCTCCCGTGGCAGCGGGGTCCTAGCGGAAACTAAGGGATATTAAGGCCTCCTTTTAATAGAGAACCGGAACAAAGCATTAGCACATAGTGAATACATGAACTCCTCAAACTACGGTCATCACCGAGAAGTATCCCGATTATTGTCACTTCGGGGTTGTCGGATCATAACACATAATAGGTGACTATAGACTTGCAAGATAGGATCAAGAACACACATATATTCATGAAAACATAATAGGTTCAGATCTGAAATCATGGCACTCGGGCCCTAGTGACAAGCATTAAGCATAGCAAAGTCATAGCAACATCAATCTCAGAACATAAAGGATACTAGGGATCGAACCCTAACAAAACTAACTTGATTACATGGTAAATCTCATCCAACCCATCACCGTCCAGCAAGCCTACGATGGAATTACTCACGCACGGCGGTGAGCATCATGAAATTGGTGATGGAGGATGGTTGATGATGATGATGGTGACGAATCCCCCTCTCCGGAGCCCCGAACGGACTCCAGATTTGCCCTCCCGAGAGAGATTAGGGCTTGGCGGCGGCTCCATGTCGTAAAACGTGATGAAACTTTCTCTCTGATTTTTTTCTCCTCGAACGTGAATATATGGAGTTGGAGTTGAGGTCGGTGGAGGTCTAGGGGGGCCACGAGATAGGGGGCACGCCCTATGGGGGGGCACCCCCCTGTCTCATGGACAGGGTGTGGGCCCCCTGGTATATTACTTTCGCCCAATAATTCTTATTAATTCCAAAAAGTGCCTCCATGGATTTTCAGGACATTCCGAGAACTTTTCTTTTCTACACATAAAACAACATCATGGCAGTTCTGCTGAAAATAGCGTCAGTCCGGGTTAGTTTCATTCAAATCATGCAAGTTAGAGTCCAAAACCAGGGAAAAAGTGTTTGGAAAAGTAGATACGTTGGAGACGTATCACAGGTGCAAGCCAGTTTTGCACACGCAGAAATAATCAGGTTAAACTTGACAAGCCTAGCATATGCAGATATGGCCTCGGAACACTAAGACCGAGAGGTCGAGCGTGAATCATATAGTAGATATGATCAACATAGTGATGTTTACCATTGAAAACTGTTGGGGAATGTAGTAATTTCAAAACAAATTCCTACGCACGCGCAAGATCATGGTGATGCATAGCAACAAGAGGGGAGAGTGTGTCCACGTACCCTCGTAGACCGAAAGCGGAAGCGTTAGCACAACACGGTTGATGTAGTCGTACGTCTTCATGATCCGACTGATCAAGTACCGAATGCACGACACTTCCGAGTTCTATAACACGTTCAGCTCGATGTCGTCCCTCGAACTCCGTTCCAGCTGAGCTTCGAGGGAGAGTTCCGTCAGCACGACGGCGTGGTGACGATGATGATGTTCTACTGACGCAGGGCTTCGCCTAAGCACCGCTACGATATTATAGAGGAGGACTATGGTGGAGGGGGGCACCGCACACGGCTAAGAAATCAATGATCAATTGTTGTGTCTATGGGGTGCCCCCCTCCCCCGTATATAAAGGAGTGGAGGAGGGGGCCGTCCAAGGGGAGGAGGCGCGCCCAAGGGGGGAGTCCTACTCCCACCGGGAGTAGGACTCCTCCTTTTCCTATTTGGAGAAGGAGAGGGAAGGAAGAGGAAGGAGGGAGGAACGAAAGGGGGGGCTCCCAATTCGGATTGGGCTTGGGGGGGCGCCCCCTCCCTTGCTTCTTTCCCTTCCTTTCCACTAAATCCCATTAAGGCCCATATACCTCCCGGGGGTTTCCGATAACCTCCCGGAGCTCCGGTATTGTCCCAATCTCACCCGGAACCATTCCGGTGTCCAAATATAGTCGTCCAATATATCAATCTTTATGTCTCGACCATTTCGAAACTCCTCGTCATGTCCGTGATCACATCCGGGACTCCGAACTACCTTCGGTACATCAAAACACATGAACTCATAATATAACCATCATCTAACTTTAAGCGTGCGGACCCTACGGGTTCGAGAACTATGTAGACATGACCGAGACACATCTCCGGTCAATAACCAATATCGGAACCTAGATGCTCATATTGGCTCCTACATATTCTACAAAGATCTTTATCAGTCAAACCGCATAACAACATACGTTGTTCCCTTTGTCATCTGTATGTTACTTGCCCAAGATTCGATCGTCGGTATCTCAATACCTAGTTCAATATCGCTACCGGCAAGTCTCTTTACTCATTTTGTAAAACATCATCCTGCAACTAACTCATTAGTTACAATGCTTGCAAGGCTTATAGTGATGTGCATTACCGAGTGGGCCCAGAGATACCTCTCCGACAATCGGAGTGACAAATCCTAATCTCGAAATACGCCAACCCAACAAGTACCTTCGGAGACACCTGTAGAGCACCTTTATAATCACCCAGTTACGTTGTGACGTTTGGTAGCACACAAAGTGTTCCTTCGATAAACGGGTGTTGCATAATCTCATAGTTAGAGGAACATGTATAAGTCATGAAGAAAACAATAGCAACATACTAAACGATCAAGTGCTAAGCTAACGGAATGGGTCAAGTCAATCACATCATTCTCCTAATGACGTGATCCCGTTAATCAAATGACAACTCATGTCTATGGTTAGGAAACTTAACCATCTTTGATTAACGAGCTTGTCACGTAGAGGCATACTAGTGACACTATGTTTGTCTATGTATTTACACATGTATTATGTTTCCGGTTAATACAATTCTAGCATGAATAATAAACATTTATCATGAAATAAGGAAATAAATAATAACTTTATTATTGCCTCTAGGGCATATTTCCTTCAAAAACTACTCCATTTCACGTGATGATCGGACATGGTTTAGTTGATTTGGATCACGTGATCACTTAGATGATTAGAGGGATGTCTATCTAAGTTGGAGTTCTTAAGTAATATGATTAATTGAACTTTAATTTATCATGAACTTAGTACCTGATAGTATTTTGCTTATCTATGTTGTTGTTCCGTTGAATTTTAATGCGTTCCTTGAGAAAGCTAAGTTGAAAGATGATGGTAGCAATAACACGGACTGGGTCCGTAACTTGAGGATTATCCTCATTGCTGCACAGATGAATTATGTCCTGGAAGCACCGCTGGGTGCCAGGCCTGCTGCAGATGCTGATGATGATGTTAAGAATGTCTGGCAGAGCAAAGCTGATGACTACTTGATAGTTCAGTGTGCCATGCTTTACGGCTTAGAACCGGGACTTCAACGACGTTTTGAACGTCATGGAGCATATGCGATGTTCCAGGAGTTGAAGTTAATACTTCAAGAAAATGCCCGGAATGAGAGATATGAAGTCTCCAATAAGTTCTACAGCTGTAAGATGGAGGAGAACAGTTCTGTCAGTGAACATATACTCAAAATGTATGGGTATAATAATCACTTGATTCAACTAGGAGCTAATCTTCCGGATGATAGTGTCATTGACAGAATTCTTCAATCACTGCCACCAAGCTACAAGAGCTTTGTGATGAACTATAATATGCAAGGGATGGATAAGACAATTCCGAGCTCTTCGCGATGCTAAAGGCTGCGGAGGTAGAAATCAAGAAGGAGCATCAAGTGTTGATGGTCAACAAGACCACCAGTTTCAAGAAAAAGGGTAAAGGGAAGAAGAAAGGGAACTTCAAGAAGAACGGCAAACAAGTTGCTGCTAAGGAGAAGAAACCCAAGTCTAGACCTAAGCCTGAGACTGAGTGCTTCTACTGCAAAGGGACTGGCCATTGGAAGCAGAATTGCCCCAAGTATTTGGCGGATAAGAAGGATGGCAAGATGAACAAAGGTATATGTGATATACATGTTATTGATGTGTACCTTAATAAAGCTCGCAGTAGCACCTGGGTATTTGATACTGGTTCTGTTGCTAATATTTGCAACTCAAAATAGGGACTACGGATTAAGCGAAGATTGGCTAAGGACGAGGTGACGATGCGCGTGGGAAATGGTTCCAAAGTCGATGTGATCACCATCTGCACGCTACCTCTACATCTACCTTCGGGATTAGTTTTAGATCTAAATAATTGTTATTTGGTGCCATCGTTAAGCATGAACATTATATCTAGATCTTGTTTGATGCGAGACGGTTATTCATTTAAATCTGAGAATAATGGTTGTTCTATTTATATGAGTAGTATCTTTTATGGTCCTGCACCCATGAAGAGTGGTCTATTTTTGTTGAATCTCGATTGTAGTAATACACATATTCATAATGTTGAAGCAAAAAAGATTGCAGAGTTGATAATGATAGTGCGATTTATTTGTGGCACTGCCGCTTGGGTCATATTGGTGTAAAGCACATGAAGAAACTCCATATTGATGGACTTTTGGAATCACTTGATTATGAATCACTTGGTACTTGCGAACCATGCCTCATGGGCAAGATGACTAAAACTTCGTTCTCCGGAACAGTGGGGCGAGCAATAGATTTGTTGGAAATCATACATACTGATGTATGTGGTCCGATGAATATTAAGGCTCGCGGCGGGTATCGTTATTTTCTCACCTTCACAGATGATTTAAGCAGATATGGGTATATCTACTTAATGAAACATAAGTCTGAAACATTTGAAAAGTTCAAAGAATTTCAGAGTGAAGTGGAAAATCATCGTAACAAGAAAATGAAGTTTCTACGATATGATCGTGGAGGAGAATATTTGAGTTACGAGTTTGGTTTTCATTTGAAACAATGCGGAATAGTTTCGCGACTCACGCCACCCAGAACACCACAGCATAATGGTGTGTCCGAACGTCGTAATCGTACTTTACTAGATATGGTGTGATCTATGATGTCTCTTACTGTTTTACCGCTATCGTTTTGGGGTTATGCTTTAGAGACGGCCGCATTTACGTTAAATAGGGCACCATCTAAATCCGTTGAGACGACTCCTTATGAACTGTGATTTGGCAAGAAACCAAAGTTGTCGTTTCTTAAAGTTAGGGGCTGCGATGCTTATGTGAAAAAACTTCAACCTGATAAGCTCGAACCCAAATCGGAGAAATGTGTCTTCATAGGATACCCAAAGGAGACTGTTGGGTACACCTTCTATCACAGATCCGAAGGCAAGACATTTGTTGCTAAAAATGGATCATTTCTAGAGAAGGTGTTTCTCTCGAAAGAAGTGAGTGGGAGGAAAGTATAACTTGATGAGGTAACTGTACCTGCTCCCTTATTGGAAAGTAGTTCATCACAGAAACCGGTTCCTGTGACACCTACACCAATTAGTGAGGAAGCTAATGATGTTGATCAAGAAACTTCAGATCAAGTTACTACCGAACCTCGTAGGTCAACCAGAGTAAGATCCGCACCAGAGTGGTATGGTAATCCTATTCTGGAGGTCATGTTACTTGACCATAGCGAACCTAAGAACTATGAAGAAGTGATGGTGAGCCCAGATTCCGCAAAATGGCTTGAGGCCATGAAATCTGAGATTGGATCCATGTATGAGAACAAATTGTGGACTTTGGTTGACTTGCCCGATGATCGGCAAGCCATAGAGAATAAATGGATCTTTAAGAAGAAGACTGACGCTGACGGTAATGTTACTGTCTACAAAGCTCAACTTGTTGCAAAAGGTTTTCGACAAGTTCAAGGGGTTGACTACGATGATACTTTCTCACTCGTAGCGATGCTTAAGTCTGTCCGAATCATGTTAGCAATTGCCGCATTTTATGATTATGAAATTTGGCAAATGGATGTCAAAACTACATTCCTGAATGGATTTCTAGAAG
The DNA here is from genome assembly GCA_021437245.1 of Aegilops speltoides. NCBI lineage: Eukaryota > Viridiplantae > Streptophyta > Magnoliopsida > Poales > Poaceae > Aegilops > Aegilops speltoides. The sequence goes on from CM038141.1 coordinate 434,407,032, forward strand.
AAGAGTTGTATATGATGCAACCAGAAGGTTTTGTCGATCCAAAAGGTGCTAACAAAGTGTGCAAGCTCCAGGGATCCATTTATGAACTGGTGCAAGCCTCTCGGAGTTGGAATAAACGTTTTGATAGTGTGATCAAAGCATATGGTTTTATACAGACTTTTGGAGAAGCCGTATTTACAAGAAAGTGAGTGGGAGCTCTGTAGCATTTCTAATACTATATTTGGATGACATATTGTTGATTGGAAATTATATAGAATTTCTGGATAGCATAAAAGGATACTTGAATAAGAGTTTTTCAATGAAAGACCCCGGTGAAGCTTCTTATATATTGGGCATCAAGATCTATAGAGATAGATCAAGACACTTAATTGGACTTTCACAAAGCACATAACTTGATAAAGTTTTGAAAAGGTTCAAAATGGTTCAAGCAAAGAAAGGGTTCTTGCCTGTGTTACAAGGTGTGAAGTTGAGTCAGACTCAATGCCCGACCACTGCAGAAGATAGAGAGAAAATGAAAAGTGTTCCCTATGCTTCAGCCATAGGCTCTATCATTTATGCAATGGTATGTACCTAACCTGATGTGTGCCTTCCTATTAGTTTAGCAGGGAGGTGCCAAAGTAATCCAGGAGTGGATCACTGAACAACGGTCAAACATCCTGAAATACCAGAAAAGGACTAAGGATATGTTTCTCGTTTATGGAGGTGACAAAGAGCTCGTCGTAAATGGTTACGTCGATGCAGGTTTTGACACTGATCCGGACGATTCTAAATCGCAAACCGAATACGTGTTTATATTGAACGGTGGAGCTGTCAGTTGGTGCAGTTCTAAACAAAGCGTCGTGGCGGGATCTACGTGTGAAGTGGAGTACATAGCTTCTTTGGAAGCAGCAAATGAAGGAGTCTGGATGAAGGAGTTCATATCTGATCTAGGTGTCATACGTAGTCCATCGGGTCCAATGAAAAACTTTTGTGACAATACTGGTGCAATTAACTTGGCAAAGGAATCCAGATTTCACAAGAGAACCAAGCACATCAAGAGACGCTTCAATTCCATCTGTGATCAAGTCCAAGTGAGAGACATAGATATTTGCAAGATACATACGGATCTGAATGTTGCAGACCCGTTGAGTGAGCCTCTGTCACGATCAAAACATGATCAATACCAAGACTCCATGAGTGTTAGAATCATTACTATGTAATCTAGATTATTGGCTCTAGTGCAAGTGGGAGACTGAAGGAAATATGCCCTAGAGGCAATAGTAAAGTTATTATTTATTTCCTTATTTCATGATAAATGTTTATTATTCATGCTAGAATTGTTTTAACCGGAAACATAATACATGTGTGAATACATAGACAAACAGAGTGTCACTAGTATGCCTCTACTTGACTAGCTCATTAATCAAAGATGGTTAAGTTTCCTAGCCATAGACATGAGTTGTCATTTGGTAAACGGGATCACATCATTAGGAGAATGATGTGATTGACTTGACACGTTCCGTTAGCTTAACACTTGATCGATTTAGTTTACTGCTATTGCTTTCTTCATGACTTATACATGTTCCTATGACTATGAAATTATGCAACTCCCGATTACCGGAGGAACACTTTGTGTGCTACCAAACATCACAACATAACTGGGTGATTATAAAGGTGCTCTACAGGTGTCTCCGATGGTACTTGTTGAGTTGGCATAGATCGAGATTAGGATTTGTCACTCCGATTGTCAGAGAGGTATCTCTGGGCTCTCTCGGTAATGCTCATCACTATAAGCCTTGCAAACAATGTGACTGAATGAGTTAGTTGCGGGATGATGCATTACGGAACGAGTAAAGAGACTTGCCGGTAACGAGATTGAACTAGGTATTGAGATACCGACTATCGAATCTCGGGCAAGTGACATACCGGTGACAACGGGAACAACGTATGTTGTTATGCGGTTTGACCGATAAAGATCTTTGTAGAATATGTAGGAGCCAATATGAGCATCCAGGTTCCGCTATTGGTTATTAACCGAAGACGTCTCACGGTCATGTCTACATAGTTCTCGAACCCGTAGGGTCCGCACGCTTAACGTTCGGTAACGATCAGTAATATGAGTTTATGTGTTTTGATGTACCGAAGGTAGTTCGGAGTCCCGGATATGATCGCGGACATGATGAGGAGTCTCGAAATGGTCAAGACATATAGATCGATATATTGGATGACTATGTTTGGACTACGGAAGGGTTCCAGGCAAGTTCAGACAAATACTGGAGTACCGGAGGGTTACCGGAACCCCCCGGGGAGTGTAATGGGCCTATTGGGCCTTAGTGGAGAAGAGGAGGGGCGGCCAGGGCAGGCCGCGCGCCCCCTCCCCCTCTAGTCCGAAGGAGGGGGGCGCCCCCCTTTCCTTCCTCCTCTCTCCTCCTTCCCTCTCTCCTACTCCTACTCTTGGAAGGGTTGGAGTTCTACTCTTGGTGGGAGTAGGACTCCCCTTGGGGCGCGCCTAGGAGGCCGCCCTCCTCCCCCTCCTCCACTCCTTTATATACGGGGGAGGGGGCACCCCGTAGACACACAAATTGATCATTGATCTTTAGCCGTGTGCGGTGCCCTTCTCCACCATAATCCACCTCGGTCATATCGTAGCGGTACTTAGGCGAAGCCCTGCGTTGGTAGCTTCATCAACACCGTCATCACGCCGTCGTGCTGACGGAACTCTCCCTCGAAGCTCTACTGGATCGTGAGTTCATGGGACGTCACCGAGCTGAACGTGTGCAGATCGCGGAGGTGTTGTACGTCCGGTACTAGGATCGGCCGATCGTGAAGACATACGACTACATTAACCGCGTTGTCATAACGCTTCCGCTTATGGTCTATGAGGGTACATGAACGACACTCTCCCCTCTCGTTGCTATGCATCACCATGATCTTGCGTGTGTGTAGGAATTTTTTTTGAAATTACTACGTTTCCCAACATCAACCCGCAAGGAGCATAAACATGTTACTTGGGACGTGGCTTAATTGAATGGACATACACATAGTTAAACATATTCGGATAGGAATATGTGCATTATTTCAGGCTATATGGAACACTAGGTATGATATGATTATTAATGAGACAAAATTCACTATTTTTTTGTAGGTTATTTATAGAGCTAGAACATGGATCTGTATGTGATCGTTACTCACTCATGCAGACTTCAGGAAGCTTTTGGTTATTGTGTGCAACCGCTGGGAGACGATAGCATGGGCTACCTTGAGCCGATTTGGTTGGCGAGCTAATAATAGGCTAGGTGTGTAGACATCGTAGCTTGTTCTTATCGCCGGATGTGACACTTTTCAGTTCTATACCGCCGGATGTGGCACTTTTTAGATTTATTTTTTTGATTTTTGCCTAGATTATGAGCTTCTTTGGACCTCAAGACATTGTTACATTTTTATTTAACAATATGGCTGCATGCATCGATTGATGCAGAGGCCTGGGGTCATCCTCCTTTTCAAAAAAAAACTAAATAAATGTCGGATAACAGATGAAAATCTAGTCTTCCTTTCCTGACAATGCATGAACTTGATAATATTTGTTCTTAACTGAGGTTATAATACTTATCTCTACTGTACTGTATCTCTCCTCCTCTTCAAGGAAAATCCCAATGCAGTTCACAAGTAGCCCATTGCCAACATGGCCGAGTCATTAACCACCGCCAGCGTGCCATGTGGCACCACTTTTCCGTGGGTACTTGTTTGACTCTCAGCAAAAAGAGCGTATGCGGACTATGCCTTCTTGGCCACGTCTTCTTCTCGGCAACAACCTCTCATTGTCGTGTCATCCTTTCTGTGGTAAGCTACTCTTGGCATATATATTTTTCCTAAATCCTAAAAAGTGGTCGAGTGCTCGTTTGCTCGCGCCAGCACACACTTTCGCGCGCCGTCGGGTCGGCATCGCGCGGTTGGGCGAAGAGGGGGACCAGGTGATTTTTGCCCGCTCGATGGTTGGTTGCGGGAATTGGAAGATGCTTTCCTATCCTGGAAAGGTGGACAGGAACATGCTATATTTGGGCTGGCTACCAGGAAACGCTAGGGAGCACCCGGTTGCTCCCTAGACACGTCCGAGAAGAAGATGGGGCTGGGGGTTAGGTGAGGAGAAAAGAAGGGGAAAAGAAGACGCGCAGGGGTGGGAGAGGGATTGGGCGAAGAGGGAGACCAGGTGATTTTTGCCCGCTCGATGGTTGGTTGCGGGAATTGGAAGATGCTTTCCTATCCTAGAAAGGTGGACAGGAACATGCTATATTTGGACTGGCTGCCAGGAAACGCTAGGGAGCACCTGGTTGCTCCCTAGACGCGTCCTATATTTTTGCCAAGTCCCCGTGGTTTGGCTCTGGGCGACGAGCTAGGCACTCAACGTAACATCAATATCTTCAACAACCAGGGCCGTAACTACATTCATTCACTAAGCAGGTGCAGAGGAGACCTGCAGATTTTAGATTTTACCGACTGGTAAATATTTTTACGTGAGTGACAGGGGCGGACGCACGTTAGGCTACCCGGTGTCACAGGACACCGGTTGAAATTTATGCGTACGTATATATAGGTAAGATATATTGGGCTTGGACACCGGTAGAATCTTGAGCTGGACACCGGGCGTCAAGCACGGCCCATCTAGCAATAGCAGCTCATCCTGCTGCTTTCGACTGATTGTATCATTGGGAATTTGGAACGGGCACTCAGCCGAGAGCTCGTAACCGGCGCTGAAGAGCGCCGGTTTCCAGTTGTGGCGCTCGAAGTGCCACGATACTGGGCCGGCCCAGGTGGGGTTCCATCGATCACAACAAAAACACGTCGCCAAAAAAACGTGAAGAAAAAGGAAGAAAGCCAGGTTTCGAACACAGGATCGCACGTCTGTTGTAGACTAAGGCAAGTACCACTACACCATACACGTTGTGTTGCTCTACAACTAGGAAAAAACGGTACTTAACCATTCTTTTTGTGAAACATTTAACGTAAAAAATCAGAAAATTAGTTGAAAACTTCATTGATTTTGAAATTCAAGTTCATCGATTTTGAAAACTAGTTCATAAAAATTTGAAAAAAATTCATTGGTTTTCAAAAAAGTTCATTGATTTTGAAAAAAGTTCATCAAATTTTAAAACAGTTTGTCGGTTTTAAGAAAAAGTTCATTGAATTCCAAAAAAGTTCATCAATTTTTTAAAATTTTCACACAAAATGAAAAAAGTTCATCAATTTTGAAAAAAAGTTCATCAATTTTGAAAAAAGTTCATCGATTTAAAAAATGTTCATTGAATTTTAAAATAGTTCATTAAGTTTGAAAAAAGAGTTCGTCGATTTTGATAAAAGTTCATCGAGTTTGGAAAAAGTTCATCGAGTTTGATAAAGTTCGCGCATTTAAGGAAAAAAAAGAAAGGGAAATGAGAAAAGAAAAGTGAAAAAGGAAAAAGGAAAAAAACCAAGAAATGACCAGCAAACGACCTAGAGAAAGAATAAAAAGAGGGAAGGAAGTCTCTAAAAACAAGTGCGTCGTTATCCTAGTGGTGAGTGCTCTGATCAGTGTAGTTTCAACAGGAAAAAAAAAAGAAACATGGGCCGGCCCAGGGCGGTGCATGGGGTGTGCGCCCTGTACCGTTAAGCCTATTTCAGGCGCATAAGGCGCCGAATAGGAACCAGCCACTCAGCCTGCTTAGCTTATCGATCGATCGATTGGATCGATCTCTGGCGTACATGCGTCTGTTCGGCTGTTCTTTCCCCCACAGCGATACTTTGTGAGCACGCTCGCCGTTGCCTGCTCAAGGGCTCCGGAAGTCAGAGCCTGCCGCCAGTGCCCAGACGCTAGCCGCCGGATGCCCGCTCCGCCCTGATCCATTGCATCTACTACCCCTATAAAAGAAAGAGAGGGGTAGATCCAAATAATCAGAACCGTTTATCTAGCCGATCCAAGGGTCTAAAACATCTCGGTGTTTAACGCAACAAGCCACTTATCAACCGATCTAATGCCCGACCGCTCGTCATCATCAAACTAACCGTACGCCACGCCTCAGCAAAAATAGAAACTGCTTGCACGCCTTCTGCCCCCGCCGCTCGCAGCTCGCTGCTCCTCATCTGCTTGCGCCGTCTCGCCCACCACTCCTCCTCTGCTCGCGCCAATCTCCTTCACCTTCGCTCCGTCGCCATTGCTGCCCGCCGCTCCTCCTTTTCTGCCAGACGAACGGCTGCACACGGCCAACGTCCCGCCCACCGCTGCTTCCCCACGGACGCGAGCGGATCGCCGCCGCCACCGCCAGTTGCTCTCCGTTCTGCCTCATGGATGTGAGCGCGGATGACCCCGCCGCTCCTTCGAATCTGCCACACGGACACGAGCGTGGGTCGGTTGCTGCCCCACGGATGCAAGAGCGGGCCGCCACCACCGCCACATTGGGGCCCTCGCCACCACGCAGGCGAACTTTGATCAGGTTTATTTTATCTTAACACCTAACATCAAGCCACCAGTTCGTTGTATCCTCATACTCTATATTTTTTGCAGGAACATGCAAGACGAGGAGCAGCGAAGGAAATCTGGTTCCATGAAACACCATGGATGGGCCTGCTTCATGTTCAGTTTCCAGTGCAGTGTACCTCATACTCATGTGATTTTCCTTTTCGTAAACCATTGCAAAGAGCTTCATATTCAGTTTTCTGTTTGCTGCTTGACTGCTTCAAGTGTGTACAGATTGCATATATCAAGTTTCCTCAACTGTTCACGGACTTCGGGATGTAGGTTTCAAGTGTGTACAGATTGCATGAATCAATTTTGACTTCCGAGAGTTCTGAAGCCCTCTACTCAATTTGTAGTTGGCATTTTTAAATGGGGTTGTTGTTTGGTTTCTTGAAACAACTACTCTGAACTGATGCATGCATTTCTAAAGATTGTTTCTGTAATTATTTTCTTGCTACAAATGTACTATCTCCTAGCTTTGCCACTTTGGAGACATTTCATTAAACCGGGCCTTAACCACCTACTGTAATCGGAGAGGTTTTCAGAAGACTTGCTGATGCATGATTACACTACTAATTGCTACAGTAGACACGCAGATGCAGCTTGGTGCATTCTTCTCTTCTTTCCCTTTATATTTTCTTCATCCTTGTGCTTGTAAATTTGTAACTCAAGAGGTCACAAACTTTTGCAACCTGGAGGTATCACTTTCAGCCTGGTACATATGCATGTAGCTGTTCATGAAGCATCATTTTACTAAAGTGTCCAATGTCTGTTCTCTTATAATCCAGGTGCTTGATCAAGGCTGCGTATGAGCTTATTAACATCAATGGTGTGCTAAATGTGATCATAAGGAACCTGGAAAAGGAGTATGTCTCTTAATGGACATCTTTCTATTTTGCATTGAACTTTGATTAATTATTTTACTGTACATTTCCCAAAATTCAAGGATTGGCTTCTTACTCATTACAAATGGTTCCAGTCTTTATTCTTAGTTTTTACAGTTACATAAGGAACAATGTTCAAATTCACTAACCTGTGCTTTGTGACAGTACTTCAATGTATGTTCATTATATATGCATGTAGCAATACTTCCGTTCAATCTATTCATTAGTTCGTAAGCTAGATCGTGTGCCAAGTTGTATTTACTGGACACTTGCTACTCTTTTCCTTGTGCAATTATTCAGTCTTGGTTATATTTTGTGGTATTTCTGAGTTGCATAAATGACTCGAAACATCGGGAGCTACTAAATCTTACCTGTACTGAATTTGTGCTTTTTGTAATATCAAAATACGGTTCTCCTTCAAAGTATTATTTTTCCTTCTACTGAATATGCTTCTGGAAAAGGATCTCAACAGATCAACCAGAAGGAGAAGAGAGCAGCCAAAGAGAAGTTAAGAACAAGACACATGCTTCAGATTAACTCTTATTCGTGGACCTATATGCTTTTGATGATTGAATTAGATAAAACAAGTATATATTTCTAAAGATTAATGGATTCTAATCGTATGATTTTGACATGCAGCTAAGTTTTCCATATGTTTGACTATTGTGTTGCCGTGTAAATATGCAGAAGGATGGTCTACGTTTTTGGGACTTGGTTTTGTGAATCGATGTGTTATCTTGAGCAAATATCTTACTATCTGTACAATGTTATAATATGAACTTTTACTATTGATATATCATACAGTATGTCGAATGTGTCAATACATATATACTTGCGGCAACTACTAACTGAAATTTATTTTTCACCTACAAAAATATATAGAATCTTCGTCCATGTTTTCATGTCGATACCCGATTTACTTGTTCATACAGTTGGGTTGTTCGAGCTAACACTGCAAGGCCTTACAGTACATCAGGGGCATCTAATAAAGTTTTTAGGTTTGTCCCTAGAACTATTATATCCAGACAAGATACTTGCTTGCAGAACCATCAGAGCTGAACCTTCTAGGTAATTTTACATAATCAGCGGCTGGGCGCCCACAATCATCCATGATTTGTGTCGAAGCGGGATAAGTTTTACTCATGTTCTTATATTTTTGTTTCTCTTTTCTGTTTTGCTTGGTTGATTTTCAGTTATAGAGAAGAGTTAGAGTTGGATGGAGTATCAAACAATGGAATCAAATCATGCATGCAATTGTAAGTCAACCATATAAGCATAGACATGGTTTCAGTTTTCCAATGTATAGTGGAAGTTATTTAAGTCGTTTGAAATATTAATAGAGAGTTTTTTCTATTGATGTTTGCTGTGAACGATGTGAATATATTCCCTTAAAGAAATTCGTGTGAATATATTTGGATGGTTTCATCTTCAAATAAGATCTCTATAGTAGCAACAATTTTGAATAAAAGATACTCCCTATAAACAAATATAAGACGTTTTAGATCACTAAAACTTTATGTTCACACTTATACCAGTGTGAAAACTGAATAAGGATCAATTTTATTTTAGATAAACGTGCACTTGCACGTGTACGATTACTAGTATACTACAAATAATCGAAGCAAATAGGTACGGCCATCAATCTCCCTCTAAACGCGTACTCCCTCCGTCCCAAAATTCTTGTCGTGATTTGATACATCCGTATCTAGACAAATCTAGATCTAGTTTTTTAGGTCTAAATTGAATTGAAAATGGTTATGGTTTTAAAATCAAGGTATTGCAAATTGGGAATTGGATTGCTTTGATTGGATAACTTTTCCTACTGGTTCACATCTCTTTGGATAATTTGTAGACTGCGCGACGACAATACAACACAATGTCAATTATGCTTTTTTTGCGGAGTTTAACTTTGTAGCCATACAGTTTGATCAATATGCTTTACTTATTATTTTTATTCCCGCTTCTTTAAACACAAATAATGTAACTCGTTGTGCACTTGTGATAACATAATTACCGGTGAATACCAGGGGAGTTTATTGAAAGGTTTCTTAGAAAGATGAAGACATCGGCAGAAGATGATAATGCCACATGAACCAGATGATGCTCCATCTCAGAACAAAATAATGCCTTGATACATGACCAAGATTTAGCAACCATTAATTACAGGGAGTTCATCTCAAACTCTAAAAGAAATCATTTTGATAAGAATTTTTACTGTCGAATATTTTAAATTGTTGGGTGTATTACTTTCAAGTATATTATTGCTTGTCATCACCCCTTGTATAGTGTATACGTTTTTTTTAGACATTGTATAGTGCATACATGGACACCCGGACATTTTTGTTCTGGGCCTCCTAAGAATTTAGCAAAATACTTCTCTCTAATGATAGAACCCCCACGTGATTCACGCTCTGGCTCCTCCCCTGTCACGCACTTTAATGAAACGCTGAGAAAATACTACATCTGCAATGCATGGGACCCAAGGTTGTTGAGGTGAACAGCGCATGTTGGATGCAAAATAATTGAGGTTCGACGTAGACAGCTGCAACCACAAATAAAATCTAAAATAATTGACCGAATTTGTGTCTGCTCGCATCTCAGAACTTAATAGAAGCCGACGTGTGCTTCACTGCGGCGATTAGTTGTCCCGTCCGCTGTGGAGTGAAGTCCAAAATAAACCTTGAACTCGTGCATCTCGTCGGAATCAAACCCTCACCTCTGAATCCTTGAAATCAGTACCCTATACTCTTTGATCCCGGTCAAACTCAACCCTAATACCGGTGTAGATCAGTTTGGTGCACTGGAAAAAGGCCAACCCCCACCGGGATAACTTTTGCTCTCACTGACTATTCGGTCCCACTCGTCATGTCCATCTTCCCACTCCCGTGTAATCGTGTTGGTTCACTCCAGAAAAATTCCGCTCGCAGGACTACCCTCCACCTTCCATGGATCCCGTCGCGGCTTGCCCTTCGCTACGTGAACCTTCTTCATCTCCGAGCAGCTGGCGCCCTACGCTCCACACCGCTCTTGCCGCTATCCTCCATCCCCCACGACTCCCGCTGTCTTCGTCGCCATCTGGAGAGACACTGGGCCAGCACGGCGGTGAAGCGGCTGGTGACGGCGGCCGATCCCGATCTAGGTGGCCGTGAAGACCTCCATCTCTAGCACCGTGTGTGCCTCTGCGAGTTTGCCGGCTTCGGAAGCTTAGTCAGCCACCTGGATGGCGCCGGCGTAAGTGACGAGGAGGTGCACGAAACGAATCACGACGTTCTCCCTGTTCTGGCATCTGCTTGGCGTCCGCGAACCGGGCGGGACTGTGGAAAACGGCGGGCAAGATTAGAGAGTAAAGGCGCATACGTAGCCAGGTCAATGCAGTATGCTATGTTGGCAGATGGGTGAGGGCGCTCGCCGGACACGGAAGTGAAGGGGCGGGTTTCATCCATTGCCAGCCGAAGGAAAGTGGCCTCCATGATTCCTATGTAGTGTATCTCTCCCTTTTAGGCCTTCAAGATTTGAGCTTAGAAATTGCAACATTAGAAGGCCTAATCGAAGGGGAAAATAGGATGTATGATCATGGAAGATTATGAAGGTCTCGTTTTTGCTCACCAGCGTTCAGATCCGCCGTCTCTGGCCATGGATTTGTGGGGTGAGAATTTTAGTTCGGGATAGGAGAGAGGGAGCTGGAGGAAGAAGAAAGCGCGCACAATGAAATTCCTATTAGTTAACTTTTTTTATTAGAATATATGGGTCCCAGCTAATGTTATATACTGTAGCAAAATCGCTGTAGCTTCGATTTAAGCCGGCGTAAAACTGAACATGTGGAAGATGAAAATGACAGGTGGGTTGGGATGTCATTGAGAGTATCCGTTGATCTTGGTTGGGAATGATCGTTCCCAGTGCGCCAAACAGGGTCAGGGTTAGAATTGATCGGGATCAAAGAGTATAGGGTACCGATTTCAAGGATTCAAAAATGAGGGTTTGATTCAGACAAGGTGTACGAGTTCAGGGTTTATTTCAGACTTCACTCTCCGCTGTGTACCATTTTTTTAATCGTCTAATTGCCCATTTTTGTTAAGCCACATGTATTGCACCGTTTGTTTACATAGGCCATTGACGCGGCACGCTTCGTCCTAATTTTTTTTATTATCATTAGATTTTACCTGTGTGTCGGCGGCAGAACCACCGTAACGACCGACAAGGGGACACACTGCGGCATAACGCCGTTCGGCACCGCCCAAACCTCCTGAGAGCTCCGCGTGGCCATCTCCTTGCCAGCGCACGCATGCAGCACCGTCGTCGTGGCCTGGCACGCGCAGAGCGCGTTCTTGCACCGATGGATGCTTATGGTTGTTGGGTTCGTACGAGAACGGACGTTTGGCTCTCGGTTTTCGTGGAGGTCAATTTTTTTGAAAAAAATAAAAAATCAAATTATTTTGTTTCAATAAATTCTGAAAAAAAATTGTGTAAGTAAACAATGACGTGAGGCGTATGTGTGTAAATTTTCAGGATGAAATGCAACCCATACATAAAAAAAAATCATGGACTGGGATGATGAACAATATCTTGTATTAAAAAGCCCCAGATCTGTATTTTTTGCACAACCTTCATTTCAGTGTATTTCGTCCTTAATATTTACACACTTGCGCAATATGCCTTCATCTATCTCTGTATTTTTTGTCAGAATTTTTTGAAATGTGAAAATTTGAATTTCATAAATTTGGAATTTTGCATTTTAAGGCTTCCATGGAGCTCTCCAAAAAGAGTGTATGCCGCCTGTGCCTTCTTGGCCACGTCTTCTTCTCGGCAACAACCTCTCGTTGCCGTGTCATCCTCTTTGTGGTAAGCTATTCTTGGCATATATATTTTTGCGGAGTCCTCGTGGTTTGGCTCTGGGCGACGAGCCAGACTCAACGTAACATCAATATTTTCAACAACCAGGGCCGTAACTACATCCATTCACTAAGCAGGTGCAGAGGAGACCTGTAGATTTTAGATTTTCCTGACTGGTAAATATTTTTATGTGAGTGAACCTCCTAACAATTTAGCAAAATACTTCTCTCTATTGATAGAACCCCCATGTGATTTACGCTCTGGCTCCTCCCCTGTCACGCACTTTAATGCAAACGCTGAGAGAATACTACATCTTCAATGCATGGGACCAAAGATTGTTGAGGTGAACAGCGCATGTTGGATGCAAAATAATTGAGGTTCAATGTAGACAGCTGCAACCACAAATAAAATGTAAAATAATTGACCGGATTTGTGTCTGCTCGCATCTAGAACTTAATAGAAACGGACATGTACTTCACTGCGGCATTTCGTTGTCCCGTCCGCTGTGTACCTTTTTTAATCCAGTCTTTTTTCTTTGAAACAAATCCAGTCTTTTTGTTTTGGCAAAATCGGATGATAAGCACAAGAAACAGTTCTATTTGCTGTTGACTATATTGGTTATTTAGAAACATATGGTAGACTAGGAAATATTCTCACTTATCTTATACTTCATGTAGATCATGTACTCCTATATATACGCATATCCACGAGGCTCAAGCAATAAACATCCATCATCAAACATCAATCGATTACATCGATCCTCTCTCTCCTTTTAACATGGTATCAGCCTATTCGACCAACCCTAGCCGCCGCCCACCGCTTCCGCTCCGCTCACCTCCATTGGTGTGGTCGGCCTCCATGACTGCCGCCGGGGGCCGCACCGCCCGTACCTAGGGTTCGTCCGCCGGCCGTGTTGACCGGCTGCCCTAGAGAGTCTTTTTCTCGATCGTTTGATTCAGGGTTTTGTCTGTCTCGCAGGTCGCTTTGATCGGTGTTTACTTTTTGGTTTTCCGATCTAAGATTGGTTTGCGTGGCCCACCGCCGCCGTCGACCCCCGGGTGCCACTACTTCGACCCCAGCACGACCAACCAACCTCTCCTCCGACCCGGCAGCCCGCCAGGGCCAGCCGCCGTCTGCGTGTCGGCCCGTCCGTCGCCCTGCGCCAGCCGTCTCCACCCTGCTCCGACCGAGAATCCTGCATGGCCTGGAACCGTCTTCCTCGCGCCATGCGGGGCCCATCATAGTCGTGGTTCGCGCGCCAGCCGGCCCATCGATCCACGCCACCCGCTTCCACCTTATCTGCACGGCGGCCCTGCAGTTTGCCTCTCCGGCCTCGTCCCCGGCTGCGTTAGGCTCGTCGGCTGCCTCAGCTCGGGTGCCACTACTACGTTGGTCGCTTGGGCCTCGCTACCAGGGCGCCGGCGCTGTTTTGGCAGCCCGGGTGCCGGCGCTAACGCGCTTGTGCGCACGTCATTCCATGCCGTCCGTCATCGTCGGCCTCATCTTGGACTCCGCCGCCATCCCGCCTCCATCGAGCGGCGTCCCCGACATCACGCAAGATCGTCTTGATCATCGCTCGCCGCCGGGATCTGCCTGATCTACGCCATGCGACCGACCTGGCCCGTCAATTGCCGCCTCCGCAGGTCCCATGAAGATCATCACCGAGTTCAGCGCCCACTCCACCGATCAACGTGCTGCCACTGCATCGCCCCGTCGGGCCGCAGCGCCGCCGCCCCGTGGTTCTCCTTGCAGCTGCATCGACTTGCGTGCCATCGCTGCGTCGCCCCTTCGAGCTGTACTGCCGTGATGCGTCGGTCCCCGCCGCAGCCCCGAGGCCGTCCCCACGGTTGCACCGTTCCGCGCTCAGCCGCTGGAGCGCCCGTTCGAGCTGTAGTGTCGTGGCTCGCGGTCCCCGCAATCGCCTCGAGGTCTTCCGCCATCGCCCTGACCTGCCCGCCGCCGCTGTGTCATGGCCCTCGGTCTATCGTCGTCCCCGCATGCCGACCTCTCGTGTTATGCGTGCCGCCTTCCTTGGTGCGGGAACGCCATTGTTGGTGTTGGTCTTCGTCACACTGTCGGATTTCTCGCCTACTTCGAGCACCACCGCCGCCACTCTTCTTTGGCTGCCGCCGCTACCTCCGTAGCCGCCGCCGCCCATTCACCCCCTTCGTCTTCGTCCAAGCACCATCCCGTTGCCAACGTCGTCGTCATCTACCCCGACCACTTCATGTACTTTGACCACCGTTGGTGATATCGGCCCCATGCCGATGGATTCCGCAATCATCATTGAGTTCTTCTCTGCTAGCTCTCCAACTTATCTGACATGGCGTACAGCTCGTGAAGGTCCCTCATCTACGCATGCCCGGTGCTTGCAACACCGATGCATGCCTTCATCCACGACGTGTCCCGGGGCCTGGTAAGCCTGGTGTGACGCTTCGTCAACTTTGTCTTCATCCGTCTACGCATGCTCGGTGTTGGCAATACCGACGCGTGTCTTCGTCTATGACATGTCCCTAGGTTCGGCACACCCGACGCGACGTGTCGTTAGCACCATTTTCTTCCCGGTGCACCACTACTACGACACCACTGCGCCCATGACTAACCCGGCGCCTCCTTGTGCCCGCGGCTCCATGGTGAATTCATCGACACCTGCCACCCCGACTCGACATCGACCACGGCATTCATCGCACGGCTACCTCGACCATGGCTCCACCACCTACGCTCTTGGCTACCTCGACAAACGACACAAAGGACTACCGCCTTGCTTGCAACCTCGTCGGTTGCCACTCCAGCCATGACTTCTGCGATGCATCGACCGTTACGACCGGGGGGGTATTAGACAAAGGGTTTTAGGGTTTGTGGCACACCTCCAACGTGGGTTGACCTTTTCATTATATAGACATATACAACATAATTACAAGTGGGGCCCAGTATATACAGAGTCTAACACCCTCCCTCAATCTTAACCATGCTCAGAAGAATTCACTAGGTTGAGATTGCGACTACACCCTTCAAACTGAGGAAGAGGCAATGGCTTCGTGAAGATGTCAGCAAGTTGATCTTTCGAGGAGATGAACTTGATAAGAAGCAGTTTCTGGGCAACACGTTCCCTAACAAAGTGGTAATCAACTTCGATGTGTTTGGTGCGAGCATGAAAGACTGGATTTGAAGACAAATACGTCGCACCAACGTTATCACACCAAAGTACCGGCGGCTGCTTGTGAGAAATCTTCAACTCTCTAAGCAAGAACTGGATCCAAATAAGCTCTGCTGTGGCATTTGCAACTGCTTTGTACTCAGCTTCAGTGCTACTGCGAGACACCGTTGCTTGTTTACGAGCACTCCAGCGATCAAGTTCGAACCAAGGAACACCGCATATCCCCGTTGTTAAATCATCATCCGGACTCCCAGCCCAGTCTGCATCAGAGAACGCAGAGAGCTCACCAGAGGGAGCCGGTTGCAGATGCAAGCCATAAGAAGAAGTGGACCGGATGTAACGCAAGATGCGCTTAACTGCAGCCCAGTGAGAGTCTCGAGGAGCATGAAGAAACTGGCGGACCGGTTGACAAGCATAGGATATATCGGGACGTGTGATAGTCAAGTACTGCAAGCCACCAACAATGCTGCGATACTCAGTAGCCTCATCAGCAGGAAGAAGAGAACCATCATGAGCAGACAGTCTATCAGTAGAGGACATAGGAGTAGTAGCAGATTTGCACTAAAGCATGCCAGACCGCCGAAGAATATCAAGAGTATACTTCTGCTGAGTGAGAGTCAAGCCAGAACCAGAGGACAAAACTTCAAGACCAAGGAAATAGTGAAGCTGTCCAAGATCCTTAACAGCAAAGTCAGTACTCAAAGCAGAAACCAGGCGATCCGCAGCATAGTCCGAGGAACTGACCAGGATGATATCATCAACATAGACCAGGAGGTACATAGTAACGGTAGGTCGCTGAAGCAGAAATAACGATGTATCGGCCAGAGAGGGAACAAATCCATGAGCCCGAAGAGTGGTGCCAAGACGTGCATGCCAAGCACGTGGAGCCTGCTTCAGACCATAGAGTGCCTTAACCAGACGGCACAGATGCTGCGGACGAGCTGGATCAACAAAACCCGGAGGCTGACGCATGTAAACCTCCTCCTCAAGAACACCATGAAGGAAGGCATTCTGAACATCAAGCTGACGAAGAGACCATCCACGGGTAATCGCCAGTGAGAGCAGAAGCCGGATCGTGGTCGGTTTGACCACGGGACTGAAGGTGTCCTCATAATCAAGGCCATGGCGTTGTTTGAATCCTTTAGCAACCAGTCGAGCCTTGTATCTCTCGATGGAACCATCAGCATGTCGTTTTACCTTGAAAACCCACTTTGAGTCAATGATGTTGACACCAGCCGCGGGAGGAACCAGTCGCCACGTTTCATTTTTTGAGAAGAGCGTGGTATTCTTGTTCCATCGCAGTACGCCAGTGTGGGATACTCAGGGCAGCCTGAAAATGCCGAGGCTCAGAAGTAGGATCGGACTGGGCCTGTGCCATGCACGTCGCGAGCCAGGCCACCGTGCCATCCTTTCTTTCTTTAGGACGAAAGATCCCACTTTTGCTGCGTGTGTGAGGACGCAACACCGGGGGCGGAGCAGGTGGCGAGGCCGATGGTGAGGATGATGAAGGAGACGCAACGTCCGTCGTGGCAGAGGCTGATGCAGTCGGTGGCGATGACGACGAAGACACAACAGGAGAGGCCGACCCGCTCGCGGTTAACGCAAAACCAGGCGAGCAGGATAATTGCCGCACGGGCGACATTGGTGTCGCGGGACTCCCAGGCGAAGACGGCCTGTGGGTCGGCGGGGACTCCAGCGGAACGCCCAGCGTTGATGCGAGTGATGACGGCGCGACGGACGGCCAGCTGGCCGACGCCGATCGCGGAGGTGGCGACTGGGCCGGAGTCGGGACGCGTGGTGCAGCAGCCGCGGTCACGGGCAAGGGCGGGCTCGTTGCATGGGACATGCACGAGGCCAGCCGATCGACGTTGGCGGGCGGTGATGACGTGGCCGGCTGGGACAAGGGAGTTGGAGCGGCAACCTCATCCAGGAGCTCAAGCCGCGCACATCTCCCAGTACCTGCACCATGGTTAGACAACAAAGAGGGCGAATGTGCAGCATCTACAAATTGATCAGGCAATATAGTGGATGGGTGCACTGGCGGTGTGGAGCTTGTGTTAGGTGAGGGAAGAGCAGCAAAGGGAAAAACGTGCTCATCAAAAACAACATCGCGGGAGATATACACACGATTAGACGGGACATGAAGGCACTTGTACCCTTTGTGAACAGAACTATACCCCAGGAAGACACACTTCTTGGATCGGAACTCAAGCTTGCGACTATTATACGGACGGAGATGCGGCCAACACGCACAACCAAACACTTTAAGAAACGTGTAATCAGGAGTCTGACCAAGCAAGAGTCCAAGTGGAGTTTTCATTTTAAGGAGCCGCGAAGGAAGCCTATTTATAAGAAAACAGGCTGTAGTAAAAGCATCACTCCAAAAACGAAACGGGACAGATGCATGAGCAAGCAAGGTTAAACCAGTTTCAACAATATGACGGTGCTTACGTTCAGCTGAACCATTCTGCTGATGTGTGTGTGGGCAAGAGACACGATGAGCAATTCCTAGTTTCTCAAAGAAGGTACTGAGGTTGCGATATTCACCCCCCCCCAGTCTGACTGTACATGAATGATTTTATTATCTAGGAGTCTCTCAACATGTGCTTGAAATTGTAAAAACACATTAAACACATCAGACTTATGCTTAAGAAGGTAAATCCAGGTAAAGCGACTGTAGGCATCAATGAAACTGACATAATATTCGTGCCCACTAACGGACAGCTGAGCAGGACCCCATACATCCGAGAACACAAGCTCAAGAGGAGTTTTAACTATGTGTGTAGAAACAGAAAAAGGTAACTGATGACTCTTGCCCTGCTGGCAGGCATCACAGACAGAGGCATCTTTATTACTGGACTCAGACGGCAGCTCATGACGATGGAGGACATGGCGAACAATGGGAGATGCTGGGTGACCAAGACGAGAGTGCCATAGTGATGGAGACACACGGACGCCACTGAAGACTTGGAACGCAGCAGCAGGAGCGGGAACGTCGGTGGGGGCGTCAAGCGCATATAGACCATGGCGGTAGCGACCTCTAAGAAGTATGTTCCTCGTAGCACGATCCTTAACAAAGAGATGAAACGGGTGAAACTCACAGAAAACATTATTATCTTGTGTAAGTTTAGGAACAGAGAGTAAATTACGTGCAACTGTGGGAACACGAAGAACATTTCTAAGATGCAATGTCCTAGAGGTGCTTGTGAGAAGTGATGCCTGACCAACATGTGAAATGCGCATACCTGCCCCGTTAGCTGTGTGAACCTTGTCGTGCCCGCGGTAAGGCTGCTGGACAGTTAGCTTGCCCAGCTCGTTGGTGACGTGCGTGGTCGCTCCAGTGTCCATGTACCAAGAGGGATCAACAGGATAAGAAGGGGTGTGACCCTGTTGCGCCATGTTAACTTGGCGCTCGTTGCCCTTGCCATTATTGCCGAGGCCAAGAAAGTCCGTATTGAAGCGGCGATGACAGCGAGAGGCGACATGACGAGGCAGGCCACAGAGTTGGCATGGCTGAGCAGCACCACAGGCGGTACAGCAGGCGCAGGCGCGGCCATCAACGACGACCACCGGGGCGCCAGAGCGCGGGGACTGCTGCTGTGGCGACGAGGATGCACCACCACCACCAGACTTGCCCCTCCTCCCGAGGAAGCTGCAGAGGGGCCACGGCCACCGCCTTTGCCGCGGTAGATGGCGTTGACGAAGGAGTCAGTGGAGACGTTGGGGCGACGCGCATTGAGCCGTTGCTCCGTTGACAAGAGACGGCTGTAGAGTTCTTGAGGACGTAGAGGCTCCTTACATTCATTAATCACCTCGGCAAGCGAGTCGTAGTCGCTGTCGAGACCGGCTAGAATGAAGGATGTGAACTCGCTGTCACGAAGGGGCTCTCCAATGGAAGCAAGAGTGTCAGCCAACTTCTTGATCTTGTTGTAGAAGGTGGTCACCGAACCGCTGTCCTTGCGCGTGTCAGCAAGTTTCGCGCGGAGGGACATGCTCTGCGCAGTAGACTGAGACGAGAAGCTCGACTCCAGGATGTCCCACACTTCATGAGATGTCGCTGCAAAGAGAACCAGCCCGGCAACACCCTCACCCAGGGAGGATTGTATCGCCGAGAGGATGGCTTGGTCCTGAGCAATCCAGGCGCGAAACATGGGATGGTGCGGCGGTGGACACGGCAGGGTGCCATCGACGAAGCCCTCCAAGTAATGGCTGCGAAGTAGGGGAAGCACTTGCGCGCGCCAGTATAGGTAGTTATCCGGCTTGAGCTTGACCGGGAGGAGGGTGCGAGAATAGGAACGGCGGCGAGGAAATCGCGGCCAAAGCAGTTTCAAGATCCATGTAGGGCGACGGCGCGGACGGCGGTGGCTGTGGAGCGCCATACGCCGCGGACGGCGACAGTGAGGCGCCATACGCCATGATGCCGTAGGACGGGGGCACACCATACGCGGCCAGCGGGCCATACGGTGAAGGGGCCGCGGCGGCGCCGGGAGCAGGATACGCGCCATATGAGCGACGCACTGCCGGCGAAGAGCCATATGGAGCACCGTACAGAGGACGAGCAGCATATCCGACGTGGTCCGCTTGGGGGACATCGGTGGCAGGGTAGCCTGCTGCGTTGTAGACGGACCAGCAGGAGCAGATTCGACCGGCGATCACCGGATGCGAGCGGCCGAGGGCGGCGCGCAGTACCGGGGTACGAGGCGGCGGGAGCAGCGTCGAGGAGCAAAGCGGCGATGATTGGCGGCGTCTTGGTAAGGCAACGGGTCCGCGTCTTGGTAGCCGGCAGATCGCGTCGTCAAGGGGCCAAGGGTGCTCTCCGTCGTTGAGGGCGCAGCCCCTCCATAGAGGAGAGCCGCGAGCGACGGCGGGAGGAAAGCATGATCCGTGGCGACGGGGCGGGGAACCGCACCAGCGGCGGCGGTAGTCGAGGCGGCGAGGGCCGCTGCTAGGGCAGCGGCTGTGTCGGCGGCCGGTTGCGACATGGCGGCGGCTGGCGGCGGCGATGGAGCGGAAGTCGTGGATTAGATCGATAGGCGTGATACCATATTAGACAAAGGGTTTTAGGGTTTGTGGCACACCTCCAAACGTGGGGTGACCTTTTCATTATATAGACATATACAACATAATTACAAGTGGGGCCCAGTATATACAGAGTCTAACGGGGGGGGGGGTCCAATCGGCTTGCCATGGAATTCTTCTCTAGTCTCACCATTTGCGTCGCTACCGTTGTGACTGCGGGGGATGTTGAGGATATTGATTATTTGAAAACATAGGATAGACTAGGATATATATGCCCACGAGGCTCAAGCAATAAACATCCATCATCAAACATCAATCGATTCCATCAATCCCTCTCTATTCCTTCTAACATTTGCTATACATAATCAACGTGTGCGCGAGACGATGAAGAGTTCTGAACATATTTATTTTTGATTCTGAAGTTTAGGGTTGTGTGATACACTTAGAAGCGTGCAGCACTTGGAGCCCACAAGTCAACTGATAGGTATATGATAAGCTCAAACAGTGAAATTTGAATGCTAACATGGCCCATATCATCGTGGAAGCACTGCTACATTGAATTGAATGGCGCTGAGCGTGGGTATCTGCATCTTCTATAAGTAGCTCTCGTGGCTCTTGTATACCCAGTGTTGCTTGAGTCAGTTGGCCAAGCATACACATCCATCAATCAGAAGAGCTAGTCCCTGGTGTCAGCCATGGTTGTCGGTGTGGTGTTCTTCCTCTTGGCCGTGCTTCTAGCAGCGGCGGTCACTGGGGGCAGCGCGGCGCTCGTTGAGCGTACGTTTGTCGTAAGCACTCCTAGTCCTGTTTAGCTGTCTCCTTAGTAAAGCTACTAGTAGTACTTTCTCACCATTTCTTTTCTTTGGGTAGCTGAACAAGAAACATATGTAGTATTCCCTTCGTTCCTAAATGTAAGTCTTTGTAGAGATTCCACTATGATCCACATACGGATGTATAGATGCATTTTAAGTTTAGATTCATTTATTTTGCTCCGTATGTAGTCTACCTAGTGGAATCCCTACAAAGACTTATATTTAGAAACGGAGGGAGTACATGTTAATTCTGTGAGTAATCAGAGGTTAATTAATTTGCTGATCTAGCTACCGATTTGTTCAAATATGTAGGTGAGCCAGATGAAGCTGAATCACATGTGCAACGATACGCTTGTCACCGTGGTGAACGGGCAACTCCCCGGGCCGGCATTAGAGGTCAGGGAAGGAGACTCTGTGGTTGTTCATGTCATCAACAAGTCGCCCCATGGAGTCACAATTCACTGGTGACCTACTTTCAAGACTGATAAAATTGTCAATAATTCACTGTTTTTTCTTTCAATGTTTTTAGCACACTTTTCAGGCAAACATGGTTACATTGTTCCCCGGAGGAAGAAAAAGAAAAGAATATGACACCTTATATGTATATATAACCATTTTCCTATGTATATAACTACATATATATATATATATATATATATATATATGCAGGCATGGAGTGAAGCAACAGCTCAACTGCTGGGCTGATGGGGCAGGGATGATCACCCAATGCCCAATCCAGCCAAGCAAGAACTTCACATACCGGTTCAACGTAAATGGCCAAGAGGGCACGCTGTGGTGGCACGCGCACGTCGCTTGCCTCCGTGCAACCATCCATGGAGCCTTGATCATACGACCAAGATCTGGTCTCGACTCATACCCGTTTCCAATACCTGACAAGGAGATCCCCATTATTATAGGTTTGTACGCAGTGTATGCATAATTGCAATAGCATAATACCCCCCCCCCCCTTCCTTATAATACAAGAGTTTTTTTGACACTACACTATACTACATCCTTTCCAATTGGTAAGGCCCACGCGTATCCCTGTAACGACAATTTGATCGACATAATACAATGTTATAATTTTATAATAGTATAACTTTTGGGATATATAATCCATATTACATTTGTTGAATTGTCAGTCTAATGATATACACACGAGCCTTATAAAATCAGAAAGGATGGAGTAGAGCTCTGGTATTTTGTGTCGGGTAACTAGGTAGATAGTGGGAGACAGATCCAAAGTTTGTTTATTGCATGCATGCAGGTGAATGGTGGGAGACAGATCTTGTGGAGTTGGATAGGAGATTCGGAAGAAGTAACTATGCCGATCTGCCCCGTTCATCTACGATCAATGGGAAGCTTGGGGACCTCAATAAGTGCTCTGGTAACCAATTATTGCCAATTTTATGGCAGTCTTGAAAGTAGGAGATTAAGGAATTTGATTTCACCTACTACCATATAGGGGTCACAGAAGAGAACTATGTTCTTAATATGGAGCATGGCCGGACGTATCTGTTACGGATAGTGAACGCTGCGCTCCACCCGCAGTACTACTTCAAGATCGCCGGGCATACGTTCACGGTGGTGGCCACGGATGCCAACTACGTCAAACCCTACACGACGGACACCATCGCCATCGCGCCAGGCGAGACCGTCGACGCGCTGGTCGTCGCTGACGCTGCACCTCCCGGCGGCAGATACTACATGGTCGCCCTGGGCATCATCTCGTTGGGGCCTCCCCAGACACGGCCGGTGTTCATTTCACGAGGAGTCGTCTCCTACGCCGCCAACGACCCAAGCAAAGAGATATCAGACGATACTGATTCGATAATGGTCCCTGAGATGCCAGACTTTCGTGAAGAAACCACATCCTTCTACTTCCATGGCAACCTGACCAGCCTGCGGCGGCCGCAGCCAGTGCCGGCAGACGTTGACGTGCGGCTGCTCATTGCTGTAGACACGGGGAACTTGTGCAGACAAGGCAGTGTACCATCAGCACCATCCTACTGCATGGTGACCCGCATGAACAACATCTCCTTCCAGCTCCCGGCGGCGACATCGCTCCTCCAAGCACATTACAACGAGGACATCGCAATGATCAACGCGTTGGAGGACTTCCCAAGCAGGCCACCGGCGAGGATGGTGTTCGACCAGGGCCACACGTCAAAAGCAACGTCAGTGTGGAGGGTGCGGTACAACGCCACAGTGGAGATCGTTTTTCAGGGACCGCCGACGACGCCCAGCTACTCTAACCCCATGCACCTCCACGGGCATGACTTCTTCATCCTCGCACAAGGGTTCGGGAGATACGACGAGGAGAAGGATGTGCATGCGTACAACCTGGTGGATCCGCCCGTGAGGAACATGGCCCTCGTCCCCATGTATGGGTGGACTGCCATACGATTCGTCACAAGTAATCCTGGTACGTGGCCGCGAGCATCCATGTTTATACATACTCCTATATGCATTCTTTTGTTGTTGTTGCTGAATTAAGGGATATGAGTTTTGACACCAACTGCATGCACGATGATGATCTCAACAGGGGTGTGGTTCTTGCACTGCCATATCGAACAACACATATCCTCGGGCATGGCAGTGGCATTCGTGGTGGAGAACGGACCAACAAAGGATACCACTCTTCCCCCGCCTCCTGCAGATTATCCAAGCTGTGATGATCCAGATGATAAAGTGTTGTACGAATGAATAAAAAAAAGAGAAAAATATACTTTTCATCCCTCAATTCATGGCGAAGTCTAGATTTGGTCCCTCAACTTCAAAACCGGACAACTTGCGCCCTTAACTACTGAAACCGGCCAAGATTCATCCCTGGTCACGGTTTTGACCGGTTTTGGTGCTGTCCCAACCCAGTTTTGACCGTGTCGACTCAAATTCGCGTACCTTTTCCAAGTCCGCTTAATGTTTTGAAATTCGGGTACTTTTTTCAAATACATGAACTTTTTAAGAGTTTGTATACTATTTCCAAATCTGCGTACTTTTTCCAAGTTCACATAATTTTTTTAAATCCGCGTACTTCTTTGAAGTTCATGTGGTTTTTTTCAAATTCATGTAATTTTTAAAAATTGACATACTTATTCATTTTCACCTATATTTTTTTGGATTTGAAAATTTTATGCGAACTTGAAAATGTACGCGGATTTGAATATCTTTTACGCGAATTAGAAAACAAATGTGTGGGATTTGAAAAATTATGTCAACTTAAAACAAGTATGTGAATTTCAAACAAAGTTCATGGATTGGAAAAGGAACACGGATTTGAAAAAAAAATACACGAACTTTAAAAAGTATGCAGATTTGAAACAAGTACGTGAATTTCAAAAACATTTCATGGATTTGAAACAAAATACTTGGATTCGATAAAATTACACAAACTTGAAAAAAATACACTGATTTGAGAAAAGTACACAAATTAAAAAAAATCATGGATTTGAAAAAAGTACACAAATTTCAAAATAGTTCATGGATTTGAAAAAGGTATGTTTATTTTTGAAAAGTTGCATGACCTTGAAAAAACTATGTGGATTTGAAAAGAGTATGTATATTAAAAAATTACTTTAGTCAGCACCGGTCAAAACCGGGGTCAGTCAGCACCAAAACCGGTCAAAATCGAGACCAGGGACAAACCTTGTCCGGTTTCATTAGTTGGGGGTGCAAGTTGTCTGGTTTCGGAGTTGAGGGACCAAATCTAGACTTCACCAAGAGTTGAGGGACGAAAAATATACTTTTCTCAAAAAAAAAATGACCCTAAAGATAGTCTGCCTAGAGCTCAACTTTTTTTTTAGCTAATCTGTACTCTTTATTGAACGTTCAAAAATAGTGGAATACAGATAATTTCGGGCAAAGTAGCAAGCCACACATGGTGCCCGAGAGGGAGAGATGCCGCTGCCTTGGCTAAGGCATGAGCCTCTCCATTATGTCTCCTACTCTCATAAATAAACTCAACATCACTAAAAGACCTCCTTTGATGCATGATATCTTGTAGGATTGGAAAGAACCTACACGGGGAGTCATCTGCAATCCTTGTCACCACCTCTTGACAGTCTGACGCCACACATACGGATCGAACGTTTAAATCCAAAGCGAGTGCTAGCGCCTCGCTGCATGCATGTGCCTCGAGAATTGCCGATGTGAAATGATGTCATACTTAGTTGAGCTCTATCCATAAACAAAGCCCACCGTTGTATGCGTTGTTAGTTATCTCGTTTTCTCGCTGTTTGTTTGTTGCCCACGACACCCAGCCCATAAGGACGCCTACTCCGACTGAGCCGGTCCATTGGTGAAAAAAGAATGTGTTGCTGGCACTACAATTTGAACTGCAGACCTCCTGATGGAGGACACATCTTGCTAACCGCTGCAACTTGGACAAGTTGGCATGACAAATGAGTAGCGCGAGGTCTAAAGAACTAATGGCAGCGCCATAAATGAATATTACTTGAAAAATTGCAACCAATTTTTCAAATTTTGAACACTTCTTTGAAACTATGAACAACTATTTCGAATGCGAGCAATTTTAAAAAATTCCCAGCATTATTTAAATTATGAAGAAAATTTAAAAAACCCGATCACTTTCAAATTTATAAACAAAACTTGAAAATGAGAATATCTTTTGAAATTCTGATTTTTTTTGAAATGCGAATATTTATGTATTGGTGAACACAATTTTTTTTAAACACGGACATTTTTTAAGATTCCCGTACATTTTTTGAGAACGCGAACATTTTTTGAATTGGTGAACAAACTAGCGTTATATACAAAAGGATATGGCTCGAAAGGGTGTGTCAGATTTGTATACAACTATGGAATTTTGGAAAAAGGTGGGGAGCTAACACAATGGGTTGGGAACTAAAAAATATATCAATGGTGGCTTTTCCAAAGAAAAACATGAACACTTGGGTCGCTCCAACTCGGTTGCAATCTTTAAAAGAAATTAAGAAAATGGTCAGAAATGGGCTTGCAACGGGACATTTAAAAAAATGGGTTGGACCCAAAAAATGGGAAACAAACATCGTTGAGCAGCTAAAATAGGTAAAGGAAAGAAAAGGTGGACTAGTGAAAGCACAAGTGCTCCCTAGGTGATTTTGGTAATTAATGTCAGCATATCTCTTGTTGGACTAATACCTTTATCTAGTATATTTCAGATCAGTTCAACAATGGCATGACAAGGACAAGAGGATGCGGAACCCCTTCAAAATGTTAAGGACAAAGATCGGCAAAAACTCAAGACTCTTCATTTTCATTTTAGTGATCCAAGATCACATTGAATCCATAGGAAATCCAATACTATTAAAAGGGGATGAGGTATTGCTTAATGGTCTACTTGTTCAAAGTGCTTAGTGATATTGCTCCAAAACCCTCAACCACTTCCTCACTTCCACATATGTCCAAAACTCAAAGTAAAACTTGGCCCCACCGATTTGATCTATCTGATGTCACCGAGTTCAGTTGACATAGCCACTGCCCGAAACACTAGACAATTCGGTCTCACCGATACGGATCTCGATCTCACCGAGATGGCCTTGCAAATGCCCTATTTCCCTTCGTAACATTTCGGTCTCACCGAAATGAGCGATCGGTCCTATCGAGTTTGCTTGACACCCTCTCTGTTTGATCTTTGCTGAAATCGGTCTCACCGAGTTTATGCAATCGGTCTCACCGAGATGAGGTTTTGCCCTAGCCCTAGCACATCGGTCCCACTGAGTTGATCATGTTGGTCCCACTGAGATTCTTAATGTTCACATTTTGAACTAAATCAGTCTCACCGAGTTCTTCTATTCGTTCCGACCGAGTTGGGTCAAATATGTGTAACGGTTGGATTTTGTGTGGAGGCTATATATACCCCTCCACCCGCTTCTCCATTTGTGAGAGAGCCATCAGAACATGCCTACACTTCCACTACTCATTTTCTGAGAGAGAACCACCTACTCATGTGTTGAGACCAAGACATTCCAATCCTACCACATGAATCTTGATCTCTAGCCTTCCCCAAGTTGCTTTCCACTCAAATCTTCTTTCCACCATATCCAAATCTGTGAGAGAGTTGAGTGTTGGGAAGACTATCATTTGAAGCACAAGGGCAAGGAGTTCATCATCAACACACCGTCTATTACCTTTTGGAGAGTGGTGTCTCCTAGATTGGTTATGTGTCACTTGGGAGCCTCAGACAAGATTGTGGTGTTGAACCAAGGAGTTTGTAAGGGCAAGGAGATCGCCTACTTTGTGAACATCTACCCGAGTGAGGCAAGTCCTTCGTGGGCGATGACCATGGTGGGATAGGTTGCTTCTTTGTGGACCCTTTATAGGTGGAGCCCTCCGTGGACTCGCACAACCGCTACCCTTCATGGGTTGAAGTCTCCATCAACGTGGATGTACAATAGCGCCACCTATCGAAACCACGCCAAAAATCTCTGTGTCTTCATTGCGTTTGCACACTCCAATCCCATCTCTTTACTTTCTTGCAATTAGCATGCTTTGCTCTTTCTGCTGCTTATACTCTTGCCATGCTTGCTTGAAATGTATTGTGAATACTTAAATTTGTGCTAAAACTCCACCTCAACTTGAAGAACTTAAAAATTTCTACTTTTGCTTGTTGAGTGTCTAATCACCCCCCCCCCTCTAGACACCTCTTCTCGATCCTTATAATTGGTATCAGAGCTTTGGTCTCCATTGCTTTGGTTTAATCATCATAGGAGGAAGATGGATGAGTCTACGATTGGGAGTATTAGATGTAGAGTGCCTATACTTGACGGAGAGTTCTATAGTGCTTGGAAAAGTGAGATGCTTGAGATTTTCAATGAGTATAATTTGAACAAGTATATTACTAGCCCTTGTGCGCCTTCTATTGATCCCTTGCATCCTCCCCGATGAGTATCTTGTCATGACCCGCAATGTTAGAGCCATTGATCTTACCATAAGAGGATTGCCTAGAAATTTGCTTGTATGCTTGCCTACATTTGAATGTGCTTATACTATATGAAGATATCTTGAGGAACACTCACCAAACTATTCTTTGAAAAATCTAGATGAGAATCTTCAAAAGTCCATTGCTTTTCATAAAAAAAATCTTTGCCTTTTTCACATTAAAAAAATTTCACATTGAAATTCCAAAAAACGCTTAAATTTGTTGCATTCAAATTTGTTTGAAAAATTTATAAAAAGTCACTTTCAAATTCCTAAAAACATATGAAAAAAATGGTCAACATCCATATCGAAAATGTTTAGCGTGTATTGCAAAAATGTTCAATGTGTAATTAAAAAAATTCTAAATGTGTGTGTAAATAATTCATATGTTTAAAATGCATATTCAGAAAATATTTAATTTCTTCACGCAGTTTTGAAAGAATATTTTTTGCGATACAATTTTGAAAGAATATTCATTCCTGTTTTCACAAAGAAATGAGAAAAAGGAAGAAAAACAATGGAATACCGAACAGCAAAAAAATTGAACATTTTTGACTTTGCAATGTCATTTTGGGCCTTTGGATGAGCTCAAACGTTGATTTTCCGTAGTAAGAAGGAAACGGCCGCCCAATAAAGAAGATCTTAAATTACCGCGCTGTGAGCTGGCCAGTATAGCATGCTTGTTCTAGTGGTTCGGACTGTTTGCATGTCAAGAGCAGGTCGTGTGTTCGGGGACCTCCTATCTGCCGCATTATGCGGCAGACTGGCGGCGCTTCGCACAGGCGCCGAATGAACAGGCCGGCCCCGGATAGCGAACCCCACAATGCGGGAAAAAATCAGCAAAAAGGTTACGTGCTACGTTGGGTTCGAACTCGTGCTGCGGTACTATCATTTCGCAGACCAAGCCACTTGACCTGAACACCTTCTCTAACTAATATGCAGCACAATGTTTTAAGTAGTCAGACTGGCATAAAATTCTTAAAAAAGATGGACACACGAGGGTTCGTACTAGGGCCCTCCTGGTAGTAAGCAGTGGTACATAACCAGTGGAATACATTATCTTGGTGTCTAAAAATTGCAGCGGGGCTTATAAGAACTGTGAGCGTCGACAGATCTAAATGTCATTTGAAATTTTGAACGCATTTTATTTAGGAAAGTGAATATTTATTGAAACAAAAACATTTTAGATTTTTAAAACAATTCTACAAATTAGTAAATTATTTGAAAATGCGAAAATTTTATGGAAAAGGCAAACATTTTCAATCTTGGACAAATTTTAGAAAAAAAATGGACACTCTTGAAATTTGTTGAAAACGTTAACTTCTAACAAAACGAACATTTTTTTGGAAAAACTGAAACATTTATTAAAAATCTAAAGAAAAATTGAAAATTAACAATCTAAAGAAAAATTGAAAATTAACAATTTTTGAAACAGTGAACAAAATTAAGAAAAGGCGAACATTTTTTAATATCAAGAACATTTTTTTAATTTGCAAATAAAAATACAAAAAGCTGGAACATTTCTGAAATTCTGAACAAGTTTCTAAACCCCGAACAAAACTTAGAAAAATGAGTATTTTTTTCCCATTTGTGAACTTTTATTTTAAATAGGGAACATTTTTTGAATTTATGAACAAAACTATAAAGAAAGGAACATTTTTTTAACTTCTGAAAAAATTATTAAAACTGCCGAACTATATTTGGAAAAGGCAAGCAATTTTTTTATTATGTGAAAATGTTTGAAACCAAGAATATTTTGGAAAGATGTGAACAAAAATTTTAAAGGAACATTTTTTTTAACTTTTTAACAATTTTTTGAAAGCATGAAATTTTCTTAAGTCAGGAACAAAATTTGAAAATGAGAACACTTTTTGAACTTTGAACAATTTTTTGATAGCATGAACATTTTTTCAAGTCAGGAACAAAATTTGAAAATGAGAACATTTTGTGAAGTTTTGAACAATTTATGAGCAACACAAATGTTTTTTGAAAAAAAGAAAATAACTTTGAAAACAGAAAAACGAAAAAACGAACAAATGAAAAAGAAAGAAACAGAAACAGAAAACAGAAAAAAAAAGAAACATAAAAACAATAAAGATAAAAAGAAAAAACAAACGTTTCAGGAACCTCCTAGAAGGTCCCAGAACCGAAGAAAACCGGCTGGAACCAGCTAGAACGTTCCCAAAACCGGAAACGTTCAAGCATTTAATGGGCCGGCCTATCCTGAGTGCTCGTTCAGATTCCCTGTGTGTCGCTCCGGTAATTTGCCGCACCGAGCGGCAAATAGGAAAAACCATGTGTTCGAGTGCGGCTGCATCTAATATTTTTGGATTTTTCACTATTTCACTACTACAGAGACTGTTTGAGCCAGCCCAGTTGACCTTCCATGTACGCCGGACTGTGTACGGACGCACATACTCTGTATATAATTCTTTAAAAAAAACACAAGCTGTGTATTGGGTGGGTGCAAAAAAACCATCCTACCCTTTATTATGAAAGGGGTATGGAAAGATCTCCTTCGTTGATGTGTTTATGGGGGTTGTATTGAAATAGAAGTGATCGACCTAATAATCTGCATTTTCCTCTGTTGTGCGACACTTGCGACGTTGCGGACAGCTAGTGCGCCCAGCATTGTTATGCTAGTTGAGTTGCTTTCAGCGCGACTAGAATTACCTACCATTATCCTCTTTCAGCTTTGCACCGGGTGGTGTGTCTAGTGGTGCAGTGCGTGGACCATTTCTGCTCATCATCCTGTCTTCCATAAGCGCAATGTGCTTCTGACAACAACGCACCTATATGAGTTCAGCCAATCTGCGTTGCTCACTTGTTCCGCACTAGCTAGCCGCGTCCACACTTGTGCTCAGCTCCTCATCATCACCATGAGAGTAACACTGCCACTCTCTCGATCGAAAGCCTATAAATAGCACTCATCTCAACCCAAACGCTCACACCCATCTGAAGCCATACTTGCAGAGGCCACTAGCTCACCACTAGTAGATCAATCTGTTGTTTCAGAGAGACGCCATGAAGTACTTGGGGCAGCTGGTGGTGGCGCTCCTGGCCTTCTCGGCGGTGGTGCTGATGGTGGCGCCGGCGGGCGCGGAGGCGGCGACCTGCAACGCGCTGCAGCTGACCCCCTGCGCGGGGGCCATCATCGGGACCGCAGCGCCCACGGCGTCGTGCTGCAGCAAGATGAAGGAGCAGCAGCCGTGCATGTGCCAGTACGCGCGCGACCCGAACCTGAAGCAGTACGTCGACTCCCCCAACGGCAAGAAGGTCATGGCCGCCTGCAAGGTGCCCGTGCCCTCCTGCTAAACCGACGCATATATGATGGATCCACACGGGAGAGCCCAGCGCGCACGCGCGCCTCTCTGGCCTCTCGCTGCATGTTTCGTGTGTGTTGATGTGTCAGTGTTCGCTTGTTCCCTGCACTGTCTGGCTACCCTGACGATGTACGTGGACCGATGTGTATCTGAATTTACGCAATAATGAAGATGTTTCCAGCTATATGCAATTTACATGTTCTTCCTCGCGTGCATATTTTATTTTTAAAAGATTCAGGAAAAGTCAAAACGTTCCAAACTTTTTCCCAGCAAACTTGAGTTGTGGTTTCTGTCGTAAAAAAAATATTCTGCAACGAAATATTCACTGACAAAACTCCGGCAAAAATGACAAATATTCTCTGACAATAGCGTGAACAGTACCTCGTATATAGTGACAAATTTGTTTTTTCGTCCACAACAACATGAAAGTCATTTCTTCGCGAAAGCTTTTATACGAGTGCAACAATAAATCTACTTTGTTCGCAAAAAGTTTCAGATTTTTTTGACTTTCGTACAAATTACTATTTTTTTTAATTCGGGTGTAATCACACCCGAGAGCCAAATGTTCCCGTCCGATGGAGGGAGTATAAACTAGTAGAAACAATCTCATCAAAAGGCAACATGTTTTCCAGAATCTTGCAGAAGAATTGTCTTTTTTATTTGTCTTGTAGGATCGTGTCCCATGGACTGGGGTGGGTGGGTGCTTGAATAGTCCTATGCAGAAATTCTACTATGAATTTTAATGTGCAAGTCTTAGCCTTTTCCCGGTTATATCCTTCGCAAGACCTATACCTGCAAGTGTATAACAACGAAGAATGTGAAAGCCAAACTTGAGAAAAGTAAACACTCAATTGTCCGCTCTCTTGTTTTTTTTTTTTTGCAAAACTCAAACGATGTCTCGAAACAACCTCACACGTCCCCATCCAAAGAGGTGTTGGGTCTATTTAAAGAGGTGTTGGGTCTATTTATAGAGAAAGCATAAATTTGGTTGCTATTGTGAAAAGTAACTAGTCTCGGTACTATCGGGCACGTTGAAAAATTAAACCACCAGAATGGAAACACACATTAATTCCTGCACTGATCAGAAGTCAAACACTCGAAGGGTGCCAGGAATATCCATTGAGCCTGTAAAAAATTCATTACCCAAAGGCGTCGGAAACAAAAACCTATGAGGAACTAGGAAAAAAATGTATTCCCTCCTATCCAAATTAATTAATGCTGCTTTAGTACAACGTTTTCATGAAGGGTAGAACATGCTAGGAAGAATATGAGAAAATGACCGTTAGAAGTGCCGGGGTCGACAATTCGATATAGTAGTTCTTATGAGAAATCAGTGCGGAAATGGCTAAATCTCTGCTCGGAAGTGCCAAATGGATTGGGTTGGATAGTTAACAGAGCTTCTAGAAAGAAGTGTCTGCAATTGGAAAAATGTGTTAATGATTTCATTAGCTCTATGGAAAGATACTCATTAGTCTCTTTGTACACCCCCCCCCATCATTTATATATAGTTTTCTCATTTTCGGAAATTCAGTCCGGCACATGGGAGTATATGCTCCTACTGCCGGTAGAGGACATTTCAAAATGCCAAAAATATCAAACAAAAAAAATTGCGCGTACATCTTGACATTCTATGTGCGCACACCGAGTTTGGCGTAAAACCGACATTTTTTGTGGCCTGTGTAAAAAAGAGAAACAAATTGTCACCTGAAAAGCCATTTTTAACACTGATTTTTTTTCTTCTTTTTCACACGCGACACAAAAATTGTCGGTTTTTCACGAAACGATTTTATGAGCATGTAGAATGATGAGATGTACGCGCGAAACTTTTTGTCATAATTTTTGGACATTTCGAAATATGTTTAGAACACATTTTGAAAACCAAGAGCATATGCTCCTGGGTGGTTCTTTTTTGCTTTCTTTTTTATACCTTGTACTAAATTACTGAAAATTAATAAAAATACACGCAACAGAATCATGTTGTTTCTCGTAAAAAAGTATCAGATGAATTTGGTTTCGGAGTATCGGACCTATAATGAGACGCTGAACTGAATCAAACCAAGAGGTGATCGGAAGTGCTGGAGAAAATACTTGGAGGTGCGGGATCTAACAAAGATGGTCTCATAGGATGACAACTCGGTGGTATAAGAGAAAAAATCTCGGCGGTTCCGAAGGGAACAAAGAACAGGGTGCGCTTAGACAAAAAAAACACCCATTCCTCACATGATCAGTAGTACCTGGTAGAAATACTCAAAATTACCAAGGGTGGTGAAAACAGAGGATTTTGAGTGGAAGAAGTTCAAAACTTGGGAATTTCGGTTGAGGATTTTTATTTGGAGTTCACCCAAGATATTTTCCTTGTTCCCCTCTTGACATTATATATGGTTGTCCTTAAACTCATGGTGAATTTTGGATTCACCTAACACCTATAAAGATTCAAACTATGAGTTGAAGGGTCGAATTGCCATTAATTACCACAACCCAACAGAGGTATAAGATGCATTTTGAATCTCCCCCTATTTGTTGATCGAGGACAACACAATTAGATATAGAATGAAAAGATTAAGTATGTGAAAGTTTAGGTACTTATTATAAGTTTTGAGCTCCCCTATTTGTGTGCACTATTAAAATTTGCTCTTGGAATGCAAGTGTTACACATTATTAGATAGTGTGGAACAACAAGTAAATGACACATTCAATGGGATGCATTGTGTGTACAAAAGATAAAGATGGGAAAGACCATGGGTAAAAATTTAGGCACGACTTTCGCGGTCAGGACAATTGAAACGCCAGAAATGACATGACCTAAGTGATGGTTGTTCCATAACGGTACATCTGTGATCTATGGCGGGTGATTCTAGATTATTTTATAGCAAATATCAATCCCATTTTATTAAGAAATGGTAATTTTCAAAGGAATGACTACTCACTAGCCACACCAAGGGACAAAGCATGTTTTGCCAAATTATGGGCTTTGTCATTGTTGTTCCGGGAGTAAATTGCTGAAAGCCACCACATTTGTGCCACGGATACTGCAGAACCACCACTATTGCCGAAAATTTCAAAAAACCACCACTTCCTCGGCAAGTGAGTAACAAAAAGCACTAAACGTGCTGTGAGCCGCGACTAACTGAAAACCTGACTTGTCGGGCCCACCTGTCGGAGCCACGTGGCAAAGAGGAAATGGACAGGGGGAAACGGCCGTTTGGACACCGCTAGTTAAGCGCTGGTCGCGCGCGCGTTAGTGCATTCCTCCCCAGCCGCTCTCTTCTCTGCCGCCGCCGCCGCTGCCGTTGCGAGCAGCTTCGCACCATGGTTTCTTGGTCTGAGCCTTCCGACTGTTCCGACTCTTCCTCTAACGATGTGAGCCGGGTAAGTTTCTGCTCATGCGCATCGCATCTAGGGTTAGGGTTAGGGAGAAAGGGGAATTTCTTCCCGATAGCATTTGAATTCATTTTTCCTGTGGTTAGGTACCTGCCAAAATGGAGTCCACTGACTAGAGCGGCATTGCTTTGAATCACCCTGCACGTTGTGAGCATCGTGCCCCGTGTGAGAAGTTTGTTGCCTTTGAATGGACTGATAGCGGCAGGAGGTTCCTGGGGTGTGCAAAGAAGGTGATTTTCTTACCAGTTCAATTAGTTCATAAAGTGTTGAAGTGATTTTGTGAAAATGTGAATTCATTACTCATAGAAATGGTTTGTAATATGTGAATGCACTGAATTGCTGAGTAGACTGATGCAATAAGTCTGAAATTAGGCAGTTTCCAATTTCTTATATGTTGTGGCCATTGTTTTTTGAAATCATTTTAGCTCTATATTTTATTTCCAGTAGTAGGCAGTTTAGGTACATGTTAGTTCCTGTTATTTTTCTTCTAAAAGCAGTACTTCTAAAATGCAGTAGTAGAAATTGGTTTAATTATATTTCCTTTTTCACACATTCATAGGATGTACCAAAGTGCAACTTTGTGGACTGGATTGACCCTGAGTGGCCAGTCCAATTGAAGCAAGCTTTAAATACCATCTGGACTATGTATGAGGAGGAGATGACCAATAGGTTGAGGCAGAATGTACTTAATGCTGAAGAAGTAGTGAAGGTAATGGAAGAGAAGAGGAAGATGGAACATGACCTCAGATTTTTTAAAGTTGACTTTGCCAAAATGGTGGCTGACAAGGAGGATGCAATTACCCAGTTAGGCAATGCAAGGTTGGTTATTAGTGACCTGCAGGAACAGATTGAGAAAAGAACTTGGCTGACAAGTCAGACACTAACATTCATCAAGTGCTGAGGCTCAAAGCAGAGAAAGAGAGAGATCAAGAGAAGGAAGAGAAGGTGAAGCTTGTGCAGGAGATGGAGAAGATCAAGCAGGAGAGGTCCATGTTGTTGGAGGAGAAGGAGAAGTGGAAGCAAGAGAAAAGGCACCTGGAGTACACTATAGGTGATCTGTTCAATGAGAAGGAGGCCACCAAGGGGAAGATCAGGAAGATCAAAGAGATAGTTGATGAATGATTCAATGTTATTGTAGTTGTATCTGCTAGAGTACTCTATCTGCTATGTGTGTCACTAAAAATGCAAGACATTTGTACTGATTTGTGTTGCTGGATAATGCTATTAATTTGTGTTGCTGGATTAATTTGTGATGCTGGATTACTTTGTGTTGCTGGATAAAGCTATTTCTACCACATTTTTGTTGAATCTGTTGATGTAGATGTACTCCAGGGAGTAGGTGGTAGGTGGTTTTGGTTGTGTCTGTTTAGGGAGTAGGTGGTTTTGGTTGTTTCTGTCTATTGAGTAGGTAGTTTAGGTAGTTTTGATTGTCGTCGAGCCTCGATGACCCCTATTGTATGGTTAGGTAGTTTTGGTAGTTTTGGTTGTCGTCGAGGCTCGATGACCCCTATTGTATGGTTAGGTAGTTTTGTTTGTCGTCGAGCCTCGATGACCCCCCTATTGTATGGTTAGGTAGTTTTGGTAGTTTTGGTTGTCGTCGAGGCTCGATGACCCCTATTGTATGGTTAGGTAGTTTTGGTTGTCGTCGAGCCTCGATGACCCCTATTGTATGGTTAGGTAGTTTTGGTAGTTTTGGTTGTCGTCGAGCCTCGATGACCCCTATTGTATGGTTAGGTAGTTTTGGTTGTCGTCGAGCCTCAATGACCCCTATTGTATGGTTAGGTAGTTTTGGTTGTCGTCGAGCCTCGATGACCCCTATGGAATGGTTAGGTAGTTTTGGCTTGACCAAAAACCCACAATAATTCTGCTGCAATAACAACATTTATGATTGACCCAAAACCAACAATAATTCTAGTATAATAACATCATTTAGGCTGCACTCAAAACCCACAATAATTCTACTACAATAACAGCATTTAGGCTTAACCAACAACCAACAACAATTCTGCTAGATCAACATAGGTTCACACATAACATATGTTCACACATAACATAGGTTCACAGGATTAAAATTACCACATAGGTTCAGAGGACTAAATTTAAACAGGTTCACATGACCTCAATTCAAACACAGGTTCAGGGGACTCAAATCATCACACTTCCAAGGTTGTCAGGACAGATACAAGGGTTCTAGCCCCAAAAGTTGCAAACACTTGCAGATATCAAAGATCACACATTTCCACTTGCTGTGAAGTAGCTCTGGAGTCTTGCATATTTCTGAGGTTTCTTCCTGGAACCTGTTGCAGCATTAGATGCTCCACCAACTCTTCCACCTCTCACTGACCTCTGTTTTTTAGCAGCAGCAGCAACAGTTGATGTAGATGTAGTTGTACCAGCAGCAGATGAAGTCCCTTCTCCACATGGAGGCCTAGATGCTGGCCTTGGTGCTGAGAAAGCAGCCCTTGCTGCCCTACTAGCAGCTCTTGGTGCCCTAGGAGTAGCTGTTGGTGCCATAGGAGCAGCAGTAGCATCAGGTGGAGTGTAGGCTTGTGCCTTTTGCCTTCTCTTTTCCTGCAGTTATTAAAACGAACAACAATTAAAATCTAAATAAGCTAAATCAGATACAATGATTAAGAAATATGTACCATGCTTCTATTTTTCCTCAGCTGGAGATCAGGCCTCAAAGGTTGTGCACAATTAGTAAACCTGTGGCCCATTAACCTACAGTTGCCACATCTGATTGTAGCCATCCTAGAGGTATCTTTTGGTTTAGGAACTTCAAACCTTCCCTTCTTCCTCTTTTCTTCTTTTCTTCCACTCTGGTCCTCTTTGTGGAATACAGGAGGCTCAATATCAGGTTTTCCTGACTTTACCCAAGCATCTTCTCCAGGAACTGGATACACTATTGGTTTGTATGCCTCCAAATACATTGCTTTCCTCAAGAAAGGACTTACAAAATCCTCAGGTTGCATCTTGGCCTTGTAAATTGCACTGCAACCATGGTTGCATGGCAACCCTGACATGTCCCACTTCCTGCATCCACAAGTGTGATCCTCAAGGTTCACAGCATAGGTCTTTGGCCCACTGCTTACTTGCCACAGGTTAGGCCCTGCCCTAATTGCTTTGCAATCTCTTTGATATTTCTTGCTCATCTCCAGTTGCTCTGCATATGTTGGAGCTATTTCCCATCTAGAAGAGGCTGCACTTTCTCTTTTTCCATCAAACCTGACTAGCAACTTGTCTTTGATTCCATTAATCATTGTCACTATTGGTTTGTTTCTAACATCCAAGATATATTTATTGAAGACCTCACTTATGTTATTGACCACCAGGTCTGTTTTGCAATTTGTGTCCATTTCATGCCTAGCCCATGTGTGTACTGGAATACCAGATAACCACCTCCATGCATCCTCACACTCATTCTTCAAATTGGCCATGGCTACATCAAAACCATGCTTTGTGTAGGAATAGCTAGCACTATCATGTATTTTTTCAGATCTTCACCTCTAAATCCAGCTCTTTGAAAATTTGCATAAATGTGCCTTAAACAAAATCTTTGTGGGCAATTTGGAAATACAGCATTGACAGCATTTAGCAGGCCCTGGTTTCAAAAGAAAGTAACTATGTTTCACTAACTAATAAACAAATTGAGCATACTTAAGGCACAACAGAACATGAAAGTAACTATGTTTCACTAACTAGGTGACAATCACTAAACTTACTAATAAACAATTAGAGCATACTTAAGGCACAAAACATGAAAATAGATCACTGACCTTCTGCCTATCTGACATGATGGTGTATTTGCCAAACTTTCCCTCTTCTGTGCCTCCCAGAGCATACTTAAGTTGGGTGAGAAACCAGCTCCAACTGGGTGTGTCCTCCACTCCTACAATTCCAAAAGCAATGGGATACATGTTGTTGTTGGCATCCCTACCAGTAGCTACTAGGATTTGTGCTCCAGTTGTAAGCTTTATGAAACATCCATCCAAACCAATAAAAGGTCTACATCCATTTAGAAAACCCTCCCTAGGTGCATTGAGACAAAAGAAAAGACCATGGAATCTGGGACCTGGATGTGGGTTTTCATTTGTGCTTTTTGGAGTGACAGTTGTGACAATGCATCTAGATCCTGGATTGCATATTTTAACTGTTTCAATGTAATCAGTCAACCTATGGTACTGCTTCTTATGATCTCCTAGGACAATTTCCTTTGCTGCCTTTTTAGCTCTCCATGCCATCATCTTTGGAACTTCAATTCCAAATTTCCTCTTTGCCTTGTCTACCAATGCAGGCACAGTTGTGTTTGGGTCTGATCTAATTGTCTCTAAGATAGTGCTTCCTAGCCACTTTGAGCTCACTTTACTATGTTTGTCACTAGTTGGGCAAGTATGTTCTGCTCTAAACTTCTTTACACAGAATGTTTGCTCATTCTTGATCTGAGAAGCAACAATATAAAAAGGACATCCTTTGTCCTTGTGGTCACACCAAGCAATGACCTTGTCTTTGCAGTTCCTGTGATATCTGAAAGACCTCAGCTGCTTGATGTGAAAGTTAAGTAGAGCACTCCTAAATTGGTACACATCTTTGAAACATAGCTTCAAACAAAATTGTTGCTCCGGATTCAGTCTGCTTTCATCATACCATTTTCTTGGCTTTGCCTTCTCTGCTCTTGTTTTCCTTCCTGAGGGAATAATAAAAGACATAGGCTCATTGCCATCATCATCATCTGAGTCCAAAAAACCAACATTTTCATCCTCATCACCTGAGGGAAACCAATCAGGCTCAATTGGATCATTGGCTGATGAGTGTGTTCTTGTTGTTGGCCCAACTCTCTTTCCAATCCTAAGCTGCTGCAGTACTCCATCTTCAGTGAAATGTTCTTCTTCAGCTACATTTGGAGCTTGTTCAGTGTGCTCTTCCTCTTCCTGCTCCTCAGGAACATCATAAATGTCCTCTGGTTCTTTGTCACCCTCAAAGTGCAGTGCTGCCTTCTTCATATCTGCTACAGTTGCCTGCAGGTCAGCACTATCTTCATTAGAGCTATTTTCCTCCTCACATTCTGAATCAAGATCCATGTCTGCATAATTGGCACTGTCTTCTGTCTGGGGAGGTGGCATAGTTTGGATGGGCTGGTAATTTACACTCTGCTGTGTGCCAAAGAACAAAAACTCATCTGTGCAAGGGCCTGAACTTGAACCACCATAATCACCAAATTCCTTATGGGCCACACCATCTTCACTGACTGCAAACACTATATCAGGATTATTGCTATATTCTTCATCAGATATCTGAACTACTTCTGCTGCCTTTCTCTTTCCCTTCTTTGCTGGAGACACAACAATTGCCTGCTGCCTCTTGCCCTTAGTAACTGACAATGTGATCCTCCTGATGTCCTGGTTTTGCCTAAGCATTTCATCCACCTTCATCTGACTGTCAAGCAGTTTGAAACCATCCAATCCTATTCCACCACAGCTCATGTAATAGAGGCAGTCTGAAAAACTATACCCATTGTCAAGCATCACATACATAAGATTGTAATATCTTATGTCTTTCTTAAAGAACTTTGTCCTGAGGTATTTAATCCCTTCAAAATCAATATGCACGTCCCACTGCTCATAGCTCGACCTACAATACCAATTAAAATGTATAAGTTACTATAACATAAATTTGAACAACACATTGTACTACTGGAATTTAAACCTAACAGTGTAATTACCTAAATTTGTCCAACACAAGCTAACTGCAATCCTAACAATGTAAATATGCTCAAAATTTGGAGAACAAAATAATTGTAGGTTCTAATCTGTACTCAAACCCTAGATCGACCTAAACCTGAAGAACGAAAACATATCATGAAACGAAAGCAGAGGAGAAGGAGATAGAGGCCGTACGTGTCGTCGCCGGCGTTAGTAGGGACGACTGCTGCAGCCGACGGCGTCCGCGCCGCAGCGGTACCCTTGCCTGCACGGCAAGAAGATGGCGGCTCATCCTCATCTCCTTGGTCTCCCGCGCCTTGAGCTTGAATGGATCTGGATCCAAATGGAGCAGCAGGCGGCGCCGCCGCCTCGCAGCCGCCGCCGCCCCGCAGCCGCCAGACCGCCCTCTGCCCGCGCCACGGCGATAGCGGGCTGCCCTCTGAGGAGGAGGACTCATAGTCGACCCCAAGCAGGTCCCGCCCGCGACTCCGTCCGGATCTGGAGCCGCCGTCGTCACCACCATCGACATCGCCGGAGGGAGTACTTGCCATGGTTGCGCGCGCAACAGAGAAGAGAGGGAGGGGAATGAGAGTACCAGGGCCGGCGCGCAGCGCTTAACTAGCGGTGTCCAAACGGCCGTTTCCCCCTGTCCGTTTCCTCTTTGCCACGTGGCTCCGACAGGTGGGCCCGACAAGTCAGGTTTTCAGTTAGTCGCGGCTCACAGCACGTTTAGTGCTTTTTGTTACTCACTTGCCGAGGAAGTGGTGGTTTTTTGAAATTTTCGGCAATAGTGGTGGTTTTGCAGTATCCGTGGCACAAATGTGGTGGCTTTCAGCAATTTACTCCTGTTCCGGCTTCTATGGACATAACTGCATTCATCAAACTCCAAAGCTTTGGATTTGATCTCCCTGATGATGGAGGCGATTCTACATGGCCCTTCTGAGATGGGAGTGTATTTCTACCGGCCCGGTAAAGACGTGCCGCCAATGATGACCCATTCTGTATAAGTGAGGCCTGATTTGGGCGAGAGAGTAGGCTTATATTTTTGTGCCATGGCTTGTTTCAGTTATTGTCATTGTAACACTGTAGAATGAGGCAAAGGTTTTGCCTCCACTTTCGAAAAATTCCCACTGAGACC
Organism: Aegilops speltoides; assembly: GCA_021437245.1. Lineage (NCBI taxonomy): Eukaryota > Viridiplantae > Streptophyta > Magnoliopsida > Poales > Poaceae > Aegilops > Aegilops speltoides. Next base: position 434,448,659 of record CM038141.1, read on the forward strand.
TGTCAAAACATTGCCTGGCTTAAGGTGGCCCCAAATGTGATGCGTGGGTAGCTAAATCCTAAATAATAGGAACCGAGGAAGTGCCATTCCCACTAACCGAAAGGTCTTTGGCTAAATGGAATGGAGCAATTGTTCTATGTCGCCCTTTACACTTTCTCTCTATTATCACATATGAACTCGTCTATTTGCTGGTGAGAAAGGACACACTGGGCAGCAGCCCGTCGGTGAGGGTGAGTAGAGTTTCTCTATGCTTCGTCTTAAAGGTGGCATAATACTGTAAAGGGAAGGGGGTGTGTACAGCGAGACAATTCACGGGTCAAGGAAAAGGGTTGAAGGTCTGTTTTCAGGTCTGATTAAATTCTCTGAAGATAGATACTGAACTAGACATACAGGTCTACCACTCAAAATGTTTTATGTTTCCTTGGCTTAAAAAAACCAATGAAAAAAATAGCGCGCTACAGTAAAATAGCGGCGACCTCAAAATATGTTATTAGCGTGCTATATCGCGCTATAGCGTGCTATTAGCGAGACATTATACACCGATATATTTAGTGAGGCAATTCTCAATACGCTAGCTATTAGCGACGCTATAGCGCGCTATCCTTTTCAGTGAAAAAAACTAGTTACGCTCGACCTTTCCGCTGTTCTTTAACCAGTTAACAAATGTGACATGCAGCAGTCCACCAAACCTTATCATGGGCATGCAGTCCACCAAACCTGCTTTTTCCTCTGGGTTGTGACACTTGTAGTTTCAGAGGTAGTGCGCGTGGCCTGTTGTGCTAGTAATTGAGTTGCTTTCAGTGCGTGCGTCGACTAAACTTGCCAATCCTCTGCACTTTCAGTTCTCCTTTTTTTCGTAGTGTGTGGACCATTAATTTCTGCTCCATCATCATCATGTCTTCCATGAACGCAATGTGATGTGCCCCTGAGGAAAATACACATCGTTGCACACTTGTACTGCAGCAGCCGTGGCCATTTGGCCCGTATCTGAAGTCTGAACTCTCTCGATCAAAATTCGAAAGCCTATAAATACCACTGAACTCACCACCCAAACACCCACACCATCCAAAGCCATCTTTGCACAGGCCACTAGCTCACTACTAGTCAATCTACATTTCATCGTAAGTCGTCAGAGTTTCATAGACGCCATGAAGTACCTGGCCCAGCTGCTGGTGGCGCTCCTGGCCTTCTGGGCAGTGGTGCTGATGATGGCACCGGCGGGCGCGGAGGCCGCGACGTGCGACGCGCTTCAGCTGAGCCCTTGTGCGGGCGCGATCGTCGGGAACGCGGCGCCGACCGCGGTGTGCTGCAGCAGGATGAAGGCGCAGAGGCCGTGTATGTGCCAGTACGCCCGCGACCCTAACCTGAAGCAGTACGTCAACTCCCCCAACGGCAAGAAGGTCCTGGCCGCCTGCAAGGTGCCCGTGCCATCATGCTAAATCGACGTCTACGATGTACGATCGGAGACGAGAGAGCCCAGCCAGTGGCATCATATCTCTGCACGCTGCGTGTGTTGATGTGGGAGTGTTTGGTTGCCGTGTTTAGCTATCCCAGCCCGATGTATCTGTATCTGAAATTCTGAATAAATGTTGTAATAATGATGTGTGCGGATTTCCAATGCATATGTGCTTAGTTTTGATTGCTAAGCTCCCTAAATTTAATTATATGTAGACTCATATTTGGGTTTCCATCTAGGTACACGTGCTTAGCATCATTTCTTCGTGAGATCATTAATACTACTACTACTCCCTCTCTTCTTAATTAGGCGCTGCTTGTTTGGACTTTTCCTTCTGCTTTTGCAGGTTTTCTGCTTTGGCCGGTTTGAGAGTTTTTATGGCTTTTGATGAATCAATATAACAATATTTAGCTTCAAAAGCCATAAAAGCTCTAAAAACACCTATTATGGCTTTTGAACAAAGTGATAAAGCTGCAAAAGTAGAAGCAAAAGCCAAAACAAACAGAGCCTTAATATGCCACATTAGATTTATTGCTTAGTTGGCAACCTTAGCACATGTACATGATAGAGGATTGGGAGGAGCCTGGCATCTTAAACTACAGTGGCGCTAGATTTGTTATTGGGGGATTGAATGATTTGCCACGCTTTATTTGGGACTTGATGATTTGCCCCTCTTTAGTTAGGATTATATCATTTACCCCATTTTGTTTTATTCTTTCGATCATTTGCCCTAATTCACTTTTTTGTGAATTCTTAACTGTTTTAGTTCAGCAAATGGACACGGGATGACTTTTATGTCCTATGATTGTTTTGCAATTTCGTTTATCTTCTTCTCGTACAACTGGGAGCAACGGCAGGGCTTACCACAAGTTTGCTGGCACAAGCCTGATACGCCGACTCGATGTGTATTCTCCGGCGAACACTACTTGCAAAGCAGACTAGGGCCAGTTATTTTGAACTGTGGCTTAATGATGCATAAGCTGCGGTGAAAATAAGTCTTAGATAAGCTGCGGTAGAAATAAGCCATGAAAATAAGCAATCCATTTCTTTTGTGTGAATTATGTTCTAAGTTCTCTGATGAAAAAATATAATACCCCTAATCTGCAATTGTATGACCTTTAACTTATACTATTATGTAACTTTCGTTGTGTTTACGATAGCAACAACTTGGACAACTTCATTCATATTCTCTTCTATTTTAGAGAAGGTGTTCTTACTACCAATGCAACTTGCAAAAATGCTAGTAGAACAAAATCAAATCAACAATAAAAGTGCTAGCAGGCAAAATCAAACAACAATCAAAATGCTAGCAGAACAGAATCAAACAACAATCAAAATACCGTACCTATGATGCTCAACTCAGTATACACAGGTCTCTCCCCAGCCTCTGACCAATCCCAGTCAAATAGATAGCTCGTGCATTTCACGGATAATCCATCTCTAGCAACTTTGGAGAATCTTCGAAGGACAAAGGCGATGAAATAAAGTGCAAATCCGCAAATCTGCTGTCGAAACGCGGGCTGGGCGTCAACGTCATCCTCGACTTGGTTGATGGCTTGGGAGAGGCGGAAGTGCCCAGTGGCACCTACCACCAGGGGCGATGACGCGTGCGGGGAGAGGTGCGCCGACGATGGCATGCTGGCGCCGAGGAGGACGGCGACAACGGCGCTGTGTGCAACGAAGGAGGCGTTGATGGTGCCGTGTGACAACGGCGACTGGAAATGACTCTGGTGGCGGCGGCGGATCGTTAGGGTTACGGATCGGGGGCGGGGACGGGGGTCGCGTGCGATGGGTATGGAGCCAAACATCAATGACGTATGTGGACCGACGGGCCAACCCGAAACGTACTAAAGTGGGTATGATTTGCCAAAAGTCCATATTACCCTTTAAACGTTTAGTGTGGTGGAGGGAGGGGGGTTGTAGCCAAGCAGGGCTCGAATTAATTTTGATATGCTTGTTTTTGGGCTAGCATAACTCAATGTTGTAGATGGAAGGATCGGGCTGTGTGAGTTGGAGCTTCTTTAGGGATGAGGATTTACAACACGCAAGTGCGGGGGCATTCAGGTCCCCGATGTCGCCTTTTATTTTGCCATCCGATTTTCAAAGTTCTATCTATTAAGCAAAAATTCCATATTAAGTTGTGTTTTCATATTCGTGTTTCTCATGACCAGCGCTTTGAAATAAGATCCATTTTGAATATATTTTGGCGACTTTTAGGAAAATATGTTAAGTCTCAATGTGAAAACTTAGTACGAGCGGCCGATAAAAATTAACTATTTTGTGTCTACAACCGGCAGAAAAAGTTGTTCAAAATTATATCTCTAAAACTTATTGAAACTAGGCATTTTTAGATGCAAAAACCGAAAGTTTCATTGAAAGTTTTTTCAGGGATTTTCTTTTAAACCGTCCCCGATTCAACTATTTCGTGAAACGCGCAGTAAATCAAGTGGGTGGCAGGTCTTGGCAGGTGAGTGTCCCCGCACTTACGTGCCCCCCTGCGAATTTCCGGCTTCTTTGGTTCAAATAAACTTCATAGGAATGCAGGAGGATTCATTTCTTAGGAACCGAGGGATCCTTGCCAGAGCCTGCTAGCCACACTCGTACAGTCACAAATTCCCTTTTTGAAACAACAGATAGTATGATTGTTGCAATTGCATCTTGTGGATTTCTGCATCCATCCGTGCAGCTCCGTCAAAGCATTTCTATTTCGCGTAGACGAGGGGGTTCCATGCGTTGCCTGGCCTCTCTAGTACTGTGTTGGGTTATTATCTACCGACTGCGTTGGGAGAATATTGGTTGAGAGAATATTGCTTGGCTTAGGTGTCTTGAATGTGATGCACGTTCGTGTAGCTAAATAAAAGGAGGTGAGGGACTGACATTACTAACCACCGACAGGTTGATGCTTAATCGAACGGAGCACTTGATCTGCCAACCTTTTAATTTCTTTCTATAACCTGTGAACACGTTTATTTTGTTGGTGAGAAAGGATACGCTATAGGTTGTCCAAGAACTTTATTTATTTTTCAAATGAGTACAGTTTCTCTATACTACTCTTAAAAGTAGCATAATACTGTTCTGCAAATGGCAGGTATCGACGTATGCAGCTAGTTGAGTTGCTTTCCGTAGCAGATTCCTATAAAATAGAGTATTACAGCAACAAGCACGTTCATGCATAGCATAATAATTTGGGAATGCACGTGTGTGATAATAGAGGAATCTGCTATGGAATCGTAATCTTGTTTTTCAACTCTTGAGATCAAAGGATACTTTGGCGGATTATGGCAACATCCCCGATCATCAAAGAACACTGATAATAGAGGATGAACATGGCCAAGAGTAGGAGTTTGAGTCTGTTGTCTCATCCTTTTTTTTGTAGGGTTGTCCCTGCACTAAAGCCATTTTTGGGTCTGCCTTTATGGTGAGTCTGCTAGAGTTTGATCTTTGCTTGTTGAAACACTTGTCTTTCTTGTTTTTTTGTGTGTGAGTACGGTTTCTCTATTTCTTTATTTAGAAAATGAGGATAGCCCCGGTGTATGCATCATTTGCGATGCACACAACCGTACATTTATTGAACTTTGAGTAAGAAGATCCCGTACAGAAGAAGAGATAAAACATAGAAACAAGCCATGATTGGCGAAAACCGGTAAATATGCAGACATATAGCCGAACTGGTTGTATGTATCCCTTGCTACCATCTCATGCTGGTCGCATCTAGATATCATAAGCTCCCACGATCTTACATGGTGTAGTAAGTACCATGTATGGATCCATCCTATGGCTCGGATTTTTTTTTGTATTTTTACTTTATTAAAAATACAGCCGTTTTGACAATTCCATCAGGCCCAGGGCAAGGCACAAACCTCCACACGGATAAATGTCTTAACATTAGGATTGACCCCACCCAACCAGTTGCCAAACATATTCAAAATACTAGTATATGGAGACATGTTAAATGCCAGATGAGTTGTATGTCGTGTTAAAGTTGCAAACGGGTAGGAGATAAACGAATGGTGCATTGTTCCTCTTAATCGCAGAAATAACATATTTAACTAACTTGTCCCTTCACTTTGTCTGGTTGTTCATAGCGAGAATAACTCACTATGCATAAGCTACATGAAATTTTTAATCTTTAGTGGCACTATGCATAAGTTTCCAGATATGCTTTGAATGAAAAATCGGTCTAAATTATTTATGTCCATATGCACATATTTAATTGGGAACACACCAGACCATGTCAACCTCCGATGAAAAGTATGACTCATTGGTTACGTTTTGTCAGGCCATTTATCCTCGATTAGACCTCTCGTGGTCTAGATATTTAAGGGGGAAGTCCCAAATATTGTGCGCACAAAAACCATCCTTGTGTTGCACAATATTGTAAAGAGATGGATACTATAAGGGGCATCCAATAGCCAAGTATCCTTCCAAAAGCGTGTGGTTCGACCGTCTCCAACTTTAAACGCACTATTACACATGGAGTTAATGAAGGAAATATGCCCTAGAGGCAATAATAAAGTTATTATTTATTTCCTTATTTCATGATAAATGTTTATTATTCATGCTAGAATTGTATTAACCGGAACATAACACATGTGTGAATACATAGACAAAATAGTGTCACTAGTATGCCTCTACTTGACTAGCTCGTTGAATCAAAGATGGTTAAGTTTCCTAGCCATAGACATGAGTTGTCATTTGATTAACGGGATCGCATCATTAGAGAATGATGTGATTGACTTGACCCATTCCGTTAGCTTAGCACTTGATCGTTTAGTATGTTGCTATTGCTTTCTTCACGACTTATACATGTTCCTACAACTATGAGATTATGCAACTCCCGTTTACCGGAGGAACACTTTGTGTGCTACCAAACGTCACAACGTAACTGGATGATTATAAAGGAGCTCTACAGGTGTCTCCGAAGGTACTTGTTGAGTTGGCGTATTTTGAGATTAGGATTTGTCACTTCGATTGTCAGAGAGGTATCTCTGGGCCCTCCCGGTAATGCACATCACTATGAGCCTTGCAAGCAATGTGGCTAACGAGTTACTTGCGGGATGATGCATTACGTAACGAGTAAAGAGACTTGCCGGTAACGAGATTGAACTAGGTATTGAGATACCGACGATCGAATCTCGGGCAAGTAACATATCGATGACAAAGGGAACAACGTATGTTGTTATGCGGTTTGACCGATAAAGATCTTCGTAGAATATGTAGGAGCCAATATGAGCACCCAGGTTCCGCTATTGGTTATTGAACCCGTAGGGTCCGCACGCTTAAGGTTTCGATGACAGTTATATTATGAGTTTATGAGTTTTGATGTACCTAAGGAGTTTGGAGTCCCGGATGAGATCGGGGACATGACGAGGAGTCTCGAAATGGTCGAGATATAAAGATCGATATATTGACGACTATATTCGGACATCGGAAAGGTTCCGAGTGATTCGGGTATTTTTCGGGGTACCGGGGAGTTACGGGAATACGAGGAAGAAGTGATGGGCCTCATGGGCCAAGTGGTGGAAGAGAGGAGGCAGGGCGCGCGGCCCCCCTAGCCCAAACCGACTGGACTAGGGGCCGGCCCTCTTCCTCCTTTCCTCCCTCTCCTTCCTTCTCCATCTTTCCCTTCCTTCCCCTCTCCTACTTGGGCTAGGAAAGGAGGGAGTCCTACTCCCGGTGGGAGTAGGACTCCTCCCTGGCGCGCCCTCCCTTGGCCGGTCGCCCCCTCCCCCTTGCTCCTTTATATATGGGGGCAGGGGGGCACCTCTAGACACAACAACAATTGATCTCTTGATCTCTTAGCCGTGTGCGGTGCCCCCTCCACCATAGTCCTCCTCGATAATATTGTAGCAGTGCTTAGGCGAAGCCCTGCGACGGTAGAACATCAAGATCGTCACCACGCCGTCGTGCTGACGAAACTCTCCCTCGACACTCGGCTGGATCGGAGTTCGAGGGACGTCATCGAGCTGAACGTGTGCAAGAACTCGGAGGTGCCGTAGTTTCGGTGCTTGATCAGTCGGGCCGTGAAGACGTACGACTACATCAACCGCGTTGTGCTAATGCTTCCGCTTTCGGTCTACGAGGGTACGTGGACAACACTCTCCCCTCTCGTTGCTATGCATCACCATGATCTTGCGTGTGCGTAGGATATTTTTGAAATTACTACGTTCCCCAACAGTGGCATCCGAGCCTAGGTTTTATGCGTTGATGTTATATGCACGAGTAGAACACAAGTGAGTTGTGGGCGATACAAGTCGTACTGCTTACCAGCATGTCATACTTTGGTTCGGCGGTATTGTTGGATGAAGCGGCCCGGACCGACATTACGCGTACGCTTACGCGAGACTGGTTCTACCGACGTGCTTTGAACACAGATGGCTGGCGGGTGTCAGTTTCTCCAACTTTAATTGAACCGAGTGTGGCTACGCCCGGTCCTTGAGAAGGTTAAAACATCACTAACTTGACGAACTATCGTTGTGGTTTTGATGCGTAGGTAAGAACGGTTCTTGCTCAGCCCGTAGCAGCCACGTAAAACTTGCAACAACAAAGTAGAGGACGTCTAACTTGTTTTTGCAGGGCATGTTGTGATGTGATATGGTAAAGACGTGATGAGATATAAGTTGTTGTATGAGATGATCATGTTTTGTTGAAGTTATCGACAACTGGCAGAAGCCTTATGGTTGTCTCTTTATTGCATAAGATGCAAGCGCCAAATAATTGCTTTACTTTATCGCTATGCGATAGCAATAGTTGCAAGAGCAATAGTTGGCGAGACGACCATGTGACGACACATTGATATAGATCAAGATGATGGAGATCATGGTATCATGCCGGTGACGATGGAGATCTCATGACGATGCTTTGGAGATGGAGATCAAAGGCACAAGATGATGATGGCCATATCATGTCGCATATTTTTGATTGCATATGATCTTTATCTTTTATACATCTTATTTTGTTTTGATTGACGGGAGCATTATAAGATGATCTCTCACTAAATTTCAAGATAAAAGTGTTCTCCCTGAGTATGCACCGTTGCCAAAGTTCGTCGTGCCCAGACACCACGTGATGATCGGGTGTGATAAGCTCTACGTCCATCTACAATGGGTGCAAGCCAGTTTTGCACACGCGGAATACTCAGGTTAAACTTGATGATCCTACCGCAGATATGGCCTCGGAACACTGGAGACCAAAAGGTCGAGCGTGAATCATATAGTAGATGATCAACATAGTGATGTTCACCATTGAAAACTACTCCATCTCACGTGATGATCGGTTATGGTTTAGTTAATTTGGATCACGTGGTCACTTAGATGACTAGAGGGATGTCTATCTAAGTGGGAGTTCTTAAGTAATATGATTAATTGAACTTAAATTTATCATGAACTTAGTCCTGGTAGTATTTTGCAAATTATGTTGTAGATCAATAGCTCGCATTGTTGCTTTCATATGTTTATTTTGATATGTTCCTAGAGAAAACTGTGTTGAAAGATGTTAGTAGCAATGATGCGGATCGGATCCGTGATCTGAGGTTTATCCTCATTGTTGCACAGAAGAATTATGTCCTTAATGCACCGCTAGGTGACAGACCTATTGCAGGAGCATATGTAGACGTTATGAACGTTTGGCTAGCTCAACATGATGACTACTTGATAGTTTAGTGCATCATGCTTAACGGCTTAGAATCTGGACTTCAAAGACGTTTTTAACGTCATGGACCATATGAAATGTTCCAGGAGTTGAATTTAATATTTCAAGAAAATACCCGAGTTGAGAGATATGAAGTCTCCAACAAGTTCTATAGCTAAAAAATGGAGGAGAATCGCTCAACTAGTGAGCATGTGCTCATATTATCCGGGTACTACAATCGCTTGAATCAAGTGGGAGTTAATCTTCCAGATAAGATAGTGATTGACAGAGTTCTCTTGTCACCATCACCAAGTTACTAGAACTTCATGATGAACTATAGTATGCAAGGGATGACGAAAACGATTCCCGAGCTCTTCGTGATGTTGAAATCAACGAAGGTAGAAATCAAGAAAGAGCATCAAGTGTTGATGATTGACAAAACCACTAGTTTCAAGAAAAGGGCAAAGGGAAAGAAAGGGAACTTCAAGTAGAATGGCAAGCAAGTTGTCACTCCCGCGAAGAAGCACAAAGCTGGACCAAAGCCTGAAACTGAGTGCTTCTACTGCAAAGGAAATGGTCACTGGAAGTGGAAATGCCCTGAATATTTGGTAGATAAGAAGGATGGCAAAGTGAACAAGGGTATATTTGATATACAGGTTATTGATGTGTACCTTACTAGTGTTTATAGTAGCCCCTGAGTATTTGATACTTGTTCGGTTGCTAAGATTATAACTCGAAACAGGAGTTACAGAATAAACAGAGACTAGTTGAAGGGGAAGTGACGATGAGTATTGGAAGTGGTTCCAAGATTGATATGATCATCATCACACACTCCCTATATTTTCGAGATTAGTGTTAAACCTAAATAAATGTTATTTGGCGTTTGCGTTGAGCATGAATATGATTTGATCATGTTTATTGCAATACGGTTATTCATTTAAATTAGAGAATAATTGTTGTTCTATTTACATGAATAATACCTTCTATGGTCATACACCCAATGAAAATAGTTTGTTGGATCTCGATCGTAGTGATACACGTATTCATAATATTGAAGCCAAAAAGATGCAAAGTTAATAATGATAGTGCAACTTATTTGTGGCACTGTCGTTTGGGTCATATCGGTGTAAAGTGCATCAAGAAACTCCATAAAGATGGATTTTCGGAATCACTTGGTTATGAATCATTTGATGCTTGCGAACCGTGCCTTTTGGGCAAGATGACTAAAACTCCATTCTCCGGAACAATGGAACGAGCTACTAACTTGTTGGAAATAATACATACCAACGTATGCGGTCCAATGAGTGTTGATGCTCGTGACGGGTATCGTTATTTTCTGACCTTCACAAATGATTTGAGCAGATATGCGTATATCTACTTAATGAAGCACAAGTCTAAAACATTTGAAAAGTTCAAAGAATTTCAGAGTGAATTGGAGAATCATCGTAACAAGAAAATAAAGTTTCTACAATGTGATCGTAGAGAAGAATATTTTAGTTACGAGTTTGGCCTTCATTTTAAACAATGTGGAATAGTTTCACAGCTCACGCCACATGGAACACCACAGCTTAATGGTGTGTCCGAACGTCGTAACCGCACTTTATTAGATATGGTACGATCTATGATGTATCTTACCGATTTACCACTATCGTTTTGGGGTTATGCATTAGAGATAGCTGCATTCACTTTAAATAGGGCACCATCTAAATCCGTTGAGACGACACCATATGAACTATGGTTTAGCAGTAAACCTAAGCTGTCATTTCTTAAAGTTTGGAGTTACGATGCTTATGTGAAAAAGGTTTCAACCAGATAAGCTCGAACCCAAATCGGAGAAATGTGTCTTCATAGGATACCCAAAAGAGACCATTGGGTGCACCTTCTATCACAGATCTGAGGGCAAGACATTTGTTGCTAAATTCGGATCCTTTCTAGAGAAGGAGTTTCTCTCGAAAGAAGTGAGTGGGAGGAAAGTAGAACTTGATGAGGTAACTGTACCTGCTCCCTTATTGGAAAGTAGTTCATCACAAGAACCGGTTCCTGTGACAACTACACCAATCAGTGAGGAAGCTAATGATATTGATCACGAAACTTCAGATCAAGTTACTACCGAACCTCGTAGGTCAACTAGAGTAAGATCCGCACCAGAGTAGTACGGTAATCCTATTCTGGAAGTCATGTTACTTGACCATGGAGAACCTACGAACTATGAGGAAGCGATGATGAGCCCAGATTTCGCAAAATGGCTTGAGGCCATGAAATCTGAGATGGGATCCATGTATGAGAACAAAGTGTGGACTTTAATTGACTTGCCCGATGATCGGTGAGTCATTAAGAATAAATGGATCTTCCAGAGGAAGACGGATGCTGATAGTAGTGTTGCTATCTACAAAGTTAGACTTGTCAAAAAAGGTTTTTGACAAAAGTTCAAGGTGTTGACTACAATGAGATTTTCTCACTCGTATCGATGCTTAAAAGTCTGTCTGAATCATGTTAGCAATTGCCACATTTTATGAAATCTGGCAAATGGATGTCAAAACTGCATTCCTTAAATGAATTTATTAATGAAGAGTTGTATATGATGCAACCAGATGGTTTTGTCAATCCTAAAGGTGCTAACGAAGTGTGCAAGTTCCAGTGATCCATCCATGGACTGGTGCAAGCATCTCGGAGTTGGAATATACACTTTGATAAGTTGATCAAAGCATATAGTTTTATACGGACTTACAGTGAAGCCTGTATTTACAATAAAGTGAGTGGGAGCACTACAACCTTTCTGATTAGTATATGTGAGTGACATATTGTCGATCAGAAATGATGTAGAATTTTTCTGGAAAGCATAAAGGAGTGTTTGAAAGGAGTTCTTTAAAAGAAAGACCTCAGTAAAGCTACTTACATATTGAGCATCAAGATCAATTGAGATAGATCAAGACGCTTGATAAGATTTTCAATGAGTACATACCTTGACAAGATTTTGAAATAGTTCAAAAATGGAACATCCAAAGAAAGAGTTCTTGCCTGTGTTGCAAAGGTGTGAAATTGAGTAAGACTCAAATCCCGACCACGGCAGAAAATAGAAAAGAGAATGAAAGTCATTCCCTATGCCTCAGTCATAGGTTCTATAAAGTATGCTATGCTATGTACCAGACCTATTGTATACCTTGCTCTGAATTTGGCAAGGGAGTACAATAGTGATCTAGGAGTAGATCACTGGACTTTGGTCAAGAATATCCTTAGTGAGGACTAAGGAAATATTTCTCGATTATGGAGGTGATAAAAGAGCCTGTCATAAAGAGTTACATCGGTGCAAGCTTTTACACCGATCCAGATGACTCTAAGTCTCAATCTGGATACATATCGAAAGTGGGAGAAATTAGCTAGAGTAGCTCCGTGCAGAGCATTGTAGACATAGAATATTTGCAAAATACATACGGCTCTGAATGTGAAAGACCCGTTGACTAAGCTTCTCTCATGAGCAAAACATGATCACACCTTAGTACTCTTTGGGTGTTAATCACATAGCAATGTGAACTAGATTATTGACTCTAGTAAAACCTTTGGGTGTTGGTCACATGACGGTGTGAACTATGGGTGTTAATCATATACAGATATGAATATTGATGTTAAATCACATAGCGATGTGAACTAGATTATTGATTCTAGTGCAAGTGGGAGACTGAAGGAAATATGACCTAGAGGCAATAATAAAGTTATTATTTATTTCCTTATTTCATGATAAATGTTTATTATTGATTCTAGAATTGTATTAACCGGAAACACAATTCATGTGTGAATACATCGACAAACATAGTGTCACTAGTATGCCTCTACTTGACTAGCTCGTTGAATCAAAGATGGTTAAGTTTCCTAGCCATAGACATGAGTTATCATTTGATTAACGGGATCGCATCATTAGAGACTGATGTGATTGCCTTGACCCATTCCGTTAGCTTAGCACTTGATCGTTTAGTATGTTGCTATTGCTTTCTTCATGACTTATACATGTTCCTATAACTATGAGATTATGCAACCCCCGTTTACCGGAGGAACACTTTGTGTGCTACCAAACGTCACAATGTAAATGGGCGATTATAAAGGAGCTCTACAGGTGTCTCCGAAGGTACTTGTTGAGTTGGCGTATTTCGAGATTAGGATTCGTCACTCCGATTGTCGGAGAGGTATCTCTGGGCCCTCTCGGTAATGCACATCACTATAAGCCTTGCAAGCAATGTGGCTAATGAGTTAGTTGCGGGATGATGCATTACGTAACGAGTAAAGAGACTTGCAGGTAACGAGATTGAACTAGGTATTGAGATACCGACGACCGAATCTCGGGCAAGTAACATACCGATGACAAATGGAACAACGTATGTTGTTATGCGGTTTGACCGATAAAGATCTTCGTAGAATATGTAGGAACCGATATGAGCATCCAGGTTTCGCTATTGGTTATTGACCGGAAACGTGTCTCGGTCATGCCTACATAGTTCTCGAACCTGTAGGGTCCGCACGCTTAAGGTTTCGATGACAGTTATATTATGAGTTTATGAGTTTTAACGTACCGAAGGAGTTCAGAGTCCCAGATGAGATCGGGGACATGACAAGGAGTCTCGAAATGGTTGAAACGTAAAGATCGATATATTGGACGACTATATTCGGGCATCGAAAAGGTTCCGAGTGATTCAGGTATTTTTTGGGGTACCGGGGAGTTACGGGAATACGAGGAAGAAGTGATGGGCCTTATGGACCAAGTGGTGGAAGAGAGGAGGCAGGGCGCGCGCCCCCCTAGCCCAAACCGAATTGGACTAGGGGGCCGGCCCCTCTTTCCTCCTTTTCCTCCCTCTCCTTCCTTCTCCATCTTTCCCTTCCTTCCCCTCTCCTATTTGGGCTAGGAAAGGAGGGAGTCCTACTCCCGGTGGGAGTAGGACTCCTCCCTGGCGCGCCCTCCCTTGGCCGGCCGCCCCTCCCCCTTGCTCCTTTATATATGGGGCAGGAGGGCACCTCTAGACACAGCAATAATTGATCTCTTGATCTCTTAGCCGTGTGCGGTGCCCCTCTCCGCCATAGTCCTCCTCAATAATATTGTAGCGGTGCTTAGGCGAAGCCCTGTGACGGTAGAACATCAAGATCGTCACCACGCCGTCGTGCTGATGAAACTCTCCCTCGACACTCGGCTGGATCGGAGTTCGAGGGACGTCATCAAGCTGAACGTGTGCAAGAACTCGGAGGTGCCGTAGTTTCGGTGCTTGATCGGTCGGGCCGTGAAGACGTACGACTACATCAACCGCGTTGTGCTAACGCTTCCGCTTTCGGTCTACGAGGGTACGCGGACAACACTCTCCCCTCTCGTTGCTATGCATCACCATGATCTTGCGTGTGCGTAGGAAACTTTTGAAATTACTACATTCCCCAACAGTTAATACATGAGTCACAGAAAATGGGCAATGTATGTTTTCATATATAGTCAAATGTTTGCAAGATCATGGAGCGCTCCCCGTGCAAGAGAAGTTGCAGCGTGAGAAGGCTGCCCCACCGCCGCCGTTGACGTCCTCCTACTACAGTGTGGTGGGGAGAAGACAGGAGGCGGTGGGGCGGTGGCTAGGGTTCGTCATGGAGTAGCGATGGAGCTCAGATATTGGGGTGGTGACCCTAGAAACTCCAGGAGTTTTGCTACGTGAGCAATGTCGGTTTGTCATGTTTGGCCACCGACGCCCGGATGTATAGCCATTGGCCGTTAGTGGAGCCTTGGGGCTGGTCGGCGGCCTAGTCGGTAGTGGCAGCGGCAATGCAGCAGCAATGGCGGGACATAAAGTGGTGCAGTAGTGGGGCGAGTGTTGTGCGGCTACGAGACCTGCTGCAGCCATGAAGTTGATGCCGTGTCACGATGACATTGTCGTCGTCGATCTCAGCCATAGTGGCTCTAGAGCATCCGCGCGTGAGTTGATGCTGCCGATGATGTTTCACTCTTAATGTTCCGCGATAGTTCTGTGCTTGCAAGCATGGATTTGGGTGCATGGTGATGTCCATGCCAGGAATATGCTTGCCAGCGGCCGCCTCCAGGCATGTATGCCATGAACTAGTTGGTATCAATTTATCGTGACCATGGTGTGTGTTCTCCTCCATCCATGCAACGTTGTCTTCTTCGAGGGTAGGGGTGGTGACACATATGCTTACTTCGTCTTGGTGGTGCTCTACGAGCACCAACTCTCATGCTCCAAGCTGAAAGCTATATATCTGACCTTCGATTGCTACACCTGGCAATGACGGTGTTTATACCGTGTCCTTGTTGAAGGCATTGTTTTGAAGTATTCTTGGAATGTGCTCTTCCGGGTTAGACCTCAAGATTTGACTCTTAGTGGTTGGATCCAGGGACGTTTGTGTATCGTTTTCTTCTTGGAGGCGTTGCTTCCGTAATACTTTTACCATAGTCCGTGTGTTGTGAAGAATGATGGATCGTGCCGCTGCCTATATATTTCAAGTCGTTGGCTCTTCGGCTCTTTTTTTTTATTTTTCTTCTTCTTCTTTTACATCTTTTTGGTTTTGTATATCCTTGATGTCTCGACTAGGTATTAATATTGTATTATTACAGAGGCCGAATGTATTGGTATCATCTTTCATATTTGTCGAAAAAGTGTTCCAAAGATAAGTTACTGAAACTAGACATGCAAGTGTACGTTTTTCAAACCTTGAGCCTTGTATCAACAACCATTAATTTACCTTTTAATTCTACACCTGTCTCTTTACCAAACTAGTGTTTCTCGACCTTCAAGTGTTCTTTAATTATACTAATCATTTAAAAAATTTGATACGGTGAGAACATATCATGCGCAGTCTACCTACCCTGATTTTTTTCGGGTTGTGACACTTTTTTTTAGATAAACAGGGTTTTTTTTTTTGACAACAGGGTTGTGAGTTTGTGACACTTGTTACTTGTAGTTTTACAGCTAGTGCGCGCAGCTTTCAGCGCGACTAAAATTGCAGATGCTCTCCACTTTTAGTCCTCCATCGAGTAGCAGTAGGTGGATTATTTGTGTTCATCATCATGTCTTCCATGAGCTCAACGTGCTCCTGAGAAGAAGGCACATATTAAATTCAGGCAACCTCTACGTTGCACACTACACTAACCATGGCCATGTGGCCCATGTTTGCACTGTCTTGATCGCGAGAGCCTATAAATAATACTGGTCTCATCACAAACACTCAAACCATCCAAAGCCATCCTTGCACAAGCCACTGCTGCTAGTCTATCGTTCTGTTTCTCTCGTTCAGGTTTCAGGGGGAGGCGCCATGAAGTACTTGGGGCAGGTGGTGGTGGCGCTCCTGGTCTTCTCGGCGGTGGTGCTGATGGTGGCGCCGGCGGGCGCGGATGCGGCGACCTGCAACGCGCTGCAGCTCGCCCCGTGCGCAGGGGCCATCATCGGGAACGCGGCGCCGACGGCGGCATGCTGCAGCAGAATGAATGAGCAGCAGCCGTGCATGTGCCAGTACGCGCGCGACCCCAACCTCAAGCAGTACGTCGCCTCCTCCAACGGAAGGAAGGTCATGGCGGCCTGCAAGTTGCCCGTGCCCTCCTGCTAAACCGACGCATATATGATCGATCCACACGCGCCTCTCTGGTCTCTCGCTGCATGTTTCATGTGTGTTGATGTGTCAGTTTTTGCATGTTTCCCAACACTGTCTAGCTACCCTGACGATGTTGTGGACCTATCTGTATCTGAATTTCTGAATATACGCAATAATGATGATGTGTCTACTACTTTATATATGCAATTTACATGTTCTTCCGCGTGTGCATATTTTCATGTGGCCCTTTGTGGTACTCATCAATAAGCTATAAACTAGAAACAATCTCATCAAAAGACAACATGTTTTCCAAAATCTTGCAGAAGAATTGTCATTTGTCATGTCTTTCTTAAGCGAGTATTTAACAAAAAACTATCACAATTCGTGAAATCGTGTCTACAAACTACCACTTTACAAATTTGTGCCGAAAACTATCACTTTTGTTCTAATCTTTGCCTAGAAACTACCAAGTCAGAAAAGTGGCCGATTCGACTCGTTTAAGCGTGATTATGTTAGGGCTGGCCCACACATAAGCATTGACATGATAATAATAGTCAACCCCGCTAGATTGACCGTTATGTTGACCGTTATGACAGATGGGACCCACGTGTTCACTGGGACATTTCTACGAACGCTTTGTATGTGTAGTGTCGCCGGGCCGGCTATGGTCGAGCTGCCGTCGCGCCGCCGAGCAAGCTAGCCGCTGCGCTGTCTGGACTCCGCGTCGCCGGGCGAGCTCGCCGGCGACCGCCGCGCTGGAAGCTGGCCTCCGCGCGAGCTTCCATTCCGGGCGAGCTGGCCATGGCTGCGCGCCGGCCTCCGCGACCTGGCCATGGCTGCCGCCGCGCTCGAAGCTGGCATTCGCGCCTCCGGCCGAGCTGTCCTGGGTTGTGGCGGCGGACGGGTCTGTGGTCACCTGCGACGACCGCGCCATGGTCAAGGACGGGAGTTCTGCGGCGGTCCTTCCGCCCTTCCCGCCTGGCTGCATGTTCGGCCACGAAACTGCAGACGAATTGAGCTAGGTAGCTCTAATAGCCAGGCTCCAATCGGCTTTTGCTTCGGACGAATCGAGCTAGCTAGCTCCAATTTCCTGCCATTGAAAGCCACCGGAGATCTCCATGGGGAATTCTAGAGGAGGATAGAGAATTTTAGAGGAAGAAGAATGAACTGACATGCGGGCTCCACATGTTAACGGTCAAAGTAACGGGGTTGACTTTTTCAGCCCCGACGGGTGGGCCCAGCATGTTATAATCACGCTTAAACAATCTGAATAGGCCACTTTTCTGACTTGGTAGTTTTTTGGCAAAGATTAAAACATAAGTGGTAGTTTTTCGCACAAATTTGTAAAGTGGTAGTTTTTAGGCACGGTTTCACGAATTGTGGTAATTTTTTGTTAAATACTCTTCTTAAGCAATGGACATCCACTCTACCTTTGCATTAATAAGTAGAAAAAAGAACCAACAAGTTAAGCATGAAAACTGGCCGAAAAAGGATAAGCAATATTGTAGGATCGTATCCCATGGACTGGGGGTGGGTGGGTGGATGCTTGAATAGTCCTATGCAGAAATTCCACTATGAATTATAATGTGCAAGTCTTAGCCTTTTCCCAGTTATGTCGTTCACAAGACGTAAACCTGCAAGTATATAACAAAGAAGAACGTGAAAGCGAAACCTGAGAAAAGTATGAGTTTTTTTTGTTTGCGGAACTTGAGAAGAGTACGAGTTAGGGATAGAGATTGCAAAGATGGCAACGGTTTCCAAGATTCGGTAGTTTGTGCTATCCCACTAGTCATTGCAGGAGGTTCAGACACAAAATCTTACGGTGCACAAAGACCACAATAGTGTCGCCCACAAAGATCCCACAAAATGCATGCCAATCTATTCCACCATGACTTGCTACCACAAAGGTTAAAGACTCACTCGGGGTTGATCTTGCATGAAAAAAGTGATCATCGTACTTCATACATACTCTTGATATTCCTTCACAAACTCTAAAGAATCTCAAGTGACTCGTAATCCTGACCATCTAGGAGGTGCACACCCTACAAGAGTAACAAGCAAAACAGAGTCACTTGGATGAACTTCCAAATAGACCTTTGGTCAATCTCTCTCCATATGATCACAAAGATAGGCTTCATAAAGAGAGATGGAGATCAAATGTGGGGTTCAAGAAAGGGATGATCTTGGACTTTAAAACACTCGAGGATCCGCTCTCTTCATTTTCGCAAAAACTCAAAGGAAGTCACGTAACAACCTCACACGTCCCCATCCAGAGAGGTGTGGGGTCTATTTATAGAGAAAGCATAAATTTGGTTGCTATTGTGAAAAAGTAACTAGTCTCGGTACTACCGAACACGTTCAAAAATTAAACCATCATAACGGAAGCATGCATTCCTGCAGTGATCAGAAATCAAACACTCAAAGGGTACCAAGATGTCCATTAAGAGCATGTTCTTTTGGTGTCTTTTTTTGGCTTCTAGAATAAGTTGCCCCTACCCCGCTAACACTAATCATGTCAAGTCTTCATTAGTAGGCTTCTAAAAAAATGAATTTGGTTAGGTTTCTAGAATAAGCTGGGTAGGGGCAGCTTATTCTTAAAGCCAGCAAAAGAACTAACACTAAGCCTCTAAGAAATTCAAATACCCAAAGGCATTGTAAACAAAAGCCTCTGAGGTACTAGACAAAAAAGGTAGATCATTTTCGCGAAGGGTAGAACATGCTAGGAAGAACTAGACAAAATGATCATTGGAAGTGCCGAGGTCGACATAGTAGTTCTTATGAGAAATCGGTGCGGAAATGGCTAAGTCTCTGCTTGGAAGTGCCAGATGGATTGGGTTGGATAATTCACAGAGCTTCTAGAAAGAAGTATTTTCAATTGGAAAAATATGTTGATGATTTTCCTTAGCTCTATGGAAATAGAATCGTTAGTCTCTTGGTACATTCCCTTTTTTCCTTCTTTTGCCTTCGTAGTTTCATTTATAGTCTTCTTGTTTTCATAGATAGTTTCCATGTATAGTTCTTTTTTCTTTTCTTTTTAGACCTTGTACTGCACTATTGAAAATAAAAAAAATTGCAAGCAACATAATTCTCCCTTTTTTGTAAAAAAATGTATCATATGGATTTTGCTTTGGAGTACCGGACCTATACTAAGACGCTGAACTAAAGCAAACCAAGAGGTGATTGAAAGTGCTGGAGGAAATTCTTGGAGGCGCGTGATCTAACAAAGATGGTTCCATAGGATGAAAAGTCGGAAAAAAGCTTGGCAGTTCTGAAGTGAACAAATGACAGGGTGCGCTTAGACAAAAAACACCCATTCCTCACATGATTAGTAGCACCAGGAAGAAATACTCAAAATTGCCAAGGATGGTGAGAACAGAGGAATTTGAGTGCATGGAGTTGAAAACTTGGGAATTTTGGTTGTGGATCTTGATTTGGTTCGCCCAAGATACTTTCCTTGTTCCCCTCTTGACATTATGGTTGTCCTTAAACTCGTGGTAAATTTTGGATTCACCTAAAGGCTATAAAGATGCCAACTATGAGTTGAAGGATCCTCTTATTTGAATTTCCATTATTTGCCACAACCCAATAGGGGTATAAGATGCATTGTGAATCTCCCCCTTTTTGGTGATCGATGACAACACAATTAGATATAGAATGAAATGATTAAACATATGAAAGTTTAGGTACTGAATTTTTGTGAGTTCCCCTATTTATGTGCACTATTATAATTTGCGTTTGGAATGCAAGTGTTACATATTATTAGATAGTGTGGGAACAATAGGCATATGACACATTCCATGGGACGCATTGCGTGTACAAAAGATAAATATGGGAACAACCATGGGTAAAAATTTAGGCACACCTTTGGCGATCGGGATAATTGAAACGCCAGAAATAACATGTCTTAAGTGATGGTTGTTCCACAATGGTACATCTCTGGCAGGCGGTTCTAGATTCTTTTTAGCAAATACCAGTATGATTTTATTAAGAAGCGGCAATTTTTATAGGAATGGTTACAATATCATGCGACATAACTAGCCACACCAAGGGACAAATCATGTTTGGCCAAATTATGGGCTTCGTTGGAAACAGCTTTGGAAAACACATGTGCTAGGAAAGGTTAGAATATTCCTATGGGGATTGGCTAAGCACTCACTTTCATCAATGATGTTTGGTGTAACACAAATATGGCAGATTCTAATGCATGTGGTTTGTGTGGTATGGATGACTCCCGAAGGCACTCCTTACTAGAGTGTTCAATGCCACGGAGTATTTGGGCACTTGTCGATGAGGAGCTGGTAGAGCATTTGATTGCAATGATGGAACCCAGTGCAAAACAGTGACTTTGGCGATGATCGAATCACTGTCTCATCAGGCCTTTGTCACTCTTGCAGTGACCCTCTGGGCGACATGATGGGCACGACGAAAGGCTATCCATGAATAGGTGTTTCAAAGTCCCATATCAACAAATTTGTTTGTGAAGAGATTTATTGTAGAGGCCGACGAGGTCAAGGCAAAACCAGTGCCCACATGCAATATGAACGCATATAGGACAGGTGGAAGGACTCGCATGGCAGCTCCGCAGACGTGCTTCGCTAAGATTCATGTTGATGCAGGGCTCATGCGTCAGCGGCAGCGGATGTAGAGATTCAAACGACCAATATCTGGGGTCGTAATCACTTGTTATTAATAGTGTGAGAGATGTGTCAACACTAGAGGCCATTGCATGTAGGGAGGCTGTCACCTTGGCAGATGATCTCCTCCTTCAGAGTTTTTTAGTGGCTACAGATTCCAAGCAAGTTCCAGTGGACATTGAGAAGGGGTCCATGGAAGCTTTGGGCAAATTATCAAAGAAATCAAGTTGAGATCAGAGAATTCCAATTGCATATTTTGTTACGAAGGACGAGTTTCTAACTTTGAAGCTCATTCATTAGCTAAGTACTCTTTAACATTAGCTCGGGGCCGCCATGTTTGGCTGGTGCAACCCCATAATATCTTTCATATTTCAAACTATGTAACATTTGAGTAATAAACACTTGGCTTTCATAAAAAAAATTCAAACTCCAAAGCTTTGGCATTGATCTCAGGCAAAACCTATTCGGCGCCGTAAGGGCTCCTGAAAGGTGTTTTTGTACAAAGGGCACCGCCCGTATACTACATCTAGTAGAGGCCATCCCATGTACTTTGTGCTCATTTTTTTCCTGCGTTTTCCACCTTGGTTTTCTATGTTTTCTTTTTCCTTTTTCATGCTTCTTTTTTCTTGTTTCCTTTTTCTAAAGTGTGAATTTTCAAAACGATGAATTGTTTTTCATGATTTATGATTTTTTTTCATTTTTCGTGAACACTTTTTCAAGATTGATGAAATTGTTTTGAAATTCGATGAACTTTTTTCAAAATCAATGAACTTAGAATTTTTTAAACTTGTTTCAAAATTGATGAAATTTCTTACAAATTCGTGATCTTTTTTCATAGTTTAATGAAGTTATTTTTTATTTTTTTCTGAACAATGTTTTTCAAAATCGATAAAGTTTTTTCAAATTCATGATTTTTTTAAATCGATGAACTTTTTTAAAATTTATGATCTTTCTCAAATTTGATGGATTTTTGTTTCAATTTGTAATTATTTTTTCGAAATCACTCAACCTTTTAAAATTTGTGAACCTCTTTTTAAAATGTATAAAAAAATTAAATTTGTGATTTCTTTCGAAATTTGATGATTAAAAAACTAATCAGTAAACTTTTTCCAAATTTGTTTTCAAATTCATGAGTTTTTTAAGTTCCTGTGAACTTTTTTTAATTTTTGAGAAAAAAAATGAATTAATGAATTTATTTTATATACGAAAAAACCAGTGTGTCACTTCTTTTTCTGCTTTTCATTATGCCGATAGTCTTTTTATAGGCTCTGGGTTTTTCTTGGTTTACTAGCAAGGCAAGCGAGCACGTCCAGCCGATCGAAGCGCCAAGTTGGGCCTCGGCCGCTACGCTCCCTTGATCTCCCTGATGATGGACGCAATTCTGGAAGGCGCCCCCTGTGTCTAGCTTTAAGCAAGACAGAGGAGAGGAACTAATTAAGGAGTACTCCTTCAGGAATCCCCGCAAGGGTCACTTGGGTTGGGCTGAGAGCGTGTTACTTGGCGCGCACTCAGCCGCCGTCACTTTTCGCACTCTAGGCGCTTCCTCGTGATTTTATTTATTTACCCATTTTGGGCTTTTAGATTATTTTTTTAGTCTTTTTGGTTTCCCCCAGTTTTCTTAGGTTGCGTGAAAAAACATGTTTTCTTTTTTTCCTTCCGCGGGAGGCATACATTTACTTCTCGTGAAGGTACAGATTTTATTCCTCGAGAGGCACGGTCGTGCCTCTCGAAAAGGGAAACATATTTACTTCTCGTGGAAGCACATATTCTCTTCCGCGAAAGGCAGGGTTAGTGACTCTCGGAAAGGGAAAAACATTTTTTTTCCTTCTGTGGGAGGCACATATTTACTTCTCCTGGAGACAGGGATTTGCCTCCGTGAGGGGCACGGCCTTGCCTTTCAGGAAAAAAATGTGTTTTATTTGTTTTCCTTCCACAGTAGGCACATAATTAATTCTCGTGGAGGCACGAATTTGGTTCCACGAGAGACATGGTATTGCCTCTCGAAAAGGGAAAAAATTGTATTTTTTTTCTTCTACAAGAGGCACATAATTACTTCTCGTGGAGGCACGGATTTCTTTCCACGAGAAAAAAACATGTTTTTTCTTCTATTAGAGGCATGGATTTACTTCTCGTTGAGGCACAAATTTGCTTCTGCGAGAGGCACAGTCGTCCGCTTTTTTGTGCAACAAATTTGTCTATCTGAAAGGGAACAGTCCAGTTTTTTCGTCCTTTTTGTGGAAGAAGTTTATTGAAATGTATCAACATGAAATCTAGTTTTGAAGATCTCGATGCGAGGGAATCCAATGGTGAAAACGGTTCAAAATTTGAATGCACGGTTAGAGAGATAAAACATTTAGAATAAACGAATTTACAAAAAAAGGAAAACTCCGAGGCTACGACAAGTGGTGCACATGCAGTGTCACACTTGTCGCAACTAGTGGGGAGGAGTGATCTTTGCAAAGAGTACTCCTTAATTAGTGATTTCAGATACGGAGGGAAGCCTCTCGTCGCGGGAGCTCCAGATGGGCCGGCCCAGCCGCGGGGGGCTAACAACTTTCTTGTTTATGTTTTCTGTTTTTTGATTTTTTATTCATTTTTATACTTTAAAATATTTATTTACATACATACATACACAGTTGACCAATGGTGACCAAGCATTCGAAAAACTCTATATTTTAAATATATACATAAATAAAAAATCCTCTTTATAAACATTTGAAAAATGTTGACCAAGCATTTGAAAAAAATTAAATGCGTAGAGAGAAAATGTTTATCACGATATCTGAAAAATATAGAAAAATTGATCTTGTATTAAAGAAATCTTAAGCAAAGATTTGAAGAAAAATTGAACAAGTATTTGAAAAATGTTAATTGTGTGTAGAAAAAATGTTCACCATGTATTAAAAATGATGATTTTTTATCATGTATATATAAAATGTTAATTAAGCCTTTAAAAAAATATTGAACAAGTAGTTGAAAATATTAATCAAGCATTTGGAAATGTTAAATGTGTATAGAATATTTGTTGACCATGTATTAAAAAATGATGAACTTTATTTACCATGTATATAAAAATGTTAATTCAGCATTTGTAAAAAATTTGGACAAGTATTTTGAAAAACGTTAATCAAGCATTTGAAGATAGTAAATGTGTATAGGAAAAATGTTGACTATGCATTAAAAAATAGATGATTTTTTTATCGTGCATTGAAAAAATGTTGATCAAGCATTTGAAAACAAGTTAAACAATTTTTTGAAAAATTTTAATCAAGAACTTAGAAAATTTTAAATGTGTATAGAAAAGATGTTGACCATGTATATAAAAATATTAATCAAGCATTTGAGAAAATGTTGAACAAGTACCTGAAAAATGTTCATCAAGCATTTGAAAAATGTTAAATGTGTATAGACAAAATGTTGACCATGCATTGAAAATGATGAATTTTTCTTAACATGTATATAAAAAAATCTAAACAAATTATTTGAAAATATGTTGAACAAGTATTTGTAAAATGTTAACGAACCATTTGTAAAATTTAAATCAAGATTTGGCAAAATTTTAAATGTGTATAGAAAAATGTTGACCATGCATTAAAAAATATTGATTTTTTAATCATGTACTATATAGAAATATTAATCAAGCATTTAAGAAAATGATGACAAGTATTTGAAAAATGTTAATCAGGAATTTAGAAAATGTTAAATGTGTATACTATAATGTTCAGCTTGCAGTAAAAAGTGATGAATTTTTTTATCATGTATAAAAAAGTGTTAAGCAAGCATATGTAAATATGTTGAACAAGTATTTGAAAAATGTTAATCAAACATTATGACAATGTTAAATGTGTATATAAAAATGTTGGACATGTATTAAAAATGATGAAACAATTGGTCATGTTTACAGAAATATTAATCGAACATTTGAAAAAAATATTGAACACGTATTTGAAAAATGTTAATCAATCATTTGGAAAATGTTAAATGTGTATAGAAAGAATGGTGACTATTTATTCAAAGAATGTTAATATGGTATTTAAAGAAAACCCATGAAAATAAGAAAGAAAAGTAACAAAACTGAACAAATATGGACAAAAAATAAAGAAAAGAAAAAGAGAAATAAAAACCGAGAAAGATATTAAGAAACCCGAAGAAAGGCAACAAAAAAAGAAAAAAAAACTCAATAAAAACGGAGAAAAACTAATGAAAAACAAAAGGAAAAATATAACGAAATATGTATATGGCAACCGTATGGCAGATTGTAAAACTGCCACGCCAGATCATATTGCTAAAACTACCGAACGCATCCACGTCGGTTCGATCCTGGCCACGATCCAATCGTGCAGCGCCCCTTCTCTCGCCTTATCATCCGCAGGTTCGCGCCCGTCCATGGAGTTACCCGCAGATCAAGCGCCTCATCAATGTTAGCGAGAGCAGAACCCGGAACAACTCGCCATCCCCGGACAAGATCAACTCGCTGCTAGTGACGGTGGAAAGCCTGGCGCCTACGTTCAAGATCAACTCGCCGTCCCCGGACACCACCGGCCACCCGACCAGCGTCATCGTGCAGGCAACAGTGGAGAGCACCGTCGGCGAGCTCCGCGCTGCGGTGTCTTATCTCTACACGTCCTAGGAATTGGCGGAGTCGGAGGAGTCGGTCCTCAAGATCGAGCAGCTCTGGCCCGAGGCCGGCGCCGCCGAGCAGAACTTCTTCTCCGCGCTAGCCAAGCCCGCCGTGATACGGCTTCATGGAGATCCTCTTCAACTTCGTCATCGCACAAGTGTTGTAGTTGGCCGTTGGATCTTGCAACTCCGAGCCAATTCCTTTCACCTTGTCTATCCATGTGTATGCTGCACAAACAAATTCTCATGTTGTATTGCTGTTGCTCTCATGTTCAAAGTGTATCTTGTCACGATCTGATCTGATAGACACTTTGTTGTTTGCTAGTATCACTTGTTGATGAGCAGGTGTTCGTGTTTCTGCCAGGTTCAGGGAACTGAAGTGAACTGACGAACATCTACATCTAATGACGAATTCATACAACAAGTATCTAGTTTTGGGGAGTGAAAAAACAGAACTTTGGTGCAATACAGAAGCTTGTGGAACCAAGTAAGGAGCGACATCTGGAAGCTTAGTCGCCGTCCGATCTTTGATGGAAGTGGTAACTGAAGTCCGATCAAGTGTTGAATCTCAGATATTCATACACTGTCCCGACAGTTTCTGATGTGCTACAATAGAATACCATCCATATGCGTCGTCTTAAAACAATTGTTTTTTTATTCTGTATAAGATAGAACAAACTGTCACTTGTAATTAAGTTAGTTAGGCCATCGCAAAGAAATAAATTAAGTTTGTAGCAATGGAATGCATCAACAGCGTACAAAGTTTAAGCTTGCCAAAAAGAAAAAATATTCAATAGTGATGTTGTTGAGGAAAAGTTGTTGGAGTGTGATCATGTTCCTCTTTGTCAGCAATGGAGACAAAAAACCATAACCATAACCTTTGACCCGGATGAAAAAAAAGTAAAGAACATACCTCCGATAACTTTTGTATAAATGGTGTGGTAATATACACACCAAAGGCTTGATGACTTACGCGTAAATACCACGGCAACTTTGATTTGGGAAAAAAGGTTGTTGAAAAACTTAACCCTGGTAACTTCTTTGGTACAATAGCATAAGAACTTAGACACCACATAGTTGATAATATACGTACAAACACCATGGTAACTTTTTACCTGTGATAAAAAATTGTTTGAAAACATATCCTGCAAGTTCTATGTAAATACCATGATAATATACTCACCGCATCCATAATAACTAAAAAGTTGCTGATAATATGCCCACGATAACTTCTATGTAAATAGCTTGATAATATAGAGTCGATATCAACATTAAAAAAGGGCTATTGGGTCACTGCCAGTCGTACTACTAGGTTGTATCTGAAGGTCTAGTTGTATGCTTATTTCTTTTGTTTGTTGGATGTTGATATGTTGTCTCCTTGTGCTATGTAGCCTGATACTGGAATGAAATGGCATTGAAAAGTCCAGTCGTCGTCTGCTTGCTTCTTTTGTGATTTTGCAATTTGTATTCTCGTTCGATGTATAATCAATCTAATGCATGATGCTAATCCATTTGGTTTACTGTTTACGCCAACATGCTCTATTTACTTTTTGTTTGTTAAATAGATGTGTGATTTAGTGTACAAGAGCTTCTGAATTTCAATGACAAGTGGCAGTTTATCTCTTAAGAAATCCGAAGAGAAATGCATTGTGGAAGGATGGCAATGTTTTTTGCCGCTTCTCTAGATTTTGAGCTTAAATTCTTCATGCTTCTAAATTTCAGCTACAAGTGGTACTACATTTCAATGAAGTGCTTTTGATTTATTTTTTGTGATGAATGAGTTGTCTAAATTCAAATATTTGATGATTTGGTAGTTGGTATAACATACATTACTGCTCATAGTCATGTAATCATGTGGTTAATTAGAGTTTGCGGCGAGATTTTAGTTTTAAAATTGATAACAACAGACGAGTAGTCCGGTAACCCAAACTATGTTTTTGTCTGTAGCAACATATGCACAATATTGGTAACTTTTGGCAATATCAGACGATAACTTTTGACCCAAAAATCTATTGAAACGATGAAAAAGGTTCAGGTTTTCAAGCCCAGTAATATCTGTGGAAACATCACGGTAACTTACATAGCGCAGATGCGGTAACTTACGCAACCCAGGCCTGATAACTTTTTGGAGCAAGGAAAAAAAAGGTGTTGAAACATCCTCGGTAACTTTTATGTGCATATGATGGTAATTTACGGAGCACCAACCTGATAAACTAGTTGCAACACCATGGTAAACTTTACTTTCGAGGAATTTTTTAAAGAAAAATACACCGGTAACTAATGTATAAATAACATGCTAATTTATGCACTGCATACCCGTTAATTTACTCACAAACACCATTGTATATTTTACATGTGGAAACAAAGTTATTGAGACATACCCTTGGTACCTTTGCACAACAACATGATAATTTGCGCAATGCATACCCAATAACTTTCATACAAACACCGTGGTAACTTTGAGCCATGGGGAAATATGTTATTGAAACATACCCCTGGTAACTTTGGCGAATATCATGACAATTTATACACCACATACATGATAATTTACGTACAAATACCATGGTAACTTTGACCCGTGGGAAAACAAGTTGTTGAACCATACCCCCATAACTTTTGCGGAAATATCATGATAAATTATGCACCGCATACACGATAATTTAAGTACAAACAACGTGGTAACTTTGAACCTGGGGCAAAAAGGTTGTTGAAAACATACCCCTGGTAACTTGTGCGAAAGTAACACGATAATATACGAACCGCATACCCGATAACTTACATACCCTCCGTAACTTATGTGAGCAAGGTAATATACAAGCTGCATACCCGATAACTTACGTAAAAACATGGGTGTAATTTTGACAAAGAAGGGGGGAGTTATTGAAAAGCATACCTCCGGTAAGTTATGTGGAAATAGCATGGTAATATATGAACTGCATACTGTTAACTTATGTACAAATACCATGATAACTTTTATCAAGGAGTGAAAAATTATTGAAAAACATACCATCCGATAACTTATGTCAAAAGTCAATGGTTATATACAAACCGCATACCTAATAACTTACATAAAACACCATGGTAAAATTGACCAAGCGGGCAAAATTATTGAAAAACATAACCCTCGATAAGTTGTATGAAAATACCACGATAACTTGCATACCACGGGCATGGTAACTTATATAATTTATGTGGAAATACCACGCTAACTAGCACACCACATACATCCTAACTTATGTTGCCCAGACGTGGTAACTTTTGGCCCGGGAAAATCGCCGAAACATACCAACATGAGATAAAGTTTCGAAGATCTCGGCATGTCGAATCTTGTATGTGAAAACGATTTTTGCAACAGACCGATGATTTGAGCTACGAAACAGTTGAATTTTTGGAATAGGGAGAATTTAGGATGACATCAGCTTTTCGGTTCTCTAGTGTGTACAATCACGTGCATGTGAAAAAAAGGTGGGAGGACTATTGTTAGGCCCCCGGTAACTTATATGAAAAATACCAAGGTAACTTGCACACCACAGACGTGGTAACTTATGCAACCCAAGCGTGATAACTTTTGGTCCGAAAAAGCCGTCAAAACATATCAACATGGGATTTAGTTTGAAAGATCTCAATGCGACGAATCTTTTATGTGAAAACAATTTTTACATTGGACCGGCGATGGGATGACTTTGTCCTCTAATGCGTACATACATGTGCATGTGGAGAAGAGTAGGAGAACCATTTTTATGCCCCCGATAACTTATGTGGAAATAACACGATAATTTGCACACCACATGCAAGATAACATATGTAGGTCAGGCGTGGTAACTTTTGGCCCCAAAAAAAGTCATCGAAACATACCAATATGGGATCTAGTTTTAAAGATCTCGTCGCGATGAATTTTTTATGTGAAAACGATTTTTGCATCGGACCGACGGTTTGAGCTAGAAAATATTTTAAATTTCATAATAGTGAGAATCTAGGATGACATCAGCTTTTTTGTCCTGTAGTGCATGCATGTAATTAAAAGAAGAAATGCACATGAATGTGAGTCATCTTAATGCATGCATGCATGTAATTAGAGAAAAGAAGAAGGTGTGTGTGGTCCTTTTGCTATATGGCACACGTGTGCCAAATATCACAGTCCAAAACATAAACATAAAAACCAACAAAACCCACTGAAAAACTAGCTCTTTTTGCCTCAAGTAGCACACGCCCCAACAACCTTTGGCCTTAGCGTTAACTTGACGTGGGCCGTGTGGCTAGGAGCTCTACGGGTCACCCTGCAGACCAGGGTTCAATCCATGGTCCCCCCCCTCCCTGTTTCATTGCTCATTTTATAAGTCTCTGCGCGCGCTAAAGGGCCAGCCTGATAATGTAGCCCCTGATGCGAGAGTCGCTGTTTTTATAAGTCTCTGCGTGCGCTAACAGGCCAGCTCGATACTGTAGCCCCTGGTGCGAGGGCTTCTTCTTTCTCGCTTAATGCGAGATATAGCTCTCATGAATACCCATCTGAGATGCGAGTGTATCTCTCTACCGGCCCGCTAAGGATGTGCCGCCAGTGATGACCCCGTTCTGTACAAGTGAGGGCTGTTTTGGGCAAGAGATCAGGCTTTTGTTTTCGTGCCATGGTTTATTTCGGTTATAGCCATTGTGTGTCTAAAAAAGGGTTATTGTCATTGTAACACTCTAGAATGAGGCAAATGTTTTTCCTCCACATTGAAAAATTTCCACTATGGACGGTTTGAGAAGTGCACCTGTCAAAAAATTGCATGGCTTAAGGGTGTCCCTGAATGTCATGCGTGGGTAGCTAAATAATCGGAACCGAGGAAGTGCCCTCTCGAGGCGACGATTTCGTGTTAATATAGGTAGGGGCATATCCCTGATAAGCATACAAGTTTGTTGAGATTACATCTTGAGGTACAAGGAAAGTAGAGATAAGATATACATGAAGAGATTACAACCATATACTCTAACTAACCTAGACCGAAGCTTATCTCAACTAAACCGGTGCGTGAGCGCCCCTTGAGCCTGAACATTGCATGGTTTAACACCCTACCATAATCACAACTTGGACAAGTTGAGATTACGCTTAAATTCTTCAAAACCTCTGGTAGGCAAAGCTTTAGTGAAGCCATCTGCAACTTGATCTTGAGATCGAATGAACCGAATATTCAGCTTTTTTCTGCAACTCTTTCTCTGAGAAAATGAAAATCTATTTCGATGTGTTTTGTTCTTGCATGAAATATTGGGTTAGCAGAAAGATAGGTGGCACCCAGATTGTCACACCATAAACATGGAGCTTGGTTACTATGTATCCCAAGCTCTTTCAGTAATGACTGAACCCAAATAATTTCTGCAGTAGCATTTGCTAGTGCTTTGTATTCTGCTTCTGTGCTGGATCGAGACATAGTAGTTTGTTTCTTAGCACACCATGAGATTAAATTTGGACCAAAGAACACTGCAAAACCATCTGTTGAGCGTCTTTCATCAAGACAACCTGCCCAATCAGAATCAAAAAAGCACTGACAAGTGTTGATGGTGACTTGGTGAAGGTGAGTCCAACATTGAAAGTGTTCTTGACATATCTAAGTATGCGTTTTGCAGCTGTCAGATGTACTGTAGTGGGTGGATGAAGGAACTGACATACTTTGCTCACAGCAAAATAAATATCTGGCCTGGTCAAAGTTAAGTATTGCAGTGCACCAACCATACTTCTATACCTGGTGATGCCCTCTTGATTCAAGAGGTTCCCTTCTGTTAAGGATAACTTCTCGGAGCTAGATAGAGGTGTTGGAGCTGACTTGCAACCTTGCAACCCTGCTCTTGCTACAAGATCAGTTGCATACTTCTCTTGGGACAGATGAAGCTCATCTCCATTTTTTTTACTTCAATGCCAAGGAAATAGTGCAAGTCTCCTAGATCCTTAAGAGCAAACTCAGAGTTCAAATCCTTGAGCAGTGCTGAAATAGCTTCATCAGATGAACTTGTGACAATAATATCATCAACATATATGAGTACAAATATAGATGTATTTGACTTGTTGAAAATAAACAGTGAGGTGTCAGACTTGGAAGGAGCAAACCCAAGTCCTTGAAGCTTTGAACTCAACCGAGAATACCATGCTCTAGGAGCTTGTTTTAATCCATATAGAGCCTTGTCAAGCTTGCATATGTGGAGGGGTTTTTGTCTGTTTTCAAACCCATAAGGTTGTTGCATGAACACTTCCTCTTTCAGAACACCATGAAGAAACGCGTTCTGTACATCTAGTTGGCGTAGACTCCATCCTCTGGATACGGCAATAGACAAAACAAGACGAATAGTAGCAGCCTTTACGACAGGACTAAAAGTATCCTCATAGTCTAGACCGTACCTTTGCTTAAAGCCTTTTGCAACTAGTCTAGCCTTATAACGATCTATGGTGCCATCAGATTTATTTTTAATTCTGAAGACCCATTTATAATCTATAACATTTTTACCTTTGCCTTGACGTGCTGGAACTAAGTGCCAAGTTTTATTTTTGTGAAGCGCCATGTATTCATCTTTCATAGCCTTCTGCCACTTTGGATCGCCTAGAGCTTCTGCAACAGAGTGTGGTATATCTGGTTCATGTGAAATACAAGCAAGTCCAAATTTTGCTAAAGACTTGTAGTTTTTGGGTTGAGTTACTCCCCTCTGAAGCCTAGTGCAAGGTGGTGAAGGAGGATCCGCAGAAGATCCAGCGCCAGAGCAGTGCTGCAGGCTCATTGGCGAGACATGCGACCGGATCTTCATGGCGGTTCACGTGACGCTGAAGAAGAAGGCGCCGCAGAGGACCCGATCCAGCATGGGGCTCATGATTTGCCAATGATTGAGCCGGCGGGACAGGATCTGTAGCGGCATCCACACGGGAATCAGCGCACGTATCCTGCCATGATGTGCGCCGTAGCGTAGCAGCGTGTCGAAACCAAACCGACCAGTCTTGGGGCCAGCCTGGGGCGAGCGAGACCGGCGTGGGCGGTGGAGATGGCGCCAGCGTGGCGCTGGCGGGTTGACGCGGCGCGGGCACCAGGCGGTCCACCGAGCCGCGGGTGGCGTGTGGTGACACGGGGCTCGAGGCGGATCTGCCTGGTGCTGAAGGCGTGATGTCTACTACACAACCTTCTTCTTGTAGATGTTGTTGGGCCTGCAAGTGCACAGGTTTGTAGGACAGTAGCAAATTTCTCTCAAGTGGATGATCTAAGGTTTATCAATCCGTAGGAGGCGTAGGATGAAGATGGTCTCTCTCAAACAACCCTGCAACCAAATAACAAAGAGTCTCTTGTGTCCCCGACACACCCAATACAATGGTAAATTGTATAGGTGCACTAGTTCGGCGAAGAGATGGTGATACAAGTGCAATATGGATAGTAGATATAGGTTTTTGTAATCTGAAATTATAAAAACAGCAAGGTAATAAGTGGTAAAAGTGAGCGTAGACGGTATTGCAATGATAGGAAACAAGGCCTGGGGTTCATACTTTCACTAGTGCAAGTTCTCTCAACAATAATAACATAGATAGATCATATAACAAGCCCTCAACATGCAACAAAGAGTCACTCCAAAGCCACTAATAGCGGAGAACAAACATAGAGATTATGGTAGGGTACGAAATCACCTCAAAGTTATTCTTTCGGATCAATCTATAAAAGAGTTCGTACTAGAATAACACCTTAAGACACAAATCAACCAAAACCCTAATGTCACCTAGATACTCCATTGTCACCTCAAGTATCCGTGGGCATGATTATACGATATGCATCACACAATCTCAGATTCATCCAACCAACACAAAGTACTTCAAAGAGTGCCCCAAAGTTTCTACCGGAGAGTCAAGAACGTGTGCCAACCCCTATGCATAGGTTCCCAATGTCACGAAACCCGCAAGTTGATCACCAAAACATACATCAAGTGGCACATGATATCCCATTGTCACCACAGATAATCACGGCAAGACATACATCAAGTGTTCTCATAAAAGACTCAATCCGATAAGATAACTTCAAAGGGGAAACTCAATTCATCACAAGAGAGTAGAGGGGGAGAAACATCATAAGATCCAACTACAATAGCAAAGCTCGGGATACATCAAATTGTATCACCTCAAGAACACGAGAGAGAACACGAGAGAGAGAGAGAGAGAAATCAAACACATAGCTACTGGTACATACCCTCAGCCCCGAGGGTGAACTACTCCCTCCTCATCATGGATAGCGACGGGATTATGAAGATGGCCACCGGTGATGGGATCCCCCTTTGGTAGGGTGCCGGAACGGGATCCCGAGAGGTTTTTGGTGGCTACAGAGGCTTGCGGCGGCGGAACTCCCGATCTATCTTCTGTTCTGGAAGTTTTAGGGTACATAGGTATATATGGGTGCAGGGGGTACGTCGGTGGAGCTACGGGGGCCCCACGAGGTAGGGGGGCGTGCCCGGGGAGGGTGGGCGCGCCCCCCACCCTCGTGGGCAGCCCGTATCTCCCCTGACGTGCACTCCAAGTTCCCTGGGTTGCTTTCCTTCCAAAAATAACTTCTCCGGTTGATTTCGTTCCGTTTTGACTCCGTCTGATATTCCTTTTCCTCGAAACACAGAAATAGGCATAAAACAACAAATCTGGGTTGGGCCTCCGGTTAATAGGTTAGTCCCAAAAATAATATGAAAGTGGATAATAAAGTCCAATATTGCCTAACACAGTAGATAAAGTAGCATGGAGCAATCAAAAATTATAGATACGTTGGAGACGTATCAAGGCGTGGATCCCGCGGGGGCCAGGGTGGCAGACTGGCGCATGAGCGATCCCGAGGACGATGCGCCAGGATCCCGTGGGAGATCCGCTCCGATGCTGCTGCTGTTTTGTCCAGGGAGCATAAAATGCTGGTTTGGGCTGATTTCTTCACCATTTTCTGCACAATTTTTTCTGTTGCATCACAAGACTCAAGACCATAATTAGTACTCCCTCCTTCCATCTATATAGGGCCTAATGCATTTTTTAAGACCGGCTTTGACTATTGACAAGATTAATAGTACATGACATGCACAATGTGAAAATTATATCATTGAAACCTCCTTTCACACACGAATTTAACGGTGTGCTTTGTGTAAGTTGCATGTCATATATTATTGCTCTAATATGTGGTCAAAGTTAGCCTCGAAAAACGCATTAGGCCCTATATAGATGGAAGGAGGGAGTAAGAGGATTAGTCAACAATTGATCATTAGTGTCTAAAACATCCCCATTGTCACGACCGGTGAGATGTGAAGGTAGAAGAAGAATCTCTTTTTGAAGAAGGGCTCCGGCGTTGGGTGAAGTTGTGCAAAAGGAAAGACAGTTTCATCGAACGCAATGTCACGGGAAATATAGACACGTCTAGTGGATACATCAAGGCACTTCACACCCTTATGTTGCGGACTATAACCCAAGAAAACACACTGTTTTGATCGGAACATGAGTTTGCGGTTGTTGTATGGCCTAAGATTCGGCCAGCACGCACACCCAAACACTCGTAGTGATGTGTAGTCTGGTTTTGTGTGAAGGAGATGTTCTACTGGAGATTCATTGTTGACGACTCTACTAGGAAACATGTTTATGAGGTGGACTGCAGTGAGAAAAGCCTCATCCCAGAATTTCAAAGGCATAGACGAGGCAGCAGCAAGCAAAGCCAGGCCGACTTCAACTATATGCCTGTGTTTGCGCTCGGCTGGTCCGTTTTGTTGGTGAGCATGGGGGCATGACACGTGGTGTGATATACCAATTTGCTGGAAAAAAGGAGTTAAGGTTGCGGTACTCCCCGCCCCAATCGGATTGGAGAGCTAAGATTTTGCAATCAAACTTTCTTTCTACTAGTGCTTGAAAGTTGTGGAAAACTTGAAATACATCGGATTTCTTTTTGATAAGATAGATCCATGTGTACTTGCTATAGTCATCGATAAAACTTACGTAATAAGTGTGTCTACCAACTGATGTAGGGGCCGGACCCCAAACATCGGAAAAACTGAGCTCGAGAGGTTTGGTGAAAATACTTGTAGACACAGGGTAAGGTAATTGATGACTTTTTGCACACTGACATGAATCACAAATTGTTTCACGATCTCGCTCACCAACAAACGTGAGCTTATTCTTTTTAAGCAAATGTTCGACTAAAGAAAAAGATGCATGCCCTAATCTATCATGCCACCGTGTTGAAGAGACTTTGGTGACACCATAGGCTTGTTTATTCAATCTCCTAAGCTCCGGAATCAACGGGTAAAGCCCTCGAACGCATCTACCTCGATACAGAATTTTCTTTGTGACCTGATCCTTGATCAAAAAGAAAAATGGATGAAACTCAAGGAATACATGATTGTCAATGGCGATGCGATGAACTGAAAGGAGATTTTTTTGAAGCACTAGGGACATGCAAAATTTTTCTTAGACGAATATTTCTGTGGGGGGTTTTAAGCACTGAATGACCAACGTGACTAATGCTCATACCTTCTCCATTTGCGGTGTGAACTTGGTCTTGCCCACGGTACTTCTCACAAACTGTCACTTTTTCCAGCTCGCTGGTGATGTGGTCAGTTACGCCATTATCCACATACCAGTTCGTGTCGATGCCGTAGGAGCCATCAGCAGCACCTGCAACTTTCTCATCTTGTGAGGATTCGCCGTCGTCTTCATAGCGATACCAGCAGTCGCGGGCGGTGTGGCCTAGCTTGCCGCAGATTTGGCATCGCGGCGCATCAGGGTTGGCGCGAGGCCTGCCACCACGGCGGCCCTTGTTGTTGTTGTTGTTGGAGGGCCGCCCGCCGCCGCCGCCGCCACGGGAGGAGTTGCCGCCGCTGCTGTTTCCGCCTGATGGCGGCTTGCCTCCGCGCGGTGGTCCACGATAGCGTGAACTGCCGCCGCCGCGGCTGGCGCCACGAGCGACAACGTTAGCAGACGACTTGAAGCCCCCGCCCAAGTTGTTGTTGTAGAGGGCGAGGCGCTGATCAAAATTGCTCATCTGAGCATAGAGATCGTCGATGCTGATGGTGTTGGTGCGCGCGTCGTTGGCGGAGACAAGGGGTTGGTACTCCATGTCGAGGCCGGCGGTGATGTAGGAGACAAGCTCATCGTCATCGATGGGCTTCCCGGCGGTTGCGAGCTCATCGGCGAGTGCTCTCATCTGGGCGAAGTAGGGAGCGACCGATTGCGTTCCCTTCTGCGCCGTGGAGAGAGCAACCCGGATGTTGTTGACGCGGGCTCGAGACTGCGACGAGAACATGTGGGCGAGAGCTGCCCAAAGCTCGTGCGGCGTGGCGATGGAGGTAACCTGCACGAGGACCTCCTTGGTGAGAGTATTGAGCAAGTATCCTAGTACCTGCTGCCCTTCTCTGAACCAGATCGGATGGAGAGGGTTCATCGTCTGCTCTTCTTTCCCGTCTTTGTCCTTCGTGACAAGGATCTTGACAGGTTCTGGCATGGTGCCGTCGGCGTAGCCGAAGAGGCCAGCCCCTCTCAGCTGCGGTGTCACCTGCAGACGCCATAGGACATAGTTGGTGCAGGTGAGCTTTTCTGCAACCTGCCCAAGGGAAGCCTGGACGGTGCTGGAGGAGGATGACATGGCTGGCGGTGGATGGTTTTTGCTAGATGCGATGGCTAGAGGTGGCTCTGTATACATGTAAACCAGCGGAGAACGTCGTACCTCTCTCGAGGCGACGGTTTCGTGTTAATATCACTGAAAAAATAGCGCGCTATAGCGCCGCTAATAGCACGCTATAGCATATAGAGAATTGTCTCGCTAAATAAATCAATGTACAATGCCTCGCTAATAGCGCTATAGCGCGCTAGCACGCTAATAGCATATTTTCAGGGCCACGCTATTTTCTGTAGCGCGCTATTTTTTTCATTGGTTAATATAGGCAGGGGCATATCCCTGATAAGCATACAAGTTTGTTGAGATTACATCTTGAGGTACAAGAAAAGTAGAGATAAGATATACATGAAGAGATTCAACCATATACTCTAACTAATCTAGACCGAAGCTTATCTCAACTAAACCGGTGCGTGAGCGCCCCTTGAACCTAAACATTGCATGGTTTAACATCACTAACCGAAAGGTCGTCGGCTAGGTTTTTTTTGATTTGGTGCTACGGCGGGCTTACGCCGGCCTGAACCATTTCATTGATTTATCAAAAACACATTTACATCATACAACTGAGAGAGCAGGGGTTTAGGGAGAGCAGAAAAAGAAAGGCAAGAAAATTACGATCTCCCGGACAAGTGGAATAACATAGAGCATCTGTTAGTCCAGAGCACAATGTCATCAGCTGCCTTACGAGCGATAAGATGTATGGGTTGAGTATCATTCTGGAAGACCTTGGCATTTCTTCTTTTCCAAATATTCCATAGAGTGGCATTGTCGTCGACTAAATGGAATGGAGCAATTGATCTATGTCGCTCTTTACCATTCCTCTCTATTATCAGTTTATCACATATGAACACGCCTATTTGCTGGTGAGAAAGGTCTGACCAAATGCTCTGAAGATGGATACTGAACTAGACATACAGGTGTACCACTCCAATCAAAACCTGAATACCTTTTAACTCTACAGTCAACTCTTTACGAAATGTTTTAGGTTTACTTGGCTTTGTAATTTTTTTTAAAAAACTAGTTACGCTCGACCTTTCCCCTGTTTAACAAACCTTATCATGGGCACGCAGTCCACCAAACCTGCTTTTTCTCTGGGTTGTGACACATGTAGTTTCAGAGGCAGTGCGCGTGGCCTTTGCTGTGCTAGTAATTGAGTTGCTTTCAGTGCGTGCGCCGACTAAACTTGCCAATCCTCTGCACTTTCAGATCTCCTTTTTTTCGCAGTGCATGGACCATTAATTTCTGCACCATCATCATCATGTCTTCCATGAACGCAATGTGATGTGCCCCTGAGTAAAACACACATCGTTGCACACTTGTACTGCACTAGCCGTAGCCATTTGGCCCGTGTCTGAAGTCTGAACTCTTTTGATCAAAATTCGAAAGCCTATAAATACCACTGATCTCACCCCCAAACACGCACACCATCCAAAGCCATCTTCGCACAAGCCACTAGCTCACTACTCAGTACTCACTAGTCACTACCAGTCGATCTACATTTCTTCGTCAGAGTTTCAGAGACGCCATGAAGTACATGGGGCAGGCGGTGGTGGCGCTCCTGGCCTTCTCGGCCGTGGTGCTGATGGTGGCGCCGGCCGGCGTGGACGCGGCGACGTGCGACGCGCTGCAGCTGAGCCCGTGCGCGGGCGCGATCGTCGGGAACGCGGCGCCGACGGCGGTGTGCTGCAGCAGGATGAAGGCGCAGAGGCCGTGCATGTGCCAGTACGCGCGCGACCCCAACCTGAAGCAGTACGTCAACTCCCCCAACGGCAAGAAAGTCCTGGCCGCCTGCAAGGTGCCCGTGCCATCCTGCTAAATCGACGTCTATGATCGGAGACGAGAGAGCCCAGTCAGTGGCATCTCTCAGCACGCTGCGTGTGTTGATGTGGGAGTGTTTGGTTGCCGTGTTTAGCTACCCCGGCCCGATGTATCCGTATCTGAATTTCTGAATAAATGCAGTAATAATGATGTGTTATTTTTTACTTTTTGAATACAGTACAGACGCAAACGCTCATATACACGCGCATACACTCATCTTTATGAAGGCACATGCACACGCTACCCTATGAACACCTCCGAAAGATGAGCGGCATATCATCTTGAAATTCTGAAGTCATCGAGCACCTCGTCATCGACTGAAACGTCTCCTCCCACTGAATGGGCTCGAGGTACCACAGTCTCTCTAACCATCCAACCACAGGTTGGTTCACATGATGTCATCGTGCATTATGTTCGGATGGTGCTTGTGTGAGCTCCACTAGGTAAGAGATGGGCGTTGATGGGAGAAAGAACTGTTCGTTCAAACGGTCGGTCATCATATATGGCATATGTTTTTCTCCAACGGGCATGTGACATATAAACTCATGTTTGTTTAGATAAAAGGATAAGCCCGGCCTCTGCATCACTACGATGCATATAATATTAATCCACAAGTATCATCATTCGATGCACTACAAAAGTAGATAAAGCCATGAACGACAGCAAATTAGAAAATATATCTACACACATATTTTATTATTGGACCACCATCAAAATTGGTTGAATGTATCACGTGCTATCATCTTTCATCGACTGCACCCAAATGCTATAAGCTCTGGCGCTTTCGCATGCTGAATTAAGGACCACGTACAGATCTGTCATGAAGCTCTGAAAGCAACCTGCATTTAAAAAAAATATTACTCTATGCAATTATTACAACAGTTCTATAACGTCCACAGTAAAGCACAAACTATCACTCCCACCAAACTAGCTTGCAAACAAGTTCGTTATACTAGTAGGTGGGGGCAAGTTACATGAATCGCACACCAAAGAAGGGTGGCAAACATGTAAGAGAGATAAAAAGCGATAATCTGTTTCATCTTGGTCACAGAATCAACATTATTTACTACCTTATCACCTTCGTTTTTGCCAAATTATCCTTCATTAGGATAACTCTCCATATACATGAACCACAATTAAATTTTGTCTTAAATGACAATTTGTTTTCTCAAGTATGTTTCGAACAAATTACAAATCTCGTATTTATGAGGTCCATTACTTGAGATAAAGCTTTGGAGTGAAGATACTTGTTACACAATAACTGAATCCTCACACCCTCCGAGGAAGCAAGCCTATGCAGCCATTGGTTGAGGAGGCATTTGTTCTTAATTTTGTGGTCTTTATTACCCAAACCTTAAATGCTAAACCCTAATCCCACTCCTCCTACATCTGGCCCCTCGTTTCCCTTTCTTCTCTCCTTGCATATTCTCGGCTCAGCTCCTCTTGTTTTCTGGTACTTGAGGGCGCTTCATTTCTTCTCTTTCTTCCTTCACGAGACTGTTTTCTATGTAGAATGCTATGATATTTCATTCATTCTATAA
The DNA here is from genome assembly GCA_021437245.1 of Aegilops speltoides. Taxonomy (NCBI): domain Eukaryota; kingdom Viridiplantae; phylum Streptophyta; class Magnoliopsida; order Poales; family Poaceae; genus Aegilops; species Aegilops speltoides. The sequence goes on from CM038141.1 coordinate 434,489,541, forward strand.
TTGTGCATTCCTTTCTATCCAGATCATGTATCAATTTCTCCCTGTAAATTATGTTCACTAAGTTATTTGCCTTTTTATTTGAAGCAAATGTCTCCATCAAATTTCTGTGACTCTCGTTCTTCTACATGGATCCCAACAAGAGCCTTGGTGACACTTAGAATGCTAAGGTATTTTTTTCATCATTTGTGCAAGTTTGTACCATATAGGGCAAGTTTGATTCATAGGAAAAGACAAGGAAAATCATAGGAAAAGGAATTTTTACTATGGTGACAATTCATCTGTTTTATTCAAATGAATGGACCATAGAAAAATTACATGAATGATTCCTTTGGGTTGAGTTTCATTATAAAATCTAAGAAATTTAACAATCGACGACGACTGCTTTACATTCTCATGCACAAAGAATGAGAAAAGGGCTATAAGTAAGTAATGTCAACTCCATCTTATCTTTGCATATAGTTTAACCTCAATTTGACCATGTATTTTAGGATTCCTACATTTTTTTCTATTCCTGCGAATTTGACCATGTTCTCGTGGCGAGGTGGGTCGACCTGAAAAATCCGTAGTTCATCACTGCTTGATGACGTGGGTTTCTGCAACATGTAAAATTTTCCTAGAGATGATGATATGATGCTATTATCCGTGGAGAAGGTCCAAGCGAGAAAATCCATTGCTTGTCCTTGGTGGTAGTGAATACCACGCGCGACAGATCTAGAAGCACGATCATGAGCATGGGAACTCTGTCAGCACTAACGCTCAAGGAGGCGGTCACCTTGCCTGGCGACAAGTAAGGACGCTCCATGTGTGAACTCCAGTGGATTGATCCCAAGCTCATTGTGGCATATGTGATTGGCGGGAACTTGGCAACGCCTGCCGTGAAGGGGTGAAGAAGGCAAACATCATCGTTGTTTTCATTATCATGCTGTCGGTGCCGCTGCAGTAGGAGGAGGCATTCAACCGGGCAGAGGGCGCGATGGTCCTCGAGAAGAGGGGCCCGAGCACAGACGAACACTCCAGTGTCGATGTTGAGGAAATGCATCTGCCCGTCTTCAAGGTGTAGTTCGTGGCCCTTGGGCAGTATCGTCCACTGAGGCGGGTGGAAGCGTGGGACAATGATGCGGTTTGCGCGTGCGCAGAGCATGCTGGACCGCACGTGCGTGCACACGACGCGGAAGCAAACATAGCCGTGTAGGTCTTCTTGGGCAACCACCAGCTAGCCGACGAGATCGACCAAATCAGCGAGCAACGACGCCATCGGAGACACGTCGTCGGCGCCGATGGCAGAGGCGGCCGCATCAATCGGCGGAGGGCGGCAACAGTTCGCCGACGAGGACATCGATCTGATCGTTCGGGATTCCCCCCTACCCTAGCCGCCACCGTAAGCGTCTTAGCAACTAAGTATTCGTGATGGGAGATGCGATGCGTGTTTGTGCATGGGCTCGTCGAGAGCCAGTCCAAACCATTTTTGGGCCCTGGGCGACACGAAATCATTAATTTTTTATACCAAATATTTATACTTATTTTAAACTAAGTGTACATATATTAATTTTAATTAATATAATTTTTTATTACTTAGCCACATAACAATGTTTTTAAATAATTGTTATATTATTTGTTGTTATACAGTTGTAATACATCTTTGAGAATTCTACAAAATTTGGATTGTAAGATATACCAAAAACTCTTTTCGTTGTTTAAAAAATCATTCAAACTAATTTTATAATATTGCATAAATTGCATAGTGTATATACATTTATTTGCATATCCATGCGTTATTGAATGTCGTGGTCGAGATTTCTAAATCATAAATATTTTAATGGAGGTTTCTACTGTATATTATGCAACCATATTATTAGAAACTTCTAGGGTATATCGATTTAACTGATCTTGTTCGCTAGTTAAACTAAGCATCATCAACCTACACACTAAATCGAGCCAAGCAGTCCATTTGTCCCTTATCAGAGCTCGTGTGAACTGGATATTCTAGGGAGTTGTCCCTAATATTGTACCCACAAAATCCTTTCGTTGCACACTATTATAAAATGATGTGTACTATAAAGCCAAAGGTGTATATTTGAGCCAAGTATCATCCCAAAACGTGTGGTATGACCATCTCGAAATTGAAAAACGTCTCTACTGAAGAACACACACTTTATCCTCATGAACCCCTTTCATAAGAGCGAGTAATTCGGCTGAATCGTCGAGACGAAGCATTGGAGTGAAGATACTTGTTAAGGAAATAACTGAATCAACACACCAGCCTCCTCCAAAGCAAGCATATGCATCCAATTGCTGAGGAGGCATTTGTTCTTAATTTTGTTCTCTTTAATACCCAGACCCTAAATCCTAATTCCTGAACCCACTAGAACTACAACTGGCGCCTTGTTTCCCTCTCTTCTCCCTTGCATATTCTCCGCTCGGCTCCTCTTGTTTTACGGTACTTGAGGCGCTTCATTTCCTCTCTTTCTTCCTAGAGTTTCTACATACGATGCTATGATATTTCATTGATTCCATAATTGTGCATTCCTTTCTATTCAGATCATGTATCAATTTCTCCTGTAAATTATGTTCATTTCCATATTTATTTTTATTTGAAGCAAACGTCTCCATCAAATCTCTGTGATTCTTATTCTTCTACATGGATCCCAACAAGACCATTGGTGACACTAAGAAGGCTAAGGTAATTTTGTTCATTGTCTATGCTAGTTTGTACCATATAGACATTATGATTCATATAGGAAAAGAAAAGGAAAGTCATAGGAATAGGAAATTTTCCCATGGTGACAATTCATCTGTTTGATTCAAATGAATGGACCATAGAAAATTTGCATGAATGATTGAGATTCATAATATAAAAAATTAACAACCAACCGCAACACGTGCTTTCTATTCTCATACACAAAGAAGAGAAACAAAGGCCATAAGTAACATAATGTCAACTTCATCTTATCTTTGCATATGGTTTAGCCTCAATTTGACCATGTAGTTTAGGATCCCTACATTTTTATATTCCTGCGAATCAAACAATTGTTAACATTCCTGTGTTTTCACAATCATCTGTTTTGCACATTCTTGTGTTTTCACAATCATCTGCCTTATGTCAATCTGCGAAGATGGACTAATGATGGGCCATCTAGAAGCAAGCGCCGTTAGAATTTAGTCAATGAGGTAAATTTATCTTCTGGTCTCTCCTTTCGCGTATGTTTGCTCCGGGGCCTGTCTTTTGATCTATGGCCATACTTTGCTCTGCTGCAGCCATCGAGCCAATGATCTAGTGCTTGTGTTTGCTATGGGACGTATCTGATAATTCTCATGTGGATATGATAGATGGTAATTGGTTATTTGATTACTAGTGCTTGGTTCTGAATGTGTTGAGCTTTATTTGATGCTCTTAGTACTGCATACTAGGATCTGTTGGTATTTATATACACATAAAAATTTAGAGCTGGGCATTTGTCATTTGCAGATCTTGTAATGGTATGTACTGATGTGGGGATTAATCTAATTTGATTATATACTTGAGCTTAAGTGCAATCTTACTATGCACAAACCTAAAAACAAAGACACTTGTCTCCTATTGTCATATTTGATTTTGAAACCAGGGAAATTTTAATAGGTTGGACTCGATGAATTGTTGTGGTTGAAATTGCCAGCAAGCACGCAATAAGATTTTTTTTTTGTTTTGGATCCCATGCTAGAAAGGGAACAATATTTATAAGAAAATTTTCTAAAATTTTGAATTATGCACAATTCTAGATCTAAAATCACTCAAAATGTGACGGTTTAATTGTGGAAATGATGGCCCATGCTTACACTTAGCCAGCCTGCCTCAAGCCCTCGACACTCCATGAACCAGGGTGCTCGATCTCATCGCGAAAAAGAAAGGAGGCTCGATCGATCTCTTCCTTAATCATCACAGTCCAAAAACCGCACGACGAGTGCACCGACGCGCATGCGCGAGCAGCTAGCCGAGCACCCCTCTACGTGTTACTCCGCAGTGCACAGAGTCGATGCTTTCCTTGATCGTTTCGGCACGCTCATGATGGGTTCCACTGACCCACTCAAAAGTATCTGGCCGCCCATGTTCACATAGTAAAAATGCGTAACACGTCACCCCGTTCCGTACCGTCCGATGCGCCACGCGCCGTCTCGATCGGCCGCTAGTGGAGCTCTGTGCCCGCGCGCATGTCGGTAGTGCACGCACGCTTGACGCTTCCGCGTTGCACACCGTCACCGTGTCGCGCGCCACACCTACTACTACGTGCCGCAGACGAGACCTATAAAACGCACCGTCGACCGCTCCCATTCTCCACAACCCAGACGCATCCGCCAACTCCTCACGTACGCACGGTCGCACGCACACAGCGCGAGAACAGCTTCACCACTTCCCTCCCATCCGAGCCCACAAGAAGCAGCAACAATGGCGGCGTCGAAGGCGACCCTCGTCTGCTTCATGGTCGTGGCGCTCGCGGCGGCCCTGCTGGCGGCGCCCGGCGCGGTGTAGGCGGCGACGTGCAGCCCGACGCAGCTGACCCCTTGCGCGCCGGCGATCATCGGGAACGCGGCGCTGAGCGCGGCGTGCTGCGGGAAGCTGAAGGCGCACCCGGCGAGCTGCCTGTGCAAGTACAAGAAGGACCCCAACCTGCAGCGCTACGTCAACTCCCCCAACGGCAAGAAGTCACTCCGTGCATTTTCAAACCGAACCGAAAAACCATACCGAAAATAAACCGAACCGAACCGAATTTATTGTTTTATGGTTTCTGGTTTCGATATGGTATGAACTTTTGATACTGTTTTGAATTTCGGTTTTATGGTATATACCGAGAAACCGAATGGTTAACGAATAAACCGAAATAAAATATATTTATATTTCTTGAGGCAAACAATGATACAAGTAGTCATTTTTCTTGTATAGGAGTAAAATTTCCTGCAAAGAACATCACTTTTTTCCTGTAATGTAGTATTTTTTCTCTTGCAAAAATGCTAATCACGTCCATAACCTTTCAAGGCATGAATTGAGGCATGCATATATACTTATATAAAGTTATATATCCTTTTTATTAAAAGAGTATGTGTTTTGAATTATAAATTTGTTAAATATAGTATGTCATTTTCAAATTCGCGTCAACTTTGGTTATTATGGTATATACCGAAACCATACCGAAATAATTTGGTATATACCGAAACCGAACCGTATTTTAATTTCATACCGTATAAACCGAAGTATCAATACCGTATAAACCGAACTATGCAAACTGAATAAACCGAACGCACAGAGTGAGCAAGAAGGTCTTCGCCGCATGCAAGGTCCGCCTGCCAAGGTGCTGAACTAGCTAGTGCCACGAGCTTCATCCATATCTCCCTCGCGCGTTGCATGTACACTATGTATGTTGGAGTACCGAGAGTGTGTGAGGTATAATAATAAAACGAGGGGAGTGCTATATATACTTTATGAAACAGAAATAAATTTTGACAGTGCGATACTACTGTGGTACGGTGCCAGTTATGTTCATGCGTCACGTATACTCATGTCCTGTGTATGGCAGCATGTAATATGTCATAGTAATAAACATAAATATTTTGTTCTGTTCCGCTCCATAAATATTTTGTTCTGTTCCGCTCCGCTCCAAAAAGGAAAATATTTTTGTTTATGGAGAAGAAAACACTACTAGTTACTAGTTAGAATATATGAGAATAATACCCCTCCACATTCTTATGATATATCAACGGTAGCAACCTGTGGCTACATGTTAGAGTATCTATAGCCGGACTCAACAAATCCGGCCACTCAAACGTCCGCGGGCACTGACCGGACACTCCCTATATCCGCGTCTCGACACCCATGTATCTCATATTTCGTCCTCTATATTCATACTAAATCATGCAAAATTGATAAAAACTACGTAGATCATGAGCGGACATACAAATGCACAATCGGTTCATCAAAAGATCACAGCTGGATCATCGAAAGATAGCCAAAGTCCACATAATACACATAATACGGCGGACAAGTTCAAACTACAACCAAAAACTTCAAATAAAGAAGGATCTTCACATCTTCCTCGCCGGCCCTTTGCCCTTCCGGTGGCCGACGCAGTTGTAGGAGTCCGCGGTAGGAGGTGGGTCCACGCCGGAGCTGCCGGACCCGTCCGAGGAGGAGGAATCAGAGATGACGATGTGGCGTTGCAAGTGCCGGATGACATGGTCTTGCTTGCGCTTGAGCTTGGCCACCCTCGTCACGTCCCTCGCTGCCTCCGCCGCCTCCTGCTCTGATTGCTCATTGCCAAGCCGGAGCTGCTTGGCGTTGAGCCTCTGGAGCCGTCGGGCCTTCGACTCCGCCTCAGTCAGTGACCGGCGGCACGCCCACTCAAAGAGACGGTCCTCCTTGTTGGGCACCCGACGGCGGCAAGGCGGACTTCGCAGACCCGTCGGACCCGGCCGCCATCTCCCTTGCCCTCTTCCTCTCGCGGCGGGCAGCTCGTGCCTCCCATTCCGAGTCCGCATCCACGGCGCGCCGTTGATCGGGCACTAGAACCCAGCGATGCTTTCGCGCTTCAGCAGCCAGCGTTGGATGAGGCCGTCGGGCGGGAGGAGTAGATCAGACAGCCTCGCATATCCGCGCGCAGGGCGAGAAGGGCCGGCGCCGGCAACGGCGCTGCCACGACGGGCGGCAGGGGCGTCGCGACCGACACGGAGCTGCCGCCCGTGTCGACCCTTGGCCTTTCGGCGCATCTGAGCGCCAGCTCCTCCTCGTCTCCGGAGCTGCCATCGGAGTGCTGCAGGTGCTGGACATGCTCACTGACGCTAGGGATTTAGCAAATTTGGGAAATGGGAGTGTCGGGGAGGGGAGGGGAGCGGAGCGGAGTGAGCTAGGGTTTTTGTCGGACGGGGTTTTTTGTGGGGTCGGGGTGGGCCAGCTGTGGGCCGGACTCACATGGCGGACGCCCGGGCCTGCCCGGGCCGCCTCATATCCGCACTACATTTGGGACAGATATGAGGGGTGCCGATCATCCCGGGCGTTTGAGAGCTCCAGTTGGGTCGGTATTTTGTGACTGGACGGCCTGCCCGGCGTATGAGACGGATATAGAGCACCCGACTGTAGATACTATTATATGTGTCTCACCTTCTAGGTTTGATAAAATTATTTGTGGCTAAAAATTTAAAAATAGAAAAATAATAATGTGGATGACTTACATGTGCTTCATGATGCAGACGATTTACACGTGTTGAAAATGAAATGTGGAGTGTTTGTATCTGCTTAATATTATGGAGGACTTACATGTGCAAGAAAAATATGTAGTGGGCTTCTACTCTTTGAAACATAGAGGATGCCATGCTTGCTTCATACATGTACTTTAGCAAAAGGGCGAGCCATAGAAAAACAACAACGAAATGGTCGGAAGGAAATGATAGTCGACAAAACGGCGATACCAACTCTTAAGACCCTTGTTTAGTCACCCCGCAAAAAAAAAAGAACCTTGTTTAGTCTCTCGGTGCTGGAGGAGGATGACATGGCTGGCGGTGGATGGTTTTTGCTAGATGCGATGGCTAGAGGTGGCTCTGTATACATGTAAACCAGCGGAGAACGTCGTACCTCTCTCGAGGCGACGGTTTCGTGTTAATATCACTGAAAAAATAGCGCGCTATAGCGCCGCTAATAGCACGCTATAGCATATAGAGAATTGTCTCGCTAAATAAATCAATGTACAATGCCTCGCTAATAGCACGCTATAGCGCGCTATAGCACGCTAATAGCATATTTTCAGGGGCCACGCTATTTTCTGTAGCGCGCTATTTTTTTCATTGGTTAATATAGGCAGGGGCATATCCCTGATAAGCATACAAGTTTGTTGAGATTACATCTTGAGGTACAAGAAAAGTAGAGATAAGATATACATGAAGAGATTCAACCATATACTCTAACTAATCTAGACCGAAGCTTATCTCAACTAAACCGGTGCGTGAGCGCCCCTTGAACCTAAACATTGCATGGTTTAACATCACTAACCGAAAGGTCGTCGGCTAGGTTTTTTTTTGACGGTGCTACGGCGGGCTTACGCCGGCCTGAACCATTTCATTGATTTATCAAAAACACATTTACATCATACAACTGAGAGAGCAGGGGTTTAGGGAGAGCAGAAAAAGAAAGGCAAGAAAATTACGATCTCCCGGACAAGTGGAATAACATAGAGCATCTGTTAGTCCAGAGCACAATGTCATCAGCTGCCTTACGAGCGATAAGATGTATGGGTTGAGTATCATTCTGGAAGACCTTGGCATTTCTTCTTTTCCAAATATTCCATAGAGTGGCATTGTCGTCGACTAAATGGAATGGAGCAATTGATCTATGTCGCTCTTTACCATTCCTCTCTATTATCAGTTTATCACATATGAACACGCCTATTTGCTGGTGAGAAAGGTCTGACCAAATGCTCTGAAGATGGATACTGAACTAGACATACAGGTGTACCACTCCAATCAAAACCTGAATACCTTTTAACTCTACAGTCAACTCTTTACGAAATGTTTTAGGTTTACTTGGCTTTGTAATTTTTTTTAAAAAACTAGTTACGCTCGACCTTTCCCCTGTTTAACAAACCTTATCATGGGCACGCAGTCCACCAAACCTGCTTTTTCTCTGGGTTGTGACACATGTAGTTTCAGAGGCAGTGCGCGTGGCCTTTGCTGTGCTAGTAATTGAGTTGCTTTCAGTGCGTGCGCCGACTAAACTTGCCAATCCTCTGCACTTTCAGATCTCCTTTTTTTCGCAGTGCATGGACCATTAATTTCTGCACCATCATCATCATGTCTTCCATGAACGCAATGTGATGTGCCCTGAGTAAAACACACATCGTTGCACACTTGTACTGCACTAGCCGTAGCCATTTGGCCCGTGTCTGAAGTCTGAACTCTTTTGATCAAAATTCGAAAGCCTATAAATACCACTGATCTCACCCCCAAACACGCACACCATCCAAAGCCATCTTCGCACAAGCCACTAGCTCACTACTCAGTACTCACTAGTCACTACCAGTCGATCTACATTTCTTCGTCAGAGTTTCAGAGACGCCATGAAGTACATGGGGCAGGCGGTGGTGGCGCTCCTGGCCTTCTCGGCCGTGGTGCTGATGGTGGCGCCGGCCGGCGTGGACGCGGCGACGTGCGACGCGCTGCAGCTGAGCCCGTGCGCGGGCGCGATCGTCGGGAACGCGGCGCCGACGGCGGTGTGCTGCAGCAGGATGAAGGCGCAGAGGCCGTGCATGTGCCAGTACGCGCGCGACCCCAACCTGAAGCAGTACGTCAACTCCCCCAACGGCAAGAAAGTCCTGGCCGCCTGCAAGGTGCCCGTGCCATCCTGCTAAATCGACGTCTATGATCGGAGACGAGAGAGCCCAGTCAGTGGCATCTCTCAGCACGCTGCGTGTGTTGATGTGGGAGTGTTTGGTTGCCGTGTTTAGCTACCCCGGCCCGATGTATCCGTATCTGAATTTCTGAATAAATGCAGTAATAATGATGTGTTATTTTTTACTTTTTGAATACAGTACAGACGCAAACGCTCATATACACGCGCATACACTCATCTTTATGAAGGCACATGCACACGCTACCCCTATGAACACCTCCGAAAGACTGAGCCGGCATATCATCTTGAAATTTACGAAGTCATCGCAGGCACCTCGTCATCGACTGAAACGTCTCCTCCCACTGAATGGGCTCGAGGTACCACAGTCTCTCTAACCATCCAACCACAGGTTGGTTCACATGATGTCATCGTGCATTATGTTCGGATGGTGCTTGTGTGAGCTCCACTAGGTAAGAGATGGGCGTTGATGGGAGAAAGAACTGTTCGTTCAAACGGTCGGTCATCATATATGGCATATGTTTTTCTCCAACGGGCATGTGACATATAAACTCATGTTTGTTTAGATAAAAGGATAAGCCCGGCCTCTGCATCACTACGATGCATATAACTATATTTATTAATCCACAAGTATCATCATTCGATGCACTACAAAAGTAGATAAAGCCATGAACGACAGCAAATTAGAAAATATATCTACACACATATTTTATTATTGGACCACCATCAAAATTGGTTGAATGTATCACGTGCTATCATCTTTCATCGACTGCACCCAAATGCTATAAGCTCTGGCGCTTTCGCATGCTGAATTAAGGACCACGTACAGATCTGTCATGAAGCTCTGAAAGCAACCTGCATTTAAAAAAAATATTACTCTATGCAATTATTACAACAGTTCTATAACGTCCACAGTAAAGCACAAACTATCACTCCCACCAAACTAGCTTGCAAACAAGTTCGTTATACTAGTAGGTGGGGGCAAGTTACATGAATCGCACACCAAAGAAGGGTGGCAAACATGTAAGAGAGATAAAAGACGATAATCTGTTTCATCTTGGTCACAGAATCAACATTATTTACTACCTTATCACCTTCGTTTTTGCCAAATTATCCTTCATTAGGATAACTCTCCATATACATGAACCACAATTAAATTTTGTCTTAAATGACAATTTGTTTTCTCAAGTATGTTTCGAACAAATTACAAATCTCGTATTTATGAGGTCCATTACTTGAGATAAAGCTTTGGAGTGAAGATACTTGTTACACAATAACTGAATCCTCACACCCTCCGAGGAAGCAAGCCTATGCAGCCATTGGTTGAGGAGGCATTTGTTCTTAATTTTGTGGTCTTTATTACCCAAACCTTAAATGCTAAACCCTAATCCCACTCCTCCTACATCTGGCCCCTCGTTTCCCTTTCTTCTCTCCTTGCATATTCTCGGCTCAGCTCCTCTTGTTTTCTGGTACTTGAGGGCGCTTCATTTCTTCTCTTTCTTCCTTCACGAGACTGTTTTCTATGTAGAATGCTATGATATTTCATTCATTCTATAATTGTGCATTCCTTTCTATCCAGATCATGTATCAATTTCTCCTGTAAATTATGTTCACTAAGTTATTTGCCTTTTTATTTGAAGCAAATGTCTCCATCAAATTTCTGTGACTCTCGTTCTTCTACATGGATCCCAACAAGAGCCTTGGTGACACTTAGAATGCTAAGGTATTTTTTTCATCATTTGTGCAAGTTTGTACCATATAGGGCAAGTTTGATTCATAGGAAAAGACAAGGAAAATCATAGGAAAAGGAATTTTTACTATGGTGACAATTCATCTGTTTTATTCAAATGAATGGACCATAGAAAAATTACATGAATGATTCCTTTGGGTTGAGTTTCATTATAAAATCTAAGAAATTTAACAATCGACGCGACTCTGCTTTACATTCTCATGCACAAAGAATGAGAAAAGGGCTATAAGTAAGTAATGTCAACTCCATCTTATCTTTGCATATAGTTTAACCTCAATTTGACCATGTATTTTAGGATTCCTACATTTTTTTCTATTCCTGCGAATTTGACCATGTTCTCGTGGCGAGGTGGGTCGACCTGAAAAATCCGTAGTTCATCACTGCTTGATGACGTGGGTTTCTGCAACATGTAAAATTTTCCTAGAGATGATGATATGATGCTATTATCCGTGGAGAAGGTCCAAGCGAGAAAATCCATTGCTTGTCCTTGGTGGTAGTGAATACCACGCGAGCGAGATCTAGAAGCACGATCATGAGCATGGGAACTCTGTCAAGCACTAACGCTCAAGGAGGCGGTCACCTTGCTGGCGACAAGTAAGGACGCCCATGTGTGAACTCCGGTGGATTGATCCCAAGCTCATTGTGGCATATGTGATTGGCGGAACTTGGCAACGCCGCCGTGAAGGGGTGAAGAAGGCAAACATCATCGTTGTTTTCATTATCATCTTTGTCGGTGCCGCTGCAGTAGGAGGAGGCATTCAACCGGCAGAGGCGCGATGGTCCTCGAGAAGAGGGCCCGAGCACGAGCGAACACTCCAAATGTCGATGTTGAGGAAATGCATCTGCCCGTCTTCAAGGTGTAGTTCGTGGCCCTTGGGCAGTATCGTCCACTGAGGCGGGTGGAAGCGTGGGACAATGATGCGGTTTGCGCGTGCGCAGAGCATGCTGGACCGCACGTGCGTGCACACGACGCGGAAGCAAACATAGCCGTGTAGGTCTTCTTGGGCAACCACCAGCTAGCCGACGAGATCGACCAAATCAGCGAGCAACGACGCCATCGGAGACACGTCGTCGGCGCCGATGGCAGAGGCGGCCGCATCAATCGGCGGAGGGCGGCAACAGTTCGCCGACGAGGACATCGATCTGATCGTTCGGGATTCCCCCCTACCCTAGCCGCCACCGTAAGCGTCTTAGCAACTAAGTATTCGTGATGGGAGATGCGATGCGTGTTTGTGCATGGGCTCGTCGAGAGCCAGTCCAAACCATTTTTGGGCCCTGGGCGACACGAAATCATTAATTTTTTATACCAAATATTTATACTTATTTTAAACTAAGTGTACATATATTAATTTTAATTAATATAATTTTTTATTACTTAGCCACATAACAATGTTTTTAAATAATTGTTATATTATTTGTTGTTATACAGTTGTAATACATCTTTGAGAATTCTACAAAATTTGGATTGTAAGATATACCAAAAACTCTTTTCGTTGTTTAAAAAATCATTCAAACTAATTTTATAATATTGCATAAATTGCATAGTGTATATACATTTATTTGCATATCCATGCGTTATTGAATGTCGTGGTCGAGATTTCTAAATCATAAATATTTTAATGGAGGTTTCTACTGTATATTATGCAACCATATTATTAGAAACTTCTAGGGTATATCGATTTAACTGATCTTGTTCGCTAGTTAAACTAAGCATCATCAACCTACACACTAAATCGAGCCAAGCAGTCCATTTGTCCCTTATCGAGCTCGTGTGAACTGGATATTCTAGGAGTTGTCCCTAATATTGTACCCACAAAATCCTTTCGTTGCACACTATTATAAAATGATGTGTACTATAAAGCCAAAGGTGTATATTTGAGCCAAGTATCATCCCAAAACGTGTGGTATGACCATCTCGAAATTGAAAAACGTCTCTACTGAAGAACACACACTTTATCCTCATGAACCCCTTTCATAAGAGCGAGTAATTCGGCTGAATCGTCGAGACGAAGCATTGGAGTGAAGATACTTGTTAAGGAAATAACTGAATCAACACACCAGCCTCCTCCAAAGCAAGCATATGCATCCAATTGCTGAGGAGGCATTTGTTCTTAATTTTGTTCTCTTTAATACCCAGACCCTAAATCCTAATTCCTGAACCCACTAGAACTACAACTGGCGCCTTGTTTCCCTCTCTTCTCCCCTTGCATATTCTCCGCTCGGCTCCTCTTGTTTTCTGGTACTTGAGGGCGCTTCATTTCCTCTCTTTCTTCCTAGAGTTTCTACATACGATGCTATGATATTTCATTGATTCCATAATTGTGCATTCCTTTCTATTCAGATCATGTATCAATTTCTCCCTGTAAATTATGTTCATTTCCATATTTATTTTTATTTGAAGCAAACGTCTCCATCAAATCTCTGTGATTCTTATTCTTCTACATGGATCCCAACAAGACCATTGGTGACACTAAGAAGGCTAAGGTAATTTTGTTCATTGTCTATGCTAGTTTGTACCATATAGACATTATGATTCATATAGGAAAAGAAAAGGAAAGTCATAGGAATAGGAAATTTTCCCATGGTGACAATTCATCTGTTTGATTCAAATGAATGGACCATAGAAAATTTGCATGAATGATTGAGATTCATAATATAAAAAATTAACAACCAACCGCAACACGTGCTTTCTATTCTCATACACAAAGAAGAGAAACAAAGGCCATAAGTAACATAATGTCAACTTCATCTTATCTTTGCATATGGTTTAGCCTCAATTTGACCATGTAGTTTAGGATCCCTACATTTTTATATTCCTGCTAATCAAACAATTGTTAACATTCCTGTGTTTTCACAATCATCTGTTTTGCACATTCTTGTGTTTTCACAATCATCTGCCTTATGTCAATCTGCGAAGATGGACTAATGATGGGCCATCTAGAAGCAAGCGCCGTTAGAATTTAGTCAATGAGGTAAATTTATCTTCTGGTCTCTCCTTTCGCGTATGTTTGCTCGGGCCTGTCTTTTGATCTATGGCCATACTTTGCTCTGCTGCAGCCATCGAGCCAATGATCTTGTGCTTGTGTTTGCTATGGGACGATTCGATAATTCTCATGTGGATATGATAGATGGTAATTGGTTATTTGATTACTAGTGCTTGGTTCTGAATGTGTTGAGCTTTATTTGATGCTCTTAGTACTGCATACTAGGATCTGTTGGTATTTATATACACATAAAAATTTAGAGCTGGGCATTTGTCATTTGCAGATCTTGTAATGGTATGTACTGATGTGGGGATTAATCTAATTTGATTATATACTTGAGCTTAAGTGCAATCTTACTATGCACAAACCTAAAAACAAAGACACTTGTCTCCTATTGTCATATTTGATTTTGAAACCAGGGAAATTTTAATAGGTTGGACTCGATGAATTGTTGTGGTTGAAATTGCCAGCAAGCACATAATAAGATTTTTTTTGTTTTGGATCCCATGCTAGAAAGGGAACAATATTTATAAGAAAATTTTCTAAAATTTTGAATTATGCACAATTCTAGATCTAAAATCACTCAAAATGTGACGGTTTAATTGTGGAAATGATGGCCCATGCTTACACTTAGCCAGCCTGCCTCAAGCCCTCGACACTCCATGAACCAGGGTGCTCGATCTCATCGCGAAAAAGAAAGGAGGCTCGATCGATCTCTTCCTTAATCATCACAGTCCAAAAACCGCACGACGAGTGCACCGACGCGCATGCGCGAGCAGCTAGCCGAGCACCCCTCTACGTGTTACTCCGCAGTGCACAGAGTCGATGCTTTCCTTGATCGTTTCGGCACGCTCATGATGGGTTCCACTGACCCACTCAAAAGTATCTGGCCGCCCATGTTCACATAGTAAAATGCGTAACACGTCACCCCGTTCCGTACCGTCCGATGCGCCACGCGCCGTCTCGATCGGCCGCTAGTGGAGCTCTGTGCCCGCGCGCATGTCGGTAGTGCACGCACGCTTGACGCTTCCGCGTTGCACACCGTCACCGTGTCGCGCGCCACACCTACTACTACGTGCCGCAGACGAGACCTATAAAACGCACCGTCGACCGCTCCCATTCTCCACAACCCAGACGCATCCGCCAACTCCTCACGTACGCACGGTCGCACGCACACAGCGCGAGAACAGCTTCACCACTTCCTCCCATCCGAGCCCACAAGAAGCAGCAACAATGGCGGCGTCGAAGGCGACCCTCGTCTGCTTCATGGTCGTGGCGCTCGCGGCGGCCCTGCTGGCGGCGCCCGGCGCGGTGTAGGCGGCGACGTGCAGCCCGACGCAGCTGACCCCTTGCGCGCCGGCGATCATCGGGAACGCGGCGCTGAGCGCGGCGTGCTGCGGGAAGCTGAAGGCGCACCCGGCGAGCTGCCTGTGCAAGTACAAGAAGGACCCCAACCTGCAGCGCTACGTCAACTCCCCCAACGGCAAGAAGTCACTCCGTGCATTTTCAAACCGAACCGAAAAACCATACCGAAAATAAACCGAACCGAACCGAATTTATTGTTTTTATGGTTTCTGGTTTCGATATGGTATGAACTTTTGATACTGTTTTGAATTTCGGTTTTTATGGTATATACCGAGAAACCGAATGGTTAACCGAATAAACCGAAATAAAAATATATTTATATTTCTTGAGGCAAACAATGATACAAGTAGTCATTTTTCTTGTATAGGAGTAAAATTTCCTGCAAAGAACATCACTTTTTTCCTGTAATGTAGTATTTTTTTCTCTTGCAAAAATGCTAATCACGTCCATAACCTTTCAAGGCATGAATTGAGGCATGCATATATACTTATATAAAGTTATATATCCTTTTTATTAAAAGAGTATGTGTTTTGAATTATAAATTTGTTAAATATAGTATGTCATTTTCAAATTCGCGTCAACTTTGGTTATTATGGTATATACCGAAACCATACCGAAATAATTTGGTATATACCGAAACCGAACCGTATTTTAATTTCATACCGTATAAACCGAAGTATCAATACCGTATAAACCGAACTATGCAAACTGAATAAACCGAACGCACAGAGTGAGCAAGAAGGTCTTCGCCGCATGCAAGGTCCGCCTGCCAAGGTGCTGAACTAGCTAGTGCCACGAGCTTCATCCATATCTCCCTCGCGCGTTGCATGTACACTATGTATGTTGGAGTACCGAGAGTGTGTGAGGTATAATAATAAAACGAGGGGAGTGCTATATATACTTTATGAAACAGAAATAAATTTTGACAGTGCGATACTACTGTGGTACGGTGCCAGTTATGTTCATGCGTCACGTATACTCATGTCCTGTGTATGGCAGCATGTAATATGTCATAGTAATAAACATAAATATTTTGTTCTGTTCCGCTCCATAAATATTTTGTTCTGTTCCGCTCCGCTCCAAAAAGGAAAATATTTTTGTTTATGGAGAAGAAAACACTACTAGTTACTAGTTAGAATATATGAGAATAATACCCCTCCACATTCTTATGATATATCAACGGTAGCAACCTGTGGCTACATGTTAGAGTATCTATAGCCGGACTCAACAAATCCGGCCACTCAAACGTCGCGGGCACTGACCGGACACTCCCTATATCCGCGTCTCGACACCCATGTATCTCATATTTCGTCCTCTATATTCATACTAAATCATGCAAAATTGATAAAAACTACGTAGATCATGAGCGGACATACAAATGCACAATCGGTTCATCAAAAGATCACAGCTGGATCATCGAAAGATAGCCAAAGTCCACATAATACACATAATACGGCGGACAAGTTCAAACTACAACCAAAAACTTCAAATAAAGAAGGATCTTCACATCTTCCTCGCCGGCCCTTTGCCCTTCCGGTGGCCGACGCAGTTGTAGGAGTCCGCGGTAGGAGGTGGGTCCACGCCGGAGCTGCCGGACCCGTCCGAGGAGGAGGAATCAGAGATGACGATGTGGCGTTGCAAGTGCCGGATGACATGGTCTTGCTTGCGCTTGAGCTTGGCCACCCTCGTCACGTCCCTCGCTGCCTCCGCCGCCTCCTGCTCTGATTGCTCATTGCCAAGCCGGAGCTGCTTGGCGTTGAGCCTCTGGAGCCGTCGGGCCTTCGACTCCGCCTCAGTCAGTGACCGGCGGCACGCCCACTCAAAGAGACGGTCCTCCTTGTTGGGCACCCGACGGCGGCAGGCGGACTGCGCAGACCCGTCGGACCCGCCCGCCATCTCCCTTGCCCTCTTCCTCTCGCGGCGGGCAGCTCGTGCCTCCCATTCCGGAGTCCGCATCCACGGCGCCGGTTGATCGGGCACTAGAACCCAGCGATGCTCGCGCGCTACAGCAGCCAGCGTTGGATGAGGCCGTCGGGCGGGAGGAGTAGATCGGACAGGCCTCGCATATCCGCGCGCAGGGCGAGAAGGGCCGGCGCCGGCAACGGCGCTGCCACGACGGGCGACAGGGGCCGTCGCACCGGACACGGAGCTGCCGCCCGTATCGACCCGCGAGCGCTCGAGCGCAATACAGAGCGCCAGCTCCTCCTCGTCTCCGGAGCTGCCATCGGAGTGCTGCAGGTGCTGGACATGCTCACTGACGCTAGGGATTTAGCAAATTTGGGAAATGGGAGTGTCGGGGAGGGGAGGGGAGCGGAGCGGAGTGAGCTAGGGTTTTTGTCGGACGGGGTTTTTTGTGGGGTCGGGGTGGGCCAGCTGTGGGCCGGACTCACATGGCGGACGCCCGGGCCTGCCCGGGCCGCCTCATATCCGCACTACATTTGGGACAGATATGAGGGGTGCCGATCATCCCGAGCGTTTGAGAGCTCCAGTTGGGTCGGTATTTTAGACTGGACGGCCTGCCCGAGCGTATGAGACGGATATAAAGCACCCGACTGTAGATACTATTATATGTGTCTCACCTTCTAGGTTTGATAAAATTATTTGTGGCTAAAAATTTAAAAATAGAAAAATAATAATGTGGATGACTTACATGTGCTTCATGATGCAGACGATTTACACGTGTTGAAAATGAAATGTGGAGTGTTTGTATCTGCTTAATATTATGGAGGACTTACATGTGCAAGAAAAATATGTAGTGGGCTTCTACTCTTTGAAACATAGAGGATGCCATGCTTGCTTCATACATGTACTTTAGCAAAAGGGCGAGCCATAGAAAAACAACAACGAAATGGTCGGAAGGAAATGATAGTCGACAAAACGGCGATACCAACTCTTAAGACCCTTGTTTAGTCACCCCGCAAAAAAAAAAGAACCTTGTTTAGTCTCTCGGTCAAATCCTAAATTTGATTGCGGACAGGAATTACATGGGAAATGTGCAGCGTCTCGGGGTAGAAGTAGGGGGCAATTACCAAGTGGTCATCTTGGTAAGCTATAAACAAAAAATTGCAAAAAAAGAAGTAGGGGGTAATTGTTGTGGACGAAGCTCTTGTCGATCAGGCCGACCTGACCTCTTCGGTCGTTCGATGCGGTTTTACCTTGGTAGTACATCCTCGGCATGCACGGATTAGGGATACTAACACTTAAACTCTCCTACAAGACATTACCGGGAATATACATAAAGTGATAATGAGATTACCAAAGTACTAAAAATAAAAAGGATAAACTAAAAAGGGAAAGGAAGGCCACATGTGCACTTGAAGGAGCTTTGTAAGCCCAAGACTTGAAAACAATCACTCCCTCCGTAAACTAATATAAGAGCATTTAGATTACTACTTTAGTGATCTAAACACTCTTATATTAATTTACAGAGGGAGTACCAAAAAGATAACCAGAAGCAGTTCCCCGAGGAGTGGCATTAGAGCATCTCCAACAGCCGCGCTATAGGGCCGCGCGCAAAAAACCTGTTCAGCACAAGGCTATGGCATGTTTTTGCTACTGTCTACTGCTGGCTCCAAAGAGTCACAACATAATGCATAATGCAGGCCGGGCATTTTGCATATATGGATATATGGATATTTTGGACAAAAATGAACATGTAAAAATTTGACACAAACAAGTTGATGAATAAAAGTTCATGCCCACAAGTTCATCAAAATCATGCCCACAAGTTCATCCAACCAAGTTCAAATGCAAACTAAAAGTTCAAGACATGAAGACACATCAATCTTCATCTTCCTCTTCTTCGTCTTCGTCCTCATCTTCCGAAGACGACTCTTCCGCCTCCGAAGATGAACCTTCCTCCCTATCCTCATCACGCACCGCATCACGCACCGCATCATGTGAAGCTCCGACGGTGTTGGCAAGATCTTCAACGGCATCTTCATGAGAATGTGTGTGAGAAGCCATGGCGGCCGGAGGTGCACCCATACCTCCCATGAGAGAAGCAAAACTCATGCCTCCCATGGCGGCCATAGCGTCGGAGGGTGCTCCAAAGCCACTCATGCCTCCCATGGCGGTCGGAGATGCACCCATGCCTCCCATGGCGGCCATAGCGTCGGAAGGTGCTCCAAAGCCACCCATGCCTCCCATGGCGGCCGGAGGTGCACCCATGCCTCCCATGCCTCCAAAGCCACCAATGCCTCCCATGGCGCCGAGGCCACCGCCACCCATGGCGCCGAGGCCACCCATGCCTCCCATGGCGCCGAGGCCACCGCCTCCCATGGCGCCGAAGCCACCCATGCCTCCCATGGCGCCGAGGCCATCGCCACCCATTGCACGAACCAAGGCTCTTTTTCAGATCAAGACTTCTTGTTGGCCAAGATTGACATACTCCTTTTGCGCCGCATTGAGGTTAGATGTGTCCATGAAGAACAAGTGCTTCTCCCATTCCAACAACTTAGCTCGCTCCTCGTTGCTCACTTTCCTCTCCTCCAAAGTCACCTTTCTCTCCTCGGCCGCCACCCTTCTCTCCTCGGCCGCCAACCTCCTCTCCTCGGCCACGGCATCTTGGGTCCTTGCCATCTTCCTCACCTCATTTGCTTCGACCCTTGCCTTCACAATAGCTTCCATAGCATTTTTGAGCTCATCATCTCCTTTCTTCTTCTTCTTGTCGGTTTTGTCTTTCTTGCACCCATCCGGTTGTTTTGGCTTCGAGTATGAAACCGAGTTGGGTGTGGGGCTTCTCTTGCCGTCATCACTTGATGCATCATCCTCCTCCTAATCATCATCCATCTCAATTGCTCGCTTTCGTTTGTTGCTCAAATGCAAATCCTCCAAACCATCACGCTTCTTCCATTTCTCATCATCATTTAACAGTTCATAGCAATGAGGCAAGGTAAAGATCCGGCCTTTCTTGATCTTCCCCTTCTTGGTTGTCCTTGTCTCATTTTTGAACAAGTTTTGTGCAATGTTGAACTACAAGAAAAACAAAACAAGTTAGCACTTCGGTCACCAAAAACAAGTAGGATGAACATATATGAGATGCCACTTACTCGATCATCCTCATTTGTGCCACTTGGGTTAATCTTGTCCACCGACTTTTTGCGCCGCCCACTTTTGACAATCCGAGTTGATTGTCGACCATCGGGACCAAGTGATCTCTGAGCAGTAAATTCCACTCTTGTTGTGAGCATTATAGTATTCTGTCATTCGCCCCAATACGCTGCCTCTACTTTGATCACCTCCAATGGATGGATCCTTGGAGACATGCAAATAAGTGTTGCATAGTAACTTGTCATCGGTGGTGGAGTAATTGCCCGCTCTTCCTCTCGGCGCCGACAATTCCCTCACCCTCCTCGCCCACCTCAAACTCATGGTCTTGAAATGGATGTCATTGGTTTGAGACCAATGCTAATTGTTGGACCCAACACCCATAGTGGACATGTATGCATCATCGTTGAGACTACAATTTTTTGAACAATGCAAATAAGCTATCTATATGTAAAATGATGATGCATTGAAAAAATAAGAAGAAAAAATACTTGGAAATTTTTTCACCTTGGGGCATTTCGTCGAACACTTAGTGCGCGTCGGCGGCTGGCTCGACGAGTGAACTCGCCGGCGGCGCTTCAGTAGCCGCGCCATGCCGTCGAACGCATCGCAAGCTTTTCCCCTCGCCATGCCGGAGCCGTCGCCGCCTTTGTTCTTCTTTGCGGATGTTTTGCGCTTCTTCGTCCGCGCCGCATTGGGTACTTTCTTCGACGGTGCGGCGGCGGCACGGATGGCGCCGCACGACGCCACCGGCGCCGGCGCCCGTAGTCATCCGCGGCGGCAAGAAGAGGTTGCGCGCGAGGCCGACGCCGGCGGAGCTCGGCGGCGGCGACGCCGCGGCCGCCGCACTAGGGTTTCCGGGCGGCGACGGCTGCGGCGGCGGCGGGGGTCGCGGATGTACAGCTGGGTGAGCGGGGCGCCGTGTGCGCGCCCATGGCGGGGGGCAGGGCGCCGGCGCCGGCGCGTGCGGGGCGTAGGACAAGGAGAGGGCGAGAGTACGGGCGCGAGCGCTCGAGTGTGCCGCGTGCTGTAGCTGGCGCTCCAAATACACCGCGCGTATAAGCGGTTTTGACCACGCGCCCAACCCGGTATCGCGCGCGCGCCGTTTTTGCGCGCCCATTGGAGCGAAGCCGCCCAGAAGCGCGGCGCTAAAATGGCATTTTTTGCAGCGCGGCGCTCGTTTAGCGCGGCTGTTGGAGATGCTCTTAGCGTCATCAACGTGCCTCACAAACCGAGAACTTGCATAATACAACAACATTAGCATTTTTCTTAGCATTCATCCACTAGAGGTCCATTGGAAGATGAATAGATGGTGCAAATTAACGAGTGTTGTCAGCATTGTCGAAGGGACTGATTACACCGATATAACATTGCAAACCTGAATCTTGCTAGGTTATATCATGCCATCACTTCGAGGTGATCTGCAAACGCCATTAAAGGACGGTGCAAAACTGACATTCCAT
This sequence comes from Aegilops speltoides, assembly GCA_021437245.1. NCBI lineage: Eukaryota > Viridiplantae > Streptophyta > Magnoliopsida > Poales > Poaceae > Aegilops > Aegilops speltoides. The sequence goes on from CM038141.1 coordinate 434,511,513, forward strand.
CAAACAAAACGAACCTTGAACACTAGCTCGGTAGCTCCACCATCGGGACAACACCGTGCTTCACAAAAAAATGAGGATGCCCACCTACCTTGTTGAAAGGCACATATCATATCAACTGAGACCCCACTAGAAACACAAAGCTCGTCGCATTACAACTGACCATCACCCACTGGTGGAAAAACAGGCTTCCGTCCAGCCCCATAAGTCGCGAAGCTGTAGGAACCGCGACTAATGGGACCTTTAGTCATGTTCGAGGTGAACCGCGACCAAAGGCTGGGCCTGTGGCGCCGGTGGCCAGCTGGTGACGTGAGGGCTTTAGTCGCGGTTGGCCAGACAACCGCGACTAAAGGTTTTCGGCACCTTTTAGTCACGGTTTGCCGTGCCAACCGCAACTAAAGCCCTCCCTATATATACCCATCCAAAGAGCCAACACTTAGCCATTTGGAGCCATTCTCTTCACAAGTGGGTGTAGGTTTGCTTTTGGTTCCTCTTATGCACATAAGGTGTTTGATGAAATGCCCCAAGAGCATGAAACAAACATGATATGAAGTGTTGGAGCCACACTCTTCGATCGCGGTTAGCAACTTGATGAACCTTTGATGTGTCAATATGCATGTGTGTAGTTCATTGTTTAATTTATATTGTTTGTAGCTAGTTAGTTTAACAAATGCATGATGGTTAATTATATATTTTATATTATAATAATGCAGATGAATCGGCAATGGATGTACGGTAACCGACTCTCCGCGAGTTCACTACGGGTTTGAAAGATTTCTCGTAGTGGCTAATGCGAACAAGCCGGGGTTTTGTTATCTGTCCATGTGTTATCTGTAAGAATGAGAAGGGTTACTCTTCCTCAAGAGTTGTTCACATGCATCTCGCTTGTAAGGGTTTCATGCCAAGCTATAATTGTTGGACCAAGCATGGAGAAAGAGGGTTATAATGGAAGAAGATGAAGAAGGGGATGATTTCATCGATGAAAGCTATCTTGCTCATTTCGTGATACTTTCATGGAGGATTTGAAGGTGAAGGGAAGGTGAAGAAGAGGCACGTGATGATCCCGCTGATGATCTTGGTCGGACCATTGCCGATGCACGGAGACGCCGCTAAACCGAAAAGGAGAGGGAGAATTTGGATCGCATGTTAGAGGATCACGAAAGGCGCTGTACCCGGATGCGATGATGGTCTCGAAAAAGCTGGGCTGCAATCGGATTTGCTGAAATGGAAGGCGAGGCAGGTGTAGCTGACTCGGCATTTGAAAACTTGCTGAAAATGTTGAAGAATATGTTTCCAAAGGATAACGAGTTGCCCGCCAAGACGCACTGAAGCAAAGAAGGTTGTCGCGCCTCTAGGTTTAGAGGTTTCAAGATACATGCATGCATCAACGATCGCATCCTCTACATGTGAATACGAGAATTTGAATGAATGCCCGGTATGCACCGCATTGCGTTATAAGATCGAGGCGATGACCCCGGTGACGATGTTGAGGGCCGAAACCCGTGAAGAGGGTTCCCGCCAAGGTGATGTGGTATGCTCCTATAATACCACGGTTGAAACGTCTGCTCAGAACAAAGAGCATGCCAAGTTGTTGCGATGGCACAAAGAGGACCGTAAGTCGGACGGGAGTTGAGACACACCGCAGATGGAACGCAATGGAGAAAGATCGACAGATGGTTCAAAGATTTTGCAGGTGACGCAAGGAACATAAGATTTGCTCTAAGCACGGATGGCATGAATCCTTTTGGCGAAAGCGTAGCTCCACCATAGCACTGCCCGTGACTCTATGCATCTACAACCTTCCTCCTTGGTTGTGCATGAAGCGGAAGTTCATTATGATGCCGTGCTCATCCAAGGTCCGAAGCAACCCGCAACGACATCGATGTGTACCTAAGGCCATTAGTTGATGAACTTTTACAGCTGTGGGGTGGTGTCCGTGTGTGGGATGAGCACAAACAAGAGGAATTTGACCTACGAGCGTTGCTTTTCGTAACCATCAACGATTGGCCTGCTCTTAGTAACCTTCGGGACTGTCAAATAAGGGATACAATGCATGCACGCACCGCTTACATGAGACCGAAAGTGTACATTTGCCAAATTGTAAGAAGAACGTGTACCTTGGGCATCGCCGATTTCTTCCAAAATTCATCCAAGAAGAAAGAAAGGCAAGCATTACAACGGCAAGGCAGATCACCGGCAAGCTCTGCGAACGACCGGTGCCGAGGTATTTGATATGGTCAAGGATTTGAAAGTCATCTTTGGAAAGGTCTGGCGGACAATCAGTTCGAAGGGAGCCGACGGCACGCAGCCATGTGGAAGAAGAAATCTATATTCGGGAGCTAGAATATTGGAAAGTCCTAGATGTCCGCTCTGCAATCGACGTGATGCACGCTACGAAGAATATTTGCGTGAACCTCCTAAGCTTCTTGGGCGTGTATGGGAAGACAAATGATACAAAGGAAGCACGGCAGACCAGCAACGTTTGAAAGACCACGATGACCGCATCCGGAATGGTTTCAAGGTCGTGCAGCCTACGCCTCGACCAAAGAAGAGAAGGTCATCTTTTTGAATGCCCGAGCAGTATGAAGGTCCCGTCTCGATTCTCGCCCAATATAAAGGGAATAATAAACATGGCGGAGAAAAAGTTCCAAAACTCAAGTCTCACGATCGCCACGTGATTATGACGCAATTGCTTCCGATTGCTTTGAGGGGCTCTGCCGAAAATGTTCGAGTAGCCATTGTGAAGCTATGTGCATTCCTCAATGCAATCTCTCGAAGGTAATCAATCCAAGTTCTACCACGGTTACTGAACGATGTGATCCAATGTCTTGTCGGTTTGAGTTGGTGTTCCCGCCATCCTTCTTCAATATTATGACGCACCTCCTGGTTCACCTAGTCGAAGAGATTTTCGTTCTCGGTCCTGTATTTCTACACAATATGTTCCCTTCAAGAGGTTCATGGGAGTATTAAAGAAATATGTTCAGAACCGTGCTAGGCGAAGGAAGCATCGCCAAGGGCTATGGAAATGAGGAGGTAATTGAGTTTTGTGTTGACTTTGTTCCCGACCTTAAGCCGATTGGTCTTCCTCGATCGCAGCACGAGGGGAGACTAAGTGGAAAAGGCACGATCGGAAGGAAATCAACGATATGTATGGACGGCCATTCTCTCGATCAAGCACACCACTTTATCAGATCGACCAATTCCAGCTTGGTGGCTCCGCACTTTGAGAAACACAAGAATATTTTACGCTCGACAACCCGGGAAGCCCGAATCTGGATTAGGAAGGCCCACATGGAGACTTTCGCAGCTTGGTTGAGAAAACATTTAATGAATGACAATGATGTTGTAGATCAGCTGTACATGTTGGCCAAGACACCATCTTCGACTATAACGACTTTCCAAGGGTACGAGATAAATGGGAATACATTTTACACGATCGCCCAAGATAAAAAGAGCACCAACCAAAACAGTGGTGTCCGCTTTGATGCAAAGAACCGAGAATGGGCAAGAGGTCACATATTATGGTTACATAGAGGAGATATGGGAACTTGACTATGGACCCTCCTTTAAGGTCCCTTTGTTCGGTGCAAATGGTTCAAGCTAACAGGAGGTGGGGTAAAGGTGGACCAGCAATACGGAATGACAATGGTGGATTTCAACAATCTTGGTTACCTTGACGAACCATTCGCCCTAGCGAAAGATGTCGCCAGGTTTTCTATGTGAAGGACATGAGTAGCAAACCGAGGAAACGGAAAGATAAGAAAACGATCAAGACATCATGCGATGATTCAAAGCGCCACATTGTTCTTTCAGAAAAGAAACATCGTGGGAGTGGAGGACAAGATGACATGTCGAAGATTATAATATGTTTGCTGAAATTCCGCCCTTCAAAGTGAACACCGACCCAAGCATTAAGTTAAATGATGAGGATGCTCCATGGATACGGCACAATCGTAAGCAAGCAGGGACACAAGGGAAGAAATGATGTGTAATAATTTATTGTACCAAACTTTGTTGAATGGATCATGTGAATTATATTACCCGTGATGTGTTTGGTGTCCATTTTCAATGATTCGAGATACCACCGATGATACATGAAATTTGGAGTGATTTAGTCATACTCCCGCCTAGGCGATAATATGCATGTATGTAGTACCGTAGAATATGTGAAACTCCTTCAAAATTAAAATAAAGCACAAAAGAAATAAAACAATACAAATTAAACAGAAAACAATACAAATTAAAAAGAAAACAATACAAATTAAACAGAAAACAGGTTTGGGGGGGCTAAAACCCTAAACTCATGGCAGTTTAGTCGCGGTTGGCTGCACCAACCGCGACTAAAGGGGGCGGAACGCAAAAACCCGCCAAAAAACCCTATATTGTTGTGTCCGCTATTATACATGCGAATGAAGATTAAGGAATGCGAGTAAGGAACATCCATGATGTTGGGTTCATTGACCCACACATCGTTAATGGACATGTGTTGGAGCGCCACCCCGCCGACGTGGAGGCGGCACTGTGGCGATTTCTTACAAAGCAGGAACTCAAAAGTGATATTCTATTTCCTTACCATTTTGGGTGAGTGTTTCGTCTTGAGCACATTCTCTTTTGTTTACTCCATGCATGGTATGTGGCCGCTAATCGATGAGTTATGCATGACGATCGTGCATGTATCGTGTCCGCAGGTTCCATTGGATTCTCGCTAGTAATTAAAGTTAACACCTCGTAATGTCTCGCCCACGACTCTCTCAATATGGATCCAAAGCTTTGGGGCGACATGAGAAGAATGCTGCAGAAGTAATTATTTTCATTCATTTGCGCCTATATCGATCGGCCTATTTCGCTCATTTCCTAATATCAAGTAACTAATAACTCTCTTGTTCATTTAATTTTCTTTGCCTCGTAGGGTTTGGAGACGGTTCGTAGATACAAAGGTCGGTGAATTCAAAAAAGAGCTAGAATTCAAAAGGTTAAAGCCTAAGAATGCTGGGGATATTCAGCCACCGGAGACCAATCTATGTGGATACTATGTCTGTGAGATGATCCGGAGATACACCTCTGAGCGGGTTCCGAGTGATACCAATGCTCAGAGGAATAACCTCCGGTGGATGCTTAGTCCAGAAGCTCGCTTCCCACCACTTCAAGAGGAACTAGCTGGATGGTTCAGCAGGAAGTCCTCCATCCTAAAGGAGAACACTATTACGAGGACGAGAACTTTATATGGATTAAATCATGTATGGAAACTTGTTCAAAATTGTATATGGTCATCCGATGATATTGAATATATATTGTATATTCCTCTTGAATTCCTTTTGGTTCTAATTTCAAATTTATTTGAAATTGTACATTCATATGCATGTATGTAGTACCGTAGAATATATGAAACTCCTTCAAAATTAAAATAAAGCACAAAAGAAATAAAACAATACAAATTAAACAGAAAACAGGTTTAGGGGGGCTAAAACCCTAAACTGCGGCGGCCTTTAGTCGCGGTTGGCGAAGAACCGCGACTAAAGGTCCTCCGCCCGACGGTCACGCTGGCGCCCACGTGGACGGGCCGTTAGTCGCGTTCTTAAGCAGCCGCGACTAAAGGTGGGGGCTTTAGTCGCGCTTATTTGGTCGCGGTTGCGCAGCCGCGACTAATGGCAGTTGCGAACCGCGACCAAAGGCCTTTTTTCCACCAGTGACCATTGGCGAAGTCGAGCATAGGTGGCAGTACATGACCAGCCCGAGGGGGAAAGATGGCAGCACTACGACGCAATGTGATATCGTTGTGGAGCCCCTCATCAACACTGCGGCCGATGAACGAAATAAGCCACGGTAATGCCAAAGATGCCAAAGAAGCCGTAACAACGCTTGTGGGCGACTAGTCACCGAGCTTTCTCCTAGCATCAGGACGGTTCGAGGGGGGCAAGTGGGGAAACCCGTTGCCAACGTTTTTTTTTACTTAATTACTAGCACTAGCTTGGGTCACTTATTCCCCACCCCCTCCCCTGAAGCATCCCTAAAAAGTATTAAACGTCTCCTAGGCTCAACTGAACCCTCTAGTCGTGTACCTGAGGCTGATCGAGCGATCGGTCATGTTCTCTGTGTGGTATGGAGCGAGTTGCGTGGATTTATGTTATGTCAATGTGACGATCATGCACTCTGTGTGGTACCATATCATTGTTCCAGCAATAAATATCCTGTTCTAGTGTCTTGCATACTTTAGCCGAGCTGCGTGGCAGTCCATCCATTCATCGTTGTTTTCATCAAGATGGAAAATGAGTCGAGGCTATGGAGATCCCCAGCCGCCACCACCACGTCAGAAGAAGAAGGTATCCGAAGAACCATTGGAGATCTTCTTAGTTTTGGTCCTTTTATCTCCATCATCATCACCCCCTTCACCTTTGTAAGAAGAATTTCAAGTTGTGAGAATAATTATACTTTATTCAATCTCATCTGAAGATCAAAACTATTCAAATTGTCCATTTCATCTTATTGTGGATCTTCATGGTATTATCTATATGGATTTCATGGGTTCTATCTCTGGAATGATTGGTTTCTCTCTTATGATGCGTGAGTAATCCCCGATATGCGTGCGAGATGTAAGTGAGTGATAAGATTCATCTGTGCCTATTCTATATGTCATCATTTTTATTTGTAGTAGTATGATCTGCCTAGTACAGTGGCGGAGGACGAAATGTTTTTAAGGTGGGGCGGACTCTAAAGCTTAATAAATGATTTGATGCAATATCATAGCTTTTACGCAATAATAATACATTCATAATTTTACGTGATTTTAAACTAATTCAAATACAATGGAAATGCAAGCATATTTAAATAAGTCCGAAACATATGGATAATGAAAATTTAATGCTATCAAAGATTGCGAAGCTATTCTCTGAAAATTTACATCATAAATAATTCATAACATGAAAATGTTGAAATTTATAGCTCTCCATGTGATGGCATGGTGTACTTTTTTTTAGATATATCGTGGTTATTTTTAGGGAATCAGAGAGCGTGTTTTGTTTTTTTTAGAAAGATAAATTTTTTTTGAGACAATTTGAGAAAGAGAGAAAGCGTGGTGTACTGGTGCGTGCGATCGACTGGGATGGGCTTGATCGCTTAGGAACTCATGGGCCCAAATAACATGGATAGAATCTGATGAGCGACTAGGCCCACTCGTTTTTCTTCGTTCTTACTTTTTCTAACGACGGTGCCACGTATAGAACCAGATCTTTGTCTCAAAAAAAAACGTATAGAACCAGATCTCCATGTGAAAGCAACGGCGTATGCGTACTTGTACAGATCGTTTTGCACAAAATCAAGGTAGGGCGGGCGCCCTGCCTCGCCCTACCAGGAGCTCCGCCTGTGGCCTAGTATGTTGTTATACTGTAGTGAACCCTATTTGTATTGTCCAATTTAAGGGCATAGGCAACACTCAATCTCAAGACCTACACATGTAACACATATTGTTTCGAAAATCTGTGACCTCTGATGTGACAGGCGGAGATGTCTATGAGGACCAAAGACAACATTAGATAACGGTGTCAATTAAACCTAATGCTTGGTTTCGGTCCAAGGACCTTAATTGTGGAAACGACGGTGAAGCAAAACCATAGAATAAAATATAATCCCGCGTGGAGGAGTTTCATAACATTATGATGAATCGCCTACAGAACACGCATGTCAAATACTATGAGTATAATACACGGTAGCCAGTATTACCGTCGCACTGGCACACTTGATATGTTCTTACCATGAAGTGAATTCTCTCTGCACCTAATCTCCTCATTGCAGGAAATACCGCTCTCATTTTCATTTATATTATTTACTTATAAGAGTTTTTACCTTCGCTACTATAAACCTTTTACCCTGTTACTCTGGCGTCGCCATGGCTCTCGGCAGACGTGACCACTGACCCCACCGTGTCGCACCACCGTATTCTTCCACCTCGCCGCCGTCCACTATGCCCCTTGGTGCCAGCCGCAGGAGCTCGAAGGTGCTGGAGCGCCGCCACGCCGTCGTCTGCTTCCGCTTCGGTCGCCGCGAGCTCGCCGTCGAATCCGGCCACCTCGAGCTTCCCCCGCGCCCGTTTTGCTCACCTGAAGGACGAAGGTGAGCTCCTCGCCCCTTTCCCCCACTCCACGCGCTCGTTGGCGAGCTCTAGCTCCCGCTCCGCCGACAGCCGACTTGCTCCGCCGCCCTCGCTCGTCTCCAGCGAGGCCCCGGTGACCTCTTGGTCCCGTGCGTGCCACCGACGTGATTACCGCAACCCATAGATCCCGTAGCACTTTTCCCCGGGCCAAATAGTGGCCGGGGCGCCGTCCCCGTCAAGGCCCGAACACCGCCGCCGCCTACCATCGCTGCTCCGGCCAGCGGTCACTCAAAGACGTGCTTCCGCCATTGCTTGACGCTGCTCCGCCCTGCTCGAACGAGCAAACCAAGGGCCCAAGACCTCAGAGACAATTACCGGCATGGGCCGAGCCGCTTTGCCGCGGTTTTGGCTCGCTGGAGCCACTCCGACGCCGTTTGCCAACGTGGCCGGTCTCTGGGCCCACTGGTCACCGCCAGCAGCCCCCGCCCCGGCCGATCAGACCCCGGGCCGATTGGTGGACCCCACTCCCCTAATCAACCTATAGTAATTAAATTAATTTAGTTAATCTAGTTTACTCACTAACTAGTGGGCCCAGTAACTTAATTAACCTTTTTAGTTTAAATTTAAACTTTGCTAACCTCGCCGACTATAACATGTGGGACCCAGCTGTTAGGTTTGACCTGGACCAACTGGGTTGACTGCTGACATCATGATGACGTCATGCTAATGCAATAAATTCATTTTTGATTTAATCATAATTTCAGAAAATGTTTAAACCTTTGACAATTCATATAAAATAATCTATAACTCGGATGATAATAATTTATATATGAAAATTGCTCAAAAAAATACAACGAATCTATGCAATCCGTTTGTCTGTCACATGCCAATAACATGATGAGCATGAATCCTTCCCTCTGGTTCATCTGTCCAGAAAATGCCAAACGCCGGGAAAACATCCCTAGATGTTTTCCCTCTTCGTCTATATCATGTAGCACTGCGATACGTCACCCCTCGCACTGCATATTGCCATGTCATGCATCGTGATGCATCTGTTTGCTTTATATTTATTGTTTCTTCCCCCTCTTCTCTCCGGTAGACACCGAGACTGATGCTGCTACTATGTACGACTACGGTGTCGACGACCCCTCCTTCTCGACAGAGCTTCCAGGCAAGCAAAACCCCCTTGATCATTCTGATACCGCCTACTCTTTCCTTCTATTGCTTGCATTAGAGTAGTGTTACTATTACTGCCTTACCGTTACTCCTATACTGCTGCATAGCATGTCCTTGCTACTAGTGCTGATAATTACATGTTCTCCTATATGCTTAGTATAGGTTTTCTAGTATTCCATCAGTGGCCCTACATTCTTGTCCGTCTGCCATACTATACTATCGGGCTGTTATCCCTTTGGGCGGCGATCACTGATATATACTACATACTACTATAACACATGATACTATTCGAAAGTGGGGGTTGAAGGGATAGGTGGTTCCATCCAGGTAGTGGTGGGACTGGGTTCCCAAGCCCCCCCCCCCTGAGTGATTGTTTGTGGCGAACGACAGGGCATGTTGAGACACCTAGGACAGAGGTGGGCCTGGTCCCTGTCGGTGTCCGCAGTTATTACTTAACAAGATTGGTATTTGATCTGAGCTGGCCACTAGCGTTTTCGCACTAACTGCCACGCGGGATGAGTTATGGGCACTCGCACTACTAGGAAAATGCTTATAGATAGAAGTTTACCAGTAGCGAGTTTTTGTGACCCCACGCTACTAGTAACTACCAGTAGCGCTGTGTAGAAAACACGCTACTACTAACATATAACAACAGCGTTTGTTTGCTTGGGCCGCGCTACTGTTACATGGGCCGCAGGGCAGAATCAGTAGCACACTTAGCTGTAACGTTTGTTCTGAAAGGGCGCTACAGCTGGTGGGCTTAGCAGTAGCATGGTGCTCCAACCAGCGCTACTACTATAGCTAAAGAAAATCGTCCCGATCGAGCGCCCCCACACCCCCCTCCTCTCACAATCGATCCCCTCCGCCCGACAATGACGCCGCCGCAGTTAGGGTTTGTCCTCGGCCGCCTCACCCCCGTCGATGGTGCCGTGCGCCGCCACCACGCGTGGTCGCCTCTCGCCTCCTCCGACGCTCCAGCCCTGTAAGTCCCCCTCTCGATCTCCTCCTCCTTGCGCGCGCCACAGTAGCTCCTCTCGATCTCTCGATTAGGGTTCATCGTAGGGGATCCAATCGATTTGCCGCGGCGGCTCGCCATGTTTTGGGATTTAGGGATTGCACGGTGGCTCCGCGCTTCGATGCATGGCTCCAATCGATTTTCCGCGGCGGCTCGCCACTCCCCTTGTTGCCCCTACGCGGCGCTCCACCCTCTCTGTTAATTAGTATCACATATGGATTAATAGGATTAGTATCACATATGGATTAATAGGATTAGTATCACATATGCATCTCTAGATCCTACTGTTAATTAGTATCACATAGGGGAGAGAGTAGAGGATTTTGTTGCTCACCGAAACTTAGGAGAGAGTAGAGAGAAGTAGCTAGAGAAGTAGAGGCTTTTAGCACATATAATTGAAAGTTGGGTTTCAATTCTTGGCTGCTTCCCCTGGAGGAGTGGTGGCGGCGGCGGTGCCTAGTGTTCTAGGGTTTAGAGAGGGGGCGTCCATGTCGTGCCTTTTCCGGAGAGGAGCCACGGGCGGCATCGGTTGTCGTGTGCTGTTTCATGAACGCCTCCACATGCTCAAGTTTGTCGATGGTGGTCGTAGGATCGGCTCCCCTTCTGAACGCCTCCACATCGGTCGTTTCGAGAAGGGGTACGTGGGGTGCACCTTCGGTCTGCACTTTGCATCGTTTAAGTTCGACCTACTATATGATTGGCTCCTTTTCCTCTCTTTACGTATTTCCCACTTGTTGCTGACATGATTGTTGGTTTGGTTCTGCTCCGTGCCTGGCTGGGAGGAATTTTGGTGGTTTTCATGTTGGGGTTTGGGTTGGTTGTTTGATGTGTGCTTATTGTTACCAGGGTGTTGCCGATTTGGCATTGGATTGGGCTGGCTCATGTTTGATTTTTTGCTTTGTGGTTGGGTGGTTTCGACTTTTCTGATGTGATGTTATGGATATTGCTTCTATAGGAGTGTAAGTGCTCGGTTTAGGTTGTATCAAGTGTTTTCCTTGTTGTTTCTCAAATTAACCCTAATGAATATTGATGGTCAAATGGGTTAGTGTTCGGTTTGGTTAACAAATGTAGATTTTTTTGAGGTGATGTTCATGGCCAAAATAGTATGGGCTTGGCCACTAGGTGTTGTTCATTTGAGAGACAAAGCCACAATCTCATGTTACTATCATAGAAAAATAGTTAATTTGTAAGTGTTATACTCAGAAATCATCAAGATTTAGGATTACTGATATGAGAAGGGGGTAGTTTATTTAGTGTGCGTTGTTGTGATTAACTAAGATGAGATGAGATCAAAGTATTGTTATGTTTTGCCAAAATTTGTTTGTTACATCTCTAGATTATTGAGCTACTAGTATTGTTTAACCTTGTGTTTAGTGCAAATTTCATGCTGATAGCGACACTTCATCTGAAGAGTTCGGGACATTAGTTTACTAGATTGCTAGCTTTCTTGGTATGCTTCGTTGGCAATTTGCTGACAGGATTCTAATTTTGTTTGAGTCCGCGACGGAATAAGTTGGACACAGATTTGAGGTGCGCATGAAACTCTTGTGTTTTATCATACAATACTCTACTTTTGCAATTTGTGATTGTTGGACTGAACTTTATGTTTACTTTTTAGTTGTTATTTTACTTACCATGTGAACTCTAGCTATGAAAACTTTATGTTTACTTTTTGGATCGTTAATCCTTTAATCATATTGCTTTAGGAAAATTGCGCCACCACCACCACCACCACCATGTCGATGGTGCAAGTCAAGGTGCGCTAGCAGCCTTGCAACTGGCACGTTGTTTGGCATCTACTTCGAGTCTAGTTTTCTCCATGCGGCGGTAATAAATTATATGAAACTAGTAACTACTATTTTTTTTAGTGTTATTGGCATTAATGCATCGTGTATATATCATTTTGCTTTTTGTACACAGATCGTCCCATGCAATGTGAGGTCGAATTCAACAACATTGGAGACTCGTGACATTTGAGGCTCTGGGGCCCCTACACTATGGAGATCGAGAAAGGACGAAAGATGACGCGGGTGGGAGGAGATGGATGGGTCCGTTTCATTGACAACTTGCTTATCACCGGTGGTGAGTTGATCAGCTTCTCCTTCAGAGCTAAAAGACCCAAGCTGGCCATGATTTATATCAACAAAGCAGAAGATTAATTATGAGGATGATGAGGATGATGACGACCCACTCGGTGATGCCATCGTAGCTCAAAGAATGAAGTTGAGCGAGGAGGAGGTGTGCAACCTATGGGACATCATTCCGCCACGTGCTGACTTCGTCGGGGTGCCATTCGTGACCCGCCTGACAAGTACCATGGTTGATGGTATGTTGCATTTACTGTAGTTTTTAGAGTAATTTGATGATATGCTTTATTGTTATACTTAGTGTAGAGTCCGATGATATATATGCATAGTGAATCTTATATGCTTTATTGTTATACTTTAGTGTAGAGTCCGATCATATATGCTTAGTGAATCTTATATGCTTACTGAATCTTATATGCTTAGTGAATCTATGCTTAGTGAATCTTATATGCTTTATTGTTATACTTAGTGTAGAGTCCGATGATATATATGCTTAGTGAATCTTATATGCTTAGTGAATCTTATATGCTTTATTATTATACTTAGTGTAGAGTCCGGTGATATATATACTTAGTGTAGAGTCCGATGATATATATGCTTAGTATAGAGTCCGATGATATATATGCTTCGTGTAGAATGTGTGAGGCTACTTATTAATTGATATGTTTTTCTTATTCAGAAATTGCCAAAGAGCCTATCTGAGAGTTGTGGTATCAAGCCTGATGAAGAAGACTCTGCAGGAATACGCCTTACCGCAAGGGGCTCCGTCACCACTTGTGCGTACGGCATGGACACGGACGGTCGCACACACTTCAACTCGGTTGGGTGGAAGAGCTTTCTGGTCGGTAAGAATCTTCATGTTGGACAGGCAATCCTAATTACTATCAGGAACAACCACCGCCCAGGCTTGAGGATGATGGTCGTCATCGATATCGTCTAGAACTTCATATGCATGCGTGTGGCTGTTGAACCATATATATGCTAGTATGACTACCTAGTAGCCTTATCAACTATGATCTATCCATGCATTGTTGACTACTATATGAGTTTATGAGATTGTGTAGTTATATTAAATGTGGTACTGTCGTTAATGTTTGTGAGATGGTTCGTGAACTTAGTTTATTTGCATCGGACTTGTCTTGATTTCCATGAATATTGCACCGATCGCTTTTTTTTTATTTTTATTTCTATTTGCCTAGTTGTAGCGTGAGAGAAAATAGGCGCTACTACTACGTGATGATAGTAGTAATTTGGTGGAGGAAGCAGCGCTACTAATAAGTATTTTAGCTGCAGCGCTTGTTCAAAACACGCCATCGTTAAATAATAGTTGTAGCGCTTTAGCAAGAAGCAGTGGTGCCCGCCATCGGTATGTAAAAACCAGCGCCACTAGTAAGCTTTTCTCTAGTAGTGTCGACATCGTACGATTTCTTCCGAAAGCTTTTCAGACATCACAGATGAGCGGCACGCGCCTGGGCGGTCTGCGTAAGCAGCTTCTTTATATAAATAGGTAGCCATGGATGATCCCGGCCGTCCTCTCAATGTGCAGGAGTGCAAAGGGCGATGGGCCCAAGACCCCTGAGCACTTAGGATGTAGACCGGCATGCTAACCTCTCTGGAGAGCCTATGTAGGACTACGACGTCTTGATCTTCTAAGGTCGGGCATTACCCAGGAAAGTATGTCCGGCCAGAGGTGATTGAGCGTATCGGGTAATGTGGTCCACCCCTGCAGGGAAGTATTCCGACCTCTTACAACTAAAACCGGATACTTAATAAAACAGACCCAGATAAGTGAAAGATACAACCTAGTGATCGCTCTCTGCACGGAGACGAGCAGAGGATCTCCGGATAGGATTATTGTTATACAATGATACTTGTTACCATACCAGGTACTCTCTTCTACTGCTTCAAGATGGTGGCTTCCAGAAGGCGTAGTCTTCGATAGGACTAGCTTCTCCCCCCCTTATTTTGGCATTCTATAGTTTAGTCCATAGATACTACCGCTTTTATTGATACCGAGGCATATGTAGTGTAGATCTGATGTAAGTCTTGTGAGTACTTTGATGAGTACTCACGGTTGCTTTGCTACCTCTTTTCCCCTATATCTGATTGCTGCGATCAGATGGCGGATCCCAGGAGCCAGATGCCACCACCGACGACTACTACTACCCTGACGGAGCCTACTACTATGTGGAGGCCGCCGACGACCAGGAGTAGTTAGGAGGCTCCCAGGCAACAGGCCTTGCCTTTTTTATCATTGTTGTTTTTGTGCTAGCCTTCTTAAGGCAGACTTGTTTACTTATGTTTGTACTCAGATATTGTTGCTTCCACTGACTCATTTGTATTCGATCCCTCGAGGCCCCTAGCTCGTATTACTTTAATTTGTGTTTAGAGTTGTGTTGTGATATCTTCCTGTGAGCCTCTGATCTTGATTATGCACATTTGCATGTATGATTAGTGCACGATTGAATCGAGGGTGTCACATAAAGCGAACACATATCATGGCATTAGGCGATTTGTGACACTTGCATGAAATATATTGCACATAAATTTGTATGTGTGTCTGCATATATTGTAATATCCTTAAATATCTATTTTTCATCAGGTGTTCTTTAGTATTTTGATACATATCTTCAAGTGTAGGGTCAATATGTTGATAGAGGTTTCTAGTGTATGACTATGTGTACACAAATAAAGAATAGAACAGCACACAAGGTATTTATGAGGAGCTTGTCATTGAATCTTTGGCATTGTTAGTTTACTCATTTTTCATGGTCCGATGTGTCCTTTACATATTCCGTGTGTCCAGTAATGAGCTGACTACATGTGCATGCTTTGTAGGTATAAAATCAAAATGACATGGCCTTTAACAAACATAAAGAAACATTATTCCATCAGGTTTTTCTTTGTTTGGTCCATAGTTTGCATAAACCTACAATTCAATATAGAAAGTAATGGTGACTTGCACCCCTTAACCTGCTCAAAACTAGTCCAACTAACTAAGATTTACATATTCACGTGTCGACTTGAATTTTTTGCTATAGCAGACTAGATACATGTTATAAAATATATACTAGTAATACCATGCAAAAAGTATAAAAGTTTACTATAAATAATTTTTAGTGTAACATGGCTGAAGTCTATCACAAGATCAATTTGGTATGACCTATGTCAAAAGTTCATAGCCACATCTATCTTTCCACAATCTTAGTGTCGATGGCGTATTTGATCAAGCATTTGTTGTTTACGAGCTTATTTTCTCTAGAGCCTAACTGGAAGTTTATTTACATATTTTTGTTGGAGAACACCTCTGCATAGCAAAACCATCATTTTTTAGTTTCAATTTGATTATCTAATAAATAAGATTATATGCATCTATAATGATACTAATTAAACCATCATAGCTTCATATTTCTCTTTGAATTTTGGGACGCACATATTATTTTTGCGGTTGTGACACATGATTTGGCCTTCTTTCCTTATTTATTCAAGCATCACTTTGATCCTAATTAGTCCCTTCATTCCTAGGCCCTAACGATGTCTCATGCTTCCCCTCTCCCTCATCTTGTACCACAGATCCACTACCTCCTCCCCCTTTCCCAGCTCATCCTCTTGAAGGAAATATGCCCTAGAGGCAATAATAAAGTTATTATTTATTTCCTCATATCATGATAAATGTTTATTATTCATGCTAGAATTGTATTAACCGGAAACATAATATATCTGTGAATACATAGACAAAACTAAAGTCACTAGTATGCCTCTACTTGACTAGCTCATTAATCAAAGATGGTTATGTTTCCTAACCATAGACATGTGTTGTCATTTGATTAGTGGATCACATCATTAGGAGAATGATGTGATTGACATGACCCATTCCGTTAGCCTAGCACTTGATCGTTTAGTATACTGCTATTGCTTTCTTCATGACTTATACAAATTCCTGCAACTATGAGATTGTGCAACTCCTGTTTACCGAAGAACACTTTGTGTGCTACCAAAGGTCACAACGAATCGGGTGATTATAAATGTGCTCTCTGGTGTTTCGAAGGTACATGTTGGGTTGGCATAATTCAAGATTAGGTTTTGTCACTCCGATTGTCGGAGAGGTATCTCTGGGCCCTCTCGGTAATACTCATCACCTAAGCCTTGCAAGCATTATAACTAATGAGTTAGTTATGAGATGATGTATTACGTAAGCGAGTAAAGAGACTTGCCGTAACGAGATTGAACTAGGTATTGGATACCGACGATCAAATCTCGGGCAAGTAACATACCGATGACAAAGGAACAACGATGTTGTTATGCGGTTTGACCGATAAAGATCTTCGTAGAATATGTAGGAACCAATATGGACATCCAGATCCCGCTATTGGTTATTGACCAAGAATGGTTCTAGGTCATGTCTACATAGTTCTCGAACCCGTAGGGTCCGCACGCTTAACGTTACGATGACAGTTTTATTATGAGTTTATAAGTTTTGATGTACCAAAGTTTGTTCGGAGTCCCGGATGTGATCACGGACATGACGAGGAGTCTCGAAATGGTCGAGACATAAAGATTGATATATTGGACGACTATATTCGGACACCGGAAGTGTTCCGGGTGATTTCGGAGAAAACCGGAGTGCCGGAGGGGTTACCGGAACCCCCCGGGGAAGTATTGGGCCTTAGTGGGCCTGAGGGGAGAGAGAGGGCAGCAGCCCAGGAGGTGGCGCGCCCCCTCCCAAGGGGAGTCCGAATTGGACTAGGGGAGGGGGGCGCGGCCCCTCTTTCCCTCTCCCTCTCCCCCTCTTTCCTTCCCCCTTCCTCCTTCCTAGTTGGACTAGGAAAGGGGAGTCCTACTCCCACTAGGAGGAGGACTCCCCCCTCCTTGGCGCGCCCCAAGGGCCGGCCGGCCTCCCCCCTTGCTCCTTTATATACGGGGGGGGGCACCCCATAGACACACAAGTTGATCTACGGATCGTTCCTTAGCCGTGTGCGGTGCCCCCCTCCACCATATTCCACCTCGGTCATATTGTCACGGAGTTTAGGCGAAGCCCTGTGCCGGTAGAACATCATCATCGTCACCACGCCGTCGTGCTAACGAAACTCATCTCCGGAGCTCGGCTGGATCGGAGGCCGGAGATCTTCATCGAGCTGAACGTGTGCTGAACTCGGAGGCTCCGTACGTTCGGTGCTTGGATCGGTCGGATCGTGAAGACGTACAACTACATCAACCGTGTTGTGCTAACGCTTCCGCTTATGGTCTATGAGGGTACGTGGACGAACACTCTCCCCTCTCGTTGTTATGCCATCACCATGATCTTGCGTGTGCGTAGGAAATTTTTTGAAATTACTACGTTCCCCAACAGTGGTATCAGAGCCAGGTTTTATGCGTTGATGTTATATGCACGAGTAGAACACAAGTGAGTTGTGGGTGATACAAGTCATACTGCTTACCATCATGTCATACTTTGGTTCGACGGTATTGTGAGATGAAGCGGCCCGGACCGACATTACGTGTACGCTTACGCGAGACTGGTTTCACCGTTACGAGCACTCGTGCTTAAAGGTGGCCGGCGGGTGTCTGTCTCTCTCAATTTAGCTGAATCGAGTGTGGCTACACCCGGTCCTTGCGAAGGTTAAAACAGCACCAACTTGACGAACTATCATTGTGGCTTTTGATGCGTAGGTAAGAACGGTTCTTGCTAAGCCCGTAGCAGCCACATAAAATTTGCAACAACAAAGTAGAGGACATCTAACTTGTTTTTGCAGGGCATGTTGTGATGTGATATGGTCAAGACGTGATGCTATATTTTATTGTATGAGATGATCATGTTTTGTAACCGGTTATCGGCAATCGGCAGGAGCCATATGGTTGTCGCTTATTGTATGAAATGTAAACGCTACTGTAATTGCTTTACTTTATCACTAAGCGGTAGCGATAGTCGAGAAGCAATAGATGGCGAACGACAACGATGCTACGATGGAGATCAAGGTGTCGCTACCGGTGACGATGGTGATCACGACGGTGCTTGAAGATGGAGATCACAAGCACAAGATGATGATGGCCATATCATATCACTTATATTGATTGCATGTGATGTTTATCCTTTATGCATCTTATCTTGCTTTGATTGACGGTAGCATTTTAAGATGATCTCTCACTAAAATTATCAAGAAGTGTTCTCCCGAGTATGCACCGCTGCCAAAGTTCGTCGTGCCCACACCACGTGATGATCGGGTGTGATAAGCTCTACGTCCATCTACAACGGGTGCAAGCCAGTTTTGCACACGCGGAATACTCAGGTTAAACTTGACGAGCCTAGCATATGCAGATATGGCCTCGGAACACGGAGAACGAAAGGTCGAGCGTGAATCATATAGTAGATATGATCAACATAGTGATGTTCACCATTGAAAACTACTCCATCTCACGTGATGATCGGTTATGGTTTAGTTGATTTGGATCACGTGATCACTAGATGGCTAGAGAGATGTCTGTCTAAGTGGGAGTTCTTAAGTAATATGATTAATTGAACTTAAATTTATCATGAACTTAGTACCTGATAGTATCTTGCTTGTCTATGTTTGTTTCTAGATGGATGGCTCGTGCTGTTGTTCCGTTGAATTTTAGTGCATTCCTTGAGAAAGCAAAGTTGAAAGATGATGGTAGCAATTACACGGATTGGGTCCGTAACCTGAGGATTATCCTCATTGCTGCATGTAAAAGTTACGCCCCGAAGCACCGCTGGGTGCGAGCCTCGCCGCCGATGTAACCGACGACGTTAAGAACGTCTGGCGAGCAAAGTCGATGACTACTCTATAGTTCAGTGTGCCATGCTTTACGGCTTAGAACCGGGTCTTCAACGACGTTTTGAACGTCATGGAGCATATGAGATGTTCCAGAGTTGAAGTTAATATTTCAAGCAAATGCCCGATTGAGAGATATGAAGTCTCCAATAAGTTCTATAGCTGCAAGATGGAGGAGAATAGTTCGTCGGTGAACACATACTCGTAATGTCCGGGTATAATAATCACTTGATTCAACTGGGAGTTAATCTTCCCGATGATAGTGTCATTGATGTAATTCTCCAATCACTACCACCAAGTTACAAGAGCTTTGTGATGAACTATAATATGCAAGGGATGAACAAGACTATTCTCGAGCTCTTCGCAATGCTAAAAGCTGGAGGTAGAAATCAAGAAGGAGCATCAAGTGTTGATGGTCAACAAGACCACTAGTTTCAAGAAAAGGGCAAAGGAAAGAAGAAGGGAACTTCAAAAGAACGGCAAGCAAGTTGCTGCTCAAGAGAAGAAACCCAAGTCCGGACCTAAGCACTGGCGAGTGCTTCTACCGCAAGCGATCGTCATCGAAGCGGAACTGCCCCAAGTATTTGGCGGATAAGAAGGATGGCAAAGTGAACAAAGGCATATGTGATATACATGTTATTGATATGTACCTAACTAGAGCTCGTAGTAGCACCTGGGTATTTGATACTGGTTCTGTTGCTAATATTTTCAACTCGAAACAGGGACTACGGAATAAGCGAGCACTGGCCAAGGACGAGGTGACGATGCGCGTGGGAAACGGTTCCAAAGTCGATGTGATCGCGGTTGGCACGCTACCTCTACATCTACCTTCGGGATTAGTTTTAGACCTGAATAATTGTTATTTGGTGCCAGCGTTGAGCATGAATATTATATCTGGATCTTGTTTAATGCGAGACGGTTATTCATTTAAATCAGAGAATAATGGTTGTTCTATTTATATGAGTAATATGTTTTATGGTCATGCACCCTTGAAGAGTGGTCTATTTTTGATGAATCTCGATAGTAGTGATACACATATTCATAATGTTGAAACCAAAAGATGCAGAGTTGATAATGATAGTGCAACTTATTTGTGGTAATCGCCGTTTAGGTCATATCGATTGTAAAACGATGAAGAAACTCCATACCGATAGACTTTGGAATCACTTGATTATGAATCACTTGGTACTTGCGAACCGTGCTCGATGGGCAAGATGACTAAAACACCGTTCTCGGTACTATGGAGAGAGCAACAGATTTGTTGGAAATCATACATATGAGATGTATGTGGTCCGATGAATGTTGAGGCTCGTGGCGGATATCGTTATTTTCTCACCTTCACAGATGATTTAAGCAGATATGGGTATATCTATTTAATGAAACATAAGTCTGAAACATTTGAAAAGTTCAAAGAATTTCAGAGTGAAGTGGAAAATCATCGTAACAAGAAAATAAAGTTTCTACGATCTGATCGTGGAGGAGAATATTTGAGTTACGAGTTTGGTTTACATTTGAAACAATGCGGAATAGTTTCGCAACTCACGCCACCCGGAACACCACAACGAAATGGTGTGTCCGAACGTCGTAATCGTACTTTACTTGATATGGTGCGATCTATGATGTCTCTTACCGATTTACCGCTATCGTTTTGGGGTTATGCTTTAGAGACGGCCGCATTCACGTTAAATAGGGCACCATCAAAACCGCTGAGACGACTCCTTATGAACTGTGGTTTGGCAAGAAACCAAAGTTGTCGTTTCTTAAAGTTTGAGCTGCGATGCTTATGTGAAGAAACTTCAACCAGATAAGCTCGAACCCAAATCGGAGAATGTGTCTTCATAGGATACCCAAAAGAGATCATTGGGTACACCTTCTATCACAGATCCGAAGGCAAGACATTCGTTGTTAAGAATGGATCCTTTCTAGAGAAGGAGTTTCTCTCAAAGAAGTGAGTGGGAGGAAAGTAGAACTTGATGAGATAATCAGTATCTACTCCCTTATTGGAAAGTAGTTCATCACGAAAACCGGTTCTGTGACGACTACACCAATTAGTGAGGAAGCTAATGATATTGATCATGAAACTTCAGATCAAGTTTCTCTTGAACCTCGTAGGTCTACAGAGTAAGATCCGCACTGAGTGGTACGGTAATCCTATTCTAGAAGTCATGTTACTTGACCATGATGAACCTACGAACTATGAGGAAGCGATGATGAGCCCAGATTTCGCAAAATGGCTAGAGGCCATGAAATCGAGATGGGATCCATGTATGAAAACAAAGTATGGACTTTGGTTGACTTGCCCGATGATCGGCAAGCCATTGAGAATAAATGGATCTTTAAGAAGAAGACTGACGCTGATGGTAATGTAACTGTCTATAAAGCTCGACTTGTTGCAAAAGGTTTTTGACAAGTTCAAGGTGTTGACTACGGTGAGACTTTCTCACCCGTAGTGATGCTTAAGTCTGTCCGAATCTTGTTAGCTATTGCTGCATTTCATGATTATGAAATTTGGCAAATGGATGTCAAGACTGCATTCTTGAATGGATTTCAAGAAGAAGAGTTGTATATGATGCAGCCGGAAGGTTTTGTTGATCCAAAAGGTGCTAACAAAGTGTGCAAGCTCCAAATGCTCCATTTATGGACTGGTGCAAGCATCTCGAGTTGGAATAAACGCTTTGATAGTGTGATCAAAGATATGGTTTTATCTGAGACTTTTGGAGAAGCCTCAGATTTACAAGAAAGTGAGTGGGAGCTCAGAGCATTTCTAGTTTTGTATGTAGATGACATATTATTAATTGGAAATGATATAGAATTTCTGGAAAGCATAAAGGGATACTTGAATAAAAGTTTTTCAATGAAAGACCTCGGTGAAGCTGCTTATATATTGGGCATCAAGATCTATAGAGATAGATCAAGACGCTTAATAGGACTTTCACAAAGCACATACCTTGACAAAATTTTGAAAAAGTTCAAAATGGATCAGGCAAAGGAAGGATTCTTGCATGTGCTACAAGGTGTGAAGTTGAGTCAAACTCAATGCCCGACCACATCAGAGGATAGAGAGAAAATGAAAAATGTTCCCTATGCTTCAGCCATAGGCTCTATCATGTATGCAATGCTGTGTACCAGACCTGACGTATGCATAGCAATAAGCTTGGCAGAAGGTACCAAAGTAATCCAGAGTGGATCATCGACAGCGGTCAAGAACATCCTGAAATACCGAAAAGGACTAAGGATATATTTCTCAGATATGGAGGTGACAAAGAGCTAGTCGTAAATGGTTACGCTAATGCAAGCTTTGACACCGATCCGACGATTCTAAATCGCAAACCGGATACGTGTTTTTATTAAACGGTGGAGCTGTAAGTTGGTGCAGTTCTAAACAAAGCGTCGTGGCGAGATCTACATGTGAAGCGGAGTACATAGCTGCTTCTGAAGCAGCGAATGAAGGAGTCTGGATGAAGGAGTTCATTACCGATCTAGGTGTCATACCTAGTGCATCGGGACCAATGAAGATCTTACGTGATAATCTTGGTGCAATTGCCTTGGCAAAGGAATCCAGATTTCACAAGAGGACCAAGCACATCAAGAGACGCTTCAATTCCATTCGGGACCAAGTCCAAGTGGGAGACATAGAGATTTGCAAGATACATACGGATCTGAATATTGCAGACCCGTTGACTAAGCCTCTCTCACGAGCAAAACATGATCAGCACCAAGACTCCATGGGTGTTAGAATCATTACTATGTAATCTAGATTATTGACTCTAGTGCAAGTGGGAGACTGAAGGAAATATGCCCTAGAGGCAATAATAAAGTTATTATTTATTTCCTCATATCATGATAAATGTTTATTATTCATGCTAGAATTGTATTAACCAGAAACATAATACATGTGTGAATACATAGACAAAACTAAAGTCACTAGTATGCCTCTACTTGACTAGCTCATTAATCAAAGATGGTTATGTTTCCTAACCATAGACATGTGTTGTCATTTGATTAGTGGGATCACATCATTAGGAGAATGATGTGATTGACATGACCCATTCCGTTAGCCTAGCACTTGATCGTTTAGTATATTGCTATTGCTTTCTTCATGACTTATACAAAGTTCCTGCAACTATGAGATTGTGCAACTCCCGTTTACCGGAAGAACACTTTGTGTGCTACCAAACGTCACAACGTAACTGGGTGATTATAAAGGTGCTCTACAGGTGTTTCCGAAGGTACATGTTGGGTTGGCATAATTCAAGATTAGGTTTTGTCACTCCGATTGTCGGAGAGGTATCTCTGGGCCCTCTCGGTAATACTCATCACCTAAGCCTTGCAAGCATTATAACTAATGAGTTAGTTATGAGATGATGTATTACAGAACGAGTAAAGAGACTTGCCGGTAACGAGATTGAACTAGGTATTGGATACCGACGATCAAATCTCGGGCAAGTAACATACCGATGACAAAGAGAACAACGTATGTTGTTATGCGGTTTGACCGATAAAGATCTTCGTAGAATATGTAGGAACCAATATGGACATCCAGGTCCCGCTATTGGTTATTGACCAAGATGAAGGAAATATGCCCTAGAGGCAATAATAAAGTTATTATTTTTTCCTTATTTCATGATAAATGTTTATCATTCATGCTGGAATTGTATTAAACGGAAACATAATACATGTGTGAATGCATAGACAAACAGAGTGTCACTAGTATGCCTCTACTAGACTAGCTTGTTAATCAAAGATGGTTATGTTTCCTAACCATGAACAAACGGTTGTTATTTGATTAGCAAGGTCACATCATTAGTTGAATGATCTGATTGACATGACCCATTCCATTAGCTTAGCACACGATCGTTTAGTATGTTGCTACTGCTTTTATCCATGACTTATACATGTTCCTATAACTATGAGATTATGCAACTCCTGTTTACCGGAGGAACACTTTGGGTGCTACCAAACGTCACAACGTAACTGGGTGATTATAAAGGAGTACTACAGGTGTCTCTAAAGGCAGATGTTGGGTTGGCGTATTTCGAGATTAGGTTTTGTCACTCCGATAGTCGGAGAGGTATCTCTGGGCCCTCTCGGTAATACGCATCACTTAAGCCTTGCAAGCATTACAACTAATGAGTTAGCTGTGAGATGATGTATTACAGAACGAGTAAAGAGACTTGCCGGTAACGAGATTGAACTAGGTATTGGTGAAGGAAATATGCCCTAGAGGCAATAATAAAGTTATTATTTATTTCCTTATTTCATGATAAATGTTTATCATTCATGCTAGAATTGTATTAACCGGAAACATGATACATGTGTGAATGCATAGACAAACAACATGTCACTAGTATGCCTCTACTAGACTAGCTTGTTAATCAAAGATGGTTATGTTTCCTAACCATGAACAAGGAGTTGTTATTTGATTAACAAGGTCACATCATTAGTAGAATGATCGATTGACATGACCCATTCCCTTAGCTTAGCACACGATCGCTTAGTATGTTGCTACTGCTTTTATCCATGACTTATACATGTTCCCGTAACTATGAGATTATGCAACTCCGTTTACGGAGGAACACTTTGGTGCTACCAAACGTCACAACGAATCGGGTGATTATAAAGGAGTACTACAGTGTCTCCAAAGGCGATGTTGGGTTGGCGTATTTGAGATTAGGTTTTGTCACTCCGATTGTCGGAGAGGTATCTCTGGGCCCTCTCGGTAATGCACATCACTTAAGCCTTGCAAGCACTACAACTAATGAGTTAGTTGTGAGATGATGTATTACGGAACGAGTAAAGAGACTTGCGTAACGAGATTGAACTAGGTATTGGATACCGACGATCGAATCTCGGGCAAGTAACATACCGATGACAAAGGGAACAACGTATGTTGTTATGCGGTCCGACCGACAAAGATCTTCGTAGAATATGTAGGAACCAATATGGGCATCCAGGTCCCGCTGTTGGTTATTGACCGTGAATAGTTCTAGGTCATGTCTACATTGTTCTCGAACCGTAGGGTCCGCACGCTTAAGGTTCGACGGCGATTATTATGAGTTTATGTATTTTGATGTACGAAGGAGTTCGAGTCCGGATGTGATCACGGACATGACGAGGAGTCTCGGAATGGTCGAGACATAAAGATTGATATATTGAAGCCTATGTTTGGAGTTGGAATGGTTCCGGATTAAAACGGAATTTCTGGGAAAACCGGAGGTTACCGGAACCCCCGGAGGTAAATGGGCCTCGGTGGGCCTTGAGGGAGAAGAGGAGGGGCGGCCAGGAGGTGGCGCGCCCTCCCCCCAGTCCGAATAGGACAGGAGGGGCGGCGCCCTTTCCTCTTCCCCTCCCCCAAACCTAGTCCAACTAGGAAGGGGGAGTCCTACTCCCGGTGAGGAGTAGGACTCCTCCCGCCGCCTCATCTAGGGCCGGCCGGCCTCCCCCTCCCTCCTTTATATACGGGGCAGGGGGCACCTTGGAACACACAAGTTGATCGTGAGATCGTTCCTTAGCCGTGTGCGGTGCCCCTCCACCATATTCCACCTCGGTTATACCGTCCGTGAAGCTTAGGCGAAGCCTGCGCCGGTGAAACATCAAGATCGTCCACCACGCCGTCGTCTTGTGGAACTCTCCCTCGACACTCGGCTGGATCGAGTACGAGGGACGCCATCGAGCTGTACGTGTGTCAAGAACTCGGGGCGCCGAGTAACGGCGCCGGATCGGTCGGATCGCGAGGAGAACGTCGACTACTTCCTCTACGTTGTGATCGCTTCCGCCGGGTCTCACGAGGGTACGTAGACAACACTCTCCCATCTCGTTGCTATACATCACCATGATCTTGCGTGTGCGTAGGAAAATTTTTGAAATTACTCGTTACCCAACAAGTGGCATCCGAGCCTAGGTTTTTATATGGTTTGATGTTTTGCACGAGTAGAACACAAGTGAGTTGTGGGCGATACAAGTCATACTACCTACCAAAGCATGTCATACTTTGGTTCAGCGGTATTGTGAGATGAAGCGGCCTGACCGACATTACGCCAGACGCTTACGCGAGACTGGTTTCACCGCCACGAGCACTCGTTGCTTAAAGGTGACTGGTGGGTGTCTGTCTCTCTCACTTTAGTTGAACTGAGTGTGGCTACGCCCGGTCCTTGAGAAGGTTAAACGGAGTCTATTTGACGAAGTATCGTTGTGGTTTTGATGCGAGGTGAGACTGGTTCTTGCTTAAGCCCGTAGCAGCCACGTAAAATTTGCAACAACAAAGTAGAGGACGTCTAACTTGTTTTTGCAGGGCATGTTGTGATGTGATATGGTCAAGACGTGATGCTATATTTTATTGTATGAGATGATCATGTTTTGTAACCGGTTATCGGCAATCGGCTGGAGCCATATGGTTGTCGCTTTATTGTATGCAATGCAATCGCTTCGTAATGCTTTACTTTATCACTAAGCGGTAGCGATAGTCGAGAAGCATAAGTTTGGCGAGACGACAACGATGCTACGATGGAGATCAAGGTGTCGCGCCGGTGACGATGGTGATCATGGTGGTGCTTTGCAAGATGGGGATCGTGAAGCACAAGATGATGATGACCATATCATATCACTTATATTGATTTGCATGTGATGTTTATCCTTTTATGCATCTTATCTTGCTTTGATTGACGGTAGCATTATAAGATGATCTCTCACTAAATTATCAAGAAGTGTTCTCCCCGAGTATGCACCGTTGCCAAAGTTCGTCGTGCCCGGACACCACGTGATGATCGGTGTGATAAGCTCTCACGTCCATCTACAACGGGTGCAAGCCAGTTTTGCACACGCAGAATACTCGGGTTATACTTGACGAGCCTAGCATATGCAGATATGGCCTCGGAACACGGAGACCGAAAGGTCGGCGTGAATCATATAGTAGATATGATCAACATAAGATGTTCACCATTGAAAACTACTCCATTTCACGTGATGATCGGTTATGGTTTAGTTGATTTGGATCACGTGATCACTTAGATGACTAGAGGATGTCTTTCTAAGTGGGAGTTCTTTAGTAATATGATTAATTGAACTTAAATTTATCATGAACTTAGTACCGATAGTATCTTGCTTGTTTATGTTTGATTGTAGATAGATGGCTCGTCTTTGTTGTTCCGTTGAATTTTAATGCGTTCCTTGAGAAAGCAAAGTTGAAAGATGATGGTAGCAATTACACGGATCGGGTCCGTAACTTGAGGATCATCCTCATTGCTGCACGTAAGAGCTACGTCTGGATGCACCGCTAGGTGACAACTCTTCTTTGAGCAACGCCGGATGTTATGAGCGTCTGGCGAGCAAAGCTCATGACTACTCTATAGTTCGATGTGCCATGCTTTACGGCTTAGAACCGGGACTTCAACGACGTTTTGAGCGTCATGGAGCATATGAGATGTTCCAGAGTTGAAGTTAATATTCCAACAGAATGCCCGGATTGAGAGATATGAAGTCTCCAATAAGTTCTATAGCTGCAAGATGGAGGAGAATAGTTACTGTTAGTGAGCATATACTCAGAATGTCCGGGTACTACAATCACTTGACACAATTGGGAGTTAATCTTCCGGATGATTGTGTCATTGATGTAATTCTCAATCACGCCACCAAGCTACAAAGGCTTCGTGATGAACTATAATATGCAAGGGTTAGTAAAGACTATGCTCGAGCTCTTCGCAATGCTAAAGGCTGCGGAGGTAGAAATCAAGAAGGAGCATCAAGTGTTGATGGTCAATAAGACCACTAGTTTCAAGAAGAAAGGCAAAGGAAGAAGAAGGAGAATCTCAAGAAGAACAGCAAGCAAGTTGTTTGCTCAGAGAAGAAACCCAAGTCCGGCCCTAAACCACAGGCCGAGTGCTTCTCTCGCAAGCGATAGTCCTTCGAAGCGGAACTGCCCCAAGTATTTGGCGGATAAGAAGGATGGCAAGGTGAACAAAGGTATATGTGATATACATGTTATTGATGTGTACCTTACTAGAGCTCGCAGTAGCACTGGTATTTGATATTGGTTACATTGCTAATATTTGCAACTCAAAGCAGGGACTACGGATTGCTTAACACGGCAAAGGACGAGGTGACGATGCGCGTGGGAAATGGTTCCAAAGTCGATGTGATCGCGGTCGGCACGCTACCTCTACATCTACCTTCGGGATTAGTTTTAGACCTAAATAATTGTTATTTGGTGCTGCGTTGAGCATGAACATTATATCTGGATCTTGTTTGATGCGAGACGGTTATTCATTTAAATCAGAGAATAATGGTTGTTCTATTTATATGAGTAATATCTTTTATGGTCATGCACCCTTGAGGAGTGGTCTATTTTTAATGAATCTCGATAGTAGTGATACACATATTCATAATGTTGAAACCAAAAGATGCAGAGTTGATAATGAAAGTGCAACTTATTTGTGGTAATTGCCGTTTAGGTCATATCGGTGTAAAGCGCATGAAGAAACTCCATCTTGATGGACTTTTGGAGTCACTTGATTATGAATCACTTGGCACTTGCGAACCGTGCCTCATGGGCAAGATGACTAGAACACCGTTCTCGGTACTATGGAGAGAGCAACAGATTTGTTGGAAATCATACATCTGAGATGTATGTGGTCCGATGAATGTTGAGGCTCGTGGCGGATATCGTTATTTTCTCACCTTCACAGATGACTTAAGCAGATATGGGTATATCTACTTAATGAAACATAAGTCTGAAACGTTTGAAAAGTTCAAAGAATTTCAGAGTGAAGTTGAAAATCATCGTAACAAGAAAATTAAGTTTCTACGATCGATCGTGGAGGTGAATATTTGAGTTCGAGTTTGGTCTACATTTGAAACAATGCGGAATAGTTTAGCAACTCACGCCACCCGAACACCACAACAGTAATGGTGTGTCCGAACGTCGTGTCGTGCTTTACTAGATATGGTGCGATCTATGATGTCTCTTCTGATTTACCGCTATCGTTTTGGGGTTATGCTCTAGAGGCGGCCGCATTCACACTGAATAGAACACCGTCGAAATCCGTTGAGACGACACCTTATGAACTGTGGTTTAGCAAGAAACCAAAGTTGTCGTTTCTTAAAGTTTGGGGATGCGATGCTTATGTGAAAAAGCTTCAACCCGATAAGCTCGAACCCAAATCGGAGAAATGTGTCTTCATAGGATACCCAAAGGAAACAGTTGGGTACACCTTCTATCACAGATCCGAAGGCAAGACATTCGTTGCTAAGAATGGATCCTTTCTAGAGAAGGAGTTTCTCTCGAAAGAAGTGAGTGGGAGGAAAGTGGAACTTGATGAGGTAATAGTACCTTCTCCCTTACTTGAAAGTAGTTAAATCGCGAAACCGGTTTCGAGACACCTACACCAGTAGTGAGGAAGTTGATGATGTTGATCATGAAACTTGAGATCAAGTTACGCAGAAACTCAGAGATCAACCAGAGTAAGATCCGCACTGAGTGGTGCGGTAATCCTGTTCGGAAGTCATGCTACTAGATCATGATGAACCTACGAACTATGAAGAAGCGATGGTGAGCCCAGATTCGCAAAATGGCTTGAGGCCATGAAATGCGAGATGGGATCCATGTATGAAAACAAAGTGTGGACTTTGGTTGACTTGCCCGAGGGTAGGCAAGCAATAGAAAACAAATGGATCTTCAAGAAGAAGACCGACGGCGACGGTAATGTTATCGTCTATAAAGCTCGACTTGTCGCAAAAGGTTTTCGACAAGTTCAAGGGATTGACTACGATGAGACCTTCTCACCCGTAGCGATGCTTAAGTCCGTCCGAATCATGTTAGCAATTGCCGCATTTTATGATTATGAAATTTGGCAAATGGATGTAAAGACGCATTCTGAATGGATTTACGGAAGAAGAGTTGTATATGATACAACCGAAGGTTTTATCGATCCAAAGGGAGCTAACAAAGTGTGCAAGCTCCAGCGATCCATATATGGACTGGTGCAAGCATCTCGGAGTTGGAATAAGCGCTTTGATAGTGTGATCAAAGCATTTGGGTTTGTCTGAGACTTTTGGAGAAGCTGTATTTACAAGAAAGTGAGTGGGAGCTCAGAGCATTTCGATATTATATGTGGATGACATATTGCTGATCGGAAATGATATGGAATTCTGGATAGCATAAAGGGATACTTGAATAAGAGTTTTCAATGAAAGACCTCGGTGAAGCTGCTTACATATTGGGCATTAAGATCTATAGAGATAGATCAAGGCGCTTAATTGGACTTTCACAAAGCACATACCTTGACAAAGTTTTGAAGAAGTTCAAAATGGATCAAGCAAAGAAAGGGTTCTTGCACGTGTTACAAGGTGTGAAGTTGAGTAAGACTCAATGCCCGACCACTGCAGAAGATAGAGAGAAAATGAAAGATGTTCCTATGCTTCAGCCATAGGCTCTATCATGTATGCAATCTTGTGTACCAGACTGATGTGTGCCTTGCTATAAGTCTAGCAGGAGGTACCAAAGTAATCCAGAGTGGATCATGGACAGCGGTCAAGAACATCTGAAATACGAAAAGGACTAAGGATATGTTTCTCGTATATGGAGGTGACAAAGAGCTCATAAATGGCGGTTACGTTGATGCAAGCTTTGACACGATCCGGACGATTCTAAATCGCAGACCGGATCGTATTTACACTAAGCGGAGGAGCTGTCGGTTGGTGCAGTTCTAAACAAAGCGTCGTGGCGGGATCTACATGTGAAGCGGAATACATAGCAGCTTCGGGAAGCAGCTAATGAAGGAGTCGGATGAAGGAGTTCATATCCGATCTAGGTGTCATACCTAGTGCATCGGGTCCAATGAAAATCTTCGTGACAATCTTTGGAGCAATTGCCTTAGCAAAGGAATCCAGATTTCACAAGAGGACCAAGCACATCAAGAGACGCTTCAATTCCATCCGGACTTAGTCCGGTGGAGACATAGAGATTTGCAAGATACATACGGATCTGAATGTTGCGCACCGTTGACTAAGCCTCTTCCACGAGCAAAACATGATCAGCACCAAGACTCCATGGGTGTTAGAATCATTACTATGTAATCTAGATTATTGACTCTAGTGCAAGTGGGAGGCTGAAGGAAATATGCCCTAGAGGCAATAATAAAGTTATTATTTATTTCCTTATTTCATGATAAATGTTTATCATTCATGCTAGAATTGTATTAACCGGAAACATGATACATGTGTGAATGCATAGACAAACAACATGTCACTAGTATGCCTCTACTAGACTAGCTTGTTAATCAAAGATGGTTATGTTTCCTAACCATGAACAAGGAGTTGTTATTTGATTAACAAGGTCACATCATTAGTAGAATGATCTGATTGACATGACCCATTCCTTAGCTTAGCACACGATCGTTTAGTATGTTGCTACTGCTTTTATCCATGACTTATACATGTTCCTGTAACTATGAGATTATGCAACTCCGTTTACGGAGGAACACTTTGGTGCTACCAAAGCGTCACAAGCGAATCGGGTGATTATAAAGGAGTACTAGGTGTCTCCAAAGGCGGATGTTGGGTTGGCGTATTTGAGATTAGGTTTTGTCACTCCGATTGTCGGAGAGGTATCTCTGGGCCCTCTCGGTAATGCACATCACTTAAGCCTTGCAAGCACTACAACTAATGAGTTAGTTGTGAGATGATGTATTACGGAACGAGTAAAGAGACTTGCGTAGCGAGATTGAACTAGGTATTGGATACCGACGATCGAATCTCGGGCAAGTAACATACCGATGACAAAGGAACAACGTATGTTGTTATCTTGATCGACCGACAAAGATCTTCGTAGAATATGTAGGAACCAATATGGGCATCCAGGTCCGCTGTTGGTTATTGACCGTGAATAGTTCTAGGTCATGTCTACATTGTTCTCGAACCGTAGGGTCCATGCACGCTTAAGGTTCGATGGCGGTTATTATGAGTTTATGTATTTTGATGTACGAAGGAGTTCGAGTCCCGGATGTGATCACGGACATGACGAGGAGTCTCGGAATGGTCGAGACATAAAGATTGATATATTGGAAGCCTATGTTTGGAGTTGAATGGTTCGGATTTAAAACGGAATTTACTGGAAAACCGGAGGTTACGGAACCCCGGAGGTAAATGGGCCTCGGTGGGCCTTGAGGGAGAAGAGGAGGGGCGGCCGGGGAGGTGGGCGCCCTCTCCCCAGTCCGAATAGGACAAGGAGGCGGCCTTTCCTCTTCCCCTCCCCAAACCTAGTCCAACTAGGAAAAGGGGAGTCCTACTCCCGGTAGGAGTAGGACTCCTCGGCGCCTCATCTAGGGCCGGCCGGCCTCCCCCTCCCTCCTTTATATACGGGGCAGGGGGCACCTTGAACACACAAGTTGATCGTGAGATCGTTCCTTAGCCGTGTCGGTGCCCCCTCCACCATATTCCACCTCGGTTATACCGTCGCGAAGCTTAAGCGAAGCCTGCGGCGGTGAAACATCAAGATCGTCACCACGCCGTCGTCTTGTGGAACTCTCCTCGACACTCGGCTGGATCGAGTACGAGGGACGTCATCGAGCTGTACGTGTGTCAAGAACTCGGGCGCCGAGTAATGGCGCGGGATCGGTCGGATCGCGAGGAGAACGTCGACTACTTCCTCTACGTTGTGATCGCTTCGCCGGGTCTACGAGGGTGCGTAGACAACACTCTCCCATCTCGTTGCTATACATCACCATGATCTTGCGTGTGCGTAGGAAAATTTTTGAAATTACTACGTTACCCAACAATTGGATACCGACGATCGAATCTCGGGCAAGTAACATACCGATGACAAAGGGAACAACGTATGTTGTTATGCGGTCTGACCGATAAAGATCTTCGTAGAATATGTAGGAGCCAGTATGGGCATCCAGGTCCCGCTATTGGTTATTGACCGGAGACGTGTCTCGGTCATGTCTACATTGTTCTCGAACCGTAGGGTCCATGCACGCTTAAGGTTTCGATGGCGGTTATATTATGAGTTTGTGTATTTTGATGTACCGAAGAAGTTCGAGTCCGGATGTGATCACGGACATGACGAGGAGTCTCGAAATGGTCAAGACATAAATATTGATATATTGGACGGCTATATTCGGACACGGAAAGGTTCGGAAGTTTCGGAAAAACCGGAGTGTCTTGGGAGGGGTTACCTGGAACCCCCGGGAAGTTATGGGCCTTAGTGGGCCAAGAGGGAGAGAGAGGGCGCACCGGGGAGGTGGTGGCGCGCCCTGTGGGAGTCCGAATAGGACAAGGAGGGGCGCGCCCCCTTCTCTCCTCTCCTTCCTTCCCCTTCCTCCTTCCTAGTTGGACTAGGAAAGGGAGTCCTACTCCCACTAGGAGGAGGACTCCCCCTCCTTGGCGCGCCTCCTAGGGCCGGCCGGCCCTCCCCTTGCTTCTTTATATACGGGGCAGGGGGGCCCTAGAACACACAAGTTGATCCTTGAGATCGTTCCTTAGCGTGTGCGGTGCCCCCTCCACCATAATCCACCTCGGTCATATCGTAGCGGTGCTTAGGCGAAGCCTGCGTCGAGTAGATCATCAAGATCGTCACCACGCCGTCGTGCTGACGGAATTCTCCCTCCCCGAAGCTCTGCTGGATTGGAGCCGAGGGCGTCACCGAGCTGTACGTGTGTCAAGAACTTCGAGGCGCCGGAGTAATGGCGCTGGGATCGGTTGGATCGCGAGGAGAACGTCGACTACTTCCTCTACGTTGTGATCGCTTCCGCCGGTCTCACGAGGGTGCGTGAGACAACACTCTCCCCTCTCGTTGCTATGCATCACCATGATCTTGCGTGTGCGTAGGTAAATTTTGAAATTACTACGTTCCCCAACGGTGGTATCGAGCCAGGGTTTTATGGTTTGATGTTTTGCACGAGTAGAACACAAGTGAGTTGTGGGCGATACAAGTCATACTACCTACCAGCATGTCATATTTTGGTTCAGCGGTATTGTGAGATGAAGCGGCCCGGACCGACATTACGCGTACGCTTACGCGAGACTGGTTTCACCATTACGAGCACTCGTGCTTAAAGGTGACTGGCGGGTGTCTGTCTCTCTCACTTTAGTTGAACCGAATATGGCTACGCTCAGTCCTTGAGAAGGTTAAAACGGAGTCTATTTGGCGAAGTATCGTTGTGGTTTTGATGCGTAGGTGAGATTGGTTCTTGCTTAAGCCCGTAGCAGCCACGTAAAAATTTGCAACAACAAAGTAGAGGACGTCTAACTTGTTTTTGCAGGGCATGTTGTGATGTGATATGGTCAAGACGTGATGCTATATTTTATTGTATGAGATGATCATGTTTTGTAACGAAGTTATCGGCAATCGGCTGGAGCCATATGGTTGTCGCTTTATTGTATGAAGCATAACGCATACTGTAATTGCTTTACTTTATCACTAAGCGGTAGCGATAGTCGAGAAGCAATAGATGGCGAAGCGACAACGATGCTACGATGGAGATCAAGGTGTCGCACGGTGATGATGGTGATCACGACGGTGCTTGGAGATGGAGATCACAAGCACAAGATGATGATGGCCATATCATATCACTTATATTGATTGCATGTGATGTTTATCCTTTATGCACCTTATCTTGCTTTGATTGATGGTAGCATTTTAAGATGATCTCTCACTAAAATTATCAAGTAGTGTTCTCCCCGAGTATGCACCGTTGCCAAAGTTAAATCGTGCCGAGACACCACGTGATGATCGGGTGTGATAAGCTCTCGTCCATCTACAACGGGTGCAAGCCAGTTTTGCACATGCGAATACTCAGGTTATACTTGACGAGCCTAGCATATGCAGATATGGCCTCGGAACACGGAGACCGAAAGGTCGGCGTGAATCATATAGTAGATATGATCAACATAAGATGTTCACCATTGAAAACTACTCCATCTCACGTGATGATCGGTTATGATTTAGTTGATTTGGATCACGTGATCACTTAGATGACTAGAGGGATGTCTGTCTAAGTGGGAGTTCTTAAGTAATATGATTAATTGAACTTAAATTTATCATGAACTTAGTACCGATAGTATCTTGCTTGTCTCGATTGTTTGTAGATAGATGGCTCGTCTTTGTTGTTCCGTTGAATTTTAATGCGTTCCTTGAGAAAGCAAAGTTGAAAGATGATGGTAGCAATTACACGGATCGGGTCCGTAACTCGAGGATTATCCTCATTGCTGCCTGAAGAGTTATGTCCTGGATGCACCGCTGGGTGCGAACTGCTTCTTGATGTAACCGACGGCGTTAAGAACGTCTGGCGAGCAAAGTCGATGACTACTCTATAGTTCGATGTGCCATGCTTTACGGCTTAGAACCGGGTCTTCAACGACGTTTTGAGCGTCATGGAGCATATGAGATGTTCCAGAGTTGAAGTTGATATTCAAAGAATGCCCGGATTGAGAGATATGAAGTCTCCAATAAGTTCTATAGCTGCAAGATGGAGGAGAATAGTTACGTCGGTGAGCACATACTCGAGAATGTCCGGGTATTACAATCACTTGACTCAAGCGGGAGTTAATCTTCCGGATGATTGTGTCATTGATGAATTCTTCAATCACCGCCACCAAGCTACAAAGGCTTCGTGATGAACTATAATATGCAAGGGTTAGTAAAGACTATGCTCGAGCTCTTTGCAATGCTAAAGGCTGCGGAGGTAGAAATCAAGAAGGAGCATCAAGTGTTGATGGTCAATAAGACCACTAGTTTCAAGAAGAAAGGCAAAGGGAAGAAGAAGGGAACTTCAAGAAGAACAGCAAGCAAGTTCTTTGCTCAGAGAAGAAACCCAAGTCTGGACCTAAACCTCAAACCGAGTGCTTCTACCGCAAGCGGTGGTCCTTTGAAGCGGAACCGCCCCAAGTATTTGGCGGATAAGAAGGATGGCAAGGTGAACAAAGGTATATGTGATATACATGTTATTGATGTGTAGGTACTAGAGCTCGCAGATAGCACTGGGTATTTGATCTTGGTTCATTGCTAATATTTGCAACTCAAGCAGGACTACGGATTGCGAACAACGGCAAAGGACGAGGTGACGATGCGCGTGGGAAATGGTTCCAAAGTCGATGTGATCGCGGTCGGCACGCTACCTCTACATCTACCTTCGGGATTAGTTTTAGACCTAAATAATTGTCATTTGGTGCTGCGTTGAGCATGAACATTATATCTGGATCTTGTTTGATGCGAGACGGTTATTCATTTAAATCGAGAGAATAATGGTTGTTCTATTTATATGAGTAATATCTTTTATGGTCATGCACCCTTGAAGAGTGGTCTATTTTGATGAATCTCGATAGTAGTGATACACATATTCATAATGTTGAATCCAAAAGATGCAGAGTTGATAATGATAGTGCAACTTATTTGTGGTAATCGCCGTTTAGGTCATATCGGTATAAAGCGCATGAAGAAACTCCATCTTGATGGACTTTTGGAGTCACTTGATTATGAATCACTTGGCACTTGCGAACCGTGCCTCATGGGCAAGATGACTAAAACCCGTTCTCGGTACTATGGAGAGAGCAACAGATTTGTTGGAAATCATACATACAGATGTATGTGGTCCGATGAATGTTGAGGCTCGTGGCGGATATCGTTATTTTCTCACCTTCACAGATGATTTAAGCAGATATGGGTATTTCTACTTAATGAAACATAAGTCTAAAACATTTGAAAAGTTCAAAGAATTTCAGAGTGAAGTTGAAAATCATCGTAATAAGAAAATTAAATTTCTACGATCTGATCGTGGAGGTGAATATTTGAGTTACGAGTTTGGTCTACATTTGAAACAATGTGGAATAGTTTCGCAACTCACGCCACCCGGAACACCACAGCGTAATGGTGTGTCCGAACATCGTAATCGCACTTTACTAGATATGGTGCGATCTATGATGTCTCTTACAGATTTACCGCTATCGTTTTGGGGTTATGCTCTTGAGACGGCCGCATTCACACTGAATAGAACACCGTCAAAATCCATTGAGACGACACCTTATGAACTATGGTTTAGCAAGAAACCAAAGTTGTCGTTTCTTAAAGTTTGGGGATGCGATGCTTATGTGAAAAAGCTTCAACCTGATAAGCTCGAACCCAAATCGGAGAAATGTGTCTTCATAGGATACCCAAAAGAGACAGTTGGGTACACCTTCTATCACAGATCCGAAGGCAAGACATTTGTTGCCAAGAATGGATCATTTCTAGAGAAGGAGTTTCTCTCGAAAGAAGTGAGTGGGAGGAAAGTGGAACTTGATGAGGTAATTGTACCTTCTCCCTTATTTGAAAGTAGTTTATCATGGAAACCGGTTTCTGAGACATCTACACCAAATAGTGAGGAAGTTGATGATGTTGATCATGAAACTTCAGATCAAGTTGCTCTGTAACCTCGTAGATCAACGAGTAAGATCCGCACTGAGTGGTGCGGTAATCCTGTTCTAGAAGTCATGCTACTAGATCATGATGAACCTACGAACTATGAAGAAGCGATGGTGAGCCCAGATTCATAAAATGGCTTGAGGCCATGAAATCGAGATGGGATCCATGTATGAAAACAAAGTATGGACTTTGGTTGACTTGCCCGAGGGTCGGCAAGCAATAGAAAACAAGTGGATCTTCAAGAAGAAGACCGACGACGACGGTAATGTAAGCGTCTACAAAGCTCGACTTGTCGCAAAGGGTTTCGACAAGTTCAAGGGATTGACTACGATGAGACCTTCTCACCGTAGCGATGCTTAAGTCTGTCCGAATCATGTTAGCAATTGCGCATTTTATGATTATGAAATTTGGCAAATGGATGTAAAGACTGCATTCTGAATGGATTTACGGAAGAAGAGTTGTATATGATGCAACCGAAGGTTTTATCGATCCAAAGGAGCTAACAAAGTGTGCAAGCTCCACCGATCCATTTATGGACTGGTGCAAGCATCTCGGAGTTGGAATAAGCGCTTTGATAGTGTGATCAAAGCATTTGGGTTCATCTGAGACTTTTGGAGAGGCATGTATTTACAAGAAAGTGAGTGGGAGCTCAGTAGCATTTCGATATTATATGTAGATGACATATTACTAATCGGAAATGATATAGAATTCTGGATAGCATAAAGGGATACTTGAATAAGAGTTTTTCAATGAAAGACCTCGGTGAAGCTGCATACATATTGGGCATCAAAATCTATAGAGATAGATCAAGGCGCTTAATTGGACTTTCACAAAGCACATACCTTGACAAAATTTTGAAGAAGTTCAAAATGGATCAAACAAAGAAAGGGTTCTTTCTGTGTTGCAAGGTGTGAAGTTGAGTAAGACTCAATGCCCGACCACTGCAGAAGATAGAGAGAAAATGAAAGATGTTCCTATGCTTCAGCCATAGGCTCTATCATGTATGCAATCTTGTGTACTGGACCTGATGTGTGCCTTGCTATAAGCTTAGCAGGAGGTACCAAAGTAATCCAGAGTGGATCATTTGGACAGCGGTCAAGAACATCCGAAATACGAAAAGGACTAAGGATATGTTTCTCGTATATGGAGGTGACAAAGAGCTCATCGTGGCAGTTACGTTGATGCAAGCTTTGACACCGATCCCGACGATTCTAAATCACAGACGGATACCTATTTACACTAAGCGGAGGAGCTGTCGGTTGGTGCAGTTCTAAACAAAGCGTCGTGGCGGGATCTACATGTGAAGCGGAGTACATAGCAGCTTCGGAAGCAGCTAATGAAGGAGTGCGGATGAAGGAGTTCATATCCGATCTAGGTGTCATACCTAGTGCATCGGGTCCAATGAAAATCTTTCGTGACAATCTTGGAGCAATTGCCTTAGCGAAGGAATCCAGATTTCACAAGAGGACCAAGCACATCAAGAGGCGCTTCAATTCCATCCGGATTTAGTCGGTGGGAGACATAGAGATTTGCAAGATACATACGGATCTGAATGTAGCAGACCGTTGACTAAGCCTCTTCCACGAGCAAAACATGATCAACACCAAGACTCCATGGGTGTTAGAATCATTACTATGTAATCTAGATTATTGACTCTAGTGCAAGTGGGAGATGAAGGAAATATGCCCTAGAGGCAATAATAAAGTTATTATTTATTTCCTTATTTCATGATAAATGTTTATCATTCATGCTGGAATTGTATTAACCGGAAACATAATACATGTGTGAATGCATAGACAAACAGAGTGTCACTAGTATGCCTCTACTAGACTAGCTTGTTAATCAAAGATGGTTATGTTTCCTAACCATGAACAAAGGGTTGTTATTTGATTAGCAAGGTCACATCATTAGTTGAATGATCTGATTGACATGACCCATTCCATTAGCTTAGCACACGATCGTTTAGTATGTTGCTACTGCTTTTATCCATGACTT
Source organism: Aegilops speltoides (assembly GCA_021437245.1). Classification (NCBI taxonomy): domain Eukaryota; kingdom Viridiplantae; phylum Streptophyta; class Magnoliopsida; order Poales; family Poaceae; genus Aegilops; species Aegilops speltoides. The sequence continues at coordinate 434,551,054 of CM038141.1, forward strand.
ATACATGTTCCTATAACTATGAGATTATGCAACTCCGTTTACGGAGGAACACTTTCGGTGCTACCAAACGTCACAACGAATCGGGTGATTATAAAGGAGTACTGGTGTCTCCAAAGGCGGATGTTGGGTTGGCGTATTTCGAGATTAGGTTTTGTCACTCCGATAGTCGGAGAGGTATCTCTGGGCCCTCTCGGTAATACACATCACTTAAGCCTTGCAAGCATTACAACTAATGAGTTAGCTGTGAGATGATGTATTACGAGCGAGTAAAGAGACTTGCCGTAGCGAGATTGAACTAGGTATTGGATACCGACGATCGAATCTCGGGCAAGTAACATACCGATGACAAAGGAACAACGTATGTTGTTATGCGGTCGACCGATAAAGATCTTCGTAGAATATGTAGGAGCCAATATGGGCATCCAGGTCCCGCTATTGGTTATTGTCCGAGACGTGTCTCGGTCATGTCTACATTGTTCTCGAACCGTAGGGTCCGCACGCTTAAGGTTTCGATGGCGGTTATATTATGAGTTTGTGTATTTTGATGTACCGAAGAAGTTGAGTCCGGATGTGATCACGGACATGACGAGGAGTCTCGAAATGGTCGAGACATAAAGATTGATATATTGGACGGCTATATTCGGACACGGAAAGGTTCGGAAGTTTCCGGAAGAAAACCGGAGTCTTGGGAGGGGTTACTGAACCCCCGGGAAGTTATGGGCCTTAGTGGGCCAAGAGGGAGAGAGGGCCGCACCAGGAGGTGGCGCGCGCCCTGGGGAGTCCGAATAGGACAAGGAGGGGCGGCCCCCTTTCCCTCTCCTCTCCTCTCCTTCCTTCCCCTTCCTCCTTCCTAGTTGGACTAGGAAAGGGAGTCCTACTCCCACTAGGAGGAGGACTCCCCCTCCTGGCGCGCCTCCTAGGGCCGGCCGGCCTCCCCTTGCTCCTTTATATCTGGGGCAGGGGGCACCCTAGAACACACAAGTTGATCCTTGAGATCGTTCCTTAGCCGTGTCGGTGCCCCCTCCACCATAATCCACCTCGGTCATATCGTAGTGGTGCTTAGGTGAAGCCTGCGTCGGTAGATCATCAAGATCGTCACCACGCCGTCGTCTTGTGGAACTCTCCTCCCGAAGCTCTGCTGGATTGGAGCCGAGGGCGTCATCGAGCTGACGTGTGTCAAGAACTCGGAGGCGCCGAATAACTGGCGCTGGATCGGTTGGATCGCGAGGAGAACGCGTCGACTACTTCCTCTACGTTGTGATCGCTTCGCTTGGTCTCGAGGGTACGAGACAACACTCTCCCCTCTCGTTGCTATGCATCACCATGATCTTGCGTGTGCGTAGGAAAATTTTTGAAATTACTACGTTCCCCAACACAAGAATGGTTCTAGGTCATGTCTACATAGTTCTCGAACCCGTAGGGTCCGCACGCTTAACGTTACGATGACAGTTTTATTATGAGTTTATAAGTTTTGATGTACGAAGTTTGTTTGAGTCCGGATGTGATCACGGACATGACGAGGAGTCTCGAAATGGTCGAGACATAAAGATTGATATATTGGACGACTATATTCGGACACCGGAAGTGTCGGGTGATTTTGGAGAAAATCGGAGTGCTTGGGAGGGTTACCGGAACCCCGGGAAGTATTGGGCCTTAGTGGGCTGAGGGGAGAGAGGGCAGCAGCCCAGGAGGTGGCGCGCCTCCCAAGGGGAGTCGGGTGGACTAGGGAAGGCGCGGCCCTCTTTCCCTCTCCCTCTCCCTCTTTCCTTCCCCTTCCTCCTTCCTAGTTGGACTAGGAAAGGGAGTCCTACTCCCACTAGGAGGAGGACTCCCCCCTCCTTGGCGCGCCCCAAGGGCCGACCGGACTCCCCCCTTGCTCCTTTATATACGGGGGCAGGGGGCACCCCATAAACACACAAGTTGATCTACGGATCGTTCCTTAGCTGTGTGCGGTGCCCCCCTCCACCATATTCCACCTCGGTCATATCGTCGCGGAGTTTAGGCGAAGCCCTGCGCCGGTAGAACATCATCATCGTCACCACGCCGTCGTCTTGACGGAACTCATCTCCGGAGCTCGGCTGGATCGGAGGCCGGAGATCGTCATCGAGCTGAGCGTGCTGAACTCGGAGGCTCCGTGACGTTCGGTGCTTGGATCGATTGGATCGTGAAGATGTACGACTACATCAACCGCGTTGTGCTAACGCTTCGCTTACGGTCTACGAGAGTGCGTGGACGAACACTCTCCCCTCTCGTTGCTATGCCATCACCATGATCTTGCGTGTGCGTAGGAAATTTTTTGAAATTACTACGTTCCCCAACACCTCTCCCCATTAACTGACAAATAGGTGCCCTACCAGCTCATCTTGCACCACCGCCTCCATAGCTTTCTCCAGCTGACAGAGAAGTGATGTGGTGGCTAGGAACCGATGCTAGGAACCGACACAACGGTAGTAATATTACAAGAGAGATTTCGTTGCGCTGGATTGGAGAGACGAATTGTGAAGAGGAAAAGTAATTGCCGGATTTCACTCAGCCAATTACCCTCTATATATATGAAACTAGTGTAGACTTTTCGTTACAAGTATGTTCGATAAATGCTTGAACTCGACTCGACCAAATTAATTAACCATGAATTCCACTCCGGCCTTACAATTGAACAATATATGAACAATCTCTTTAAATTTTTAGGGGTATTTCCAACATTCATATATTGCCCTCAGAGCCACAATTCAGATGCTCCTTCCGTCCCCAAATAGATGTCCTATAACCCGAGTCAAAAAGCCAGTGTTTTTCAAGTTTGGCCAAGCATAAAAACAAAGATATGAAGATAATTACCAAGACCCAATCAATATCAATATACTCGCCATTAGATATATTTTCGTAATGTATTTATTTAATATTGTAGTAGTTGTTAATAGCTTATTCTATGTATTTGATCAAACATATACATGGTTGGCCTTTTAACAGAATTTATATGTCATCTGTTTAGGAAACAAAGGGCGTAGGTAGTTGCCAAATTGCTCGCAACTACTTACCCACAACTATTTTTGGACGATCCATGGCTAGTCTTGAGTTTTATCTACAATTGGTATTTTTGGGTATAATTGGTGTTTCTATTTACTTAAAATATCGCGTAAAAAAGCTACAAACACAACAAACCGGCTGCACTATATCTCGAAGCTATTCTTTTTTGGAAATTGCTTTTCAGTGGCCTTGTGCATGGCTTATACGACTTGTTACTTTCATTTTTTGAGCGAGTACGGCTTGTTATTATGAACGCTGATCCACGGACAATGCCTTGAAATTGCAAAAATGATGACCCATGATCACGCCAGCCATGCCGCCTCTCTGATCCTCCATGACTCACCAAAGTTTTCCTGGTTAATCGCCGCCCCAAATGATCACCGGGAGCACTGACGCGCATGAGCCTACAACGTGTAACTCAGCCCTGCACATAGCCGAGACTTTTATCACCCACTGAGATCTTGAATAAAGAGAAGGCTTGTCTCGTTCACACGTCCAAAGCGCAACACGTCACCCCCGGTCTGTACTCTGTACCGCTCGACGCGCCACCCGGCCGTCCCGATCATTGATCGCCAGTAGACAGTAGTGCACGCATGCTTGACGCTGCCGCATTGCACACCGTGACACCTTCACCTACTACGTGCTGCACAGGGCGGGCCTATATATACACCTTCGGTCGCTCTCCATTTTCCGCAACACACTCGCACGAACACTTTGCATATCCTATAGGCCCTCAGTCTGTCAGCCACTAGCTGCTTCCTCTCCTCCGCTTCCGAAGAACCCAAGCAGGTATGGCTGCCAAGGCGACCCTCGTCTGCTTCATGGCCGTGGCCCTCGCGGCGGCCCTGCTGGCGGCGCCGGGCGCGGTAGAGGCGGCGACGTGCAGCCCGACGCAGCTGACCCCGTGCGCGCCGGCCATCATCGGGAACGCGGCGCCGAGCGCGGCGTGCTGCGGGAAGCTGAAGGCGCACCCGGCGAGCTGCCTCTGCAAGTACAAGAAGGACCCCAACCTGCAGCGCTACGTCAACTCCCCCAACGGCAAGAAGGTCTTCGCCGCGTGCAAGCTGCGCCTGCCAAGGTGCTGAGCGGTCGATCGGTGAGCTCCATCCATCCATGATCCATCCCCCTCGCGTTTTGCACGTACGCTACGTGCGGTGTGGGTGTGTGGCATGGCATGGCATGGCTTTGTGATGTTACTTGAGGACGTGAGCTAATAATAAATCGTACGAGAGTGCTATATTACGTAGAGAGAGAGAGAGAGAGAGAGAGAGAGAGAGAGAGAGAGAGAGAGGAAATAAATCACGCTGATCGATCGATCGATCATGTACTCTGTGTGGTATATGGAGCGAGTTGCCTGGACTCATGTTATGTCGACGTGACGATCATGTACTCTGTGTGGCACCATATGATTTGTTCCAGCTATAAATATCCTGTTTTGATGTCTTGCATACTTTAACCGGGCCGTGTGGCCGCCGTTCCATTCGTCGTTGTTTTCGTCAAAATGGAAAATGAGTATGGAAAAAATGAGTGACAAACAAATCAAGCTGTCAGATAATATAATGCTCCCGCGTCGACCTCGTCAGCTCCAACGAGGAGGACTGACCGACGACTGAGCTCCTCCACTACGTCGGCCTCGCCGCCGCAAGCTCGTCCATTTTGATAGCTGCCGCGAGCGTGCAAACACCCCGCCCCCCTCCCCCTCTCTAGTAGTAGAATGTAGTATTAAATAAACTATGTAGTATGTTGTGATGAACTATGAATGATCAATGCGGTTGCAATTTCTCCCGCGAAATCCTTTTTAAAATTATACAATTTCATATACGGGGTCTATTCTGCAGCGCACGATTTCGCCCCGCAAAACAGATCTTCCTCAAACTATAAACGCGTTATGCGGGTCGGCATTATACAGGGTCTGCTAGAGTTGTGCTTATTAAGGAATTCCCTTCGATCGGTGTCTTCGAACTCGGAGAGTCTAAGGGAAAACAGAATTCGGTTTCCCTCAAGGGGGGGAACATAGAATTGTCCAACTGAAGCACCACATCTGGACTTTTTATTAAAAAAAAAACTTGCTTTTTTCATGGACTGTCATGGGCTCAAATTTAAGGGTCAGTACGCACGGGGCCTATGCTCGGGAAAGTTGAGGAGGCCCAAAGCATTGGCTGGAGAGCGAGCGAGGGGGGGAAGGCGCGCAAATTCTCTCGTTCTCCCGCCTGAAACTCCCTCTCTTTTTTCGACCCCCCACCGATTCCTCATCGGCCGCCCCTCTTTTATCCATCTCGTAGTTTCTCCAGCGATTACTTCGCTCGCCGCAAACGGACATCAAAATTCAAGGTACAATCTTCGCAGCCTGGATTTACCGGAATAGGTACCAGAAATTTTGTCAGGATCTTTGTTGAAGAAACCACGGGGCGTCAAGTGTAGATCCTTGCCCATCGAGTTCAATTTGTGCTAGATTTCCTTTCCTGTACCCAACGTGTTCAGATCTGCTAGTGTGCTCGTTCGGGCACACAATTTTTAGCCCTTCTTCAGTTCTTCTGTGGTATGGTATGGGGATGGTCGCTGATTCATGAGCTGATTTATTGGGGGGGAAAGGCCCGTGGTTAGATCTCTAGATGGACGAGGTTATTTCGCCTTTTCTTGGTGCGATTTGTTGTATTTTTTGTAGCTTCTTGAATTCCTCTGACAATTTTTATCCCTTTTTTGTCTGTGAAGATGGCAGAATCTGCAGCACTTGCTTCTGATCCTAAGAGGCTATTCAGAAAGTTGGATGGGATCCTGGCGCTGACAGAGCAAATCCCTACAAGATCTACCGCTGACTACGCTACCCTGACAGAAGAAGAGATGTGGGACGAGTGTCTCGAGTGGCTAACATCGATGTGGCCGCATCGGCTAAATGTTATACTAGGGGATCAAATGGGAGCTGGGGGCGTAATCCCAACACTTGTGTTTCTTGACCGTCTCAAACAGAGTGGCCAGCATGGTCCATACCTGATAGTTTCTTCTCTGGACAAGGACAACGGTATTGGAGACTGGTTGAGACAGATAAGGTAAAGTTTCTAAGTCTACACTGCATTTCACTGTTAGTTCATATCTTACATGGGGATTACATTACATGGTTTCAGGCTTTTTCCATCTATGAAGGAACTGTTTTACTTTGCAAACCAACAGGGTCGCGCAACAATGAGGAAACAGTTTGCGCGCAAAGCTGTTGGCCCTGATTTCCCGATCATACTGACCACATATAATATGGTCATGGTAGAAAAGCAATGGCTTGCTCAGTATGACTGGAAATATGTTGTTGTCGACGAGGTGATGGAAAAACACTTATATCAATAATAATCATTTTATCCCTTATCGCTTTTGTATTTACATGTCATTTTCATGCTTCTTTTTCCAGGGCTATCAACTCAAGAAAAGAGAACACGAAGTATTGGAGGCGGTAAAGCGCCAGCCAATGGATCATAAGCTCCTTTTGATAAGGGAGCCTTTTCAAAATAATCTAGCAGAGCTGTGGTCGCTATTGAACTTTGCTCTGCCTAATGCATTCTCATCTCGTGAGGAATTTGATTCGTGGTATGATTTGCTACTGAGCACTCAAAGTTCTGAACACCCCTTACCTTATGAACAGTCTATATATGCTATTCTATATCTCATTCATGTTCTTCATGAGCTAGAAGCACTCCCTGTGCCTAAATTGCTGTTGTGATGCTAAACTGCATTTCTTGATTATACTTATAGTTACCTGAATTTTCTGATGGAATGTTACCTATCTTCCAGAATGGTTTACTCTGCATGGCATTGGCCTGATAACTGTTATATTGGTATATGAATTTAATAGAATTGACATGCCGATTGTTGTTCCAGCCCAAACATCTATCAGGATTTGTAAAGGTAGAATGGTCCTAAGAAGCACATAATGTGATCAGAACATTGTAAACGTATCTGTTAAACTAGGGGAAAACAAATTTTCTTACTATCAGTTATCTGCCATAAACTCATAATTGCAGTGATTTTACTATTTAAATACAACTCTTGGAACATATTCTTCTGCAGTTGTATGTAAAAACTACAGTTCTGCTGCTAAATTGTCTATCAAACATTATCATATATTTAATACTTTGTATTTTGCTTAACTCTATTATATATTGTTATGTTATGTTTGCTGAGAAACTTACTCATAAATCAAGTAAGATTCATATATTTCTAACAATTAAGCTGCTTGTGAAATATTCTGTGTATTACTTTTTTGGCCTCAGCTGACAACCACCTTCTTTAAAGGTTTGATAAATCTGGGAAAGAAGGTGAGGAACAACAAATTGAAGAGGAAAGAAGGGCCCTTCTTTCGAAGCTTCATGCCATTTTGCGCCCATTCCTTCTAAGGGACATGAAGGGGGCTGTCCAAAACAGGGTTCCACAAAACAAAGGTGCCACATGCTACAAGACTAAAGTTGTTCAGAACTCGGACGCAATTAGCATCACATGCTCCGGTGACAACGCGACAAAAGAAGGCGCAAAGACTGATGATGAGAGTTGTCAAGAGGTATCAGCAGAGGTTGTTGGTGAAACTGATGGTGAAGGTAGTCCTAACATGCAAATCGGTCAATTGGGCCTGGAAGTGGAAGTTAATAGGGTCATTAAGAGGCCGAGAACAAATGATGCACCTATCTCACCAGTAGGCGAAAGCAATCCAGCTGTGCACGTGCAAGTGCCAAATTCAAGTTCCCCTGAAATAATCTTCAAGGCACTCAAAAACATACCTGACTTAGCCCGTAGCGATATTCTGAGAGCCTACAGTGCTCTTATCCGTGATGATCGCCGATTTGAGTCTCTCATGGCACTCCCGATGGACATGAGAAAGGATTGGCTGCTCATGGACATCGGAAACAACTAGTGCTTGCTCTATCGCTCCAGCAGTATGAATGCGCCTGCAGGTTTAGATGTTATCTGATGGAATTCATGCTCCTGATGCTCCCTTCCTGATTTGTTAGTCTCAGTAGTGTTGGAACCATGTGATGCCTGCCATGGCCCAGGAGCGATGCTCTATATAGAGTTATTCATATGATATCCTGAACTAGTAGTACTAGTATGAAGCCTCCTTGTTTCTCAACTGCAGTGCCATTTTACTTGTGACTCCTGAGAACATGCATTTGATACTGAGTGTTAAATTGTCGCAAAAAATTAAGTCAGATGCATTCACTTGTTTCTGCTAGTATAGGTGAATCATGCAGGTTATTTCCTGCTCCTACTTTGTTGAACTTTAGTTTTGGCGCTTCTCCAAGACTTGGACTCTCGGGGCTTAACACTGACGAAACCCGCGAATCTACGGTGTTTCCTTAGCTAGGAGCACAACCTGAAACACTAGAATCAATGATGGTCTACCGTGGACTCGCAGATTTAATTACTCGAGGTTCACCGACGTATACCCGCGGGCGTAGCAAAGTCAGTCTGGTGATCCATATGCATCATCTGCACATAGGATCCGGGGATCTGAACGTCTCGCTCCACTTGGCAAAGAAAAGAATTATCTTCCCTTCTTAGATTAGTCGAGGAAACGTGCTTACTGTTTTCATGAAAGTCGTTCGATGATGTTCAGAAAAATGACAGCAATTGTCGGAAGGGAAACGGACATGCAGCCGTCGAGAGGGAGTCCCCACCGGACACGGGCACAGATGAGGTCGCCGGCCGGTGGCTTTGCGACCAGCAACCGGAGACCCACCTGCCCACAATAGCCAATCAAGCCTCGCCACGTACGCACCCGCCCACCATTTCCCTACCTTCCCCGAAGCCCATCCCGGCAGGTCAAAGTCTCGCGAGCCGCCACCAATCCAAACGACAGAGCACGAGGAGAGCAAATGCATGGAACCGATCTAGCACAAGCAGCTGCCACCTTTACCTGCGTGCCGTGCCACTGTGCCGGTAGCTTGCTTGCTCAATCGCCGGCCATGCCGCTGCTCCCCGTTCTCCTCCTGGTGGCCGCCGGGCTCGCCGTCTCCCACGGCGCCGACGCCCGCACGTACAACTCGAGCATGTGCCAGAGGTCTTCCGCCTGCGGGGGTCTGGATATCCACTACCTATTCTACCTCTCCAACGAGTCCAGCGTCATGGACGGGGTGTCCCACTCCTACTGCGGGCTGCGCGCTGTGACGACAGCTGCAACAACGCCAGTGCTACGCTTCAGCTCGCCGGGGGCACCAAGTACACCGTGCTGCGCATCGACGACCACCACCACACCATGAGCCTCGCCGACCCAGACGCGCTCAACGAATGACAGCTGCAATTAGTGTGTAGTGGAGCTGATGAGTAACGTTCGTCTTAACTATCTGCATGTTGACCTACCGTTGGGTTTGATTGATTAACTTGCGGCCGACGCAAGGATCCCGATACCGATAGCTTCGCTCTGAGTGACCACATCTTATGCCACTCTATCTAGACCGTGCCGTCTTCAGACTTTGGCCTTTATATGACATCGTGGGCCTACCTGACAGGGATTCTTTCCTTGGTGGTGCGCCGTTAGTAAAGCTTGTTTCATCTATGGGCTTCCATCTCAACGGAGCAATTTTGTTGCAACCCATACGCTTGAAAAAACAGTGGCCAAGAAGTCGTTAATGTAGACCACAAGATGTCGACAGTTACGACCTAGAAAGATCGCTATCCTAAAGAGCTGGTAACGAGGAAGGCTAGAAGATAACCCTAACTATGGCCAAACAGAGGCGGGGGCACAAACCTCACAAATTTCCTGATGGAGCCCCATCTGGGGCCGAGATTTATCAGATGAAGAAGGAACCAAAGAACAAAAACATGCAACAACATTATTCCCCCCGAAGATTTTACCTTTATTGAACCTCCGCACACCTTGTGCCAATGTCAAAAAGGGTCCAAGAACGAGTACGTGACCCTAGCCATTGATAGCGTCATCGTCTCACCGCTGCTAGCTAGACACTTAGAGTCAACCCTACTTAAAGTTAGGGTGAAAAGGGACTATAGAGACAACATAGGCGGGGTTCCCAAGCCTCGCCCGCTTCAGAAATGTTTTAGAAGTTACAATTAAAAGTTCATGGAGAACACGTGTAAGAGCTTTAAAATTTCTCACAAAAATATGGTATGTTACAAAAGTGATGTTATATAAGCAGGTGAAAATTGATAACACAACACCGTAGATGCCCACATATACCCATCCCTATGAGCGCATGCACACACCCTCTACCCTATCAACATCTTCGAGATACCGAGTTGGCATAATAGCTTGAGATCGACGAAACCACCATATATGTCGTAGTCGACGCGAACGTCTCCTCCCAATTAACAAGCGTCGCTGAAAATGTTGAAATAAATCTAGAAAATTGCGAGCGCCAGTGCAAAGCTCAAGACTTGTACCCTGGTGGGCTCGTTCCACCATAAAGAATCTAACCATCTGAATTACGCTCAGTTCTTTCACTTGATTTTCATTGGTCACCATGGTAACATGATTTTCAGAGTATATTTCCTCTTTTCCTTTCACTTGATAGTTTTTCTCATTATTTTTCCAACGAGAGCGTGCATGTGAAGTCACACGAATCACGTCATGGGTCGCTTGATCGTTTCTGATCTGAGAGGTGAACTCGACATGCAAGTTTTGAGAAATGGGGGTGCAATATGCTGGTTATTTCCTACTTTGCTGATGTTTCATTTGGCGCTTCTCCAAGTCCTGGGCCCTTCGACTTGACCGGCCGAAACTCGCGAACCCCTGTGCTTTCCTTAGCCAGGAGCACAAACTGAGACACTAAACAATGGACTCTCGTGGTCGTGGAGTCGTCAGCTTAATTAACTACTCCAAAGTTCACTGTCGTCACTCGAAAAGAAAATGTTCAGTGTCGTCTATCCGTGGGCGTTGCAAGCCAAGCCATCGGGCGGTTAGTCTTGTCATCCGTACGCCGCATGTAAACGTCTGTATAGAAAATGTCGTTAGTTTTTGTTCCACTGACGATCGAACGTGTTCATTTTTGTTTCTCTCCCCTGCCCAAAGAAAGAATCTTCTGTTCTTTGATTATTAGCCAAGCAAACGTGTTTATTAAAGGTGTTCGACAATGTTTAAAATGTGATACAACAACTGTAGTAGACAAGAAAAGGAAATGTGCATGCAGGGCGCAGCCATCGAGAGGGACTCCTCACCGGACAAGCGGACAAACACCGCCGCAGGGAAACACAGATGAGGTCGTCGGCCGGTGGCTTTGCGACCAGCAACCGGAGACCCACCTGCCCCATACAACCAATCAAGCCTCGCCACGTACGCACCCGCCCACCATTTCCCAGCCTCCACCAACCTTCGGCGAACATGCCCATCCCCGCAGGTCAAAGTCTCGCCCGCGCGCGCGCGAGCGGCCGCCACCAATATTCAAACGACAGAGCAAAGCAGATGCATGGAACCGATCTAGCACCAGCAGCTGCCATCTACCCGCCTGGCGTGCTAGCCTGCTAGCTTCCACAATCGCCATGCCGCTGCTCCTCCTCCTCCTCCTCCTCCTGGCGGCCGCCGCGCTCCCCGTCTCCCGCGGCTACCCGACGGCCGGCGCCGGCGAAGGCAGCCTGTACAACTCGAGCATGTGCCAGAAGTCCTTCGAGTGCGGGAAGCTCAACGTCCACTACCCGTTCTACCTCTCCAACGAGTCCAGGGTCGTCGACGGGGTGTCCCAATCCTTCTGCGGCTACCCCGGCATGGCCGTGCGCTGCGGCGACGACGGGGCCACCGCCACGCTCCAGCTCGCCGGGGGCACCAACTACACGGTGCACGCCATCGACTACGACAACCACACCATCACGCTCGCAGACGCGGACGTCCTCAACGGCGTCTGCCCCATGGTCCGCCACAACGTCAACATCCCTCGCGAGGCGTGGCTCAACTTCACGCCCACCGGCAACAGCACCATCTCCTTCTTCCTCGACTGCAACTTCACCACAAACGTCACCGTCGCCCCTCTGCCGCCGCCGGAGCTCGTCCCGATCAACTGCGCCGGCTTCGAGCGAGCGCGCGGGTCGTCGTTCCTCGCCACGCAGCTCGGCGCGCCGGACGGGAACTGGACACGGGCGTGCAAGGAGGTGTACGTGGCGCCCGTGCAGACCGGCGAGTGGCTGACGAGCCCGGAGTCCCGCGGGCGGCTCGGGAGCGGCGGGTACGGCGACGTGCTCCGGCGCGGGTTCCGCCTCAGCTGGGACCCGAGCGCTGGGCCGTGCTTCAAGTGCGAGCTGTCCGGCGGGCGGTGCAGCTACGACCAGCCCGGCGGGTTCCTCGGCTGCCTCTGCTCCGACGGCCGCGTGCGCACCATGGACTGCGGTAAGATTCAGAACTCTCTGTGTTTTTCTCCTGCACGCCTCGTGGTTACTTTCAGCAGCAGAGCAATTTGTTTGCATTTCGGTACTATCTGGCGGAACACAACCCCTTCAGCGGCGGAGCTGACCGCCGGTCATCGTTGGCGGGCGGTGCACGTATGTACGTGAACGGCGGCCGTCGTCAGTTTTCTTTCCCTTCTGGACCCAGTCTTGTCGCGTGCCACGGGGCCAAAGCTCGATTCCGACGGGTGACGCCCGGCGAACCAGTCCGCTGCCTCCACGAGATGCGCCCGAAACGGTTGACTTCAACCTCGGCTCTACCATGAATTTCCTCCGGTCGAGCCGTCAGGGCGGGAGGAAGACGAACCGGGCCCGTAAAATACCCCGTCCAGCTGACCCCCGACAACGCCACGTCCTTGTTTCCAGAACACCAGTCACTATGCTCGGCCGTCCTCCATTGACCTGTCACCATGCTCCATGCACCATGACCGTTGCAGAGGAATGCATGCCCTATCTTAAGCACCAGAACACTACAAACTCTGCTGGCATCTCGTTTGTGCACACACATTGCTCGTCCTCTCCACGTTGCGATGTTGCGTCTAGCGCGGGAAGCACAAGACCAAATGCGTAGCCTGCAGTCCGTGCCGGTCCTCATCGCCCTGTTGGTCCTCTCGTCGGCGCCACGAGCCGTGTCGCAGCCACCGCCGGACCCCGGTGCCTACTTCCGGTACACCAACTGCACCCCGACGCCGTACCAGTGCGCGTCACTCGCGTTCGATGTCAACTACCCATTCGCCGTCGACGGCGTGGCCCGGCCGGACTACTGCTCCTCCCCGGGCCACCGCCTCTTCTGCGTGAACACCTCTTTGACGATCTACATGAACTCCGGCGGGCCATTCCAGGTCACGGGCATCGACTACGGCAACCAGGTGCTCGCCGTGATCGACCAGAGCCTGGCCCACGAGTCAGCCTGCCCGCACACCTACGACGACACGACCATCGACGCGGCCGCGTTCGCGTACACCGACCGGGACCGGTTCCTGACAGCATACGTGAACTGCACCAGCGCCAGATCGTCGTTGCCGCTGGTTTACGACGCCTTCGCCTGTGTCGCCGGGGGGCGGTCGTACTACAGGGTAGACAACGGCACCTCGGCGCCGGAGGACGTGCTGGGCCTGGGGGTGGTGTGCAGCTCGACTTTGGTCGTCCCGTACGACTCGGCCATGGCGGATGCGCTGGCCGCCGGGAACGCCACCCTCGGGGACGCCGTCCAGGGCGGGTTCTCGGTGCGGTGGAAGACCGGCACCGGGTGGTGCGGCGAGTGCCAGGCCTCCGGAGGGCGCTGCGGGCATGATAGCAGAGCACCGGACGACCACACGTGCTTCTGCCCCGGCGGTCAGGTCATCGGGTCGTGTCCTTCAGGTATCCAGTAGATGGGGAGTAACTAGTTGGGCAACGATGTTTGGTTCATCCCCAAAAAAAATTGGTCATCCAAATTCAGGGACATTGTTTCAGATGACATACGATTACTTGCGCAACTCTAAGCAACCTTGAGATGTCCTAATTCCTGACTAATCTATTTACTGGTCATGAAAGACTTCTCTTCTTTGACGTTGACAGTTTGACACTTCATCTACAAGTATGTATGACTGTTTGACCATAGGAAATCAGGACGAATTAGGTAGGATGATGACGTAGGCACAAACCAGGTAGTACTATGAACTAGACCATTTCCTGAAATGCTCCACATTTAGCATGTTCTCTACTCCATATGTTTGGTCAAAAAATAGTTTCACAGCATCAATAATTGTTTAAATCTATGACCCCTTATCTGGCGATCGTTCGCTAGGAGTAGGAGGGGTTGGCATTTACGAACGTTTTGATGACATTTTTAGTTGTGGTGGAATGACAGTTTTTTCAGAGCAGCATGACATTTCTGGGATGAAATCTCAAAACTGTCATTTCCTTGAAAATGCCATGTCGCTCTGAAGAAAAACTATCACCCCCTAACAACTAAAACTGCCAGCAAAAACGTTCGAGCTGCCACCCTCTTCCAGCGAACCGTCGCCATGTAAGATTTCCGTAAATCTAAACCGTTTCTTACTAGAGTTAGAACTGAGAACTTGTCTGTCCCTTCTTCCTTGCTTTCCTTCTGTCATAGAATGAATTTTGACATTGATTCTTGATCTTGCAGGACCAAAGAAAACGAGCAAAAGAGCAATAATAGCAATAGGTAAGTACCGAAATCCATCATCCACACGGACCAATTCAAGCATTTCCCCCCGTTCTGTTACAAATTCAAGCATCAATCTGCATGTTCTAATCGCCATTTCCAACTGCAACTCCAGGATCCTCCGCAGCAGCTCTGGTTCTGTTCGTGCTTCTGCTCGTGGTGTCGTTCCTCTACATCCGCAAGAGGAGGCAGTACAAGATGACCTCGTCGTCCAGGCTCCTCAAGTACAGCAACTCCGGCGGGACGCCCCGCTCCAGAGGCGGCAGCGACCTGGATTCCGGCGGCGTCCACAACCTGCAGACGCACCACTTCGCCTACGAGGAGCTGGAGGAGGCCACCGGCGGCTTCAGCGACACCCGCGAGCTCGGCGACGGCGGCTTCGGCACCGTGTACAAAGGCCAACTCCGGGACGGCCGCGTGGTGGCGGTCAAGCGGCTGTACAACAACGGCTGCCGGCACGTCGAGCAGTTCGTGAACGAGGCGGCCATCCTGTCGCGGCTGCGCCACCCGAACCTCGTCACCTTCTACGGCTGCACGTCCAGCCGCAGCCGGGAGCTGCTGCTGGTGTACGAGTACGTGCCCAACGGCACCGTGGCCGACCACCTGCAGGGCCACCGCGCGGCCGAGCGGGCGCTGCCGTGGCCGCTCCGCCTCAACGTCGCCGTCGAGGCCGCCGCGGCGCTGGCTTACCTCCACGCCATCGAGCCGCCCGTGGTGCACCGGGACGTCAAGACCACCAACATCCTCCTCGACGCCGACTTCCACGTCAAGGTCGCCGACTTCGGCCTCTCCCGGCTCTTCCCGCTCGACGGCGCCACGCACGTGTCCACCGCGCCGCAGGGCACCCCGGGCTACGTGGACCCGGAGTACCACCAGTGCTACCAGCTCACCGACCGGAGCGACGTCTACAGCTTCGGCGTCGTGCTCGCCGAGCTCATCTCGTCCAAGCCCGCCGTCGACGTCACTCGGGACCGCGACGAGATTAATCTGGCCTCCATGGCCGTGGGCATGATCCAGCGCTCGGAGTTGGACCGGCTGGTGGACCCCGAGCTTGGTTATGGCTCCGACGAGGCCACGACGAGGGCGATGACGATGGTGGCGGAGCTGGCGTTCCGGTGCCTCCAGCAGAACAGCGAGATGCGGCCGCCGATCAGGGAGGTGCTCGACGGTCTCAGGGGCATACAAGACGGCGGCCCCAAGGAGAAGAAATACGACGTCGCCGTCGTGCCTCGCTCCCCAAACACCGTGCACGCTCCTTGGGACAGCATGAGCACCACACCGAGCATCAGCCAGTAGACGTATGTGTAGTGTAGAGATCGATGGTCGGAGCTTCAAAATGTCACCTCACCTCCTCAGCGAAGATGAATGTAAATAGAAATGTCGGTTGTGTTATAGGAGCGAAAACTTGTAACTCGTCCTAGTGTGTTGTTTCAGTTTGCATTTGTCCCCTATAAAAGCACAAGGCAGATCAAAATCATCACCTGAACCGTCTGATTACA
This sequence comes from Aegilops speltoides, assembly GCA_021437245.1. Lineage (NCBI taxonomy): Eukaryota > Viridiplantae > Streptophyta > Magnoliopsida > Poales > Poaceae > Aegilops > Aegilops speltoides. The sequence goes on from CM038141.1 coordinate 434,567,113, forward strand.
GAATCTAAAGGTTCAAAACCTTTCAATGTTAAACACCAACAACTTGAGCACACCCCCGGTTCGCTAAGCACTCAGGTCCAACACTAACTAGTAGAATGCCCGTGTGTTGCCACGGGCTTTTGAACTCGTTTTCTGGTTGCATCGCCTTCCAACGATATCATCTTGGGACCCTTGTCAATGGATCTTCTTGAGGGTCCACATGATCCACCACCATCTCTCTCAAAATTAAACTATATATTCAGAGTTTTTTGTTCGAACTACAAAGCAAAAGAAGATAAAACAAAATACAAGTAAACCAAGCCAGTGCACAGATGGTTATTGCATCTTCAGTTTCCTTGGCCAACTCCTCGACCCGCCCCCCGCATCGCCTCCAGGGGCGACACGGGTGGATCCCTAGATCCAACCACTACTAGGAAAAAGGCTACTTGCAGCGCAGGTAAAATGGCTACTAGCAGCGCGGGTACCCGCGCTACTAGTATCGCGCTACAGTTAATAGTTAGTAGTAGCGTGGGAGGAACCCGCGCTACTGCTATTACAGACTCGCGCTACTACTAATGAAGTATTAGTAGCGTGCCTACAATACCAGCGCTACTAGTATCCTATACTAGTAGGGCACTTTTTTTCCCAACGCTACTAGTAGCAAATTAGGAATTAAAAAAAAACTAGATGCAGTATTCATGAATGGAGATCAGAGACACGTCCAGTGCAAAATAAATTTCACAGAACCATCTTAACACTTGCAGTGTTCATGGATGCAACATTCAAAATCTCAACTCGAAGAGATCACGAGGACACACACAACCATCATCAAAAGGTTGGTACCTTCCCTAGCGTTTCACCACCAACCTAACCAGACCAATTCTCTAGATGTATGTACAAAGCGTCGAGGTCCTCCACCTTGAGGAACTCCGGACAGTGGCGTCGTCCTCCACCTCGGTGACCTCCGGACGGTGGCGTCGAGGTCCTCCACCCCGGGGACCTCCTGCGTCGCAATCACCTGGACGATAATCTGTATGACGCGGTCGCGGGGCTTCACGGTGAAGTCTGCCTCCGAATAGTTGAAGAGCACGACTCCCATCAGGCCGCAGTAGTCCTCGTCGATCACCCTGCACCTAGTCGAGAAAGTGAAAACTTGTTAGTTAGCTCCTGCTTGCGCAGGGTTCACGGAAGGGTCCGACCACTTTCAAAGATGATAATAAGATACAATAACCATGTCCAGGCTTGGAAGATTGAAAATAAATCAAAAGAGAAATGTATTCAAGATAATAACACACAACAATTAGATTGAAAACAAAGAAAGCACCTGCGCACGCTGCCCTTGCCCCCGGTCATTGGCTATATCCCAGTCTCGCACGTCCTCAGCTAGGATTTCATGGTTGTTGAACCTTTTTGCTCTGCAAGGAAGCATTATGGACAAGATCAGAGACAGTTTAAGAGACAGACCATAATCCCAGTTCACTACAGGATATCATTTCAGCATTAAATTACTGAAAATATCTTAATACAAGCGAACATGTGTTCACCTTTCTGATGTGTAGCAGCTTCACCTGCATCATATTTGGTTACACCTTCTGCCTCAGCCACACCGTTGACAACATCATAACGCTGTCATTTGCAGGTGCAAGAAACCCATCAGATGAATCACAGTATGTATAGTATGAGCAGTGCAAAATAGAAACATCTCTTGTCCTAATTTACCAGTTAGCATCATGGTACAGGTGAGAGTTGATTGCAACAGTCACAAGGATCAAAAGGAACAACGGGATAAAACAACAAAGCATAAATCATATGGACACACAGAACTGAACGAACAAGGCTGTTCGTTCAGGTTCAGAGGCAATCAACAAGATTACTAGTGATTAAGAAATTTAATACAGCCAGGGCATCATTTGAGCTAAAAACTTGAAGCAATTCAGGACAAAGTAGCTAAAATCGGCAAAAAAAAATCACGAATCGGGATAATCAAATGCACCAATTCGTGCATCAAATTCAATGACAGGCTCACACCAAAAGGCACAGATCCGAGAACAGAATGCAACATTTTCATTTAAATTATTGATGACAGCAAGATGGTGACATCAGATCAGGCACACTACATCCACCATGGCACAAACAAACACTAGTAGACACATTTCCACCGATTAACACAACTGGCTAAGACGACGACGCACACAGAGCAGCCTAGGCCCTCTCGCCACGGATGCGGCGTGCGAGCAGCAGAACAAAGTCTTGGTACTGTGCATATTCACTGAAGGTTAAACATTTTTTTTACTGAAATCCTAGCTGCAGAACAAAGAAAGCACCTACTGCTGGTAGAAAAACCAATAGAGCAATACTTAGAGCTAGCTATGGAAGCAGAGCACGAGGCATGGCAGTGTCCAGTCACTGGCTACTCAGGCCGCGTGTGCTCTTCAGCCAAGAAGCATAGCCATGGCTCAGCCGCGAGTTCGCAAATCCAGCAGCTGCCGATTCATCTTAACCTACTGATAACCCACAAGTGTAGGGGATCCCAACAGCTTTCAAGGGTAAAGTATTCAACCCAAATTTATTGATTCGACACAAGGGGAGCCAAAGAATATTCTTGAGTATTAGCAGTTGAGTTGTCAATTCAACCATACCTGGATAACTTGGTATCTGCAGCAAAATATTTAGTAGCAAAGTAGTATGATAATAAAGATAACGGTGGCAAAAGTAAAGATAATAGTTTTTGGGTTTTTGTAGTAGTTGTAATAGTAGCAATGGAAAAGTAAATAAGCGAAAAACAATATGTGAAAAGCTCGTAGGCAATGGATCAGTGATGGATAATTATGTCGGATGCGATTCCTCATGTAATAGCTATAACATAGGGTGACACAGAACTAGCTCCAGTTCATCAATGTAACGTAGGCATGTATTCCGTAAATAGTCATACGTGCTTATGGAAAAGAACTTGCATGACATTTTTTGTCCTACCCTCCCGTGGCAGCGGGGTCCTAGCAGAAACTAAGGGATATTAAGGCCTCCTTTTAATAGAGAACCGGAACAAAGCATTAGCACATAGTGAATACATGAACTCCTCAAACTACGGTCATCACCGAGAAGTATCCTGATTATTGTCACTTCGGGGTTGTCGGATCATAACACATAATAGGTGACTATAGACTTGCAAGATAGGATCAAGAACACACATATATTCATGAAAACATAATAGGTTTAGATCTGAAATCATGGCACTCGGGCCCTAGTGACAAGCATTAAGCATAGCAAAGTCATAGCAACATCAATCTCATAACATAGTGGATACTAGGGATCAAACCCTAACAAAACTAACTTGATTACATGGTAAATCTCATGCAACCCATCACCGTCCAGCAAGCCTATGATAGAATTACTCACGCACGGCGGTGAGCATCATGAAATTGGTGATGGAGGATGGTTGATGATGACAACGACGACAAATCCCCCTCTCCGAAGCACCGAACGGACTCCAGATCAGCCCTTCCGAGAGAGATTAGGGCTTGGTGGCGGCTCCGTGTCGTAAAACGCGATGAAACTTTCTCTCCGATTTTTTTCTCCCCGAACGTGAATATATGGAGTTGGAGTTGAGGTCGGTGGAGGTCCAGGGAGCCCACGAGATAGGGGGGCGCGCCCAGGGGGAGGGGGCGCCCCCCTACCCTCGTGGACAGGGTGTGGGCCCCCTAGTCTTGATTCTTTTGCTAGTATTTTTTATATTTTCCAAAAAGTGCCTCCGTGGATTTTCAGGACATTTCGAGAACTTTTCTTTTCTACACATAAAACAACATCATGACAGTTCTGCTGAAAACAGCGTCAGTCCGGGTTAGTTTCATTCAAATCATGCAAGTTAGAGTCCAAAACAAGGGCAAAAGTGTTTGGAAAAGTAGATACGTTGGAGACGTATCAACTCCCCTAAGCTTAAATCTTTGCTTGTCCTCAAGCAATTCAGTTGATAAACTGAAAGTGATAAAGAAAAACTTTTACAAACTCTGTTTGCTCTTGTTGTTGTAAACATGAAAAGCCAGCATTCAAGTTTCAGCAAATATTATGAACTAACCACACTCATAATAATACTCAGGTCTCACAATTACTCATATCAATAGCATAATCAGCTAGCGAGCCATAATAATAAAACTCGGATGACAACACTTTCTCAAAACAATCATAACATGATATAACAAAATGGTATCTCGCTAGCTGAGGGAGTCCTAGACTAGGGGGTGTCCGGATAGCCGAACTATCACCTTCGGCCGGACTCCAAGACTATGAAGATACAAGATTGAAGACTTCGTCCCGTGTCCGGATGGGACTTTCCTTGGCGTGGAAGGCAAGCTTGGCGATACGGATATGTAGATCTCCTACCATTGTAACCGACTCTGTGTAACCCTAGCCCTCTCCGGTGTCTATATAAACCGGAGGGTTTTAGTCCGTAGGACAGAACAATCATACCATAGGCTAGCTTCTAGGGTTTAGCCTCCTTGATCTCGTGGTAGATCCACTCTTGTACTACCCATATCATCAATATCAATCAAGCGGGAGTAGGGTTTTACCTCCATCGAGAGGGCCGAACACAGGTAAAAACATCGTGTCCCTTGTCTCCTGTTACCATCCGCCTAGACGCACAGTTCAGGACCCCCTACCCGAGATCCGCCGATTTTGACACCGACATTGGTGCTATAATTGAGAGTTCCTCTGTGCTGTCGCCATCAGGAAGGATGCCTTGTCCCGTCTTTAAAGACGGTACCATTGCCAAAGGAGCTTTGGCCATCGGCCAAACTATCCGGCTAGGTGGTTTTCTTATGACCGCCTGTTCGGCCGCCGCGCCGACGATGACCTCTCGGATCATCAAAAGCGATCTTCACGTCAACTCGGAACTCGCCGAGCAGCTAGATCCGATGGAGCTCTCTTCCGTAAACGAGCTCTTGGATCGCATCGCCGCCCTGGGAGTCGCTACAGACTACGATCAGATCGGGCCTAAAACCGATCTAAGAGAGATCAACTCTCCCCAGGCTACCCACCACGTTGCTGTGGTAGAGGAACAGCACGGCGACTCTTCTTCTACATTAAGGACAAGCTATGTCCGAATTCCCGACCCCTCCATGCCGGATTCCAGCGGAGGAACGGACGTTGATCGAATCCTGAACTTAAAGTCAGGCAGCGGGCCGGATTCGTTGGACAACATCCAACAAGCCAAACTCCCAAGTTCGGAAACTTTCCGGCCCCTGAGTCTTAGATTGGACGGGGTTCCGAATTTAATTCCACCTGCTCACCCAAACACAAGCGATCTATCCCGAATCCGGCAAGAGCTCGCTGAAATAGTACATCACTACTGGGCCAGATTCCTCCTGGTTATGGACAAGATAAAGGACTGCCGTGAGGAAAGCGCAATCTCAATTTTCTGCAATAATTGCACGGACAAGAGAATCATGAACACCATAAGTCGTCGCGAAATTACACGCTTCGCCGACCTGGCATCTATAGTACAAAAGTACTGTGTGATGGAGAGCGCCTGGAAAACCGAAACCAAATTTTGGGACAATCCGGCTCCGAACACAACCCTAGTCTGAAATAAAAGGGTCCATCATATTCAGGCACCTAGGTTAAAAGCCAAAAAGCAAAAAACCCCTAAAGGGCACGGAACCGTACTGGAGGGATGGCTCAACGGACCTTGCAAAATTCATAGCATAGACGGCGCCACTCCAACGCATAGCCTTCGAGCATGTTGGATACTACGGCAGGTGGCCAAAAGTGGCGAAGAGCTTCTAGCCCCAGAGAACCAGCCCAGCAGTACCAGTACGGTATTTCAAGACTTCCGCATCAAACAATATGCGAAAAAGAACACTCCACAGCCTTGCCGAAGTCTACCAAATAGCAACAATAAATCCATGGAGTGACACGGCTATTACCTTTAATGCCAGTGACGAACCTAAATTTCGAACAACCCGAGCACCAGCCGCATTGGTCCTCAGTCCAATAGTGGACGGCTTTCGCCATACTAAGGTACTCATGGATGGCGGCAGCGGATTAAACCTCATCTATGAGGAAACCCTTCGAAAAATGGAAGTAGGCTGGAGCCGCATTGAGCGAAGCAACACAACCTTCAGAGGAATAATCCCCAGTCGGGAAGCATGCTGCACATGAAAAATCACACTAGATGTGGTATTCGGCTCGCTGGACAACTACAGGTCCGAGGAGATCACGTTCCATGTGGCCCCGTTCAGCAGTGGATATCACGCTTTATTAGGACGAGAGGCATTCACAATTTTTCAAGCTATACCCCATTACGGGTACAAGAAGCTCAAAATGCCCGGGCCAACGGAATCATCACCCTTGCTAGTGATCCGGACGTAGCACTCCGCGCCGAAAATAAGACAGCCACACTAGCCCTTGAGGCGCTATCTAAAGCCCTAGCGGCCGAGGAACTCACAGCGCTGCGCTCCACGGTGAACAGGGACGACGTGATACTTGACAAAAGATCCAAGTCCACCTCTTTTAAGCCAGCGGACGAAATAGTCAAATTCCAAGTCCATCCAACAGACCCTACAAAAACGGCCTCCATTGGGGCACAATTAAACCCTGATGTAGACGCCGCACTACGAGAATTCCTACGGGAAAATTGGGATATTTTTGCCTGGCACCCTTCAGACATGCCAGGAATCCCACGCCGGCTGGCAGAGCACAGCCTAAACATCCTAAAAGGATTCAAGCCAGTCAAACAGGCTCTTCGGCGATTTTCCGAACCCAAAAGACAGGCAATGGGAGAGGAGCTAGCCAAATTATTAGAAGCCGGAGTCATTAGAGACATAAAACATCCGGACTGGCTAGCAAACCTGGTAATGGTACCAAAGAAGGACAAATCCTAGCGCCTGTGTGTCGATTTCAAGGACCTTAACAAGGCTTGCCCAAAGGATCCCTTCCCCCTCCCCCGCATCGATCAAATTATCGACGCTACCGCAGGACACGATTCATTGTGCTTCCTCGACGCATACTCCGGCTACCATCAAATCAAGATGGCAGAGCCAGACCAAGCCGCAACGGCATTTATTACTCCATATGGACCATTGTGCTCCAACACAATGCCCTTCGGGCTCAAAAACGCCGGCGCAACATACCAGCGCATGATTCAGACATGTCTGGCAAACCAGATCGGTAAAACAGTGGAGGCATACGTAGATGATGTGGTCGTCAAATCCAAACACGTCGAAACTCTAGTAGACAACTTGAGGCTCACATTCGACAATCTCCGAGCATATGACATTAAGCTCAACCCAGAAAAATGCGTCTTTGGCGTACCGCCGGAAAGCTCTTGGGCTTCATTGTATCCGATAGAGGAATTGAAGCAAACCCAGCCAAGATCCGAGCTCTGTCACAATTGGATATCCCAAAAGACCTCAAGCAAATACAAAAATTGACTGGATGCGTGGCGGCTCTAAGCCGCTTCATCTCCCGCTTAGGAGAAAAGGCATTACCCCTTTATCGCCTCCTCCGGCGCACCGAACACTTCGAGTGGACGGATGCCGCCACGGCCGAACTCGAAGAAATAAAGGCCATATTGGCAACAAATCCGGTCCTGGCCGCGCCCAACGTAGGCGAACCAATGCTATTAAATATCTCGGCAACACATCAAGTTGTAAGCGCGGTGCTCGTCGTTGAACGGGAAACGGACGGACATAAGTTCCCTCTTCAAAAACCAGTGTACTACGTATCCACTGTCCTAACTCCATGCAAGTCCCGGTATCCACATTACCCAAAGATAGCGTACGCAGTGTTCATGGCATCCCGGAAGCTCCGACACTACTTTCAAGAGTGTTCGATAACTGTAGCCTCCAAAGTACCTCTCAACGATATTATAAACAACTGTGACGCAACTGGCCGGATTGCAAAAGGGGCCATTGAGCTCCTCCCATTTGACATAACATATAAACCACGGCGAGTATCAAGTCGCAAGTTTTGGCTGACTTCGTTGCCGAATGGACTAAAGCCGAACTCCCTAAAGAGTACGGCGCATATTCTAACTGGATCATGCACTTCGACGGTTCCAAAATGTTGGCCGGCCTTGGGGCTGGCGTCGTCCTGACGTCCCCAACCGGGGACACGGTCCAATACGTACTTCAGATAATGTACACGGACTCCAACAACGCAGCCGAATACGAGGCCCTTCTACATGGCCTCCGGATGGCGGTCTCCATGGGCATTAAACGCCTAGAGGTGCGAGGGGATTCGAACCTCGTGATATCCCAAATAAATGGAGACTTCGACGCCAAGGATCCGAAAATGGCAGCTTACCATAATGCCGTTTTAAAAATGTCAGCTCGGTTTGAAGGGCTCGAATTTCACCATATAGCCCAGGATAATAATCAAGCGGCGGACGTATTGGCACGCATCGGTGCAAAGCGCGATGCAGTCCCCCCCAACATCTTCCTGGAATGGCTTTTCAAGCCATCCGTACTATGGGAAGGGGAGTGAGGGACTAGGGGGTGTCCGGATAGCCGGACTATCAATATCCGCCGGACTCCCAGACTACGAAGATAGAAGATTGAAGACTCCGGCTCGTGTCCGGAAGGTACTTTACTTGGCGTGGAAGGCAAGCTTGGCAATACGGATATGTAGATCTCCTACCATTGTAACCGACTCTGTGTAACCCTAGCCTCTCCGGTGTCTATATAAACCGGAGGGCTGTAGTTCGTAGGACACAACATTACATCTCAACAATCATACCATAGGCTAGCTTCTAGGGTTTAGCCTCATTGATCTCGTGGTAGATCTACTCTTGTACTACCCATATCATCAATATTAATCAAGCGGGGCGTAGGGTATTACCTCCATCGAGAGGGCTGAACACAGGTAAAAACATTGTGTCCCTCGTCTCTGTTACCATCCGCCTAGACGCACTGATTCGGGACCCCCTACCCGAGATCCGCTGGTTTTGACACCGACATTGGTGCTTTCATTGAGAGTTCCTACGTGTCGTCACCAATAGGCTCGATGGCATCTTCAACCTTTGCGCTGTCGGTGAGACTTTCCTCCCGGACAGATCTTCATATTCGGCGGCTTTGCCGCTGCGGGCCAACTCTCTTGGCCATCTGGAGCAGATCGAAGCTTCGCCCTGGCCGTCAGTCAGATTTGGAAGCCTAAACTTCACGGCCGGCGACCGCGGAGACTTGATCTTCGACGGACTCGAGCCACAGCCAAGCGCGCCGCACTGTGACGATGGGCATGATCTAGCTCTGCCGCCGGACAGTGCTTTGGTGGCTGCACTTGAATCCGCCCCGGCTACTTATCCGGAGCCGATTGCCCATGACAAGGGTCGGTGGATAGCGCGCCGCCCGGGCTTCAACATCTACGGCGATGGAGCGAATACCGATTTGTCCTTTGCGAAACTTCGTGATCCCAAGGCGCGGACTCCTCGCCGGACTCCGAGCCTCCACGCCCCGCCAATTAAGCAGATTAGGCGCGGTTATGGAATTCACCACTGCGGACATCTTTCAACACTCGCCTTTTGGCGATATCTTGAATTCTCTGAAGCATCTCTCGCTATCTCGGGAGAATCTGGCGGACTATGGCGGGGCGGTTGGAGTTCGGACGACGAAGAAATTGAGCCCACCCACCACCCACTTTGTAGCCACTGCCGAGGATCTAATCGACATGCTAGACTCGACTCGAGGACATCGACGCTATGGGCGATGATGCGGAGACGATCGAGACCAGCGCCCACGGGACCTTTGGAAGGCCACCTCGTCACACAGCGTCTACATGGTGGATACCCCAAAAGAAGGGGATGGCGAGAAAGCAGCGGAGGAAGATTCTCTAAAGAAGCAACCCAAGCGCCGACGGCGCCGCTCTAAATCCCGCCACAACAAGAATGGAGAATCCGGCACGGGAGATAATAACACTTCGGAGAGTGCCGAAGACAAACCCCTCCAGCAAGACTCAGCGAAGGAGGACGTAGAAGCAAGCCCTTACGAAAGGGCGGCAGAAGAAAAGGTTGAGGAACACAACTATGTACCTCCCTCCGAGGACGAATCAAGCCCCGATGACGACGAACTCGAAGAGCCCATCGAACAAGATCTTTGCAAACGCAGGCTCATCGCTACAGCAAGAAGCCTGAAGGAGGAAAAGCGGAAGCTCAACACAGCGGAAGACGCGCTTCGGATAAAACAGAGCAAAGTGCTCAAAACCGCAGACAAACAAGGCAACAGCCACCAACCGAAGAGCTACCCGAAGCGCAAGCTGCTCCCAGAATTCGACGAAGAGGCCATAAAGCCCCCACCGTCCAATGGCCCAGCCAGGTCCATCTATGGACCCAAAAGGAAAGCCCCAATAAGCAAAGGAACACGTCAAGTGTCCGGCGATAGCGGCACGTACAAGTATAGGGGCGCCGCACACCCACTATGCTTCACAGACGAAGTGCTGGAACATGAATTCCCAGCATGGTTTAAACCCATCAACATAGAAGCCTACGATGGAACAACAGACCACAGAGTCGGATAGAAGACTATATATCGCATATACATATGGCGGAGGAGGCGATCTCCACGCCATAAAATATCTACCCTCAAACTCAAAGGGCCAGCTCGTCATTGGCTCAAAAGCCTCCCGAAAAAACTTTGTTGGAAGTTGGGAAGAGCTCGAGGAAGCGTTTAGAGCAAACTTTCAAGGGACTTATGTCCGCCTCCGGATCTGAGACGACCTAAGTCACATAACTCAACAGCCCGGAGAGTCGGTGCGGAAGTGCAGAACAGGTTCCTTACCAAAAAGAACCAAATAGTCGACTGTCCGGACGCCGAAGCCTTAGCAGCTTTTAAGCACAATGTCCGAGACGAATGGCTCGCCAGACACCTCGGTCAAGAGAAACCGAGGACAATGACCACATTAACAAGCCTCATGACCCGCTTTTGCGCAGGAGAGGACAGCTGGTTGGCAAGAAGCAGCACTAGCGACCCAAGTACATCCGAGATAAGAGATGGAAACGGAAAATCACGGCGCAGAAAAGATCAGCGCCGGAATAAAGAGAAAAGCCCAAAGAGCACGGCAGTCAACGCCGGATTTAAAAGCTCACGGCCGAATAATAAAGCTCAACCCATCAAGGACGACAACGACGAACTGTCTAACCTACACAAAATCCTGGGTCGGATCTGTCAAATCCGCAGTACCCCCGGAAGGCCTGCAAATCACACCCACAGGGATTGTTGGGTTTTCAAACAGTTCGGCCGACTAAACGCCGAACGCAAGGGGCTCGACGCGTCAAGCGAAGAAGATAAACCCCGCCAGCAGGGCACCGGAAAACAAAAGACTTTCCCACAAGGGGTCAAAGCAGTAAACTCACTTCATGTGAGGACACGGAAAAACAGTGCGGCACTTTCTAAAAAGAGCTTCGCACGGTCCGGCCCCGCAAACCATAGAGATTGGATATCAAAACCAATCACTTTCGACCACCGGGATTATTCCAAAAGTGTTGAACATGGGCGGACTTCGATATTGAATCCGATAATAGACGGACTACAATTCACAAACGTCCTAATGGACGGAGGCAGTGACTTAAACCTGCTATACTCAAATACAATCCGTCGGATGGGGATAGACCCTACCAAAATTCGACACAGCCGCACTTCCTTCAAAGGAGTTACGCCCGGCCCTTACGCCAAGTGCGCAGGCTCGATATTACTCGAAGTCGTGTTCGGATCACCGAGCAATTTCCGATGAGAAAAGTTAATTTTCCATATCGTCCCATTTAAAAGTGAACATCAAGCACTATTAGGACGAGAGGCTTTTGTCCGCTTCAATGCCATACCGCACACGCATCTCTTACACTTAAGATGCCGGTCCACATGGCACTATTTCAGTCGAGGGTCATAAAGCCCCGGACTCGGATAGGCGAATCCGGACTCAGCGAGCTAGGGGCTCCCTAGCCACATACCCTTTCACAAGGGCTGCAAGACAACTAACATCGGTTTCATATAAACCTAGCCTTAATTATTTACGCTTATTCTTTTGTATTATTTTCGCATCGAACTGTTTTTGAAATGTTCCTCTCTTTTCTCTGAGATGAGCAACGTGCGCATCCGTCGAGATAACGGCACAACGGAGACACAGCGCAGCGTGCAGAGGGACCCGTCGCAAGGATTCTTTTGATTAAGATCTTACGTAGACCTTTTTATTCTGTCTCTTGTTGCTAAATCGGCCTCGGCTTCTTCCTATAGCCGAGGCGGAGCTCGACGATTTGGCATTGGCGCGTCGAAGACAATGCCCGTGCACGGACACAAGGGGCTTAGGGTATAATTCTGCCCGTTATCATAAAGTCCGAACACCTCGAGGAGTGTTCGGCATCTCAAGATTGGGCACTATATGCATCAGCTCGAATCATGTCTTTGGTCAAATGTTGGGTTTGCCGGCTCTCGTGTTTTGCTGCCTTCGTTCAGTATCACCCGGCTAACGGCACCGGAGAACTCTGCGATTGTGCCCCAGTTCGCTGGGTGAGCACCTCGATGAAAGCCAAAACCGAATTTGTCATGATATAGCGAGTCCGGTCAGCCACTTGATCGACTACGGAATGTTTAGAATTCCCCGCTTTGACGAAGGGCCGCTTACCGGTCAGGCACATACGCACCCCGAATCCGGAGATGTGTGGTGCCATTAGGGGCTATGTCGTAGCCCCACCCTCGAGCTCCATTGGCTAAGTGAAAGAGATAAAGCATTATAGTCCGGATTGCCTTGTTCACTACGCTACCACCTCCTTATAACAGGACCGAGACGTCGGATTAAAGTGTGAAAAAGCGCTATTTTGCGAACACCCCAGCACCTTGTGCAAGGGGGCTGAAGTCGAAGACTGCATCTTTCAGGTTATACACAAGTATACTTAAAACAGCCGCAAGGAGAAGTACTACTACCTGGAAGCACAAGTATAAAAAGCATTCATACTACAACCATTCACAAACAAGTTAATGCGTTCAATTGAACGTTACATTCTTCGAGCACTGCGACTCTATTATACGAGCGCCGCGCATAACTTCCTCGAAATAATGTTCGGCAGGAAGCCGGTTCCCATCTGAACCCTGGGCAGCAGCAGCGGTGGCATCCATCTCCGGACATTGCGCCTTTACACGGGCCAGAGCCATCCGCGCGCCGTCGATGCAGGCCGACCGCTTCATCTCCTTGATATGCGGCACCGCCCCAAGGAACTGCTGCAGTAGGCCAAAATAGCTCGTCGCCTTGGACCTCTCTGGCCACACATGGGCCACGATGTCAGTCATAGCCAGCCCGGACAGTCTATTCAGTTCGGCCCATTTGGCCAACCTGTCCGACAGCGGAAGAGGGCAATCCGGACTATGGAATTGAGTCCAATATAACTCTTCCACCTCGTGATCCCCCTGGCTGCGGAAGTGCTTAACGGCGTCAGCCGCACTCGCAGCCAAGTCCATGTAAGGATCCTTCGAACTCCACTGCTTTTCAAATTGGGCATACCTGGCATCCATAAACCGGCGACGATAAGAAATGGCCTGCCGGCCGTGATTTCTCGGCTTGGCGCAGCTCCTCCTTCATAGCCCGCATTGCGAGCGGGCATCCTTGGTCTCGGCGGTGGCCTTCTTCAGTCTTCCCGCCCAATAGGCGCTCCTTTTCAAGAGCCTCGCTTCTGATCGGTAGCATCCTTTAATTTCTTGGCCAATCCGCCACCTCCGCCCTGCTTAGGCAAAGTCGCAGCCTTTTCGACCTTCAACTCCTCGGCGCCCTCGCGGCATTGCATCACTCCTTCGGGCTTGCTCCTTGGCTTGTGCAAGCTCGCCCGAAATCTCTCCACAGCAGCAACACGGTCTGTATAAACAACATATAACTTATCAGAGGAGGGCTTTAACCCACTCAATAAAGCGGCTATGGAGAATTTATTTACCTTGCGACTCGTCAAGTCGCTGATTGACAAGTGCTATGTCGGCATCGCCATGTCGATTGCCGACTTCGATTCGGCAAACTGATTAGTCGGCTGGCCCCGGACTATCCGCCACCATGTCGAAGCAGCGATATTTATTACGAGATATTTAGATTTTCGATCCTCGACGCTGTCGTCTTGACAACCTACCGAGTCTCGGGGCTACTATCTATCTGAGCGCATCTTTATATGCACAACTGTTAAAAAGCAAAAGTGCGCTATTTTCGCACACCTCAAATCCCTTGACAAGCTCATGGCAGCATCACGCAATCCGCTTTCGTGACGAAATCCTTCAACCACCGTGCGCATTAGCGCGGTGATCTTTGAAATGGGCGCCCTCTCAAGCAAACTCTTGATTCTCCGCCGGGCTCTGGTGGGTGTTGAACTCTTGACCCCTCCGGACTCGGGGCGCCCTCCGTGGCGACACTTGGGCTCGTCGCCTCATCTGGCGGCGCGTCGGACGGAGGCGTGTCGCTCTCCATCATCTCCGGAAGAAGATCCCGAGGGCGAACTCATCTCGAGGCGGCTGCAGATCCGAACTGCGATATAAATATTTGGTTACCTCTGAAGCATAAGCGAAGGTACCTTTTATTAAACTTCCTCTTTCATACTCACGGCTCTCGGAGGCTGGTCCTTGGCGATGATTGCGCGTCCGGATTCTCTCGGACGCCGGATCTCGTGGGGATTTCTTCCCACGCTTAGGGGCTGGGGCCTCCGGATCTTCGGAGGCGGTCCTCTTCTCCCCCTGGAGGGAGGGATCCTTGGTTCCCTCCTCTTCAGTCGCCCCTTTGGACGAAGTATTAGCTCCTTTATCTCCCCCGTCGCCCCCCTCTGTGGGTGCAACCTCCAACATTCTGACCAGCACGGGCTCCGGTGCGGTCTCTGGGAGGGGGGCCAGACACCTTATCAGCTTTGATCGCACCACCCATTCCTGTAAAAGAACAAAGGGTCAGGAGACGATCTCTTGAAAGGCATGCAGAACAGGATGTCCGGGCTTTGAGCTATTTACCTGAGTATCCGGACGATCGCGGCTTAGTCCAGCGTCCTCGGCCGAATCCGGACACGCCACTTGCGGTCCGAAGAACAGCTCGTACATCTCCAAGGGTGTCGCACCCATGAAATGCTGGAGGATACGAGGTCCCTCCGGATTGAACTCCCATAAGCGAAGAGGACGACGTTTGCAGGGTAGGAGGTGCCTAGTTAGCATGACCTGCATCACCTTGACCAGATCGATCTCCCTCGTTTGGAGGTCCCGAATCCGGCCCTGCAGTGCGGGCACGTCCTTGGACGGCCCCCAGTTGAGCCCTTGGTTGACCCACGACATCAGATTCGTTGTGGAGGTCCCGGGCGGAAGGAGGGCGGCGGCTTTGCTTGTCGCCCTTGGAGCGGTGATGTAGAACCACTCCTGCTGCCACAATCCCTGTTCCTCTTGGAAGGAACCTTGAGCCACGGGCATCGACCATCTTGCTTATGGTCGCCCGCCACACTCCGCTTCGGCGCCCCGATCATCTTGGCTCCACCTTGAATGTTTTCAGCCACATGCGAAGTGGGGGATGACGCAGAGGAAGGCTTCACAGACAATAATGAATGTGGAGATATGGAGGATGGACTCCGGAGCCAAGTCGTGGAAGTCCAGCCCGTAGAAAACGAAGCCCCTCACGAAAGGATCCGTCTGGAAGCCTAATCCTCGGCGAAGGTGAGATCTGAAACGACACATTCGCCGGGCTCGGGGCTGGCACGGCCTGCCAGGGTAGGTAACTGTCTGCGAGACCGTGGGCAGTGTACTTGGCCTCACGCAACTTCAATATGTCCTCCTCCATGACGGAGGAGGGCACCCACCGACCCGAAGGTCGGGCCGGACATTCTTTGTGGATCCAAGCGCTCGAGTCTCAAGCTCTTGGTGTTGGGCGGGAGCGAGAGGAAAAGATTCGAGGCGAGGTTAAAAGACAAGGACATGCCTTGGTCCTCTTATAAAGGGGAAATAATACCAAGGGCCGTCTCCGTGACCGTTCGAGATTCCCCTTCGATAGAGGAGGCGTGGCGACGGGAACGGTTGGGTTACCCACGCACGTATTGATGAGGATCCCGGAATAAAAGGGAACACGATCTCTGCTTCGACAGGACGTGCCAAGAAAGCTGCTTCGCTAAATGTGCTGAGGTGGAATAGTAAAAACGATTAAAACAAGGGCTTGGCTGCGGCGTGATGTCATGCCGCATAATACGTCAGCAGATTGGATCGGTGTATATGTTTTATTCTCTCTACGTTGGAATGTGGAAATTATTTTGCAGAGCCGGACACTATCCTGGTGTTCATTATCTTCTCTGGATTATTCAAGGAAGGAACCCGCCTTGCAATGCGAACATTATGCACGCCGGACTTATCGTCATTGAAGACTGGTTCGGGGCTCTTGAGGAGTCTGGACTAGGGGTGTCCGGATAGCGGACTATCAATATCCGCCGGACTCCTGGACTACGAAGATAGAAGATTGAAGACTCGGCTCGTGTCGGAAGGTACTTTACTTGGCGTGGAAGGCAAGCTTGGCAATACGGATATGTAGATCTCCTACCATTGTAACCGACTCTGTGTAACCCTAGCCTCTCCGGTGTCTATATAAACCGGAGGGCTGTAGTCCGTAGGACACAACATTACATCTCAACAATCATACCATAGGCTAGCTTCTAGGGTTTAGCCTCATTGATCTCGTGGTAGATCTACTCTTGTACTACCCATATCATCAATATTAATCAAGCGGGGCGTAGGGTATTACCTCCATCGAGAGGGCTGAACACAGGTAAAAACATTGTGTCCCTCATCTCCTGTTACCATCCGCCTAGACGCACAGTTCGGGACCCCCTACCCGAGATCCGCCGGTTTTGACACCGACAGGGAGTCCGGACATGACAATCCGGACCCAACCGCACTACCCGACACCGCACACTCTGACACAATCGGCGGTTCTGCCAATGAAACAACACCTTCAGCCCACGAAATAATGGCAGTCATTGCCCCGTGGACCGAGCCATTCCTAGCTTACCTAACTAAGCAGGAACTTCCCGAGGACCAAAACGAGGCCCGCTGCATAGTACGGCGCTCTAAAGCCTATAAGGTCCATGAGGGAGAGCTCTATAAGAAAAGCACAACCGGAGTCCTTCAAAGGTGTATCTCCGAAGAGGAAGGGCGGAATCTTCTGGCTGAAATTCATGCCGGACTCGGTGGGCACCACGCCGCAGCACGCCCTTGTAAGCAAGGCCTTCCGCACAGGATTTTATTGGCCAATGGCCCGGACAGACGCCCATGATTTAGTCAAACGATGCGCCGGTTGCCAGCTCTTTGCTAATCAGAGCCACATGCCACCCACCGCCCTGAAAACTATGGGATAATTGATTTTATACCCCTAGTTGGGTCACCCTCGACAGGTTTACCCCTAGTTTTCAAAAACCCTCGATTTTTCCCAAGCACGCTTGCTCCTCTTATGGTTATGCCCTTCCGTCACGTTTCCATCCAGTTAGTGTCGTTTGACCGTGTGTTGACCGTCTATGGACTTTTCATTGGACATTTTTGCCCCTGTTTCCTCACTCTCTCACTAGACACTTCCAAATGGGACCCATCACTCAGAAAACATCCCTCTTTCCTCTCTCTTCTTACTATCATGTGGGACCCACAATGGACCAAATATCTATAATGGACACTGCCATGTTGTAAATATAATATCAATTTTGCATTACTTTTTTAAGCAATAATTAACACCACATAAACTAAATAAAACACCATTAATTAACACAAATCAGTACTCCTACTTAAGGTCGGTATCATCTCGAATATATTTAATCATCAGTCCATAGTTGCCAGCTATACAAGCTAATTACATTGTGTCAAGTGTTAAAAAACGTCAAGTCACCAATTTAAAGGACGCCCTCTGTAGGATGAGGATGAACTCGCCGGAGCAAATGGAATCGGCCTCGGAGCTCGCCAGGCGCTTGGAAACCGCCACTACAGCGTCGAATGAGACCCAGGGAAGGTGCGTGCCACCCTCCTCCACCATCTCTCGCCGCCGTGGGTCCCCGGCCGCCGCCTAAATTGGCCATCGACGAGATCTGTGGCCCCATCATTAACCGGATCCCCGCTGGCCTTCCTCGAGGCGCTGTGGATCTGGGCCAGCTGGAGGCGTCGGTGGAGGCTGGCCAACGTTGGCATGGAGGAGGGTCAACGAGGACGCAGCCATTGCAGATATCTAGCCGAAGCTCATGAAATCCTCCTGGTGAGAAGAAAGAAGGAGGATGAGCTCGAGCAACAACTTGATGCAGGGGATGGTGCTGGAAGTAGAGGACGTCGGGGATCTTCGATGCGGCGATGGCGGGCGGATCCCGGCGAGGACAGGCTGGATCTGGAGCTCAATGCAGGGGATGGTGTTGGTAGTAGCAGATGTTGGGGATCTCCGGCTGGGCGATGGCGGGCGGACCCCCTCGAGGACAGGTTGGATCTAGAGGCCAGAGTCAGGCCAGAGTCAATGAATGGTGGCGGCAACCCAGATGGATGCAGTCTCATTCCGATGGTGGTAAAGAACAGCGGCGGTCGTCGGTTCCTCATGGCAGAGAAAAGAGAGCAAGGTGAGTTTACAGAGAAAGGTCAAGGGAGAAAACAAGGAGATTAGTCTGAGGGGACGAGCTCAGCAGACCTGCGTGTTTACTCCGACGAGGTTGGCCACCGACGAGCTCGGTTGGATTGACACGCACGCGGGCGCCGGCGTGGCTGGTTGCTCTTGGCCTTGCGCCAAACCATGGCGGCGGAGCACTGAGTGTGGTGCACGGGGGTTAAGATTTGAGAGAGGGAATGGGATCTGGGGCTAGGGTTTGACCGACGGGAGAGAAGGAAGAGAGGATATGGGATGGTTTTTTCGGTGATGGTCCCACTTGGAAGTGTCTGCTGAAAGAGTAAGAAAGGAGGGGCAAAATGGTCCATTGGAAAGTCCACAGACGGTCAACATACGGTCAAACAACACTAACTGGACGGAAACATGACGGAAGGGCAAATTCATAAGAGGAGCGAACAGGCTTGGGCAAAATCTAGGGTTTTTGAAAACTAAGGGCAAACCTGCCGAGTGGGACACAACTAGGGGCATGAAATTAATTATCCCGAAAATTATACCCATCACCTGGCCGTTTGCGGTATGGGGGCTTGACATGGTTGGACCCCTTAAAGGAGGAACCCACAAGCAAAAATACCTATTGGTCATGGTGGATAAATTCACCAAATGGATAGAGGCCAAGCCAGTTAAGACGGCCGAATCCGGACCCGTGATAGACTTCATATCAGGGGTAGTACACCGTTATAGTGTCCCCCACAGCATCATCACTGATAACGGCACAAACTTCACGGCCGACGAGGTTAAACTCTGGTGCAAGAACATGGGCATCAAGCTCGACTACGCTTCAGTCTATCACCCTCAAACTAACGGTCAAGTCGAGTGAGCAAATGGTCTAATCATGACCGGCATTAAACCCATACTAGTGCGGTCCCTCAAGGAATCTAACACACACTGGGTAGAGGAGCTCGACTCCATACTCTAGGGGCTGCGGACCACGCCGAATCGTACCGGATTCACACCATTTTTCATGGTGTACGGCGCAGAGGCAGTTTTGCCCTGCGACATAATTCATGACTCACCTCGCGTGCGTATGTACGAAGAAAGAGAAGCCAAGATGGATCGGTAGGACAGTTTGGATGCCTTAGAGGAGGAGCGCGACGTGGCAAAAGCTCGTTCCGCATTCTATCAACAACAGGCTCGAAGATATCAAAGCAGAGAAGTACGGGCCAAAACTTACAATGTTGGCGAACTAGTTCTACGCCTGCCGGACAAGAAAAAGGACAAACTCAAGCCCAAATGGGAAGGTCCCTTCATCATCGACCAAGTCCTGACCGGCGGAGCATACCGTCTGCGAAATGCATCGGACAACCGACTCGAGCTGAACCCATGGAACGCAGCCCGTCTCCGAAGATTCTACGCCTAGCGCCGGACTCAGAGTTCGTCTCCTTCCTCCGTCCACATTTTATACTTTAGCTATCTTTTGTTTCTCTCTTTCTCCCTCCTTTTTTCTTAAAGCCTTTGAAGGCTGATCTGCGCATTGTTCGCACACACTTGACGTGCTGCACGCACTCATTATACCTGGGGGCTTCTTTAACAGAAGCTTATTTATACGGGCTTCATGCCCAACACGTGTCACACTTCCGCATGTACCTTTTATTCACCATTATATGCATCGATATGACTTAAGTTTTGGCCAAGCTGGGTTGCACGGCTCTGTGCTTACCCTCGTTCCCAATTGTTCGGCTAGGAGGTAAAGGAGCACCTATCGATTATTCTTGCGGGTCGACGGATGTGTACCTCGACTTCGGTGAAGCCGAAAGCTAAGCGTTCTTAAGGGAATATTTGGTCGGTGACTTGAAAGATGTTTTCTTACTTATTTATGTATCTGCCCCCAGATGCTTTTCTGCTCTTTTTGCAGTCCGTACATGCACTTTAGGGCATGCCTCCCGAGAAAGGAACCCTAACGGAACTATTCTCCTGGAAGATGTTTCTTACTAACCATGTAATATAACATAACTAGTTGGGCACTTATGCGATAAAGCACTAATGACCCCTTTGGTCTCCATGCATGCCCGGTTTTACTTAACCGTGAGGGTATTCGGACACACTCGGACTGTCGGGTCCCGAGATTGAAGCGAAAAGGTCCGCAAAGACAAACGATCTACAATCCAGCTAGAAGGCATTTTCATGTCATTTTAAATTACATAGTCAAATTGGTGATTGTATTCCTCTTCAATTCCATCTAACATCTGTCTAGTTTACAGTCCCGCTGAGGAATACTTCATGCCAACTCTACTTGGCCGTACATTAAACTCATAGGGATCTCCTTCCCATCGGGCCCCACAGTCCGACCTCGCCATGTGGTTCGGATCAGCCTTCGTGTACCGCGTCTTCACCATGGCCCAGCCTCCTGGCGCACGACGGCGAGCCGATATCTTCCACAAAGCAGGCGCCGCCATGCTCCCAAGCTTCTCCATAAGCCCTCCAAGACCCTCGGGTAGGGAGGCGGACGGCCATAAGGCACAGGCGGCGCCACTCATCACTGCCGAACTTCGTTCGTGCGATTGCAGCAACTCGGGAAGTTGGTCACCCGTTGAACGGGCATTTCCTCTGCGGGACGGCTGTGAGCATACCTCTGAGACACATTCATGTTAATCTACTTCCTCGCCGACCTCTTCTTTTCAAAAGTTCTTTCAAGCACTTACTATAAATGCCATGACGAAGCCATGATTCTCCTTCACGGAGTAAGACACTGGACCGAACATCTTTTAGTTCCTCGCCCGGCTGAGTGTTGGCGTCTTGGAGGTTATTTTTCTCTGCCGCACTCTTGTAAGCACCCTCTCGCTTGACCTTTAGCTGGCGAAGTAGCTGCTGCCTATCCGGATCTAGTCCGGCACCATCTGCAATATTATTGTCAGACCCATGTAAACGCCGCACTTCACAAACTATTTCTCTTTCGAAAGTATATATTACCGGAGGGAGTCTCTGTGGCTCCTCCCGTGGTGGCTAGTACGGCCTCAAGTTGGGCCTTGCACTCCTGAAGCTCCTGGGACAAGTGGGTATTCTTCTCCGTAAGATCCTGCATAGCAAATGATCCTTAAATCAGTTATTCTAACTATTTTAAGTCTCGGGGGCTACTGGCATATATAACTGTCCCGTATGTCTTTCACATACTGCTCCGTGGCTCTGGCTAGACCATCTTGAGCGGCACGGAGGTGCGCATCTCCCGAATTGAAGGCATTTAACGCCTCCGGAGAAAACCATGCGTCACAAAGAACTGTCCGGCGGCGCCTGTGATTCATGGCGCTCTCCACCTCAGATCTAGTGGCAGACAACCGGTCGGCGTCCTCTGTTCGAGGAGCACCTGACGCGCGCTTTGCGTTTGCCTCCCCCTCTGGACCTGGTGTTGGAGCCTGGCTGGCGGAGGCTTGATTGGCAATCTCTCCGGACACAGTCCGGCGAGCGCTCTTTCTCCTGGAAAAACCACGAACGTTAATATGCTTTCTAGGAATCTTTCGTGGAAAGTGGTGGCACGACATACCGTTGCGGCGACGTCTCGGTCCGCGCCGTACTTCTTTTTCGCCTGCCGGGCCGAGCTGCCCCTTGTTGATCGGCCGCCGCGGGCTCGGCTTCCTGCCTCGAAGGCACCTCCTGCGGAACACCATTGGTACGGTGGTAAGATAAGCATGGATGAGTAATTGTGTCAGGACTCCGGTCACAGTTACCTGGGAAGCCGGAGATATTCCGGGGTAGTCGGCCGTAATGGCGACCAAAGCATTGTCGATGCTAAGTTGGTGGAACACCCCGTCGATCAGCTCCACCTCTATGTCCGGATCCTCTTCGGAGGCAGGATCGAGGGACCGTCCCGAATCCTCGGGTTGTGGAGCCGGGCTGTGTATGTCCTCTACGGCCCGGCCGCAGTTCCTGCGTCGAAATCACAAAATGAGACACTTAATTTTGGGAATATGGATCGGATAGACAAACGTCTGCTTACCCAGCTTCGAGGATTGTGCATGGAAAATCCATTCGATGGACTGGCACGGAGGAAGTCCTCATTCTCCCCTTTGTACAGGCCGGACAGGATCTTCACCAGATCAGCGACCGATCCCGGCCCCTTGCGGCCATGATGGGTGGCATCATCCTCCCCGTTGAAATCCCGTGGGGTGGCCCCTATACTAGAGCGGCTGCACCCCTCGCATAATGCATGTGGCCATGACTCCAATCATGGTCAATCCGGAATGAGCCAATAACCTTATTCGGCCCATAAGATATTGGACGTCCCTGTCATTCTCCCGTTGAGGGCTCATGGCGCCAACTCAGCGTTTCTTGAGGGCGTTGCGAACTCCGGAGGCGGTCGAATCGGGTCCGGCGGGCGTCCTCCATATAAACCATTACGAAGGCCAGTCTTGGATGCCTTCTTTGGGGTTCCGGATAGATATCCGGTCCGGCGATCGCCATATTTGGCTCCGCCCACTTGATATATCGACCCCTCAAGAGAAGCGAAGTGCGAGGCAGAATAATCTCTTCCACACAGCGAAATGGGCCTCGGCGCCAAGAACAGCTCGCAAAGGGCCATGAAGCCCGCGATATGCAGGATAGAGGCAGGCGTAAGATGATGAAGCTGGAGCCCATAGAACTCCAGGAGCCCACGGAGAAATGGATGTATGGGAAATCCGAGTCCTCTTATTAGATAAGGGACGAAGCATACCCGCTCTCCTTTGGAGGGATTGGGGACGCTCTCCGCCTGCTTCCCGCCCTTGTAGGTGGCAAGTCCGGCTCGAACCGGAACCATGAAGGCTGGGGGAAGAAATCCCTCGGCTTGGGCGTCACTGACTCACTATGCGGGACCGAGCATCTCCCCAATCTCTGGTGAGGGCTGGGGAGCGAGAGGAGGGAGCGTCGACTATCCATGATGGAATGGATTTTTGGTCAGATGCACTCCAATGAATACTCGCGGAAGGAGGACGGTGTGATTCGGATCTAGATCCTCGCCTCCTTTTATAGGCAGCTTATTTGCGCAGCTAGGGGGTAAAATGTAAAAATACCCTGGCCTTTCGCATTCGTACGACACGTGGAAGATGGCCATTATTGAACGTGGAAGCCGAGGAGCACAACATTTATAAGAAGCTGGACACCATTCGGTGAGTACATGGAATTTGGAGAAGAACCCTCCTTGCAATGCCGAAGACAATATGCGCGCCGGACTCATCGTCATTGAAGCCTGGTTCAGGGGCTACTGAGGGAGTCCTGGGCTAGGGGGTGTCCGGATAGCCGAACTATCACCTTCGACCGGACTCCAAGACTTTGAAGATACAAGATTGAAGACTTCGTCCCGTGTCCGGATGGGACTTTCCTTGGCGTGGAAGGCAAGCTTGGCGATACGGATATGTAGATCTCCTACCATTGTAACCGACTCTGTGTAACCCTAGCCCTCTCCGGAGTCTATATAAACCAGAGGGTTTTAGTCCGTAGGACAGAACAATCATACCATAGGCTAGCTTCCAGGGTTTAGCCTCCTTGATCTCGTGGTAGATCCACTCTTGTACTACCCATATCATCAATATCAATCAAGCAGGAGTAGGGTTTTACCTCCATTGAGAGGGCCCGAACCTGGGTAAAAACATCGTGTCCCTTGTCTCCTGTTACAATCCGCCTAGACGCACAGTTCGGGACCCCCTACCCAAGATCCGCCGGTTTTGACACCGACACTAGCCCTTTCTGAGACCGCAAAACATAAATGGAGAGCACCTTTAAAGATTAAGGACTGACTAAACATTGTAATTCATGGTAAAAGAGATCCAGTCAAGTCATACCCAATATAAACCAACAATAATGAATGCAATATGACAGTGTGCTCTCCAGCGGGTGCTTTTTAATAAGAAAGGTGATGACTCAACATAAAAGTAAATAGATAGGCCCTTTGCAGAGGGAAGCAAGGATTTGTAGAGGTGCCAGAGCTCAATTTTAAAATAGAGACTGAATAACATTGTGAGCGGCATACTTTCACTATCAACGCAACAACTATGAGATGGATGTATCTTTCATACTACATGCATTATAGGCAGTTCCCAAACAGAATGGTAAAGGTTTATACTCCCCCAACCACCAACAAGCATCAATCCATGGCTTGCTCGAAACAATGAGTGCCTCCAACTAACAACAACCCTGGGGGAGTTTTGTTTAATTATTTTGATTTTTTTTGATCTTTTTGGATCATGGGACTGGGCATCCCGGTTACCGGCCCTTTCTCGTGAATGAGGAGCGGAGTCCACTCCTCTTGAGAATAACCCACCTAGCATGGAAGATATAGGCAACCCTAGTTGAAACATGAGATGCTCGAGCATACAAAACAGAATTTCATTTGAAGGTTTGGAGTTTGGTACACTTGGAACGGCAGGTAAATACCGCATATAGGAAGGTATAGTGGACTCATATGGAACAACTTTGGGGTTTTAAGGAGTTTGGATGCACAAGCAGTATTCCCGCTTAGTATAGATGAAGGCTAACAAAAGACTGGGAAGCGACCAACTGAGAGAGCGACAACAGTCATAAACATGCATTAAAATTAATTTACACCGAGGTACAAGCATGAGTAGGATATAATCTACCATGAACATAAATATCATGAAGGCTATGTTGATTTGTTTCAACTACATGCGTGAACATGTGCCAAGTCGAGTCACTCAATTCATTCAAAGGAGGATACCATCCCATCATACCACACCATAATCATTCTAATAGCATGTTGGCACGAAAGGTAAACCATTATAACTCATAGCTAATCATGCATGGCACAAGCAACTATAATCTCTAAATGTCATTGCAAATATGTTTACTTCATAATAAGCTGAATCAGAAACGATGAACTCATCATATTTACAAAAACAAGAGAGGTCGAGTTCATACCAGCTTTTCTCATCTCAATAAGTCCATCATATATCGTCATTATTGCCTTTCACTTGCACAACCGAACGATGTGTATAATAATAATAGTGCACGTGCATTGGACTAAGCTGGAATCTGCAAGCATTCAACTCAAGAGAGAAGACAAGTAATATGGGCTCTAAGTTAAATAAACAATTATGCATATGAGAGCCACTAAACATTTTCAATATGGTCTCCTCGACCCCCAAAGGAAAGAAAAGAAAAGAAAACTAATTACACGGGAAAGCTCCCAACAAGTAAAAAGAAGAACAAGAAATATTTTTGGGTTTTCATTTTAAATTCTACTACAAGCATAGAAACTAAACTAACTATTTTTTTTGGTTTTTCTTAAGGTTTATCAAACACACAAGAAGAAAACTAGAAAAAGAAATTTAAACTAACATGGATAATACAATGAAAGAGTATGAGCACCGACGACTAGTGTGTGAACATGAGTGTAAAGTCGGTGAGAAATACGTACTCCCCCAAGCTTAGGCTTTTGGCCTATGTTGGTCTAGTACCAAGGACCGCTGCTACTCTCCCCGGTGTAATGGGAGGTGTAATCAGGATACCACTGGCTGGTCATCTCCGGATCCCACTGGACAGACGACGCACGATAAGGGTCCAATTCAGGTTCCGGCTCAGGTTTTGGAGTGGATGCTTGGGCTCGATGAGCATACACCGCCTCTGGCGTAACAAGAAAATTTTCTACAAGCAAATCAAATAACAGAGGCACAGGCAAAATAATAGTCTCATTGTGTTTCTTATTAAATCTAAGGTTATACAAGAGCATCCTTTGTTCGTTGTCAACAATAAACTTGTGGGCTACCATGCTCCTGTAATCTAAAATGTGAGGAGGCAATTGTAGCGACCCGACCTCAGATGGTCAAGTCTCTGTGCTTCTGTGTCATCCCTGGATCGGTAATGCTGACACACACAGTACTTCGAAGGATTTATAACAGAGTAGCAATCACACACTTATTATATCGTATGTCTCAAAAGAGAACTTATTACAATAATATGTCGTAAGGCCATCTAATGCGATAACAGCGGAAGGCTTGGAAGATAAAGTGAGTCCATCAACTCCAACGTCATAGCTGAGCTGCACGGCAACGACCTACGAACCTTACTCCTCGTCTGAAAAGTCTGCAACATAATACGTTGCAGCCCGAGAACGGGTCAACACATGGAATATGCTGGCAATGTAACACCAAAAGAACAATAACTGAATAATGCTACCACTACATGCATATTTGGCTGGTGGAAAAGGCTCTATGGTTACAATTTTGCGAAAAGCCAATTTTTTCCTACAACAAAGGAATCAATTTTAGTTTAACTATCATGGTAGTGAAGGAAATATGCCCTAGAGGCAATAATAAAGTTATAATTTATTTCCTTATATCATGATAAATGTTTATTATTCATGCTAGAATTGTATTAACTGGAAACATAATACATGTGTGAATATATAGACAAACAGAGTGTCACTAGTATGCCTCTACTTGACTAGCTTGTTAATCAAAGATGGTTATGTTTCCTAACCATGAACAAAGAGTTGTTATTTGATTAACAAGATCACATCATTAGTTGAATGTTCTGATTGACATGACCCATTCCGTTAGCTTAGCACCCGATCGTTTAGTATGTTGCTATTGCTTTCTTCATGACTTATACATGTTCCTGTGACTAGGAGATTATGCAACTCCCGTTTATCGGAGGAACACTTTGTGTGCTACCAAACGTCACAATGTAACTGGGTGATTATAAAGGTGCTCTACAGGTGTCTCCGAAGGTACTTGTTGGGTTGGCGTATTTCGAGATTAGGATTTGTCACTCCGAATATCGGAGAGGTATCTCTGGGCCCTCTCGGTAATGCACATCACTTAAGCCTTGCAAGCATTACAACTAATGAGTTAGTTGCAACATGATGTATTACGAAACGAGTAAAGAGACTTGCCGGTAACGAGATTGAACTAGGTATTGGAAACCGACGATCGAATCTTGGGCAAGTAACATACCGATGACAAAGGGAACAACGTATGTTGTTATGCGGTCTGACCGATAAAGATCTTCGTAGAATATGTAGGAACCAATATGGGCATCCAGGTCCCGCTATTGGTTATTGACCGGAGACGTGTCTCGGTCATGTCTACACTGTTCTCGAACCGTAGGGTCCGCACACTTAAATTTACGATGACAGTTGCTTTATGAGTTTATGTATTTTGATGTACCGAAGGTTGTTCGGAGTCCCAGATGTGAACACAGACATGACGAGGAGTCTCGAAATGGTCGAGACATAAATATTGATATATTGGATGACTATATTCGGACACCGGAAGTGTTCCAGGTGTTTTCGGAGAAAAACCGGAGTACAGGAGGGTTACCGGAACCCCCCGGGAAGTAATGGGCCTTGATGGGCCCTAGTGGAGAGAGAGAGGGGCTGGCCAGGGCAAGAGGCGCGCCCCCTCCCCTTGAGTCCGAATAGGACAAGGAAGGGGGGGTGCGGCGCCCCCCTTGCCTTCCCCCTCTCCTACTCCTTCCTTCCCCTCCTTCTCGGAAAAGGAAAGGGAGGGGGGAAACCTACTTGGAGTAGGTTTCCCCCTCCTAGGGCGCGCCTCCCCCTTGGCCGGCCCCCTCCTCCTCTCCTCCTTTATATACGGGAAGGGGGGCACCCCATAGACACATAAGTTGATCTTCGTGATCGTTCCTTAGCCGTGTGCGGTGCCCCCCTCCACGATATTACACCTCTGTCATATTGTAGCGGTGCTTAGGCGAAGCCTGCGGCGATTGAACATCGAGATCGTCCACCACGCCGTCGTCTTGTGGAACTCCTCCCGAAGCTTTCTTGGATCGGAGCCCGGGTGCGTCATCGAGCTGACGTGTGTCAAGAACTCGGAGGTGCCGAGTGCGGTGCTTGGATCGGTTGGACCGGAAGGCGACGACTACTTCCTCTACGTTGCATCAACGCTTCTGCTTCGGTCTACGAGGGTACGTAGACAACACTCTCCCCTCTCGTTTCTATGCATCACCTTGATCTTGTGTGTGCGTAGGAATTTTTTTGAAATTACTACGTTCCCCAACAGGTAGTTGAAACATCATTTGAGAAGGTAACCCCAACTCAATGATCCCAATTAAAATAGTTAACAACCCAAGCAATATTAATTAAAAGTGTTGAGATACATGCGAATACTCAAGTACTAGATACTCAGAATTGTCCATAACCGGGGACACGGCTAACCATGATTAGATTGTACACTCTGCAGAGGTTTGCGACTTTTCCCATAAGACTCGATCGCCTCCGTTGATTTCTCGCCTTTGCATGGTGTTTGAGAGACGGATGACCGAGACACGATCTTCGAAACATTAACTCTCTACTAAGGCGCAGACCATACCAAACCTACAAACCCACTACCTGCTGATCCATCTCTTAAAGAGCTTCACGTAACTTACTCAACTATGCTAGATCCCATAATAGCTTGCGGCTGCACACGTAAGTTTCTAGCATGAATAGACTCAGTTCCCTTTGAGCCTGGGTGGCGGTCCATAGGAAAATCACACGGTAACCCCGGGATTTCCAAAAATAAAACAGGCAATCACTGGATACCCCAGGTGCCTCAATCCACCCAGATGTGTATTAAAGTTGCCACCTTAAGTTGAACCATTAATTAACAATCTCACATCTATCATGGAATACACTCAAACCCAATCCACGTCTACGAGCATAGCATGGCAAAAAGCATAACGTAGAAGTAACTCCCAAGGGTTTGATAATAAAGAGGGCAATAGGTTCTACCTCAACAACTACTTCCCAACACCCACATGTTAAAGGCATCCTAATCATGCAATGTTTGAGGATTGAACTAATGCATAAAACTGGGTATGAAAAGAGTATGATCAATGTGTTACTTGCCTTGCTGACGATCCGTGAATCCTAAAGACTCGTAGTAACACGCTTCGCACTCCGGGAATTCTATCGCAAGCAAACAATAACATACATAAGCAACAATCAAAGATGCACAAGTAGAACTCCAAATAAAAGAGTTTGACTGGAGAGTTCAACTTAAGAACTCCGGTTTGCAAAAAGAATCAAATCAAACGGAGCAACGAAACTCAAACGGCAAAAGAAATAAGATCTGTTAACTAATCTGAGCTAGGGTCAAATTTAACAGAGATAAAAACTTGTGTGAGTTGATTATTCGGAAAGAGGGTCTCGATATGAGACTCCAGGCGCTTGAATCACCTGATTCCGATAAACGAGCGAAAAGATAAACAGATTTGAATATCGGATCAGAAATCGCGATCAGAATAATCGCGGAATAAATCCGATAAAAAGAAAAATGGCGAACTGCTAAACGAACGAACGTTCGTGAACAGAAACTAAACGGTGAACACGTTCATTAGAACGAACGGACGAGCGAACGCTCGCTAAGTAAATAAACCGAAGAAATAAACCGATCTATATAAAAAAACGAACTAGGGTTTTAAAAAAACCCGAAGGGTTTTCTTAAAATAAACTGGCGGCGGGGCGGGTACCTCTGGAGAGGTCGTCCGGCGAGGCGGGCGGCTCCGGTGGGGCTCGGCGAGGGGCGGCGGGCTTAGGGAAGGGGCGGGTGCTGGTGAGGCGGCGCGCGGCGGCTTCGGGCGGGCTCGGGGCTCGGGCGGCGACGCTCGTGTGGTGGTGGTGGTGGTGGTGAGGCGGGGGCGGGTATTTAAGGAGGGGGCTGCTCGGCTTGGGGAAGGCGCCGGGGTGGAGTCCGCTCGGACTCCTTAGCGTTCGTCTTGGCGGCCTGTGTGTGGGAAGGCGGCGGCGGCGGCTGGGCGGGCTTGCTTTGGCCGGGCCTTTAGCCCGAAAAGTAGGTTTTTAAAAAAACATTCCATGGAAGAAAAATTCCTAGAAAAAAAATAATAATCTAAAAATTCCAAAACAAGTTTTCTCTGTCTAAATAAAATATTTAGAACAAGACGAACTTTTCTTGGCCCCTAAAATGCAATTTTTAAAACATGCAAATTTTTCTAGGGCAAGTAAAATCATGAATAAACTCAAATAACAATCAAAAAATGATTTTAACATTTTTCCTCCGATATTTCATTTGTTTTGGAGAAGTCATATTATCTCCCCTCATTAATTATTTTAAAATGAAATATTTTCTGGAGAGGAAATAATTAAAATTAAAATCCTCGTCTTCACTATTTGATAAAAATTTCAAATATGAAAATTGGAAAATCCCCAACTCTCTCCGAGGGTCCTTGCGTTGCTTAGGATTTCGAGGATTGCAACCGAAAACAAATATGATATGCATGAATGACCTATGTATAACATGCCAAATTGGAAATTTGGGATGTTACAAACCTACCCCCCTTAAGATGAATCTCGCCCTCGAGATTCGGGTTGGCTAGAAAATAGGTCCGAATGGTCCTTGCGAATATCCTTCTCTCGCTCCCAGGTGGCTTCCTCCTCAGTATGATGACTCCACTGAACTTTGCAGAACTTGATCACCTTGTTGCGAGTGACTCGACTATCAAACTCAAGAATCTTTACTGGCTTCTCCTCATAGGTCAAGTTATTATCCAGCTGAATCGCTTCCAAAGGTACTGTATCCTTCAAAGGTATATCGGCCATCTCAGCGTGGCACTTCTTCAGCTGAGATACGTGAAACACATCGTTAACTCCTGACAATCCTTCAGGTAACTCCAGCTTGTAGGCAACTTCTCCCATCCGTTCCAAAATACGATATGGTCCTACAAACCTCGGGGCTAACTTTCCCTTAACTCCGAAACGTTTTACTCCCCTCAAGGGTGATACTCGTAAATAAGCTCTTTCTCCAATCTCATAGGTTACTTCCTTGCGTTTTGAATCTGCGTAACTCTTCTGTCTGGACTGAGCAATCTTTAGTCTGTCTCTGATCAGTTTAACTTTCTCCTCTGATTCCTTGATCAATTCTGGTCCAAACAACTGACGAACTCCTACCTCATCCCACATTAAGTGCGTCCTACATCTGCGTCCATACAGAGCTTCGAACGGTGCCATCTTCAAACTGGCCTGATAGCTGTTGTTATAAGAGAACTCTGCGTACTGTAAATTGTCATCCCAACTAGATCCATAATCTAGCGTACAGGCTCTTAACATGTCTTCCAAAATCTGGTTGACTCTCTCTGTCTGTCCATCGGTTTGAGGGTGAAAAGGGGTACTGAATTCCAAACGGGTACCCAAAGTCTGGTGTAGCTGATGCCAAAACTTTGAAGTAAACTGGGTTCCTCTATCTAATACGATGCTCCTTGGAACTCCGTGTAAACATACGATCTTAGTCATATATATCTTGGCCAACTTTGCACTTGTATACGTTGTTTTCACCGGAATGAAGTGAGCTACTTTTGTCAATCGATCCACAACTACCCATATAGAATCATATCCTGCCTTGGTTCTGGGTAATCCGGTAATAAAGTCCATACCAAGTTTGTCCCACTTCCATTCGGGTATTGGCATAGGTCATAACAGATCCTGCCGGCTTCGATGCTCGGCCTTCACTCTCTGACATACATCACATACGGCTACATACTCGGCAATATCCTTCTTCATTCCAGTCCACCAGAAACGTTCCTTCAAGTCCAGATACATCTTGGTGTTTCCAGGGTGAATCGAGTATGGTGAGTCATGGGCCTCCCGAAGTATCAACTTCCTGATTTCTGAATTGTTGGGCACATAAATCCGGTCCTCAAACCACAAGGTATCGTGCTCATCCTCGCGAAAACCTTTGGCTTTACCTTCACCCATCCTCTCTCTTATCTCAGCAATCTCTTTGTCCTCCTTCTGGGCTTCTCGAATCTTGTCTAACAATGTCGACTGAACCTCCATTGCTACAAGAAAGCCTTTCGGTACAATCTCCAACCGAAGTTCCATGATTTGTGCAGCTAACTCTTTTGGCATTCCCTTTCTCACAAGAACATTAGCATAACTCTTCCGGCTCAATGCGTCTGCTACGACATTGAGTTTTCCCGGATGATAATGTAGTTTCATATCGTAATCCTTTATAAATTCCAACCATCTCCTCTGCCTGAGGTTCAACTCCTTCTGTGTGAAAATGTACTTCAAGCTCTTATGATCCGCGTACACATCACAATGGTTTCCAATGAGATAATGTCTCCAGGTCTTTAGCGCATGCACTACGGCTGCTAACTCCAAATCATGCGTGGCATAGTTCAACTCGTGTGGCTTCAGTTGTCGTGAGGCATACGAAACAACCTTTCCTTCCTGCATAAGCACACAACCAAGTCCCAAGCGATAGGCGTCACAATACACTTGAAACTCCTTATGTATATCTAGCAAGGTCAATACTGGGGCCGTAGTCAATCGCTTCTTCAGCTCTTGAAAACTTTTCTCGCACTCCTCCGTCCATTTGAACTTAGTATCCTTCTTTAACAATTCAGTCATTGGTTTAGCAATCTTGGAAAAATTCTCAATGAATCTCCGATAATATCCTGCCAGTCCAAGGAAACTGCGGATCTCGCCAACTGAAGTGGGTGCCAACCATTCAGTGACCGACTGAACCTTACTGGGATCCACTGCTATACCCTCTCCAGATATAACATGCCCAAGAAATCCAACTTCTTTCAACCAAAACTCGCACTTGCTGAATTTGGCGTATAACTGGTGTTCCACGAGTTTTCGAGAACCAAGCGCAAGTGTTCGCGTGCTCCTCTTCGTTCTTGAGTATATCATAATGTCATCAATGAATACCACAATGAACTTGTCCAAATACTCCATGAACACCTTGTTCATCATACTCATGAAATAGGCAGGGGCGTTAGTCAGTCCAAATGACATGACCGTATACTCATATAACCCATACCGCGTGGTAAACGTTGTCTTGGGTATATCCTTCTCTTGGATCTTTAACTGATGGTATCCCGATCGCAGATCAATCTTTGAAAACACCTTAGCTCCTTGTAACTGATCAAATAGATCATTAATCATCGGTAAGGGATACTTGTTCTTTATTGTTACTTCATTAAGAGCTCGGTAATCAACAACCATCCTCAGGGATTTATCCTTCTTCTCCACCAAAAGTACTGGGGCTCCCCAAGGTGATGAGCTTCTACGAATCTAACCCTTCTCCAACAACTCCTTAATCTGCTTCTTAATTTCCTCCAGGTCATTTGCTAGCATCCGATAAGGTCTCTTGGATATTGGTCCTGTACCTGGCAATAGCTCTATCAAAAACTCGATGTCTCTATCTGGTGGCATTCCCGGTAATTCTTCGGGGAAAACATCCGGAAAATCCTTTACTACAGGTACTTCCTCCTGTACAACTCCCGTGAGGGTGTTTACTTGGCTCCTCCTAGGCACATGCCTAGATACATACTTAATCCTTTTTCCCTCCGGGGTGGTAAGATAAATAGACTTACTAGCACAGTCAATACTTCCTTCATACTTCGACATCCAGTCCATACCTAATATCGCATCCAATCCTTGCGACTCCAAGATAATTAGGTCGGACGGAAATACATGTGTGCCAATGATTAGGGGTATCTGGGTGCACCATCTGCTAGCCATGTACTCTGCTCCTGGCGAGCTCACTAAAAGGGGTGTCCTAAGGGTTTGGGTTGGTAACTTAAACTTTTCCACAAATCCCCTTGATATGTATGAATGCGATGCACCAGTATCGAAAAGAACAATTGCGGTAAATGACTGAACCAAAACTTACCTATTACCGCGTCCGGCTGCTCTTCAACTTCCTACATGTTAACGTGGTTCACTTGTCCTTTGTTGAAGGGATTGGGCTTCTTCCCTGCGCTCCCATTTCCATTGCCATTCTTTCCTTCAGAGCAGTCATTGGCATAATGCCCTGTCTTCCCGCACTTGTAGCAAACAACTTGGCTTAAGTCCCTCTTTGCGGGTGTAGATGGGTTAGAGCGATTCTGATTATTGTTGGCTCCATTCCCATTCCCGTTCTTCGCACCATTATGGTTATGCGATCCTCCTCCAGCATGGTTGTGACCTCCATGGTTATCAACAAGTCCTCCCAAGTTCGGGGTTAAGCGAGGCTTCTGGTGAGCTCCTGAGTTGTATTTCCCTTGTCCATACTTCCTCTTACGGTTCTCAATTTGCTGCTGCTTTCCTTCAATCATTAGGGCCTTATCTACCAACTCCTGGTAGTTGTTGAAGGTTGCCACCATCAACTGCATACTCATCTCATCATTCAGCCCTTCCATAAACTTCTCACCTTGCGGCATCCGTGGCCACATCATCGGGGCATAACGTGATAACTTGCTAAACTCATCCACGATCTTGTGTGATGCGGTTCCCTTAGCGAGATTGCGAAACTCACGCTTCTTCATCTCGCATAGCTCCGTCGAGACATGGGCGGTCGAAAAGCCCTCTGGCCCGAGCCCATGTGGCGTTGTCGATAGGATAGGTGGTTGTGAAATTCTCCCACTAAGCTGCTGCAGGTCCATCCAGTTGGTGTGCGGCAAAACGCACCTTCTCAGCATCTGTGCATCCTGCGGTGGTTAACTCCCTTCCAATACGACATAGCCAATCATCTGCAACTATTGGCTCTAGGCTACTTGAGAACACCGGCGGCTGTAACCTTAAGAAACGGGCGAGGTTACCCACTGGCGGCGGGTTGTTGTTGGCATTGTTGTTGTTAGCATTGCCCTGGTTCTAAACTAGCAATTGCATCAAGGCATTCTGCTGCTGGATCAACTGGGTGATCTCCGGTGGGAAAACAAAATCGGGGTGTCTTCTCGGAGGCATCTGATAGGTTTAGATGGAAGAGATTTAGAATAGGAAAGAGATCTAGGGGAGAAACACTACCCATATGTATATGAGGCAAACACAAGCATTCATTCAATCAATCAAGCAAGGGCATACAAAACGGTCTAGGACTATCGCAAAAGTGCTCACTACTACTAGTTACATGGGGGAATACTATTATCATATGGTGGTCATCTAGAAGTTTTGATCGGTGGAAGACTCCATGATGTCTTCTCCAGCTTCATCCTCATAGTCATCATCACTTGAGTCTGAGTCGGTGTCGTCAATGATGATGTAGTTGTCCGGACGAATGGGGTCTTCTCTTGGAACTGGTCCTCCCATGAAAATTCCGATCTTCTCGACTAGGTGGTCATTCTTCTCCAATAGGGTCTTGATTTCCTCCTCATATCCATCGCGTGTGGACTTAAGTTCTTCCTCCAGCTCGATGATCCTAGTTTTCGCCTTCTTCAACTCGATCATGTCTGCGCACATCTGGTTCTCCTGACGTCGAATGTGCTGGTTTTGCTCCTGGATAAAGGCTGCAATAGATCTATCCTTCCTGGTGCTGATCATCTCCCATTGTTCATCTCGGCGCCCACATATTTGATAGGTGGTATCCTCAAGTTCCTTGTTGTAGATTTCTCCAATGCGTCCCATGGTAATATGAGCGGCCATACTCTTGCCAAGGCTCCAAGTGGGTGCTTCGAAAGAAAACTCTATGGGTTTAGAATTTGGCGAGAACGTCCTTCCTGGAACTCGTACTTGAATCATCCATCGCTCTTCTTCTGGTAGAGTGGCGTTGTACGTCCCGGTGAAGCTTGGTATTCCAATATTCAAGTACCTAGTGACTTCCTTCAAGTGGCGCCCAAAAGGGGTGTCTTCATCCGGTTGTGCAAACTTGTTCTTCTTATCCTTCATCCTAAAGAGTGGAAAAAGAAGAGGAGTCAAAAATGAGAAGAGAAGTGTGACCTATGGCTTATCTTAGTGGTCGTGTCCTACACTCAGCGTGTGCTCTGATACCATCTTGTAGCGACCCGACCTTAGATGGTTAAGTCTCTGTGCTTCTGTGTCATCCCTGGATCGGTAATGCTGACACACATAGTACGTCGAAGGATTTATAACAGAGTAGCAATCACACACTTATTACATTGTATGTCTCAAAAGAGAACTTATTACAATAATATGGCTTAAGGCCATCTAATGCGATAACAGCGGAAGGCTTGGAAGATAAAGTGAGTCTATCAACTCCAACGGCATAGCTGAGCTGCACGGCAACGACCTATGAACCTTACTCCTCGTCTGAAAAGTCAGCAACATAATACGTCGCAGCCCGAGAACGGGCCAGCACATGGAATATGCTGGCAATGTAACACCAAAAGAACAATAACTGAATAATGCTACCACTACATGCATATTTGGCTGGTGGAAAAGGCTCTATGGATACAATTTTGTGAAAAGCCAATTTTTTCCTACAACAAAGGAATCAATTTTAATTTAACTATCATGGTAGTTGAAACAACATTTGAGAAGGTAACCCCAACTCAATGATCCCAATTAAAATAGTTAACAACCCAAGCAATATTAATTAAAAGTGTTGAGATACATGCGAATATTCAAGTACTAGATACTCAGAATTGTCCATAATCGGGGACATGGCTAACCATGATTAGATTGTACACTCTGCAGAGGTTTGCGCACTTTTCCCCGCAAGACTCGATCGCCTTCGTTGATTTCTCGCACTGCATGGTGTTTGAGAGACGGATGACCGAGACACAGTCTTTCACAAACATTAACTCTCTACTCCGGGCAGACCATACCAAACCTACAAACCCACTACCTGCTGATCCACATCTTCAAGAGTTTCACGTAACTTACTCAACTATGCTAGAGCCCATAATAGCTTGCGGCTGCACACGTAAGTTTCTAGCATGAATAGACTCAGTTCCCTTTGAGCCTGGGTGGCGGTCCATAGGAAAATCACACGGTAACCCCGGGATTTCCAAAAATAAAACAGGCAATCACTGGATACCCCAGGTGCCTCAGTCCACACAGATGTGTATTAAAGTTGCCACCTTAAGTTGATATATTAATTAACAATCTCACATCTGTCATGGAATACACTCAAACCCAATCCACGTCTACGAGCATAGCATGGCAAAAAGCATAACGTAGAAGTAACTCCCAAGGGTTTGATAATAAACAGGGCAATAGGTTCTACCTCAGCAACTACTTCCCAACACCCACATGTTAAAGGCATCCTAATCATGCAATGTTTGAGGATTGAACTAATGCATAAAACTGGGTATGAAAAGAGTATGATCAATGTGTTACTTGCCTTGCTGACGATCCGTGAATCCTAAAGACTCGTAGTAACACGCTTCGCACTCCGGGAATTCTATCGCAAGCAAACAATAACATACATAAGCAACAATCAAAGATGCACAAGTAGAACTCCAAATAAAAGAGTTTGACCGGAGAGTTCAACTTAAGAACTCCGGTTTGCAAAAAGAATCAAATCAAACGGAGCAACGAAACTCAAACGGCAAAAGAAATAAGATCCGTTAACTAATCTGAGCTAGGGTCAAATTTAACAGAGATAAAAACTTGTGTGAGTTGATTATTCGGAAAAAGGGTCTCGATATGAGACTCCAGGCGCTTGAATCGCCTGATTCCGATAAACGAGCGAAAAGATAAACAGATTTGAATATCGGATCAGAAA
Organism: Aegilops speltoides; assembly: GCA_021437245.1. Lineage (NCBI taxonomy): Eukaryota > Viridiplantae > Streptophyta > Magnoliopsida > Poales > Poaceae > Aegilops > Aegilops speltoides. The sequence goes on from CM038141.1 coordinate 434,605,011, forward strand.
TCGCGATCAGAATAATCGCGGAATAAATCCGATAAAAAGAAAAATGGCGAACTGCTAAACGAATGAACGTTCGTTAACAGAAACTAAACGGTGAACACGTTCATTAGAACGAACGGACGAGCGAACGCTCGCTAAGTAAATAAACCGAAGAAATAAACCGATCTATATAAAAAAACGAACTAGGGTTTTAAAAAAACCGAAGGGTTTTCTTAAAATAAACTGGCGACGGGGCGGGTACCTCTGGCGAGGTCGTCCGCCGAGGCGGGCGGCTCCGGCGGGGCTCGGCGAGGGGCGGCGGGGCTTGGGAAGGGCAGGGGTGGTGGAGAGGCGGCGGCGGCGACTCGGCGGGCGGGCGGCTCGGGGCTCGGGCGGCAGGCGTGGCTCGTGTGGCGGGTGGTGGTGGTGGCGGAGGGCGGGCGGTATTTAAGGAGGGACTGCTCCGGCTTGAGGAAGGGCCGCCGGGTGGAGTCCGCTCGGACTCCCCTCGGCGTCCGTCTTGGCGCTGCTACATGTGTGATGAAGGCGGCGGCGGCGGCCGGGCCGACCCTTTCGGATGGGCCTTTGGCCCGATCATGTGAGGTTTTAAAAAAAACATTCCGCCGGAAGAAAATTTCCTAGAAAAATAAATAAAAATCTAAAAATTCCAAAACAAGTTTTCTCTGTCTAAATAAAATATTTAGAACAAGATGAACTTTTCTTGGCCCCTAAAATGCAATTTTTAAAACATGCAAATTTTTCTAGGGCAACTAAAATCACGAATAAACTCAAATAACAATCAAAAAAATGATATTAACATTTTCCCTCCGATATTTCATTTGATTTGGAGAAGTCATATTATCTCCCCTCATTAATTATTTTAAGATGAAATATTTTCCGGAGAGGAAATAATTAAAATCAAAATCCTCGTCTTCACTATTTGATAAAAATTTCAAATATGAAAATTGGAAAAATCCCCAACTCTCTCCGAGGGTCCTTGAGTTGCTTAGGATTTCGAGGATTGCAACCGAAAAAGTCATGAAATATGATATGCATGAATGACCTATGTATAACATGCCAAATTGGAAATTTGGGATGTTACAACAATTTTATCTCCTCTTTCTGATGGTGCCTAATAGGTATCTGAAAATGTCTAGCAAGACGTGAAGCATAGATACCTCCAAATAGGGGGCCTTTTGTACGATTAAGGGCTAGCCGTTTAGCAACGGCGGCACCCATACTAAAACTATTGTCCCCAAGCAAGGCATGTTGAAGAATGATAATATCAGGAACACTAAAGTTTCCAATATTTTCACGACCAATCAAGCATCTACTAGCAAATATGGCAAAGTAGCGTAAAACAGGAAAGTGTATGCTAGAGATTTTTGCCTCGGAACCCTTCTTTGGTTCCTCTACAGCTATAGTGTTAACAAAGCCATCCACATCTTTACGACGGGGTTCCTCTAAAACTCCCTCATAGGGTATCCTACACACCGCCCAAAAGTTACGTAAAGACATTTCTCTGAATTTATCATATAAGTGAAATGATACTGAGGGCGGTGACTTCTTAGGATAATAATAAAAGTTTTGCACGAAAGTACTGTTGAGTAAGAGATACTGATCGATCCGGTCGTTCATGAAACCGGGGAGGCCTGCATTCTCGATCAAAGAATAAAAATATTCATGAATTCCAGCTTCTTTCAAGAAATCATCGCATGGCCATTCACACGTCCATACTTCCGCTAAGCGAGGAAGATTATACTTGGATTTTTCCTTCTCTTTAGCTTGTTTTTCCTGAGAGCCTTGGCTAGAAGAGCCCCTCAAAAATTTCCTTAACATTTTTTGAAAATTTCTGAAATTTTACTAACTTCAAAATAAAAGTGAATAAAACTAAACAAGATTGATAGCAACTACTCCTACAAGTGCCTAGAGCCTATATCATGCATTAGAATTGCTTGGGACCTCATAAATTTAACATGCAAGCTTAAGAACATGGTCACCTATGCAGCAAAAATTTGCAATGAATAAAGCACTAGAACAAAAACTAATTGGACCAATGGAGGAGTCACATACCAAGCAACAATCTCCCAAAGCAGTTTTGTGAATGGAGCTTTGAGCAAGGAGATTGAAAATCGCAGCAAAATGAGCTAGAACTCGTGCTTGAGCTGGATGGGGATTTTTTTGGGTAGAAGATGAAGTGTGTGGGTGCTGGCATAAGTGGGGGGGCACCAGGGGCCCACGAGACAAGGGGGGGCGCCCAAGTGGGGTGGGCGCGCCCTCCACTCTCGTGGCCTGCTGCTTGCCCCTCCTGCAGTGATTTCAGTGCCTAAAATCCTCAAATATTCCATAAAAATCATACTAAATTTGCAGGGCATTTGGGGCACTTTTATTTTCAGGATATTTTCTATTGCACGAATAATTCAGAAAATAGACAGATAATACTATTTTTGCTTTATTTATTCTAAATAACAGAAAGTAAAAAGTGGGTACAGAAGGTTGTGCCTTCTAGTTTCATCCATCTCATGATCATCAAAATGAATCCACTAACAAGGTTGATCAAGTCTTGTTAACAAACTCATTCCAAATAACACGGAGCCGGAGAAATTTCGAATAACACTAAGTTACCTCAACGGGGATATGAAAATCCCCAACAACTAGAATATCATACTTTTTCTTGACAGTAGGGAGAGGAAATTCAAAACCTCCAATAATAATAGTTGGAACTTTTCCAATAGAATTGATGCTATGAACTTGAGATTGTTTCCTCGGAAAGTGTACCATATGCTCATTACCATTAACATGAAAAGTGACATTGCCTTTGTCGCAATCAATAATAGCCCCTGCAGTATTAAGAAAAGGTCTACCAAGGATAATCGACATACTATCGTCCTCGGGAATATCTAGAATAACAAAGTCCGTTAAGATAGTGACATTTGCAACCACAACAGGCACATCCTCACAAATACTGACAAGTATAGCAGTTGATTTATCAGCCATTTGCAAAGATATTTCAGTAGGTGTCAACTTATTCAATTCAAGTCTACGATATAGAGAGAGGCATAACACTAACACCGGCTCCAAGATCACATAAAGCAGTTCTAACATAATTTCTTTTAATGGAGCATGGTATAGTTGGTACACCCGGATCTCCAAGTTTCTTTGGTATTCCACCCTTACAAGTGTAATTAGCAAGCATGGTGGAAATTTTAGCTTTCGGTATCTTTCTTTTATTTGTGATGATATCCTTCATATACTTAGCATAAGGATTTACTTTGAGCATATCAGTTAAGCGCATACGTAAGAAAATAGGTCTAATCATTTCAGCAAAGCGCTCAAAATCCTCATCATCCTTTGTCTTGGATGGTTTAGGAGGAAAGGGCATGGGTTTCTGAACCCATGGTTCTCTTTCTCTACCGTGCTTCCTAGCAACAAAATCTCTTATCATAACGTTGATTCCTTGATTGTGGGTTATCAAGATCAACAACAGGTTCAATCTCTACTTCATTGTTTTTGCTAGGTTGAGCATCAAGATGAACATTATCATTAACATTATCACTAGGTTCATGTTCATCACCTGATTGTGTTTCAAACATCGAGATAGAAATATCATTGAGATTCTCGGTGTGTCTCTGAGAGGTTCACTAGAAGCATGCAAAGTTCTATCGTTTTTCTTTTTCTTCTTTTTAGAAGAACTAAGTGCCTCTAAATTATTTCTCTGAGAATCTTGCTCGATTCTCTTAGGGTAGCCTTCAGGATACAAAGGTTCCTGAGTCATTCTACCAGTTCTAGTAGCCACTCTAATTACAAAGTCATTTTTATTATTTAATTCATCAAGCAAATCGTTTTGAGCTTTAAGTACTTGCTCAGCTTGAGTAGCAACCATAGAAGTATATTTGCTAATGTGTTTGAGTTCCCCTTTAACTCTAGCCATATTATCGATCACACGTCCTACCTCGAAAGCATTATTTTTTAACTCTCTACCAACATAAGCATTAAAACTTTCTTGTCTAGCCATAAAATCATCAAATTCATCTAAGCATCGGCTATGAAATTTAGTAGAGGGGATTTCAACTTTATCATATCCATAGAGAGAATTTACCTTTACTACCTGTGTCGGGTTATCAAGACAATATGGTTTTTCAACAGGCGGTATATTAAGACCATGTATTTCTTCAATAGGAGGTAAATTCTTAACATCTTCAGCTTTAATACCTTTTTCTTTCATTGATTTCTTTGCCTCTTGCATATCTTCAGGACTGAGAAATAAAACACCTCTCTTCTTCGGAGTGGGTTTAGGAATAGGCTCAGGAGTTGGCTTAATTGGTTCAGGAATTGCCTCACGAATTGGCTCGGGAAGAGTCCAATTATTTTCATTAGTCAACATATTATTCAATAGTAATTCAGCTTCGTCGACTATTCTTTCCCTGAAAACACAACCAACACAAATATCCAAGTAGTCCTTGGAAGCATCGGTTAGTCCATTATAAAAGATATCAAGTATTTCATTTTTCTTGAGAGGATGATCAGGAAAAGCATTAAGTAACCGGAGAAGTCTCCCCCAAGCTTGTGGGAGACTCTCTTCTTTGATTTGCACAAAATTGTATATTTCCCGCAAGGCAGCTTGTTTCTTATGAGCAGGGAAATATTTAGCAGAGAAGTAGTAAATCATATCCTGGGGACTACACACACAACCAGGAGCAAGAGAATTATACCAAGTCTTAGCATCACCCTTTAATGAGAACGGAAATATCTTAAGGATATAAAAATAACGAGATTTATCATCATGAGTAAACAGGGTAGCTATATCATTCAACTTGGTAAGATGTGCCACAACAGTTTCAGATTCAAGGCCATAAAAAGGATCAGACTCAACTAAAGTAATAATCTCAGGATCAACAGAGAATTCATAATCCTTATCAACACAGATAGGTGAAGTAGCAAAAGCAGGGTCAGGTTTCATTCTAGCATTAAGAGACTGCTGCTTCCATTTAGCTAATAATTTCTTAAGATCATATCTATCATTGCAATCAAAGATAGCTCTAGCAGCTTCTTCATTCATAACATAACCCTCAGGAACAACACGCAATTCATAATCATTGGGAGAATTTTCCTCATCACTGTCATCAATAATAGCATCTTCAATAATTTCATTCCCCCTAACTCTAGAAAGTTGTTCATCAAGAAATTCACCTACTGGCAAAGTAGTATCACGCACAGAAGTAGTTTCATCATAAGTATCATGCATAGCAGAAGTGGCATCATCAATAACATGCGACATATCAGAAATCATAGCAGTAGCAGGTTTAGGTGTCGCAAGCTTACTAATAACGGAAGGAGAATCTAGTGCAGAGCTAGATGGCAGTTCCTTACCTCCCCTCGTAGTTGAGGGCAAAATATTTGTTCTGTCGTCTTTCAAGTTCTTCATAGTGATCAACAGATATAAATCCCAAGTGACTCAGAGAATAGAGCTATGCTCCCCGGCAACGGCGCCAGAAATTAGTCTTGATAACCCACAAGTGTAGGGGATCGCAACAGCTTTCAAGGGTAAAGTATTCAACCCAAATTTATTGATTCGACACAAGGGGAGCCAAAGAATATTCTTGAGTATTAGTAGTTCAGTTGTCAATTCAACCACACCTGGATAACTTAGTATCTGCAGAAGTATTTAGTAGCAAAGTAGTATGATAATAAAGGTAACGGTGGCAAAAGTAAAGATAATAGTTTTTGTTTTTTTAGTAGTTGTAACAGTAGCAACGGAAAAGTAAATAAGCGAAGAACAATATGTTAAAAGCTCGTAGGCCATGGATCAGTGATGGATAATTATGTCGGATGCGATTCCTCATGTAATAGCTATAACATAGGGTGACACAGAACTAGCTCCAGTTCATCAATGTAATGTAGGCATGTATCACGTAAATAGTCATACGTGCTTATGGAAAAGAACTTGCATGACATCTTTTGTCCTACCCTCCCGTGGCAGCGGGGTCCTAGCGGAAACTAAGGGATATTAAGGCCTCCTTTTAATAGAGAACCAGAACAAAGCATTAGCACATAGTGAATACATGAACTCCTCAAACTACGGTCATCACTGAGAAGTATCCCGATTATTGTCACTTGGGTTGTCGGATCATAACACATAATAGGTGACTATAGACTTGCAAGATAGGATCAAGAACACACATATATTCATGAAAACATAATAGGTTCAGATCTGAAATCATGACACTCGGGCCCTAGTGACAAGCATTAAGCATAGCAAAGTCATAGCAACATCAATCTCAGAACATAGTGGATACTAGGGATCAAACCCTAACAAAACTAACTTGATTACATGGTAAATCTCATCCAACCCATCACCGTCCAGCAAGCCTACGATAGAATTACTCACGCACGGCGGCGAGCATCATGAAATTGGTGATGGAGGATGGTTGATGATGATGACGACGACGAATCCCCCTCTCCGGAGCCCCGAATGGACTCCAGATCAGCCCTCCCGAGAGAGATTAGGGCTTGGCGGCGGCTCCGTGTCGTAAAACACGATGAAACTTTCTCTCCAATTTTTTTCTCCCCAAACGTGAATATATGGAGTTGGAGTTGAGGTCGGTGGAGGTCCAGGGGGGCCACGAGATAGGGGGCGCCCAGGGGGAGGGGGCGCGCCCCCCACCCACGTGGATAGGGTGTGGGCCCCCTGGTCTTGATTCTTTTGCTAGTATTTTTTATATTTTCCAAAAAGTGCCTCCATGGATTTTCAGGACATTCCGAGAACTTTTCTTTTCTACACATAAAACAACATCATTGCAGTTCTGCTGAAAACAGCGTCAGCGGGTTAGTTTCATTCAAATCATGCAAGTTAGAGTCCAAAACAAGGGCAAAAGTGTTTGGAAAAGTAGATACGTTGGAGACGTATCACCTACCGACCCCAATCCACCTTGAACGACGAAGTAGCTGATAACCCACAAGTATAGGGGATCGCAACGGTTTTCGAGGGTAGAGTATTCAACCCAAATTTGTTGATTCGACACAAGGGGAGCCAAAGAATATTCTCAAGTATTAGCAGCTGAGTTGTCAATTCAACCACACCTGGAAACTTAATATCTACAGCAAAGTGTTTAGTAGCAAAGTAATATGATAGTGGTGGTAACGGTAACAAAGTAAAGACAGCAAGAGTAATGTTTTTGGTATTTTTGTAGTGATTGTAACAGTAGCAACAGAAAAGTAAATAAGCGTAAACCAGTATATGGAAAACTCATAGGCACCGGATCAGTGATGGATAATTATACCGGATGTGGTTCATCATGTATAAGTCATAACATAGGGTGACACAGAACTAGCTCCAGTTCATCAATGTAATGTAGGCATGTATTCCGAATATAGTCATATGTGCTTATGGAAAAGAACTTGCATGACATCTTTTGTCCTACCCTCCCATGGCAGCGGGGTCCTAATGGAAACTAAGGGATATTAAGGCCTCCTTTTAATAGAGAACTGGAACAAAGCATTAGCACATAGTGAATACATGAACTCCTCAAACTACGATCATCACCGGGAGTGGTCCCGATTATTGTCACTTCGGGGTTGCCGGATCATAACACATAGTAGGTGACTATAGACTTGCAAGATAGGATCTAAACACACATATATTCATGAAAACATAATAGGTTCAGATCTAAAATCATGGCACTCGGGCCCTAGTGACAAGCATTAAGCATAGCAAAGTCATAGCAACATCAATCTCAGAACATAGTGGATACTAGGGATCAAACCCTAACAAAACTAACTCGATTACATGATAAATCTCATCCAACCCATCACCGTCCAGCAAGCCTACGATGCAATTAGTCACGCACGGCGGTGAGCATCATGAAATTGGTGATGGAGGATGGTTGATGATGACGACGGCGACGAATCCCCCTCTCCAGAGCCCCAAACGGACTCCAGATCATCCCCCCGAGAGAGATTAGGGCTTGGCGGCGGCTCCGTATCGTAAAACGCGATGAAACTTTCTCTCTGATTTTTTTCTCCCCGAAAGCCAATATATGGAGTTGGAGTTGGCGTCGGAGGGCCACCAGGGGGCCCACGAGGTAGGGGCGCGCCCAGGAGGGAGAGGCGCGCCCCCCACCCTCGTGAACAGGGTGTGGGCCCCCTGGCCTTCATCATTGGCGAGGATTTTTTATTATTTATTCTAAGATATTCCGTGGAGTTTCAGGTCATTCCGAGAACTTTTGTTTTCTGCACATAAAACAACACCATGGCAATTCTGCTGAAAACAGCGTCAGTCTGGGTTAGTTCCATTCAAATCATACAAGTTAGAGTCCAAAACAAGAGCAAAAGTGTTTGGAAAAGTATATACGACGGAGACGTATCAACTCCCCCAAGCTTAAACCCTTGCTTGTCCTCAAGCAATTCAGTTGACAAACTAAAAGAGAAAAAGAAAAACTTTTACAAACTCTGTTTGCTCTTGTTGTTGTAAACATGAAAAGCCAGCATTCAAGTCTCAGCAATTATTACGAATTAACCATACTCACAATGACACGTAGGTCTCACAATTACTAATATCAATAGCACAATCAGCTAGCGAGCCATAATAATATAACTCGGATGACAACACTTTCTCAAAATAATCGTAACATGATATAACAAAATGGTATCTCGCTAGCCTTTCTGTGACCGCAAAACATAAATGCAGAGCACCTTTAAAGATCAAGGACTGACTAAACATTGTAATTCATGGTAAAAGAGATCCAGTCAAGTCATACTCAATATAAACCAATCATAATGAATGCAACCGATAGTGTGCTCTCCAGCGGGTGCCTTTTAATAAGAAGGGTGATGACTCAACATAAAAGTAAATAGATAGGCCCTTCGCAGAGGGAAGCAGGGATTTGTAGAGGTGCTAGAGCTCGATTTTGAAATAGAGATAAATTATATTTTGAGCGGCATACTTTCATTGTCAACATAACAACTAAAAGACGACGATATCTTCCATGCTAAACAGATTATAGGCGGTTCCCAAACAGAATGGTAAAGTTTATACTCCCCTTCCTCCACAAGCATCAATACATGGCTTGCTCGAAACAACGAGTGCCTCCAACATTCAACGGGTCCCAAGGGGAGTTTTGTTTGCAGTTATTTTGATTTAGTTTGCACAAAGCATGGGACTGGGCATCCCGGATACCAGCCATTTTCTCGTGAATGAGGAGCGGAGTCCACTCCTCTTGAGAATAACCCGCCTAACACGGAAGATAAGGGAAGCTCTAGTTGACATATGAGCTATTCGAGCATGCAAAACAGAATGTTTATTTGAAGGTTTAGAGTTTGGCACATACAAATTTACTTGGAACGGCAGGTAAGTACCGAATATAGGTAGGTATAGTGGACTCATATGGAATAACTTTGGCGTTTAAGGAGTTTGGATGCACAAGCAGTATTCCCGCTTAGTACAGGTGAAGGCTAGCAAAAGACTGGGAAGCGACCAACTGAGAGAGCGACAACAGTCATAAACATGCATTAAAATTAATTCACACCGAGTACAAGCATGAGTAGGATATAATCCACCATGAACATAAATATCATGAAGGCTATGTTGATTGGATTCAACTACATGCGTGAACATGTGCCAAGTCGAGACACTCAATGCATTTAAAGGAGGATACCACCCCATCATACCATATCATAATAATTCTAATAGCATGTTGGCACGCAAGGTAAACCATTATAACTCATAGCTAATCAAGCATGGCACAAGCAACTATAATCTCTAAATGTCATTGCAAATATGTTTACTTCACAATAGCTGAATCAGGAACGATGAATCATCATATTTACAAAAACAAGAGAAGTCGAGTTCGTACCAGCTTTTCTCTTCTCAATAAGTCCATCATATATCATCATTATTGCCTTTCACTTGCACGACCAAACGGTGTGTATAATAATAAGTGTGCACGTGCATTAGACTAAGATGGAATCTGCAAGCATTCAACTCAAGAGAGAAGACAAGTAATATGGGCTCTAAGTTTAAATAATCAATCATGCATATAAGAGCCACTAAGCATTTTCAATAAGGTCTTCTCAACCCCCCAAAGAAAGGAAAAGAAATAAAAACTATTTACACGGGAAAGCTCCCAACAAGTAAAAGAAGAACGGGAAATATTTTTGGGTTTTCTTTTTAATTCTAAAACAAGCATGAAAAGTAAACTAACTAATTTTTTTGGTTTTTTTCTTAAGGTTTATCAAACACACAAGAAGAAAGCAGGAAAAAGAAAATAAACTAGCATGGATATTACAGTGAAAGAGTATGAGCACCGACATCTTGCAATGAGTGTGTGTGAACATGAATGTAATGTCGGTGAGAAATACGTACTCCCTCAAGCTTAGGCTTTTGGGCTAAGTTGGTCTATTGCCAGGGATGGCCTGGCGGATATCCGTAGGTGAAGCTGGGGTCGTAGTGTGATGCAGCGGCTATCGCCGCCTGAGCTGTAGCGTGGAGTCGAGCAGCCTCCACTCTCCTTTCGTACTCATCTGCCTCCTCTCTGGTAATAATATATCTTCGTCTCGCCTGAAAATCAAAGAAGGTAGGAGCAGGAAGAGCAACACGGACCACATGCCGTTTGTTAAAGATTAGTCGATACTGGTAAGGTGGTCCAGTCCTCTCAATGAACTGGTGGGAAAACATAGGATCAAGATCTAAATAAGAAGAGGGTAACTCCATATCACCCTCACGAATGTCTACATCAAGAAAATTAGCTAAGTGGGTTGCACAAATTCCTCCAAAGAAATCTCCGTTATGCCTATTCTGATGCAACCTACGAGCTACAATGGCGCCCATATGATAAGATTGGTCTCCTAACACAGCACTTCTGAGAATGCTGAGATCCGGGGCACACATGTGACATGCTTCATCCTTAGCAGTTATACATCTACCAATGAAGAGAGCCAAATAATGTATAGCAGGAAAGTGAATGCTCGCTATAGTGGCCTGCGCTATATCTCTAGATTCCCCCATAGTTATTCTAGCAAGAAAGTCTCTATTTTCAGATTTAGGGGGATCCCTGATACTACCCCAAGATGGAAGTTTGCATGCAAGAGTGAAATCCTCTAAGTCCATGGTATAAGATTTGTCATAAAGGTCAATCATGACCGAAGGAGAATTACGCGAAGTTGAAAAATCAAACCTCCCCACAAATGAACTTGTGAGGTCACGATACTGTGGGCATTTATCAGCTTCAAAGTCCTCAAGATCGGCATTACTCAAATATGTGCTAAATTCTTCTTTGATTCCTACTTGATTCATAAAATTCTCCGATATCATCACAAGGCCTCACAGGAGCGTCTCTTGGTGGTTCCTCGTCAGCGTCACGTATTGCAAGCCTAGGACCTTGCTTCCTTGAAGGACCACCTTGAAACATCCTCCTAAGCATATTGTTTCCTCTGAAAAATTTCTGAAATTTTTAGTAACTTCAAATAAAAGTGAACCAACTTCAATAAAATTGATAGCAACAACTCCCACAAGTGCGTAGAGCCTATATAAATCATTGGAACTACTTGGAACCATATAAATTTGACATGCAAGCTCAAGAACATGGTCACCTATGCAGCACAAATTTGGAATGAATAAAGCACTAGAACAAAAACTAATTGGACCAATGGAGGAGTCACATACCAAGGAACAATCTCCCCAAGCAGTTTTGCGAGAGGTGCTTTGAGCAAGGAGATCGAAAATCACAAAGAACGGGGCTGGAACTCGTGCTTGAGTTGGTTTTTCGTGTTTGTGTGAGACAGAGGAAGAAGATGGGTGCAGGAATAAGTGGAGGAGGGCCACCGTGGGCCCACGAGGCAGGGGGGCGCGCCCAGCGGGTAGGGCGCGCCCTCCACCCTCGTGGCCAGGTGGTAGCTCCCCCCGTGGTAATTTTTGCACAATAAATTCTCAAATATTCCTGAAAAAATCATATTAAATTGGCATGGCATTCTGAGGACTTTTATTTTTGGGATATTTTTATATTGCACGGATAAGTAAGGAAACAGACAGAAAAATACTATTTTACTTTATTTCTACTAAATAACAGAAAATATAAAGAGGGTACACAAAGTTGTGCTTCTAGTTTCATCCATCTCGTGATCATCAAAATGAACCCGCTAACAAGGTTGATCAAGTCTTGTTAACAAACTCATTCCGAATAATCCCGGAACCGGAGAAATTTCGAATGACACTAAGTTATCTCAACGGGGATATGAAAATCCCGAACAATAATAATATCATACTTTTTCTTGACAGTAGGGAGAGGAAATTCAAAACCTCCAAATATAATCGATGGAACTTTTCCAATAGAGTTGATACTATAAACTTGAGGTTGTTTCCTCGGAAAGTGCACCGTGTGCTCATTGCCATTAACATGAAAAGCGACATTGCCTTTGTTGCAATCAATGACAGCCCCTGCAGTATTAAGGAAAGGTCTTTCAAGAATAATAGACATACTATCATCCTCGGGAATATCAAGAATAACAAAGTCCGTCAAAATAGTAACATTTGCAACCACAACAGGCACTTCCTCACAAATACCGACAGGTATAGCAGTTGATTTATCAGCCATTTGCAAAGATATTTCAGTAGGTGTCAACTTATTCAAGTCAGGTCTACGATATAAAGAGAGAGGCATGACACTAACACCGGCTCCAAGATCACATAAAGCAGTTTTAACATAATTTCTTTTAATGGAGCATGGTATAGTAGGCACTCCGGATCTCCAAGTTTCTTTGGTATTCCACCCTTAAAGGTGTAATTAGCAAGCATGGTGGAAATTTCAGCTTCAGGTATCTTTCTTTTATTAGTAATAATATCCTTCATATACTTAGCATAAGGATTTGTTTTGAGCACATCAGTTAATCGCATATGCAAAAAGATGGGTCTAATCATTTCAGCAAAGCGCTCAAAATCCTCATCATCCTTTTTCTTGGATGGTTTGGGAGAAAAAGGCATGGGTTTCTGAACCCATGGTTCTCTTTCTTTACCATGTTTCCTAGCAACGAAGTCTCTTTTATCATAACGTTGATTCTTTGATTGTGGGTTATCAAGATCAACAACAGGTTCAACTTCTACTTCATTATCATTACTAGGTTGAGCATCAACATGAACATTATCATCAACATTATCACTAGGTTCACGTTCATCACCTGATTGTGTTTCAGCATCAGACATAGAGATATCATTTGGATTATCAGGTGGTTCAGCAATAGGTTCACTAGAAGTTTGCACAGTCCTATCATTTTTCTTTTTCATCCTCTTAGAAGAACTAGGCAGATCAATATTATTTCTCTTAGAATCTTGCTCGATTCTCTTAGGGTGGCCTTCAGGATACAAAGGTTCCTGAGTCATTCTACCAGTTCTAGTAGCCACTCTAACAGCATAATCAGTTTTCTTACTATTCATTTCATCGAGCACTTCTTTATGAGCTTTAAGTACTTGTTCTACTTGAGTAGTAACCATAGAAGCATGTTTGCTAACAAGTTTAAGTTCACCTCTAATATCAGCCATATAATCACTCAAGCGTTTAATCATAAAGGTATTATGTTTTAATTATCTACCAAAATAAGCATTAAAGTCATCTTGCTTAAACATAAAGTCATCATACTCATCCAAGCACTGACTAGCAATTTTAGTAGTAGGAACTGAAGGAAATATGCCCTAGAGGCAATAATAAAGTTATTATATATTTCCTCATATCATGATAAATGTTTATTATTCATGCTAGAATTGTATTAACCGGAAACATAATACATGTGTGAATATATAGACAAACAGAGTGTCACTAGTATGCCTCTACTTGACTAGCTTGTTAATCAAAGATGGTTATGTTTCCTAACCATGAACAAGGAGTTGTTATTTGATTAACAAGGTCACATCATTAGTTGAATGATCTGATTGACATGACCCATTCCATTAGCTTAGCACACGATCGTTTAGTATGTTGCTACTGCTTTTATCCATGACTTATACATGTTCCTATAACTATGAGATTATGCAACTCCCGTTTACCGGAGGAACACTTTGGGTACTACCAAACATCACAACGTAACTGGGTGATTATAAAGGAGTACTACAGGTGTCTCCAAAGGCAGATGTTGGGTTGGCGTATTTCGAGATTAGGTTTTGTCACTCCGATTGTCGGAGAGGTATCTCTGGGCCCTCTCGGTAATACACATCACTTAAGCCTTGCAAGCATTACAACTAATGAGTTAGTTGTGAGATGATGTATTACAGAACGAGTAAAGAGACTTGCCGGTAACGAGATTGAACTAGGTATTGGATACCGACGATCGAATCTCGGGCAAGTAACATACCGATGACAAAGGAACAACGTATGTTGTTGTGCGGATCGACCGATAAAGATCTTCGTAGAATATGTAGGAACCAATATGGGCATCCAGGTCCCGCTATTGGTTATTGACCGAGGCGTGTCTCGGTCATGTCTACATTGTTCTCGAACCGTAGGGTCCGCACGCTTAAGGTTTCGATGGCAGTTATATTATGAGTTTATGAGTTTTGATGTACCAAAGGAGTTCGAGTCCCGGATGAGATCGGGACATGACGAGGAGTCTCGAAATGGTCGAGACGTAAAGATCGATATATTGGACGACTATATTCGGAGTTCGGAAAGGTTCGAGTCATTCGGTATTTATCGGAGTACCGGAGAGTTACGGAATTCGCCGGGAGAAGTATTGGGCCTTATGGGCCATACGGGAAAGATAGAGGGCTGCCCTAGGCAGGCGCGCCCCCTTGCCCTAGTCCGAATTGGGCTGGGGAGGCCGCACCCTCCTTCCTTCCTTCTCTCTTCCCTTCCTAGTCTCCTACTCCTAATACATGGAAGGATCCTAGTTGGACTAGGAAAGGGGAATCCTACTCCGGTGGGAGTAGGACTCCCCTATGGCGCCTCCTCCCTAGGCCGGCCTCCTCCTCCCTCCCTCCTTTATATACGAGGCAGGGGCACCCCATGGACACACAAGTTGATCTACGGATCGTTCCTTAGCCGTGTCGGTGCCCCCTCCACCATATTCCACCTCGGTCATATCGTCCGCAAAGCTTAGGCGAAGCCCTGCGCCGTAGAACATCAAGATCGTCATCACGCCGTCGTCTTGACGAAACTCTCCCCCGAAGCTCTCTTTGGATTGGAGCCGAGGAGCGTCATCGAGCTGTACGTGTGTCAAGAACTCGGGGCGCGGAGTAACGGCGCGGGATCGGTCGGATCGCGAGGAGATCGTCGACTACTTCCTCTACGTTGTGATCGCTTCGCTTCGGTATACGAGGGTGCGTAGACAACACTCTCCCTCTCGTTGCTATACATCACCATGATCTTGCGTGTGCGTAGGAAATTTTTGAAATTACTCGTTCCCCAACAAAGTGGCATCCGAGCCTAGGTTTTTATGGTTTGATGTTTTGCACGAGTAGAACACAAGTGAGTTGTGGGCGATATAAGTCATACTACCTAGCAGCATGTCATACTTTGGTTCAGCGGTATTGTGAGATGAAGCGGCCCGGACCGACATTACGCGTACGCTTACGCGAGACTGGTTTCACCGCTACGAGCACTCGTTGCTTAAAGGTGACTGGCGGTGTCTGTCTCTCTCACTTTAGTTGAATCGAGTGTGGCTACGCCCGGTCCTTGTGAAGGTTAAAACGGAGTCTATTTGACAAACTATCGTTGTGGTTTTGATGCGTAGGTAAGAACGGTTCTTGCTAAAGCCCATAGCAGCCACGTAAAATTTGCAACAACAAAGTAGAGGACGTCTAATTTGTTTTTGCAGGCATGTTGTGATGTGATATGGTCAAGACGTGATGCTATATTTTATTGTATGAGATGATCATGTTTTGTAAACCATGTTATCGGCAAGCTGGCAGGAGCCATATGGTTGTCGCTTATTGTATGAAATGCAATCGCTTCGTAATGCTTTACTTTATCACTAAGCGGTAGCGATAGACGTAGAAGCATAAGATTGGCGAGACGACAACGATGCTACGATGGAGATCAAGGTGTCGCTACCGGTGGCGATGGTGATCACGACGGTGCTTCGGAGATGGAGATCACAAGCACAAGATGATGATGGCCATATCATATCACTTATATTGATTGCATGTGATGTTTATCCTTTATGCATCTTATCTTGCTTTGATTGACGGTAGCATTTTAAGATGATCTCTCACTAAAATTATCAAGTAGTGTTCTCCCGAGTATGCACCGTTGCCAAAGTTCGTCGTGCCGAGACACCACGTGATGATCGGTGTGATAAGCTCTCGTCCATCTACAACGGGTGCAAGCCAGTTTTGCACACGCAGAATACTCAGTTATACTTGACGAGCCTAGCATATGCAGATATGGCCTCGGAACACGGAGACCGAAAGGTCGAGCGTGAATCATATAGTAGATATGATCAACATAAGATGTACACCATTGAAAACTACTCCATCTCACGTGATGATCGGTTATGGTTTAGTTGATTTGGATCGCGTGATTACTTAGATGACTAGAGAGATGTCTGTCTAAGTGGGAGTTCTTAAGTAATATGATTAATTGAACTTAAATTTATCATGAACTTAGTCCTGGTAGTATTTTGCAAATTATGTTGTAGATCAATAGCTCACGTTGTTGCTTTCATATGTTTGTTTTTGATATGTTCCTAGAGAAAATTATATTGAAAAGTTCGTAGCAATGATGCGGATTTGATCCGTGATCTGAGGTTTATCCTCATTGCTGCACAGAAAAATTATGTCCTTAATGCACCGCTAGGTGACAGACCTATTGCAGGAGCAGATGCAGACATTATGAACGTTTGGCTAGCTCAATATGATGACTACTTGATAGTTTTGTGCACCATGCTTTATGGCTTAGAATCGGGACTTCAAAGACGTTTTGAACGTCATGGACCATATGAGATGTTCCAGGAATTGAAGTTAATATTTCAAGCAAATACCCGAGTTGAGAGAAATGAAGTCTCCAACAAGTTCTATAGCTAAAAGATGGAGGAGAATCGCTCAACTAGTGAGCATGTGCTCAGATATGTCAGGTACTACAATCGCTTGAATCAAGTGGGAGTTAATCTTCCAGATAAGATAGTGATTGACAGAATTCTCTAGTCACCATCACCAAGTTAGTAGAACTTTGTGATGAACTACAATATGCAAGGGATGATGAAAATGATTCCCGAGCTTTTCATGATGATGAAATCGATGAAGGTAGAAATCAAGAAAGAACATCAAGTGTTGATGGTTAACAAGACCACTAGTTTCAAGAAAAGGGCAAAGGGATAGAAGGGAACTTCAAGAAGAACGGCAAGCAAGTTGCTGCTCAAGTGAAGAAGCCCAAGTCTGGACCAAAGCCTGAGACTAAGTGCTTCTACTGCAAAGGGACTGATCACTGAAAGCAGAATTACCCCAAGTATTTGGCGGATAAGAAGGATGGCAAAGTAAACAAAGGTATATTTGATATACATGTTATTGATGTGTACTTTACTAGTGTTTATAGCAACCCCTCGGTATTTGGTACTGGTTGGGTTGCTAAGAGTAGTAACTCAAAACAGGAGTTGCGAATAAATGAAACTAGTTAAGGGTGAAGTGACGATGTGTGTTGAAAGTAGTTTCAAGATTGATATGATCATCATCGCACACTCCCTATACTTTCGGGATTAGTGTTGAACCTAAATAAATGTTATTTGGTGTTTGCGTTGAGCATGAATATGATTTGATCATGTTTATTGCAATACGGTTATTCATTTAAGTAAGAGAATAAACTGTTGTTCATTTACATGAATAAAACCTTATATGGTTACACACCCAATGAAAATGGTTCATTGGATCTCGATCATAGTGATACACATATTCATAATATTGAAACCAAAAGATGCAAAGTTAATAATGATAGTGCAACTTATTTGTGGCACTTGCCGTTTATGTCATATTGGTGTAAAGCGCATGAAGAAACTCCATGTTGATGGGATTTTGGAATCACTTGATTATGAATCACTTGATGCTTGCGAACCATGCCTCATGGGCAAGATGACTAAGACTCCGTTCTCCGAACAATGGAGCGAGCAACTGACTTATTGGAAATAATACATCGATGTATGCGATCCAATGAGTGTTAAGGCTCATGGCGGGTATCGTTATTTTCTGACCTTCACAGATGATTTGAGCACATATGGGTATATCTACTTGATGAAACATAAGTCTGAAATAGTTGAAAGGTTCAAAGAATTTCAGAGTGAAGTGGAAAAAATCATCGTGACAAGAAAATAAGGTTTCTACGATTTGATCGCGGAGACGAATATTTGAGTTACGAGTTTGGTCTTCAATTAAAACAATGTGGAATAGTTTCATAGCTCACGCCACCTGGAACACCACAATGTTATGGTGTGTCCAAACATCGTAACCGCACTTTATTGAATAAAGTGCAATCTATGATGTTTCTTACTGATTTACCAATATCGTTTTGGGATCATGCATTAGAGACAGCTGCATTCACGTTAAATTGGGCACCATCTAAATCCGTTGAGACGACTTTATATGAATTGTGGTTTAGCAAGAAACCAAAGTTGTTGTTTCTTAAAGTTTGGGGCTGCAATGCTTATGTGAAAAAGGTTTTCATCCTGATAAGCTCGAACCCAAATCGGAGAAGTGCGTCTTCATAGAATACCCAAAGGAAATTGTTGGGTACACCTTCTATCACAGATCCGAAGGCAAGATATTCGTTGCTTAAGATGGATCCTTTCTAGAGAAGGAGTTTCTCTCGAAAGAAGTGAGTGGGAGGAAAGTAGAACTTGATGAGGTAACTGTACCTATTCCCTTATTGGAAAGTAGTTCATCACAGAAATCTGTTCTTGTGACTACTATACCAATTAGTGAGGAAGCTAATGATGATGATCATGTAACTTCAAATCAAGTTACCACCGAACCTCGTAGGTAAAAAGCAGTGAGATCCGCACTGAGTGGTACGGTAATCCTGTTACGGAGGTCGTGTTACTTGACCATGACAAACTTACGAACTATGAGGAAGCGATGATGAGCCCAGATTCCGCAAAATGGTTTGAGGCCATGAAATCTGAGATATGATCCATGTATGAGAACAAAGTATGGACTTTGATGGATTTGCCCGATGATCGGCAAACCATAGAAAATAAATGGATCTTCAAGAGGAAGACGGACGTTGATAGTAGTGTTACTATCTACAAAGCTCAACTTGTTGCAAAAAAGGTTTTCGACAAAGTTCAAGATATTGACTACAATGAGATTTTCTCAACTGTAGCGATGCTTAAGTCTGTCCGAATCATGTTAGCAATTGCCACAATTTATGAAATTTGGCAAATGGATGTAAAAACTGCATTCCTGAATGGTTTTTTGGAGGAAGAGTTGTATATGATGCAACCAGAAGGTTTTTTCGATCCAAAGGGAGCTGACACCCATAGTTCACATCAATATGATTTACCAGTGCAAGTGGGAGACTGAAGGAAATATGTCCTAGAGGCAATAATAAAGTTATTATATATTTCCTCATATCATGATAAATGTTTATTATTCATGCTAGAATTGTATTAACCGGAAACATAATACATGTGTGAATATATAGACAAACAGAGTGTCACTAGTATGCCTCTACTTGACTAGCTTGTTAATCAAAGATGGTTATGTTTCCTAACCATGAACAAGGAGTTGTTATTTGATTAACAAGGTCACATCATTAGTTGAATGATCTGATTGACATGACCCATTCCATTAGCTTAGCACACGATCGTTTAGTATGTTGCTACTGCTTTTATCCATGACTTATACATGTTCCTATAACTATGAGATTATGCAACTCCCTTTTGCCGGAGGAACACTTTGGGTACTACCAAACGTCACAACGAATCGGGTGATTATAAAGGAGTACTACAGGTGTCTCCAAAGGCAGATGTTGGGTTGGCGTATTTCGAGATTAGGTTTTGTCACTCCGATTGTCGGAGAGGTATCTCTGGGCCCTCTCGGTAATACACATCACTTAAGCCTTGCAAGCATTACAACTAATGAGTTAGTTGTGAGATGATGTATTACGTAACGAGTAAAGAGACTTGCCGGTAACGAGATTGAACTAGGTATTGGATACCGACGATCGAATCTCGGGCAAGTAACATACCGATGACAAAGGGAACAACGTATGTTGTTGTGCGGTCTGACCGATAAAGATCTTCGTAGAATATGTAGGAACCAATATGGGCATCCAGGTCCCGCTATTGGTTATTGACCGGAGACGTGTCTCGGTCATGTCTACATTGTTCTCGAACCGTAGGGTCCATGCACGCTTAAGGTTTCGATGATGCTTATATTATGAGTTTATGAGTTTTGATGTACCAAAGGAGTTCGGAGTCCCGGATGAGATCGGGGACATGACGAGGAGTTTCGAAATGGTCGAGACGTAAAGATCGATATATTGGACGACTATATTCGAGTTCGGAAAGGTTCCGAGTCATTCGGTATTTATCGGAGTACCGGAGAGTTACGGAATTCGCCGGGAGAAGTATTGGGCCTTATGGGCCATACGGGAAAGATAGAGGGCTGCCCTAGGCAGGCCGCGCCCCCTGCCCTAGTCCGATTGGGCTGGGGGGAGGCCGCACCCTCCTTCCTTCCCTTCTCTCTTCCCTTCCTAGTCTCCTACTCCTAATACATGGAAGGATCCCTAGTTGGACTAGGAAAGGGGAATCCTACTCCCGGTGGGAGTAGGACTCCCCTATGGCGCCTCCTCCCTAGGCCGGCCTCCTCCTCCCTCCCTCCTTTATATACGGGGCAGGGGCACCCCATGGACACACAAGTTGATCTACGGATCGTTCCTTAGCCGTGTGCGGTGCCCCCTCCACCATATTCCACCTCGGTCATATCGTCCGCAAAGCTTAGGCGAAGCCTCGCGCCGTAGAACATCAAGATCGCCATCACGCCGTCGTCTCGACGAAACTCTCCTCCCGAAGCTCATTGGATTGGAGCCCGAGGGCGCCATCGAGCTGTACGTGTGTCAAGAACTCTGGGCGCCGGAGTAACGGCGCCGGATCGGTCGGATCGCGAGGAGATCGTGACGACTACTTCCTCTATGTTGTGATCGCTTCCGCCGGTCTCACGAGGGTGCGTAGACAACACGCTCCCCTCTCGTTGCTATACATCACCATGATCTTGCGTGTGCGTAGGAAAATTTTGAAATTACTACGTTCCCCAACAGGAACTTCAGCTTTATCATATCTATAGAGAGAATTTACCTTTACTACCTGTGTCAGGATATCGGGAGGTTCTTCAGTAAATAAGTAATTGAGATCATATACTTCTTCAACAGGCGGTAAATTAAGACCATGTATTTCTTCAATAGGAGGTAAATTCTTAACATCTTCAGCTTTAATACCTTTTTCTTTCATAGATTTCTTTGCCTCGTGGATATCTTCGGGACTGAGAAATAGAACACCTCTCTTCTTCGGAGTTGGTTTAGGAATAGGCTCAGTAATAGGCTCAGAAGCTGGCCCAGGAGTTGGCTCAGGAGTTGGCTCGGGAGGTGCCCAATTATTTTTATTAGCCAACATATTATTCAATAGAAGTTCAGCGTCATCCGGTGTTCTTTCCCTGAAAAGAGAACCAGCACAACTATCTAGGTAATCTCTGGAAGCATCAGTTAGTCCATTATAAAAGATATCAAGTATTTCATTTTTCTTGAGAGGATGATCAGACAAAGCATTAAGTAACTTGAGAAGCCTCCCCCAAGCTTGTGGGAGACTCTCTTCTTCAATTTGCACAAAATTGTATATTTCCCTCAAAGCAGCTTGTTTCTTATGAGCAGGAAATATTTAGCGAGAAGTAATAAATCATATCACGGGACTTTGCACACAACCAGGATCAAGAGAATTAAACCATTTCTTAGCATCACCCTTTAATGAGAACGGAAATATTTTAAGTAAATAAAGGTGGCGCGATCTCAGATTATTAGTAAACAGGGCAGCTATATCATCTAACTTACAAAGATGTGCCACAACAGTTTGATTCATAGCCATAAAAAGGATCAGATTCAACCAAAGTAACTATATACGGATCGGTGAAATATCATAATAATCATAATCAGGAACACAGATAGGTGAAGTAGCAAAAGCAGGGTCGGGTCTCATCCTACCTCTAAAAGATTCTTTACTCCACTTAGTTAGCAACCTCTTACGTTCAAGACTATCCTGGCAAACAACAACAGCTTCAAAAGATTCAGCACTAAAAAGATAACCCTCAGGAATAGCAGGCATAGGTTCATCATCACTAACATCATCATGTTCAGGTTCAATAATTTCTCTTTCTCTAGACCTAGCAATTTGCTCATCAAGAAATTCACCGAGTGGCACAGTAGTATCAAGCACAG
The DNA here is from genome assembly GCA_021437245.1 of Aegilops speltoides. Taxonomy (NCBI): domain Eukaryota; kingdom Viridiplantae; phylum Streptophyta; class Magnoliopsida; order Poales; family Poaceae; genus Aegilops; species Aegilops speltoides. The sequence continues at coordinate 434,627,378 of CM038141.1, forward strand.
AAGTAGTTTCATAATAAGTATCATGCATAGCAGAAGTGGCATCATCAATAACATGCGACATATCAGAATCAATAGCAGTAGTAGGTTTAGGTGTCGCAAACTTACTCATAACAGAAGGAGAATCTAGTGCAGAGCTAGATGGCAGTTCCTTACCTGCCCTCGTAGTTGAGGGAAAAATAGTAGTTCGATCGTCTTTCAAGTTCTTCATAGTGTCCAGTAGATATAAATCCCAAGTGACTCAAGGAATAGAGCTATGCTCCCCGGCAACGGCGCCAGAAAAAGGTCTTCATGACCCACAAGTATAGGGGATCGCAACAATTTTCGAGGGTAGAATATTCAACCCAAATTTGTTGATTCGACACAAGGGGAGCCTAAGAATATTCTCAAGTATTAGCAGCTGAGTTGTCAATTCAACCACACCTGGAAACTTAATATCTGCAGCAAAGTGTTTAGTAGCAAAGTAATATGATAGTGGTGGTAACGGTAACAAAGTAAAGACAGCAAAGGTAATGTTCTTGGTATTTTTGTAGTGATTGCAACAGTAGCAACGGAAAAGTAAATAAGTGTAAACCAGTATATGGAAAACTCGTAGGCACCGGATCAGTGATGGATAATTATACCGGATGTGGTTCATCATGTAGCAGTCATAACATAGGGTGACACAGAACTAGCTCCAGTTCATCAATGTAATGTAGGCATGTATTACGTAAATAGTCATACGTGCTTATGGAAAATAACTTGCATGACATCTTTTGTCCTACCCTCCCGTGGCAGCCGGGTCCTAATGGAAACTAAGGGATATTAAGGCCTCCTTTTAATAGAGAACCGGAAGAAAGCATTAGCACATAGTGAATACATGAACTCCTCAAACTACGGTCATCACCAGGGGTGGTCCCGATTATTGTCACTTTGGGGTTGCCGGATCATAACACATAGTAGGTGACTATAGACTTGCAACATAGGATCTAGAACTCACATATATTCATGAAAACATAATAGGTTCAGATCTGAAATCATGGCACTCGGGCCCTAGTGACAAGCACTAAGCATAGCAAAGTCATAGCAACATCAATCTCAGAACATAGTGGATACTAGGGATCAAACCCTAACAAAAATAACTCGATTACATGATAAATCTCATCCAACCCATCACCGTCCAGCAAGCCTACGATGCAATTACTCACGCACGGCGGTGAGCATCATGAAATTGGTGATGGAGGATGGTTGATGATGACGACGGCGACGAATCTCCGGAGCCCTGAACGGACTCCAGATCAGCCCTCCTAAGAGAGATTAGGGCTTGGCGACGGCTCCGTATCGTAAAATGCGATGAAACTTTCTCTCTGATTTTTTTTCTCCCCAAAAGCCAATATATGGAGTTGGAGTTGGCGTCAGAGGGCCACCAGGGGGCCCACGAGGTAGAGTGCGCACCCGGGGGGCGCCCCCCCTCGTGAGCAGGTGTGGGCCCCGGCCTTCATCATGGCGATGATTTTTATTATTTATTCTAAGATATTCCGTGGAGTTTGAGGTTATTCCGAGAACTTTTGTTTTCGCACATAAAACAACACCATGGCAATTCTCGCTGAAAACAGCGTCAGTCCAGGTTAGTTCCATTCAAATCATACAAGTTAGAGTCCAAAACAAGGGCAAAAGTGTTTGGAAAAGTAGATACGACGGAGACGTATCAGTAGCGGCCAGATCGAATCTCACGAGCGCATACCCCTCCGGCGCCTGCCTACCCGTCCGCCGGGCAAATCCAAACTAACCTGTGGATGGGACCAAGACGGCAGCCAGCGAATCCACATAAAGGACAGATCAACGGCGCCGCACCATTACTGAATATATCTTAATACAGCCTTCCCTTTAATGGACGCCCTCTGGCGAAGGAGCGAAGGCTCAGTCACCTCTCTAAAGATCCTAACATGCTCAGGAGCAGCGTAGGGAGGCGGCTGCGGCGCAACAAGGGCGTAGTACACGGTCCCGAACCTGATGAGATCTGCAACGTACCTTCACGCCCACAATGTTACTGAATCAGTCGTGCCCGGCCTATGCATTTCACCTTCCAGTAAGCTAGCGTAACAGATGCAGAGCATGTGGATGCTTACATAGGGGGGAGGTTGAGGGAGCTGGAGATGAAATCGCCGGTGACCTCGTCTTCCCGGGCGACGAGGTGCTCGATCCTCGGAGGGTCATCTTTGGACGGGCAGGGCAGAAGCCTGTCGTACGCTGGGTACCTGCAGAGTGCAGTAGATGCCAACACAATCAGTGTGCTGCCTGCGGAGCGGCGCAGAATCTGCTCGTGGGGGCGGGGTAGAGGGGCGCTTACGAGGTGGCTGTTAGGGCTTCCACGAGGTCAGAGGCTCTGGTTGCTTTGGAGGTGGCCGCGGCGTCGAGGTGCATGGTGGGGGAGAAGCGGAGGCGGCGGCGTGGGATGCGGCGGGTGGTGAGGAGCGGGAAAGAGGAGTAGAGGGCATGGGGGAGGAGGGGAGGCGGTGGCAAGGGCCGGTGCCATAGCTGTGGGAGGAGGGTGGCCAAGGACGCCGCGGGCTTCGCCATTCCGGCGGGCGGCGACGGAGGCCAAGGACCCTCACTCCGCACCATCAGGGGAGGAGGAGATGGGCGCTGGGGTCTCACCTTGGGCAGCCGACGACGGTGGTGGCGGCGAGGGGAATGGGGGGATTAGCGGGAGAAGATAGGGAGGGGTCGGGAGGCCAACCACTGCGAAAGGGTGGGTGGTGGAGGCGGCGGGGAGAGGAGCCGGGGTGGGGTGGACCAAGGAACATGTGAGTTCGTGGTGGGGTGGACACGCTTAGCAGTAGCATGTGGGTCTTACCTGCGCTACTACTACTTACTTACTAGTAGCGCCAGTTTTATATCCCTCGCTACTACTATGGCCTATCCCGGGGGCATTGTTTGAGACCACTTAGTAGCAGCGTGGGTTTATACCCCTCGCTACTACTATCAACTTAGTAGTAGCACGGTTTTTATACCCCTCGCTACTACTAATTAGCAGTAGCACCCACTTTTAAACCGCGCTACTGATAAACTTCTGTGTATAAGGTTTTCCCTAGTAGTGAACCGCTGTCGGGCCTTCCCCGTCTCCTACCTCCCCTCGCCGTCGTCGGAGGAGATCGCCGGGCTAAGTCCATGCGGCGGACGGCGGTGGATGGGCGTTTCGCTGCGCAGCGGTGTGATCATCGGTGGCGGGAGGCTCTCGTTTTCCCCGGCTCAGCGGTGCAGCCGCGGCGGCTTCCTGCGTGCGGCGGCGGCTCCCTACGCGGATCTCAGCTCAAGCTTCCGGCAGGCCAAGGCGGGTGAGGAGGGGTGGCGGCCCTCCTATCCCTGCTCATGGGCGGCGTGGCGACCTCGCCGGCCTAGCGGCTTCGGCGGCCCTGCGGCTGTGGTGTCCCGGTGGTTGGCTTCTCCGCGGACGCCCCATGTACGGTGACGGCAGCGGCCTTTCTCAACAACAACAAAAGGTACTCTGCCACCAGGCCAAGCTCGTTCCGGCGTTGTTGGAGGCGTGCGACCTTTCTACCGCGGGAATTGTCCCGGACCCCGTGTGGCGCTGGTGGGTCAGACAGGATGCACGCGCGAGCGTGGCGTGTGGGTGCAGATTCTGTGCCTTTCCATGGCCAAGGTAGAGAGCTATGGTGCTCTACCTTTGCCGGAGAGCCGTTGGATCAGAAGATGACCGTCTAGATCGACCGAAGTCCTGTAGCATATGTATTGTTTGTGATACTATAGCATGGGTACTATTTTGTGTTCTGTTCAAGGTACTGTTTGAGGTGTTGTCCCGTGGTACTGTTCCTTCACATCTGTGTTGTTTGTTCTTAATCCAACCGCCTAAAGATGAGGAAAGGTAGAGGTATTGTAGCTCTCTGCCTTGGCCATGGCAAGTTAGAGAATCCATAGCCGGCGTGTGGACGTGGTTGGCAGGCGTGCGCGCCCCTCGTGCCGCCCCGCAAGAGGCATGGCCGTGCCTCTCGAAAACGAAAAAAACATATTTTATTTTTTCTTCCGCGATAGACACGGTTTTTCTTCCTCGAGAGTCACGGATTTGCTTTTCCAATAGGCACGGTTTTTCTTCCTCAAGAGGCACGGATTTACTTCCGCTATAGGCATGGTCGTGCCTCTCGGAAACGTCTCTCAGAAATGAAAAAAAATATGCTCCCGGTTTGGTTCTTTTATTCTTTTTTTTCTAAATTCATTTAGTCAAAACCTATCAATATGGGATCTAGTTTTGAAGATTTCGACGTAAGGCATCCAACTGTGAAAATGGTTCAAAATTTGGACGCGTGGTTTAAGAGATAAAACGTTTTGAATAGACGGATCTACGAAAAAAGGAAACTCTCAGGTTAACCTTATTGAATATTCCTACCCTATTTTTTCTTTATATACATAGTTTTTTCAGTTTTTTTCTCTTCTTTTTAACAGTTTTCAACATTGTTTAGAATTTTGTAAAAATCACAAAATTTGAATTGTTTGAATTTTTTTAAATAATGGTAAGAAAATAAAAGTTTGTTCGGAACTTCTAAAAATGTTTGCTTTGAAATTAATCTTCAAATATTCCCAAAAAGATCTTGGTTTCAAATATCATTCCAAGACAAGTAAATAAATCTGCATGTTTTTAAAAAATGTTCACTGTTTCCTGAACATTTTTTCGCTTTTTTTCTAAAATAATGAAAAAGAGAACCGCTACAGCGCGGAGTTGCTAGTACTATATAAGCTGGCTCATGGCTGGATAGCTGCATGGGTCGTCCCACGCGGGAGCTGGCTGTGCGCGGGGTGACGGCAATTCCCGTTTTTTAGGAAAGCCTTCATGACCCACTTTATTGCAAATTAAACAACGATACATCGTTCAGTACATCCGAAATAGTAATAAAACCAGGGGGATCATCATAAAAAAATAGAATTTATAACAAAGCATGTCTTGCTAAGAGCATATCTAGCAGACCACGTAAAAAGCCCCGACCCGTAAAATAACCGCCAAAATGCGGGTCGGCGCGGAAAATCCCGCCCGAACAGACCCCGCAAACGTGGCCGGCCCATAAAATCTTTTGAGGGACGCGGCAAAATCTTGGTCCCAACCCGCGAATACGCAGGTTTCCGCCTCGCCCCTACGGTGCCCCGTATCGCAGGAAAGCGGTTGGCGGAAGGGACATTTCAGCCCGCCCCCTTTTCCCACCTCCTTCCGCCGCCGCCCGCCATTGGTTCCGCCCGTCCGCCGCCGGCGATTCTGGGCCTTCCGGCGTGCCCTGGTGCCTAGGGAGCCCCACGAGCCTCCACCCGTGCACTTCTTTGGCTCCCTGAGTGTCTTTTGGGCAGAAAAAATTCTTCAAAAAATTTCGTGGCATTTGAACTTTATTTGGTATTGATTTTCTGCGAATTAAAAACAAGAAGAAAAAAGCAACTGGCATGGGCACTATGTCAATAGGTTAGTCCCAAAAATGATATAAAATTGTTAGTAAATGAATATAAAACATTCAAGATTAATAATATAACAACATGAAATAATTAAAAATTATAAATACGTTGTTGACGTATCAGTCCACAGATACGAATCAGGCCCGCTAACTTGCACTGTTCGATACGTACACGCGTAGTATAACGATTTTTCACCACGTCGTCACATGCTTGTCAGACCTGATTCTAAGAATCCCAAGACCAGAACAGACATAGAACTGGTACCTGATTCTAAGGACTGCATGGCTTGCAAGGCATAGAACAAGCCCTGTCAGACATGCAAGTACATCTGACGGACTGGAAAACAAAAAAGTTTGGAGATATAAAAAGGAAAATCAAAAAGGTTCGAAACGAATATGAAAAGGAGAGATCAAACTCTCTGTTTCGAGGACCGACCAAGAAGGAGAAGGATCTAGGGCGTTATCGGAGCTGCTTCATAAGGAAGAGGTACTGGCGAGACAGAGATCTCGGGCTGATTGGCTCAAGGCAGGTGATCATAATACTGGTTTTTTTCAAGCACGGGCAGCAGCGCGTAAGACCATAAATCGGATCCGTAGCCTCCAGAACGCAGATGGTGTGCTGTGTGAGACGAAGGAGCAAATTCACGCCGAGGTGCAGCAGTTTTACACTAGCTTGTACACGGCGCAAGATTATACGGATGTGGAGGCAGTGCTTCACCATGTTCCACATAAAATAACAGAACCGATGAACGAACGACTGATGATGCCGTTTCAAGAGGAAGAAGTGAAGGCTGCGCTCTTTGCTATGGGGCCAACAAAGGCGCGCGGATGTGATGGTTTCCATGCCGGTTTCTACCAGCGCCATTGGGAGTTGGTCGGCACGGATGTTACAGCGGCGGTACTCGGTTTTTTGAACGAAGGACCAATGCCAGCAACGGTGAACAACACGGTGATCGTGCTTATCCCAAAGGTAAAAAACCCGCAAAATATTACACAATATAGGCCGATCTCATTGTGCAATGTTATCTACAAAATCTGTTCTAAAGTTCTCGCTAATCGGTTGAGGGAGATTCTTGATGAGATTATTGCAGAAGAACAGAGCGCTTTTGTCCCGGGACGGTTGATTACTGACAATGTCCTAGTGGCGTATGAATGCATACATTCGATGAGAAGGAAAAGAGGCAAGCAAGGTTGGTGTGCAGTGAAGATTGATATGATCAAAGCATATGATCGTGTTGAATGGGAGTATTTGGAAGGGATAATGCGACAACTTGGCTTTCATGATCGTTGGATCTCCCTCGTTATGTCATGTGTGACCATAGTAAGCTTCCAGGTGAAGGTGAATGGGGAGCTGCTGCCCTTTTTTCACTGTCTCGAGGTTTTTGACAGGGGGACCCGATCTCACCGTATCTCTTTCTGCTGTGTGGAGAGGGTCTCTCGTGTATGTTGCAAAGCTATGATGGAGGTTGGATAGATAGGGGGATTTGAGTTAGCAATGCTGCTCCTTGGATATCCCACCTTTTGTTCGCTGATGACTGCTTAGTCTTTATGAAAGCTGATTCTAGAAGCGCAATAAGATTGAATGAGATCATGTATCAGTATAGCATCGGCTCTGGACAGTGCGCAAACAAGCAGAAAAGTTCGGTCTTTTTTAGCCCTAACAGTGGTGCCTCTATTAAGATGGGAGTCAAAGCGGCATTGCAAATACAGAGAGAAGCAATGTCAGAGAAGTATCTTGGCCTTCCGACAGCTGCGGGTAGAATAACGGAGCAGAGTTTTGAGCACATCAATGAAAGAGCAAGGTCAAGAATGCAGGGATGGTGTGAAAAGAAGATGTCATGTGCAGCTAGAGAAGTTCTTTTGAAGTCAGTGGTTCAAGCTTTACCGGCCTACTCTATGAGTTGTTTCAAACTCACAAAAGGTTTATGCAAGAAAGTGACGACAAATATGTCTAAATATTGGTGGGCTGGATCACTAGACAGAAAAGGAATGGATTGGCAATCTTGGGAGAAGATGTGCATTGCCAAGTCACAAGGCGGTTTGGGGTTTCGAGACTTGGAAATTTTTAATGATGCTTTGCTAGCTAAGCAAGCTTGGAGACTGCTTGATAACCCAAATAGTCTGTGTGCAAGAGTGCTTAAAGCACGGTATTTCCCTAATGAGGATTTTTTGACGGCGGGCTGCCCAGCGAGTGCGTCCAAGACTTGGAAAGCAATAATCCAAGGAAGAGATATGTTGATGACAGGACTCATACGGCGGGTTGGTAATGGAGAGACAACGGAAGTATGGCACGATCAGTGGATAGAAGGCACTGGATCAATGAAACCGATGGGCTCTCTACAACCGAACTCAGTCCAGCTTGTTTCAGACTTGCTTGTCCCAGGTACGAATCAGTGGGATACGGATCTTGTACGTAGCATCTTTTTTCCACCTGATGCCGACGCTATCTTAGCCATGGTGAGACCGCGAGTTGGAGGCACGGATGTTTGGGCATGGGCAAGAGAGAAATCTGGCCTCTTCACGGTGAGATCTGCATATAGACATGCAATGCAATTGAAGGTACAGACACAGCTGAATGCTGGCTCATCCACGGGTGACTCAGCTATCTGGAAGGCGTTGTGGAAGATGAACGTGCTTCCAAAGATACGGGTATTCTGGTGGCGTGTGCTGAAAAACTTCTTGCCCTCATATGGCGAACTTCACAGAAGGCATATTAAGCAACTACCAAACTGCCCGATGTGTGGCAATGACAATGAAAAACTGTTTCACTCGCTGATGGAGTGTGAGCATGCCATGCGATTTTGGGAGGCAGCACAGCGCTTCTTTGATATAGATAGACCACATCTACACCCAATATCATGGTCTCGAGACCTCCTAGATCAGCGATTATTTAAGAAGGAGGAGGCGGCCATCATGATTTCTGTAATGTGGGCAATAAGGCACTCACGAAACAGTTACACACATGGTGATTTGGTTTACCAACCTCTGAAATCCATGGTGATTATTGAGGAGATTGTTCGGGCACTTGAGATCCCGGAGAGGAAGAAGAACCCGACCATGACCAGACCAAGGTGGATGCCACCAGAGGAGGGGTGGACGAAGATTAATACGGATGGAGCAACAGATATGGGTCTTGTACGAGGAGGAGCGGGCTATATTGATCGAGATCATCATGGTACTTTCATTAGAGCTAGAGGCTCGAGGTACGACGGGGTAACGGACCCGTTATCCATTGAGTTGCTTGCATGCAGGGACGCGATCATCATGGCTCAAAATATGGGGGTCCAGCATGTAGTCATGGAGACGGACTGCCAGGAGATTCAACGGCTCTGGGATGCACCTCAGAGATTGACTTGTTATCATCTCATTGTGGAGATGAAGGAGATGGCTACTTGGTTTCAGGGATTCAGGCTACGGTTCTCGGGTCGGCAGACTAATATGGCGGCTCACCGTGTAGCTAGGCATTCGTTAAACTTGAGTGTTTTTATACATGTGTATGATACAATCCCTGGGTGGCTGACTGAATGTTTGCAGTCAGACATGCTAGCGCCTAATGAATAAAGAGCCGGAGGGCGTTTTAGCTTCAAAAAAGAACAGACGATAGGGATTTCATGTGTAACCAAGCATGGGCACCGAAACTCCACGTCCGTCAGTGTTGTCTATTTTCTGTCGTCTCTACGTGGTTATTTCATTGTAGTGTCATGTACATGTGTGAAGTTACTAAGGTTTTTGTCTTTTTGGATTTGTGAATCTTTTATTTATATTAAAAAAAATTACTTGTTTTAGTTCTAACTTATGCTCTTGACATATGATCTGAACTTGTAGTTTTTAATTAAATTTAGCAACTTTGTAATGGTACAACTAGAAATAATTATTACATAATTAATTTGAACATTTGTTGTGGAAATGTAATTTTTAATTTTCTTAATCATACATATAATACAAGGAGTGATATAGTTGATTGCTTTTTGAGACATAACCTTTTGGTTTAACATAAATTTTCTAGATTAGAGAAAATGAAAAGGAACAAAATTACAAGTATTTACAGATATTGATGCCACATATAAATTGTAAATATATCTAGGCATTTGTGTCGATTTCAGTTTTCTTAAATACTATGATAGAGAGTTATAAAGTTGATCAAGGTTTCTAGAATCAATAATTGTCAATATTGTGTGGAAGTAAACAAAAGGGGGTTTTCTTAGAACTATTGTGTTGGTTGTTCAAATTTTTTCATGGGCAAAATATATCTTTCATGTTATCGGGTTAAATAATCTATTGACATCCCACACATTGTTCATAGTTGATCTTAAAGTAGCCTCGTTCAACTCAACATGCATTAAATGACCTTCTTGCCCCTACTCGAGGGGCGATTGAAGAGAAGAAAGAGCCAATAGATGGAATTGCAAAAACAGTCTATTTGGTTGAAACCTAATATTACCCTACCAAAACTTTAGCTAGTCAAAAGTTGCATGTGCCCAATGGGTTCTAACTTTGATTTAGAATAAAGCCTAGAGTTGAAAGAGACATGTAAATAAATCTTAATGTTTTTTTTAAAAAAATCACTGTTTCTTGAACTTTTTTTTCCGCTTTTTTTCTAAAACAATGAAAAAAACGAACCGCTACAGGGCGGAGTTGCTACATGACAGGATCGCTACATGGGCCGGCCCAGGCGGGAGCCAGCGGTGCGTCCGGGTGGCAGGGTTGTTATTTGAGTCAAAATGCCGGGGGAGGGCTCCATCGCATGTACTGTACCACCATGCCGAGCTCGCTCCGGCGTTGTTGGAAGAGGCGTGCGGCCTTTCTACCGCGGGACGTGTGGCGCCGGTGGGCCAGACAGGATGCGCGCGCGAGCATGGCGTGTGGACGCGGCTGGCAGGCGCGCGAGCGCCTCGTGCCGCCCTCGTCCCCGCGCGTGCCTAGCTCCCGCGTACCACACGCCGGGTCGCGTTTCCATCAAGGCGGATCATTTCATTTCGTCTTTTGCGGCGTGGAATGGAATCTGCCGGCGTACCCACCGTCGGGTGCCCGGCTTTTACGCCACCCAGCGGCCACATGGACCCACACTCTCTCTAGCTTAGCCGTGGCAACTGAAAAGGACTTTCTATATCAGGTCGATTCGGGCAAGGTTTTTTTTATACTGTAGGAGTATGTGTGTATGCTCTGCGTGAGAGGAATATTGTTTCTTTCGGGATGAAGGTGCTAGAGCATACGTACGTACTCCTGCATACAAATACGACGGGTCAAACAAATCAAAGAAAAAATCTGGGCTTCTCAAGAGAAAAATAACGAATTGGTTAGAATATGGTGACTATGGGTTTTCAGAGAACAGTTTGTCCAGGGATCCTGATGTCGCAGTCATGCATGGTGAAAAGGCAAAGCGTGGTGTTAGTCCAAAGTAATCAATCGACTGCTGATTATATTACTAGTAGTCGTAGCGTGTGTCCAAACTTCAGCTAGCACGATCAAATCTAGCTAAGCTGTCCTGTCACCATCACCGTTGCCATGTTCGTCTTTGCCCGGATGAATCTGTTAGGCTTAATCCAGTAGGATCACTTAACAGATCGTAAGCCAGGCATTAGATCACCTAATTGGGTATGAACAGAGAGGGGTTGAGTGATCTTACCATCAATGGAAGAAGCCATTGGTGTAGGCGATGCAAAGTCCCGTGCCTGCTCGATGCAGGCGTGATGCAGGCTTGGGGTAGACGTTCGCAGCGGGTAGCGGCGTCCCTTCGGGCGCCGCCGGTACTGCCCCGGAACAGGGGCAGTGGTAGGAGATGATCTTTCCGTCGTGCAGCGCTCCCCCAGATCGGTTAGGGTTTTGGGATGTGGAGAGCAGGAGTAAACCTTACGATAACTAGTCCGACGTAGGTGCCGGCTGCTCCCCCATCTTTTTATATGCGCTGGCGACAGGGGACCAAAACCATAGTTGGTTAGGGTGCCCCCGATCAGGGCGCGTAAGTTGAGATCGAGGGGTACGAACGTTGGTTCGTGACCTCCCTGTTTCTCTCTTTAACGTAACTTTATTCTGGTCTTTTATTTTCGTTTTGGCCCATTGGGCCTCTAGATCAATACCAACATTTCCCCCCTTGATCGTTAGGCTCAATGACTTTTGTCCATTCTCCATAGGAATAATATACCAGCGTAAGGTGTTATAATAGCAGATGAAAAGCCATTGAACCTCAATACTCATAGCACACATCCTATTTCAAAGTGGAACACATTTTACTTATTGGGAGTGGTTTATATTAGCGGTCCCATAATTCCAGAATCAAGAGCTTCCAATAATCCCATGCCGGCTACATGCTCACGAAATATATTGGATGGTAAGCCTTTAGTAAGCGGATCCGCAAGCATACGTGTCGTACTGATATGCTTAACATTAATAGTTTGATCTTGGATTCTATGTTGAACAACACGGTACTTTAGGTCAATGTGTCTAGCAGCAGCACTTGACTTGTTGTTATTCGCATAGAAGACTGCGTGTTCATTATCGCAGTACAATGTGAGTGGTTTGGAAATGCTGTCAACCACTTTAAGTCCGGGAAGGAAATTCTTTAGGAATACAGCCTGCCCAGTGGCCTCAAAACATGCTAGATATTCTACTATCATCGTAGATGCGGCAACTATCTTTTGCTTGGAGCTTTTCCACGATATGGCTCCTCCAGCGAGTGTGAATATATAACCTGACATGGATTTCATGCTATCCACACAGCCGGCAAGATCAGAGTATGAATAACCAATAACTTCCAGGTTATCAGACTTTCTATATGTAAGCATGAAATCTTTAGTACCTTGCATATAACGCAAGACTTTCTTTGCGGCCTTCCAGTGGTCCAGTCCTGGATTAGATTGAAATCTTCCAAGCATCCCGGTTACAAAAGCTAAGTCAGGGCGTGTACATACTTGAGCATACAGGATGCTTCCGACAACTGAAGCATAAGGAACCGACTTCATCAAATCAGTTTTATTTTGGTTCCTGGAAGGTGAGGAAGAGCACTTATGCATATTGAATTTCTTTAGTACTCTCTCAAAGTATGCCTTTTGCGACAGTCCTAATGTTCCTTTGGACCTATCTCGATGAATCTCGATGCCAAGGACATATGAGGCTTCACCGAGATTCTTCATGTCAAATTTTGAGGACAGAAATCTCTTGGTCTCATGCAGCATATCTTTATCGCTGCAAGCCAATAGAATATCATCCACATATAGGACTAAAAATGTGAACCTGCTGCCTTTAAATTTGAGGTAATATCACCGGAAGTCATAGAACTTGCGTTCGATGTTCAGGTTGGTGCTAGAACTTTAAAAATACGGATTTATGGCCATCTAACTTGACATCACGTGCAAATACGGTCACAAAATACGCATGCGGACATATCAGGGTGTATGGCCTACTTGTCGATGAGTGATGGCGTTTGGCCAACTGATTTTTGCACAAAACAACCTTACTATTTTTTATTTGCGGGAAAGGCCAACCACTGTATAGCAACATATTGATATGAAAATTAACGGAAAGGACCGACCACTGTACAGCATATAGGTACGATAATTAACTAAAATATCAGCGAGCCTGGACTCGAACACACGACCCAAATTAAGGACACAAGATCCTCAAAAAAAAATTAAGGACACAAGCCACTATAGCCAACCAACCAACCCTTGACGTTCATATTTCAAGTATGGATAACAAACTGAGATGCATTGAACGTGGAGCTCAAATGACATTTAACTTTTCGTACCTATGAGCAGTGGGTCATGCCTGTCATTGCACATTGAAAATTAACAGAAAAAAGTGTGGCCCAGCTCTCGAACAAACAACCAAAGAGTAGCATACGTGACATTCTAGCCGCTACAACCTACACATATACACATCTACGGTGAATAACTAGTCTTAATGTACTAGAAATATGTAAATACTACGTAAACAATACTTACAATAATAAAAATAATGTCTAAATATGTGTTATAAATATTGTACATACAAACTATATAACCTACTTTTAAATTTGTTCATATATATTAAAAATATTCATATATTTAATTTATGAATTATAAATTTTGTATCATTTAAAATAAATATTTCCAAAATTAAAATTACAAATATCATTTTAACTTTACAAACATTTCAATAACTGTTCTAGCATTTGTAGAGTTCAACTTTTGTGTAATTTGAAATGCAAACATTGATATGAATATTCAATCATGTATAATATTGAAATTATATAATTTTTCAAATATAAGTCATGAGTAAAAATTATACACAAGTGAATATTTTTGAAAATTTAGTAAATGTTTGAACTCATCATTTTGCATAATTAAATATAAGCCTCGAGTGAGTTATTTTTCTTGGATTCATTAGACATATTTATTTAATAAAAAAATCAATGTCAGTTTAACTAAATATTTTTTATATAACTATGCATGTGTATATTTAAATGTTTTTATTTACTAATAATGATCGCTTGTATGTATAATATTCTTGGAACATAAATTTGTTAATTATGTTTTACAAATATCTTTAAAAAATAGCAAGTGCAAAATGGGCCACAGTATCCGCAGAAATAAGCCGGCAATGGCAACCCCCTTCCGAAAGACACTGTTTTACAGCTCTGTCAAACCGTCTTGATGTGCAATTAGCCAATTAGTATCACTCCCATTGTTTTACCGTTCCACTTGTACGTACTATATTGATGACATTATATTTTATCTTAATGTGTCAACTTACCGAATATGACTTCTGGTCCTGCTTAATGGAATCAACTGTAGCAGTACGTGCCTCTACATATTTCACGTTAAGAAAAAGGACCGGTAAAATAGCTTAAATGGGCAGATGTACACCAATTCCTCATAGATGCGGAAAAAAAATGTCATTTAAGTTCCATGTCCAATAAATCTATGTTTGCTATCCATACATGAGATGCGACCGTGAAGGGTGGGTTGGCTGGAGTGGCTTGTGTCGTAAACATTGACCGCAGGTTAAGTATCTGCTCACCCATTTTTTGTGTTAATTTTTGTACCTATATGCAGCACAACGTTCGGCTTTTTCCGCAAATAAAAATGTGAGGATGTTTTGTGCAAAAGTTAGTCAGACGAGCAACATCACTCATTGATAGGTGGGGTCATACACCATGATACATCCGTATGCGTATTTTGTGACCATATTTGCACGGGATGTCAAGTTAGGTGATCAAAAATCCGTATTTTTAAAGTTCTAGCACCAAACTGAACATTGAGTGCAACTTCTATGACTTTCGATGATATTACCTCTTTAAATTTAACATATATGCAGTTGTCCACTTCATTCATTTTAAAACCAAAAGTTCTAATATGTATCCCGGGTTTTTGTCCTTTTTGATTTGCGAATATTTTATTTATATTAAACGTTTTTACTTGTTCTAGTTCTAACTTATGCTCTAGAGATATGATCTTAACTAGTATTTTTTTCCTTAAATTTAGCAACTTTGTAATGGTACGACTAGAAATAATTATTACATAATTAATTCAAACATTTGTTGTGAAGATGTAATTTTTTATTTTCTTAATCATACATATAATATAATGAGTGATATAGTTGCTTGCTTTCCGAGACATAACCTTTTTGGTTTAACATGAACTTTCTAGTTTAGAGAAAAATGAAAAGGAACAAAATTACAAGTATTTACAGATATTGATGCCCATATAAATTGTAAATATATCTAGGCATCTATGTTGATTTTAGTTTTCTTAAATACTATGACAGAGAGCTATAAAGTTGATCGGGGTTTCTAGAATCAATAATTGTCAATGTTGTGTGGAAGTAAACAAAAGGGGGTTTTCTTAGAACTATTGTGTTGGTTGTTAATTTTTTTTCATAGGCAAAATATATCTTTCATGTTATGGGGTTGAATAATCTTCTGGCATCCCACACATAGTGTGTAGTTAATTTTAAACTAGCCTCATTCAACTCAACATGCATTAAATGACCTTCTTGCCCCTACTTGAGGGACGATTTGTTTGGTTGGAACCCATGATTACCCTACCAAAACTTTAGCTAGTCAAAAGTTGCATGTGCCCAATGGGTTCTCTAACTTTGATTCAGATTCAAGTCCAGAGTTGATAACAAGCTATGCCCAAATTTTACACATGTATCCAAACAAAGACCAAGCTGATTTTTGGTTTATTCCTGTGAACCGATACTTGCTGGGGTGACGAGCGAGCTAGCACCAGTCGAGTGGCTAGCGCGAACATTTAATGATCCATGGACTGCCTAGGTATACATGTGAGCATTGGTTCCCCAGCGACGTGTTAAGAGCTAAGGGCGATTTCCTATTTCACGCTTTGCGTCGAATTGTCGATGAAACACACAGTTACTCACATAGCGGAATCTATTGCGACGGCCCACTCAGGAGCAAATGTACTGACCACTCGGTTTTTGGAACATTTCCTGGCAGGTTTTGTCAACCCTATAGAAGATTCCTAACCTATTTTTTCTTTATGCATAGTCTTTTAGTTTTTTTTCTTTTTAAAATTTGTCAACATTGTTTAGAATTTTGTAAAAAAAATCACAAAATTTGAACTGTTTGAATTTTTTTAAAAAGAATGTTCAGAAATTAAAAGTTTGTTCGGAACATCTAAAAGTGATTGCTTTGAAATTAATCTTCAAAAATTCCAAAAATATCATGTTTTGAAATAACATTCCGAGACAAGTAAATAAATATGTATGTTTTAAAAAATGTTCACTGTTTCTTGAACCTTTATTCACTTTCTTCTAAAATAATGAAAAAAAGAACCAGCACAGCACGGAGTTGCTACAATATAAGTTGGCACACGATAGGATCGCTACATGGGCCGCCCCAGGCGGGAGCTGGCTGTTGTCCGGGTGGCAGGGTTGTTATTTGAGTCAAAATGCCGGGGGAGGGCTCCATCGCACCGAGAACGTATCCCATGCAATGATGGAATTGGTGCGCCAGGTGCACCAGCGAGTTACCTGTCATTTGATTGAGAAGGAACGGACAAGATCTAGGTACAAGCTGGGCTACTGGCACACTTGCAAAATGAACCTTGTGGTTTATTTGAATTGAATAAGATGATGGCGTCCATTTATGAAACTGTTTTAAGCAGCAGGTAAGACAACCTAAATGAAAAGTGTGCTTCTATATTTGACGGAACTAGTTGACAGCATCACTACTTGTCCCTATTTTTTTTTGCGGGAACTTGTTCTTGTCTCTGTTGCTGATTCTATTACAACATTCTATTTCGTTCGTCATTTTGTATTTCATGATTCCAATTTCTTTTCATATTCATGATTCCAAAATTTTATGTAACAGAATAGTGAAGTAAAATGTTTATGAAGGCTCAAAGGCTATGAGACTACGCATACATATTAGAACAAATGCTCAAAGGCTATGAGCTACGCATCCATATCAAAACAAAGGCTTAAGGGCTTTGTTTATGAAGTACAACTTACTACAAGTATTCCCATGTGGGAGGTGATAGGTAATGGTATGTAGACCTTTTCTGATTTTTTTTTAGCGGCACTTGATGCTTCATGTAAAGTATGCCATTATATATGTAACAACTGAATTTGTGAACCAAACATGTGTGTTAAGTTATACATATATCCAATCAATCGGTGATGCGATTTTCAAGTCATGAACGGGTTTATTAATGGTTTGTTTCTATCCTGTCCGTTGCTACTGTTTTTATCTAGTAAGAAATGTCCAAAGCATCTGCGATGAGGCATCCGAAATGTCGTTGGAGCATTTCTTTGCACATACATAGTACAGGTGCAGTTAAAGGAGGACATGGCGTGACTGCATATAGCTACTAGATCACTGATGGCGCGCGTTGCCGCGCCCGTCTATTTTGATAATCAAATTATAGGAATAAACACATATATTTGTATATGTACATATTTTTTGAAAGTAACAACATCTAATTAAGAAAAGCTCACGCAGTTGTGGAATTCATTTGTCCACATTTTCCGATAGAAGCATTACCAATATACAAATCATAATTCATTGTAGCATAGAAGACACAATTCAGTAATCGATGGCCTTTTAACTGAAGAAATCGAAAGAGATACAAAATGGTCAAGGTAACTAATAGGTCTTGATTGAACCCTTGATCCTTCAGCATCGCTTTCGTCAAGAGCAATAAGTAGTTTCATGAACAATGGTTATGGTCACCTATCAGGAAGCCTTGAACCCTGCAATATAGCAGAAGAGAAAGGAAATGTGATTTAATACCAAACATCACAAGACAAAATATTTTACATGCCAATGTACTAACAGTATAACACCAATGCAAAACTTACTCAGCAACCCCATTGTAGCCTTTCCAAACTATCCATAGACGTAGATGATAATTGCACTCAGGTAAGCCTACACACAAAACAACTTTGGACTTAAATACTTTTGGTATTCAAGTCATAACATTGCTTACCTAAACAAACAATATTTGCTATAATTCCATTGGGGTTTCAATTAGCTGCACAAGCACTCAAAAAGAAAATTGCCCATAGACATAGAATCAAATATATAAGGATAAATAAAAATGAACTTCAGATCCGTAAGTTACGTTACGTGGTCATAGGCAGCACAGAAGTAATCACATTTCGTGGTACTCGAATCACCTGATTAGAGTGTACACTTTACCCATGAGGCCACAAGAGCGTCCATGTAATGACAACAATATCAAGCAATTGCATATCCAAGCCACGTGAATCTGGTTTACATACAAGAAAAGAAATGCATTGGAAAGCTCTGCTTACATCGAGAAAGAGGGAATAAATCAGAAATCTGTTATTGGTTTTGATGTTTGTTTGGAGAATTGGATTAGGGAGATGCCGGACATTGCGACACACATTATGTGTGCCCTCACCTTTGGCAACTGCCCGGACTCGTTGCTCCCCTGTTTTGCATGTGCCTTAGTGCCTAAACATCAAACACGTACAAATAGATCGGGAATATCAAGCATGTTAGTGTTCTTAGCTATTAGTTGACCACCGAGTCACTTCCTCGATCCACTACAGGTCTGTGTGTCTCTCCACATTCTGCACAAAGAAGATCAGATGTTACAGATGTCCTCAGTTGCTAGTAAAATAGAACCATCATCAAGAAACAAAATCATTTGTTTGGTGTGCTGGCACGAGGTAAATCAATATCGAACTCTAGAACTAAAAAACTCACAATAAAAGAAATATATCAAAATTTTAACAAAGCTTATTTGTAATCAGAAGGATTGGGCATTACTTCATACAAGATTGTGACCACAACAACCCTTTTGTTCTACAGCAGATGGCGTGGATCAGTCACACATCAACACCCCTTTTGTTCTATAGCAAATAGGAAAGGGAAGAAGGGCTAGGACGGGAGGAAGGGGGACAACGGTGGACGGGACTGGGCTATGGTGGCCGTGCCTACATGGTTATATGGTGGCCGCGCCTACATGGATCCCGCTGGGCGCCACCATGGATCCGGCTGTCGTGGTTCTAAGTCTGACAGTAGAATGGGGGTAGGTATGGAGAGGCAAGATCCTAGCTATGGAGCAGTTGTGAAGACAAGAGATGTACGAGTTCAGGCCCTTCTCGGAGGAAGTAACAGCCCTACGTCTCGGAGCCCGGAGGCGGTCGACTGGATTATGTGTGTATGGATTACGAGTGCGAACCCTTTACACCGAGGAGGGGTGGCTTATATAGTGTGCGCGGACCCTCCGCCCTCGATTATCTGAGGTTTAAAGTACAGTAAAGCTAGGCGCATCTTGGTAGCGCCTACATAAAGTGTCCTAAATGCCATAAATACTACTTAATTACAGACCGTTTGGATGCAGAGTGGCTCTTGATCTCCGGTGGTCGAGTGAGTCTTCATGGTCGAGTCCTTGAGTCCGTCAGTGAAGTCTCACTTGGTCGATTGGAAGGCGATTTCTTCGAGGGTGTCCTTGGGAAGGGTACTTAAGACAGGTCTGAGACCCTACCCTAGGTACATGACTTCATCATTAGCCCCCGAATGGATCGAGGTTTGAGTGAGGAAGGAGTTGTTAGTGTTTCCAACCTGTTTTTGTGTTCTGAACATGTCTCAACTTGGACTAATAATCTTCTTGTTGATGACTTTTCTTTCAGTCGCCTTGATCCATTCCTTTCTTATGTCGATTGAACTTTTGAACTTAGTAAACTTCCGGGCGACGGATCGCAGGAAATCTTCCGTCTGACAGGTTGATCTGCTGCTAGCGGATTTTGTGGGATCCGAATTTTGGGAAGCGCGCGAAGCGGGGCGGACCGCAGCGCTGGATGGGATAGGGCATAGACGCCTCGATTTCCGCGCCGCCTTTTTCACCACGTATCAGGCGCGCGCGACTGTTTCGGGATGTGATAGGATCGTCCGGGCCCACTTGTCATCCACTCGGAAGCGTCCTTATAAAATGCGCCGGGCGAGGGTTTTCGGAACAGTGCCTCCCCATCTCTCCTTCTGCCCTCTCCATCTCCGCTCGCAGTGCCTGCTCTCGCTCCTGCCCATCCACTCCTCGTGTGCTTCGCCGGCAACAATGGTGAAGGAGAAGACGGCGGCCTTGGAGCGCGCGAAGAAGGCGACGGCGACGGGGAAGGCGAAAGGGAGAGCGACTAGTCGGGGCGGATCCTCGTCAAGGTCCCGCCTGCCGCGCGGTTGGGTTCAAGGGGATTGGATCCGCTCAACCATCACCGAGACGGATCTCAACGAGATGGCCAACGAGGGCTTGATCCCTCATGGGGCAGCGAGGCTCCCGGGGAATGAGTGGCAACCGCAGCCGCAGGAGGGTGAGTGTGTTCTAGCCACTCACGTAGACCGTGGGTTCTCCCTGCCTCCGAGTGTTTTCTTCCGTGGTTTCTTGAATTTCTTTGGGGCGCAACTCCACCATTTCAATCCAAATTCCATCGCCTACCTTGCTGCCTTCGTGTCCATGTGCGAGAACTTCCTGGGCTGTCGACGCCCGACTGGGGTCTCTTCAAGCACATATTCACTTGTCGCTCACGAGACAGTGAAAAAGCGAGTCCGGATGACGATAGGACTAAGGTTATTCAGATGTGCGGGGTCTTGGGATTCGGATGAGGAGCAAGAGTACTTTTCGGCCATGACCCTCCTGAGTCGATCGGAGGATGGCGATCGACTTGGTTCTCTTGCCAAGGCAGTCGGCCGGGAGGCGGTCGGTGGTCTCCCTCCGTTTTCCGTGGACCGAGTGAACAAGCCCTCTTCTCTGAAGGTGCTTCCTGAGGAGAAAGCCCAAGTAAAAATGCTGATGGAGCGTGTAGTTCAGCTGGTTCGGGAAGGAGTGACGGCCATGGACCTTCTGGAGGTGTTCCTTAGGCGGCGCATCCAGCCACTTCAGTACCGAGGCCACCCAATGTGGTTGTACTGCGGAACCGAGGATGAAACTCGGGTCCATCCAGAAGCAGTCGACGACGCCACACTGGAGAGGTGGATGGCCGCGATCACAGGGAATAAGGACAACCCTCGAGGAGCCAGGAGGATTCCACCACTCGACCATTCCTACACTCCGGACACGGTACGCCCACTTTACCTTCAATTGTAATCTTGCTGTACTCATTCTACTTTTGCTGCAAATTGGTCGATTGATATTTGTTTTGTCGTCTGTCAGGCCACCATTGATTATACTCGATGCCCAATGGAGCACAGATGCCGACTGAGGAGGAGGAAGGAAGTGGGGGCGAAAGCCAGGAGGATTGGGATTCGGATGCTGCTGATGACGATGACGGTGATGACTCTGAGGAGGAGGAAGAGGAGGAGCAGGAGGAAGTGGCACCACCTCGCTCGGAAAGACGCTCGAAGCTCATCCATGACCCTGCGACCGAGCGTGGTAAGGGGGTCGCAATTGTCGCTCAGTCGACCAAGCGCCCTCGAACCACTTCTCCGGTGCCGACTGGGAAAGCTCCGAAGCAATCCAGGATGGCGCCGTTGAAGCCGGCCAAGGTCTTGCCGAAGATGAAGATGGTGATCCCCACTATCTCAGGGTAATGATGCTACTTGAGTTTTTCTGTTCCCCATGAACTTATTCTTGGTCGACTCATGAATCAACCGACTGACTTTTGGAATCGCAGCGCTGCTACTTCTGATACCTCGGCCAGGGCTGACGATCATGAGATGGAAGACGCTGCCACCTCAAAACCTGGTATGACTTTCATAGCTCTGTCTTTAGTCGATTGGCTCTTGGTCTCTAATTTTGATTCTTCTCTGCAGCTCCGTCTAATGTCGTTATCACCCTTCCCGACGACGACGATGAGGAACCACTAAAGCAAAGGAGGAGCAGGAAAGCGTCTGCTGGCAAGGCGACTCGGGGCGTGCGGCACCGAGACTTTGGTCGCGGAGGAGAGAACATCACTCGACCTACCGTATCTTTTGCGGTGCCGTTGACGAGTGCTCGTCCCACGTCGTCGAGTGCTGCACAGCCTTCACTTTTCTCGACTCACTACGTCCCAGAGGACCAGGCCGGTGCTGCGAAAGAAGCAATACGCCAAGCGGGAGTCATGATGGAGCAAGTGAAGGCCATCCGAGAAGCCAGCCAGGCAGCCTATGACGCCAGTTCCGCTCTTCAGAGCAACGTTCAGGTCAGTCGGTCACCACCTGTTCTGTTAGGATATGATGTTTGAAGATTCTTCTTTTTGAAATTCCTAGTTATTGTCCTACACCCACTGGGTGTGTCGATTGAAATTCCGAGTTAGTGGGGGCACGCCGAGTGCACCCACTGGGTGTAGTCCCCAAGGCTATGGTGGACTGCTGGCAGTCGACCATAGTCTTTATATCTTAAATTTTTCCTTCATTCGATTAGGTCGAATGGATTTACAGACCGGTGGGAGCACGCTGAGTGCACCCAGGGTGTAATCCCGAGGCGTGGTCATTGCTGGCGATTGACTACGATCTGAAGAACACATCCTGTTTTTTTTGTTGGTCGACTGGTCGACTCTAACTTGATAGAACTAGTGGGGGCACGCTGAGTGCACCCACTGGGTGTAGTCCCCGAGATTACGGTCGAATGTTTGTACTCGGCTGTAGTCTTAGAAACGTATGATTTTCCTTAGTCACTCGGAAGTGAATTGTCTTTGACATTTTGTCGATTGTTTCTTCGTAGAAATCCTGCGACCTTGCGGCTCGTTACACCGAGTTGGAGAACAAACATATCCAGCTCGAGCTTGATCTGAAGCTGGTCCAGGAGAATTTAGCGAAGGCGAAGGAGGAAACTAAAGGTATGTTTGGTTAGGCTTTCGACGACTGCCTTTGCTCCTCATTTGTTTCAAAATCTGACCTTGCTGTAACTTTGCAGGCAAAGTGAAGGATGCCCAGAAGAAGAAAGACCTTGAGTTGGCTGAAATGCAGAAAACAACTTTAGAGAAGACCAAGCTCGCAGACGAGAAGTTGGCTTCGGTCACCAAGCTTGAAGAAGAAAACACCAATCTGAAAGCTGCTCTTGATGCTGCCAACAAAGAGGTCAGTCGACTGAAGAGTGATAAGATTGCCCTGAGTGACAAGGCCAGTGAGTTGGTGGGGAAGAAGAACGATCTGGAGGCTTATATGGGCGGACTCGCCAAGAAGTTATTCCTCATGCTCGAAGGTAATCTTTTGCACCAAACAAGTATTTTAACTGTGATCTTTCCATTCGACTATTGTCTTGACTCGGTGGCTGTGCTTGCAGAATTTTGTCGGAACTTTGAAGAGGAAACTGGTCGATTGGAGCCAAACCTGGACCCCATCAACTCTCCCGTGAATGATGAAGTCGCCATGAACGTGCTCTGACTCGAATCTCGTGTTGCTGTCGTCGTTGATTATCTCGCAAGGCTGAAGGTCGCCACTTTCCGCATCGACGCTACGCTTTGGCCCAGGGAGACGCTCCAGAATGACCTGGAGTCTCTGATGACTCGACTGAACACAGTCCCAAGTCGAGTGCAGGAGTGGAAGAAGTCTTCTGCCAGGTGTGGCGCAGATGTTGCTCTATCTCTGGCCCGAGTCCATTGCAAGGATGCACGAGAAGACAAGTTGGCGGCCCTTCGGGTGGCTAACACCAAGAAGCACGATTTCCGGTCTTTCATGGAGACCTTCATCGCCGCTGCCACTCGGATTGCTGATGGAATCGACCTTGACGAGTTTGTTGCACCTTCCAGCCCTCCACAGGAGGGGTAAAAAACTTCTTGAGCTCGACACTTTAAATTTGCCTCGGTATGCCGAGTGATTTTTGTAACCGACAAACCTTAACAGGCTTAGCGCCTAAGCACTTTCGGTTCCGTTAGGTGTTATCCGAATTTGGATTCGACGTTTTAAATACGCTTGCATTTGGTTTGAGGTATCTTTTGCAGGCTAAAGCGAGGTGCTTATTGCAATCGACTTGTTCCTCAATTCACTTAGGCAGGCACTGGGCTGCAGCTAAGCCTCCGAGTGGGAGGTCTGCTCTCCACTTGGTAGGATTTTCAAAACTTAGGCGAGCACTGGGCTGCAGCTAAGCCTTCGAGTGGGAGGTTTGCTCTCCACTCGGTAGGATTTTCAAAACTTAGGCGAGCGCGGGGCTGCAGCTACGCCTCCGAGTGGGAGGTTTGCTCTCCACTCGATAGGATTTTCAAAACTTAGGCGAGCACGGGGCTGCAGCTAAGCCCCCGAGTGGGAGGTTTGCTCTCCACTCGGTAGGATTTTCAAAACTTAGGCGAGCACTGGGCTGCAGCTAAGCCCCCGAGTGGGAGGTCTGCTCTCCACTCGGTAGGATTTTCAAAACTTAGGCGAGCGCTGGGATGCAGCTAAGCCTCCGAGTGGGAGGTTTGCTCTCCACTCGGTAGGATTTTCAAAACTTAGGCGAGCGTTGGGCTGCAGCTAAGCCTCCGAGTGGGAGGTCTACTCTCCACTCGGTAGGATTTTTAAGACGTCTTTCTTATGGAAGGCACATTGTACTTGTGGCGTAGCTCGGAGGAGAGGGTAGCAGTCGACCTGCACCTCGTCCTCCTTGCGAGCGCACGTTGTACTTGTGGCGTAGCTCGGAGGAGAGGGTAGCAGTCGACCTGCACCTCGTCCTCCTTGTGAGCGCACGTTGTACTTGTGGCGTCGCTCGGAGGAGAGAGTAGCAGTCGACCTGCACCTCGTCCTCCTTGCGAGCGCACGTTGTACTTGTGGCGTAGTTCGGAGGAGAGGGTAGCAGTCGACCTGCACCTCGCCCTCCTTGCGAGCGCACGTTGTATTTGTCCTTAGGCGAGTACTTAGACTGCAGCTAAGCCCCTTGAGTGGGAGACTGGCTCGTCACTCGGTAGGATTTTATTGAAACTTAGGCGAGTACTTGGACTGCAGCTAAGCCCCCGAGTGGGAGACTGGCTCGCCACTCGGTAGGATTTTATTAAAACTTAGGCGAGTACTTGGACTGCAGCTAAGCCCCCGAGTGGGAGACTGGCTCGCCACTCGGCAGGATTTTATTAAAACTTAGGCGAGTACTTGGACTGCACCTAAGCCCCCGAGTGGGAGACTGGCTCGCCACTCGGTAGGATTTTATTGAAACTTAGGCGAAACGGATTCGCAGCTAAGCCCCAGTGGGAGGCGGCTCGCCACTCGGTGAGATTATTTTACAAACTTAGGCGAAACGGATTAGCAGCTAAGCCACCCACTGGGAGAATTTTGCTGAACAAATAAAAGTGACAAAAAATCATCGGGGAAATTATGACACTATTATCTTTCGAAATATGAACTACAGAAGTACTTTTATTACAACTCATCCGGGTGAATACTTAAGTGTAAAAGGGGCGGCGTAACTCCGCGTTCCAAGCTCGGGGCTCATCGATGTTGTGCTCGACGTTGTAGAGACGGTACGCTCCGTTGTGGAGAACCTTGGTGACGATGAAGGGTCCTTCCCAAGAAGGAGCAAGCTTGTGTGGTTTCTGCTGATCCACTCGGAGAACCAAATCCCCTTCCTGGAAGGCTCGACTCTTCAAGTTTTTGGCGTGGAAGCGACGCAAGTCCTGTTGGTAGATGGTCAATCGGATCAGAGCCATCTCCCTTTCTTCCTCTAAAAGGTCGACTGCATCCTGCCGCGTTTGTTCTGCTTCGGCTTCGGAGTAGAGCTCGACTAGAGGAGCATTGTGGAGCAGATCACTCGGCAAGACCGCTTCAGCTCCGTAGACCAAGAAGAAAGGAGTTCTTCCAGTCGACCGGTTAGGCGTGGTCCTTAGACCCCAAAGCACCGAGGGAAGCTCGTCGACCCATGCTCCAGCCGCATGCTTGAGATCACGCATCAGTCGGGGTTTCAACCCTTTGAGGATCAAGCCATTGGCTCGCTCCGCTTGTCCATTCGACTGGGGATGGGCGACTGAAGCGTAGTCGACTCGTGTGCCTTGAGATGTGCAGAACGCCCTGAATTCCTCCGAATCAAAGTTTGATCCATTGTCAGTGATGATGCTGTGCGGGACTCCATATCTGAATATCAGTTCTCTCATGAAGCTAACAGCAGTACCGGCGTCAAGGTTCTTGATGGGTTTAGCCTCAATCCACTTGGTGAACTTGTCGACTGCTACCAGTACATGTGTGAAACCGCTTCGACCTGTTCTCAAGGGACCCACCATATCCAACCCCCATACCGCGAAGGGCCAAACGAGTGGTATAGTCTTCAGAGCTGACGCATGCTTGTGTGACATGTTGGAGTAAAACTGACATCCCCCGCACTTGTCCACTATCTCCTTTGCCATCTCATTCGCCCTTGGCCAGTAAAATCCGGCTCGGTATGCTTTGGCCACGATGGTCCGAGAGGACGCATAATGGCCACAGGTCCCCAAGTGGATATCATCAAGGATTATCCGACCTTCTTCTGGCATTATGCACTTCTGACCAACTCCAGTCGCGCTCTCTCTGTATAGCTGCCCTTTGATCACAGTAAAGGCTTTGGATCGGCGGACGATCTGTCGAGCCTCTTCTTCGTCCTCTGGGAGCTCTTTTCTTAGGATATACGCGATATATGGAACTGTCTAATCGGGAGTGATCACTAAAGCCTCCATGACCAAGTCGATCACTGCTGGAACTTCAACCTCAGTCGGACTGTGGCACTCTTGGGTTGCGGAGCTTCTTCAGTAAAAGGGGCTTCTTTGACTGATGGAGTATGGATATGCTCCAAGAAAACACCACTGGGAATGGCTTCTCTCTTGGAACCTATCTTTGCCAAATCATCAGCCGCTTGATTTTTCAGTCGGGGTATATGATGGAGCTCTAACCCCTCAAACTTCTTTTCAAGCTTCCTCACTACATTACAGTATCCAGTCATGGCTGGGCTTCTAACGTCCCACTCCTTCATCACTTGGTTGACCACCAAATCCAAGTCGCCATAAACCATAAGGCGACGGACGCCAAGTGAAATGGCCATGCGCAACCCATACAAAAGGGCCTCGTATTCTGCCTCATTGTTGGAGGAATCAAAGTGAATCTGGAGCACATATCTGAGCTTATCTCCTCCGGGGAAACCAAAACTACCTGACACGGAACCATTTAACATCTTAGAGCCATCAAAGAACATGGTCCAATGCTCCGAGTGAACTTGAGTCGGCAGCTATTGTTCGATCCACTCGGCAAGGAAATCTGCTATTGCTTGGGACTTAATGGCTTTCTTTGCCTCAAACTTGATATCAAGGAGAAGGAGTTCAATTGCCCATTTCGCCACTCGACCAGTTGCGTCTCTGTTGTGCAGAATCTCTGAAAGTGGAGCGTCGCTGACGACTGTAATGGAATGATCAGAGAAATAATGAGCAACCTTCTTCCTGGTCATGTAGATCCCATACACAAGCTTCTGATAATGAGGATATCTTTGCTTTGATGGAGTCAAAACTTCAGAGAGATAATACACTGGGCGCTGAACTTTGAAGGCTTTCCCTTCTTCTTCCCGCTCGACCGTAAGTACTGTACTGACGACTTGTCCTGTGGCTGCAATATAAAGCAACAGAGGCTCTTTGCTGATTGGAGCAGCAAGCACCGGCTGGGTGGAGAGCAGAGCTTTTAGCTCGGCAAGCGCTGCATCGACACTCGAGTCCACTCGAACTTATGCGCCTTCTTCATCGATCGGTAAAGAGGCAATGCCTTTTCACCGAGACGAGAGATGAATCGACTTAACGGCCAAGCATCCGAGAAGTTTTGGACGCCGTGCACTTTCGCTGAGGCGTTTCATTGGAGTATAGTGCCAACTTTTTCGGCTTAGCATCGATTCCTCGTTGGAAACGAAAACCGAGTAACTTTCCACGGAACTCGAATGTGCACTTTGATGGATTGAGCTTGATATCATACCTCCGAGATTGGCAAATGTTTTAGCTAGGTCGATCGATAGGTTGGAACCCTTTCATGACTTGACCACAATATCATCCATGTACGCTTCAATGTTCCGACTGATTTGAGTGAGTAAACACTTCTGAATCATCCTCATGAACGTGGCTCCGGCATTCTTGAGGCCGAATGGCATGGTGATATAGAAGAAGCACCCGAATGGAGTGATGAAAGTTGTTTTTATCTCATCGGGTCCGTACAGACGGATCTGATGGTACCCGGAATAGGCTTCTAGAAAAGACAATCTATCGCATCCCGCAGTCGAGTCAACAATTTGACCGATGCGAGGGAGAGGAAAATGATCTTTCGGGCAGGCCCGATTGATGTGTTTGAAATCAATGCACATGCGGAGTGACTTGTCCTTCTTAGGAACCATGACGACATTGGCGAGCCACTCGGAGTGGTATATCTCTCGGATAAATCCTGCCGCCAATAGTCAAGCCACCTCCTCACCAATGGCTTTTCTCTTCTGGACGGCGGACCGCCGAAGATGTTCTTTGACTGGTTTTGCTGCTGAGTCGACTCTAAGGCGATGCTCAGCCAGCCCCCAGGAACACCGGCATGTCGTGAGCTTCCATGCAAAGATGTCCCGATTCTCACGGAGGAACTAGATGGCGCTTCTTCCTATTTAGGGTCGAGTGTTGTGGAAATATGGGTCGGAGCTGCATTGGGGTCGGTCGGGTGAATGTGAGCGGCTTTGTCTCACCGGACGGTGAAACGCTGATTACGTGGCGGGCTTCTTAGCCCGCAACAAATCACTCGGATCTGCATTTTCTTATATCCCTCCAGCTCGACCGTTGTCACCTGGGAATCGGCAATTTTCGAGCCTTTATGGAAACACTCTTCTGCTTTTTTCCGATCACCAGTGATAGTGCTCACGCCTTTGGGGCCGGGCATCTTCAGTTTGAGGTACACGTAACATGGTCGAGCCATGAACCATGCGTAAGTTGGTCTCCCCAAAATAGTGTGGTAAGCGCTCTAAAAATCCACGACTTCAAACGTGAGCTTCTCTTTGCGGAAATGCTTCGAATCACCGAACACCACGTCCAGAGCTATTTGGCCGAGTGACTCAGCTTTCTTTCCAGGTATAACTCCATGAAAACTCATGTTGCTGGTGCTCAGTCGGGACATCGGAATGCCCATTCCTTTCAGCGTGTCCGCATACAATAAATTCAGTCCACTACCACCATCCATTAGCACCTTCGTCAGTCGAGTGCCTTCGACGACCGGGTCGACCACCAAAGCTTGCCTCCCAGGGGTGGCTATATGAGTCGGGTGATCGGATTGGTCGAATGTAATGGGAGTTTGGGACCATCTCAGATAACTGGGCGTCGCCGGGGCGACCATGTTCACCTCACGGTTAATAACCTTCAGTCGGCTCTTGCTTTCCACATCCGCAAAGATCATCAGAGTGGAGTTAACATGAGGATATCCTCCTCTTGTCCTCCTTGTCTTGGCTTTGTCCGACTCCTTTTCTTTGTCCTTGGGTTGTTTACCTTGGGAACCGCTGGATCGGGGAGCCGCCTTTGGCGAGTGGTATGCTTCGGGTAAATGAAATTACGCTCTTCGTCTTTCTTTGTGTGGATGTGACACGGCAGATCCATCACGTCATTTCCTTCTTTATCCTTCATTTTCTTGGGGTTCCAGGATCCTTTGGGTTTTCCTTGAACTTGCCACGAGTCACGGCCGAGCCTCCCGAGCCGCTGGTTCGCCTTCGCTTTGCTTTCCATTGAGTTTCCTTTCTCCGACTGACTCGGTTTGTACTTGCCGCTTCGGAGTCGGTCCTCCTCTTCACCATTAGCGTACTTGGTGGCAATTTCCATCATTCGACTCAGGGTCATATCTCCGGTCCGCCCAAACTTCAAACTTAACTCTCTGTTCTTAATGTTGGGGAACGTTGCAGAAAATTAAAATTTTTCCTACGGCTTCACCAAGTCCATCTATGAGTTCATCTAAGCAACGAGCAACGGGAGAGAGATTGCATCTACATACCACTTGTAGATCGCGTGCGGAAGCTTGCAAGGTGATGATGTAGTCGTACTCGGCGTGATTGAATCACCGATGACCAAGTCTTTGAGCGGACAGCACCTCCGCGTTCAACACACGTGACGGGATGGGCGGCGTCTCCTCCGTCTTGATCCAGCAAGGAGGAATGAGAGGTTGAGGAAGACAGCTCCGGCGGCAAAGACGATGGCGTGGTGATGGTGGAGAAGCGATACTCGGCTGTGGCTTCACCAAGCGCTTACGGAGGAGGAGAATGTTGGGGAGGAGGGCTGCGCCTTGGAGATGGGTGCAGCAGCCCCTCCTCCCCCCTCTATATAGGCCCCAGGGGCCGACCCCTGAGATCCAATCTCCAAGGGGGCGGCGGCCAAGGGGTGGAGTGCCCCCAAGCCAAGTGGGGGCCCCCCCTAGGGTTTCAACCCTAGGCGGGTGGGCCAAGGCGACCAGCCCACTATGGGCTGGTTCCCTCCCACTTCAGCCCATGGGGCCCTCCGGGATAGGTGGCCCCACCGGTGGACCCCGGAACCTTCCGGTGGTCCGGTACATTACCGATGACCCCGAAACTTTCCGATGGCGAAATACCACTTCCTATATATTAAACTTTACCTCCGGACCATTCCGGAACTCCTCGTGATGTCAGGGATCTCATCGGGACTCGAACAACATTCGGTAGTCACATACTAGTCTTCCTAATAACCTAAGCGTCACGAACCTTAAGTGTGTAGACCCTACGGGTTGGAGACACGCAGACATGACCGAGGCGACTCTCGGGCAATAACCAACAGCGGGTCTGGATACCCATGTTGGCTCCCACATGCTCCTCGATGATTTCATCGGTTGAACCACGATGTCGAGATTTGATCAAACCCCGTATGCAATTCCCTTTGTCAATTGATGCGTTACTTGCGAGACTCGATCGTCGGTATCCCAATACCTTGTTCGGTCTCGTTACCGGCAAGTCACTTTACTCATACCGTAATGCATGATCCGTGGCCAACACCTTGGTCACCTTGAGCTCATTATGATGATGCATTACCGAGTGGGCCCAGAGATACCTCTCCGTCATACGGAGTGACAAATCCGATCTCGATCCGTGTCAACCCAGCAGATACTTTCGGAGATACCGTAATGCACCTTTATAGTCACCCGATTCGTTGTGACGTTTGATACACCAAAGGCACTCCTACGGTAACCGGAGTTACGATCTCATGGTGAAGGAAGAGATACTTGACATTGGCAAAGCTTCTAGCAAGCGAACTACACGATCTTTATGCTATGCTTAGGATTGGGTCTTGTCCATCACATCATTCTCCTAATGATGTGATCCCGTTATCAACGACATCCAATGTCCATAGTCGGAAACCATGACTATCATTGATCGGGCTAGTCGACTAGAGGCTCACTAGGGACATATTGTGGTCTAAGTGTTCACGTGTATTACGATTTCCGGATAATACGGTTATAGCATGAACAAAAGACAATTATCATGAACATTGAAATATAATAATACTTTTATTATTGCCTCTAGGGCATATTTCCAACAGTCTCCCACTTGCACTAGAGTCACCAATCTAGTTACATTGTGATGAATCGAACACCCATAGAGTTACGGTGTTGATCATGTTTTGCACGCGAGAGAGGTTTAGTCAGCGGATCTGCGACATTGAGATCCGTGTGCACTTTGCAAATCTCTATGTCTCCATCTTGAACATTTTCACGGATGGAGTTGAAGCGGCGCTTGATGTGCTGGTCTTCTTGTGAAACCTTGGCTCCTTGGCAAGGGCAATAGCTCCAGTGTTGTCACAAAAGAGTTTGATCGGCCCGACGCATTGGGTATGACTCCTAGGTCGGTGATGAACTCCTTCACCCAAATCGCTTCATGTGCTGCCTCCGAGGCTGCCATGTACTCCGCTTCACGTAGATCCGCCACGACGCTCGCTTGCATTTGCACCAGCTTCTTGCTCCACCATTCAACATATACACGTATCCGGTTTGTGACTTAGAGTCATCGGATCTGAGTCGAAGCTAGCGTCGGCGTAACCCTTCTGACGAGCTCTTCGTCTCCTCCATAAACGAGAAACATGTCCTTTGTCCTTTTCGGTGCTTGAGGATATTCTTGACCGCTGTCCGGTGTTCCTTGCGGGATTACTTTGGTATCTTGCAACCAAACTTACGGCTTTACATCGGTGCAGTACACAGCATGGCATACATAATAGATCCTATGGCTGAAGCATAGGGATGACACTCATCTCTTCTTTATCTTTTGCCGTGGTGGGTGGTCGAGCCGAGCTCAATCTCACACCTTGTAACATAGGCAAGAACCCTTCTTGGACTGATCCATTTTGAACCTCTTCAAAATCTTATCAAGGTATGTGCTTTGTGAAGGACCTATGAGGCGTCTCGATCTATCTCTATAGATCTTGATGCCTAATATATAAGCAGCTTCTCCAAGGTCCTTCATTGAAAAACACTTATTCAAGTAGGCCTTAATGCTGTCGAAGTTTTGTATCATTTCCCATCAAGAGTATGTCATCTACATATAATAGGAGAAATGCTCTGAGCTCCCACTCACTTTCTTGTAAACGCAGGCTTCTCCATAAGTGCATAAACTAAACGCTTTGATCATCTCATCAAAGCGAATGTTCCAACTCGAGATGCTTGCACCAGTCCATAAATGGATCATTGGAGCTTGCATACTTTGTTAGCGTTCGAGGATCGACAAAACCTTCCGGCTGCATCATATACAGCTCTTCCTTAAGATGTCCGTTAAGGAATGCCGTTTTGACGTCCATATGCCATATCTCATAATCATAGTATGCAGCAATTGCTAACATGATTCGGACGGACTTCAGCTTCGCTACGGGAGAGAATGTCTCGTCGTAGTCAATGCCTTGAACTTGTCGATAACCCTTAGCGACAAGTCGAGCTTTATAGATGGTAACATTACCATCCGCGTCCGTCTTCTTCTTAAAAATCCATTTGTTTTCAATCGCTCGCCGATCATTGGGCAAGTCTGTAAAAGTCCATACTTTGTTTTCATACATGGATTCTATCTCGGATTTCATGGCTTCAAGCCATTTGTTGGAATCCGGGTCCGCCATTGCTTCTTCATAGTTGAAGGTTCATTGTTGTCTAACAACATGATTTCCGAACAGGGTTGCCGTACCACTGCAGTGCGGGCGTGTCCTTGTGGACCTCTGAAGTTCAGTAGTAACTTGATCCGAAGTACCTTGATCATCATCATTGTTTTCCTCTTGGTTGGTGTGGGCATCACAGAACGGTTTCTGCTGCTGCACCACTTTCCCGTTCGAGAGGTAGTACTTCATCGAGTTCTACTTTCCTCCCACTTACTTCTTTCGAGAGAAACTCTTTTCCGAAAGCATCCGTTCTTGGCAACAAAGATCTTGCCTTCGGATCTTAAGTAGAAGGTATACCGACGGTTTCCTTAGGGTATCCTATGAATACGCATTTTCCGACTTGGGTTCGAGCTTTTCAGGTTGAAGTTTCTTGACATAAGCATCGCATCCCCAAACTTTTAGAAAGCGACAGCTTAGGTTTCTTCCCAAACCATAATTCATACGGTGTCCTCTCAGCGGTTTAGGCGGTGCCCTATTTAAAGTGAATGTAGCCGTCTCTAGGCGTATCCCCAAAATGATAGCGGTAAATCGGTAAGAGACATCATAGACCGCACCATATCCAATAGAGTGCGATTCGACGTTCGGACACACCGTTTATTTGAGGTGTTCGGCGGCGTGAGTTGTGAAACGATTCCACATTTCCTTAAGTGTGTACCAAATTCGTGACTTAAGTATTCTCCTCCACGATCGATCGTAGGAACTTTATCTTTCGGTCATGTTGATTCTCCACCTCACTCTGAAATTCCTTGAACTTTTCAAAGGTCTCGGACTTGTGTTTCATTAAGTAGACATACCCATATCTACTTAAGTCATCGGTGAGAGTGAGAACATAACGATATCCTCCATGAGCCTCAACGCTCATTGGACCGCACACATCGGTATGTATGATTTCCAACAAGTTGGTTGCTCGCTCCATTGTTCCGGAGAACGGAGTCTTGGTCATTTTGCCTAAGAGGCATGGTTCGCATGTGTCAAGCGATTCATAATCAAGAGACTCTAAAGTCCATCGGCATGGAGCTTCTTCATGCGCTTGACACCAATGTGACCAAGGCGGCGATTGCCACAAGTATGTGGGACTATCGTTATCAACTTTACATCTTTTGGCATCCACACTATGAACATGTGTAATATTACGCTCGAGATTCATTAAGAATAAACCATTGACCATCGGACATGACCATAAAACATATCTCTCATATAAATCGAACAACCATTATTCTCGGACTTAAATGAGTAGCCATCTCGTATTAAGCGAGATCCGGATACAATGTTCATGCTCAAACTTGGCACTAAATAACAATTATTGAGGTTCAAAACTAATCCCGTGGGTAAATGTAGAGGCAGCGTGCGGCAGCGATCACATCGACTCTGGAACCATTCCCGACGCGCATCGTCACCTCGTCCTTCGCCATGATCTCCGTTTATTCCGCAGCTCTGCTTGTGAGTTACAAATATGAACAGCGGCACGGTATCAAATACCCGGGAGTTACTACGAGTCTTGGTAAGGTACACATCAATTACATGTATATCAAATATACCTTTGGTGTTGCGGCCTTCTTATCCGCTAAGTATTTGGGGTAGTTCCGCTTCGATGACCCTTCCCTTGCAATAAAAGCACTCGATCTCGGGCTTGGGTCCATTCTTTGACTTCTTCCGCAAGCGGCTTACGGGCGGCAACATCTTTGCCGTCCTTCTTGAAGTTCTTCTTACCCTTGCCCTTCTTGAACTTAGTGGTCTTATTGACCATCAACACTTGATGTTCTTTCTTGATTTCAGCCTCTGCTGACTTGACATCGAGAACACTTCAGAATGGTCTTTACCATCCCCGCATGTTGTAGTTCATCACAAAGCTCTTGTAGCTTGGTGGGAGCGATGGAGGATTCTGTCAATGACCGCCTCATCTAGGAGGTTAATGTTAAATTGGGTCATACGGTTGTGCAACCCGGACATCTTGAGGATGTGCTCACTTGTGAACTGTTTCTCCTCCATCTTACAACTGTAGAACTTGTCGGAGACATCATATCTCTCGACCGGGCATGAGCTTGGAAAACTAGTTTCAGCTCTTGAACATCTCATATGCTCCGTGATGCTCAAAAGCGCTTTTGGAGCCCGGTTCTAAGTGTAAAGCATGCCGCCTTGAGCGAGGAGTAATCATCAAGACGAGCTTGCCAAGCGTTCATAACGTCTTGGTTCTGCGGGACGGGGCGTCACCTAGCGGTCCTTCTAGGACATATTGCTTCTGGCAGCTATGAGGATGATCCTCGGGTTAGGACCCGATCCGTATAGTTCTGCCATCATCTTTCAGCTTGGTTTTCTCTAGGAATGCGTTGAAGTTCATGTTGACATTAGCGTTGGCCATTGATCTACAAGACATATTTGCAAAGGTTTTAGACTAAGTTCATGATAATAAAGTTCTTAATCAAAATTATGAACTCCCACTTAGATTAGACATCCCTCTAGTCATCTAAGTGTTACACGATCCGAGTCGACTAGCCGTGTCCGATCATCACGTGAGACGGACTAGTCATCGTCGGTGAACATCTTCATGTTGATCGTATCTTCCATACGACTCGTGTTCGACCTTCGGTCTCCGTGTTCGAGGCCATGTGCGCACATGCTAGGCTCGTCAAGTTAACCCTAAGTGTTTTTTTGTGTAAAACTGTCTTACACCGTTGTATGTGAGCGTAAGAATCCATCACACCCGATCATCACGTGGTGCTTAGAAGCGACGAACTGTAGCAGCGGTGCACGTTAGGGAGAACACTTCTTGAAATTTTGTAAGGATCATCTTATTTACTACCGTCGTCCTAAGTAAACAAGATGCATAAACATAATAAACATCACATGCAATTATATAGTTGTGACATGATATGGCCAATATCATAAAGCTCCATTGATCTCCATCTTGGGCTCCATGATCATCTTGTCACCGGCTTGACACCATGATCTCCATCATCATGATCTCCATCATCGTGTCTTCATGAAGTTGTCACGCCAGCGACTACTTCTACTTCTATGACTAACGCGTTTAGCAATGAAGTAAAGTAGTTTACATGGCGTTCTTCAATGACACGCAGGTCATACAAAAATAAAGACAACTCCTATGGCTCCTGCGGTTGTCATACTCATCGACATGCAAGTCGTGAATCCTATTACAAGAACATGATCTCATACATCACAATTCATCATTCATCACAACTTCGGCCATATCACATCACATGATCAATCGCTGCAAAAACAAGTTAGACGTCCTCTAATTGTTGTTGCATCTTTTACGTGGCTGCGATTGGGTTCTAGCAAGAACGTTTTCTTATCTACGAATCACCACTGGCGTGATTTTGTCAACTTCTATTTACCCTTCATAAGGGCCTTGTTCATCGAATCCGCTCCAACTAAAGTGGGAGAGCGGACACCCGCCACCACCTTATGCAACTAGTGCATGTCAATCGGTGGAACCGGTCTCACGTAAGCGTCGTGTAAGGTTGGTCGGGCCGCTTCATCCCACAATACCGCTGAGCAATAAAAAGACTAGTAGAGGCAAGTAAGATGACAAGATCCACGCCCACAACAAATTGTGTTCTACTCGTGCATTAGAGAACTACGCATAGACCTAGCTCATGATGCCCTTTGTTGGGGAGCGTTGCGAGAAAATTAAAATTTTCTACGGCTTCACCAAGATCCATCTATGAGTTCATCTAAGCAACGAGAACGGGGAGAGATTGCATCTACATACCACTTGTAGATCGCGTGCGGAAGCTTGCAAGGTGATGATGTAGTCGTACTCGGCGTGATTGAATCACCGATGACCAAGTGCTGAGCGGACAGCACCTCCGCGTTCAACACACGTGCACGGGACAGGCGACGTCTCCTCCTTCTTGATCCAGCAAGGAGGAAGGAGAGGTTGAGGAAGACAGCTCCACCGGCGGACGACGGCGTGGTGATGGTGGAGAAGCGATACTCGGCAGGGCCGCCAAGCGCTTACGGAGGAGGAGAAGTGTTGGGGAGGGAGGGCTGCGCTTGGAGATGGGTGCAGCAGCCCTCCCTCCCCCTTTATATAGGCCCACAGAGGCCCTGAGATCCAATCTAGATGGGGGGGGCGGCCAAGGGGTGGAGTGCCCCAAGCCAAGTGGGCGCCCCCCTAGGGTTTCAACCCTAGGCGCAGGGGGTGGGCCTAGGGGGCGCACCAGCCCACTATGGGCTGGTTCCCCTCCCACTTCAGCCCATGGGGCCCTCCGGGATAGGTGGCCCCACCCGGTGGACCCCCGGGACCCTTCCGGTGGTCCCGGTACATTACCGGGTGACCCCGAAACTTTCCCGATGGCCGAAATACCACTTCCTATATATTATTGTTTACCTCCGGACCATTCCGAAACTCCTCGTGACGTCCGGGATCTCATCCGGGACTCCGAACAACATTCGGTAGTCACATACTAGTCTTCCTAATAACCCTAGCATCACCGAACCTTAAGTGTGTAGACCCTACGGGTTCGGGAGACACACAGACATGACCGAGACGACTCTCGGGCAATAACCAACAGCGGGGTCTGGATACCCATGTTGGCTCCCACATGCTCCTCGATGATTTCATCGGTTGAACCACGATGTCGAGGATTGATCAAACCCATATGCAATTCCCTTTGTCAATCGATGCGTTACTTGCGAGACTTCGATCGTCGGTATCCCAATACCTTGTTCGGTCTCGTTACCGCAAGTCACTTTACTCGTCCGTAATGCATGATCCGTGGCCAACTCTTTGGTCACCTTGAGCTCATTATGATGATGCATTACCGAGTGGGCCCAGAGATACCTCTCCGTCATACGGAGTGACAAATCGATCTCGATCCGTGTCAACCCAGCAGATACTTTCGGAGATACCGTAATGAACCTTTATAGTCACCCGATTACGTTGTGACGTTTGATACACCCAAGGCACTCCTACGGTAACCGGAGTTACGATCTCATGGTCGAAGGAAGAGATACTTGACATTGGCAAAGCTTCTAGCAAGCGAACTACACGATCTTTTATGCTATGCTTAGGATTGGGTCTTGTCCATCACATCATTCTCCTAATGATGTGATCCCGTTATCAACGACATCCAATGTCCATAGTCAGGAAACCATGACTATCTGTTGATCACAACGGGCTAGTCAACTAGAGGCTCACTAGGGACATATAGTGGTCTAAGTGTTCACACGTGTATTACGATTTCTGGATAATACAGTTATAGCATGAACAAAAGACAATTATCATGAACATTGAAATATAATAATACTTTTATTATTGCCTCTAGGGCATATTTCCAACACTTAACACCATCCTTGAAAGCACAGATCATTCGACTCGAGGGCTCGATGATCAAACTCAATTCTCTGTTCTTAACACACGCGTTCTCCACGGTATGATGCAAAGTAATCCACCTCTGAATGTACTCTCTTAAGGTTTCATTCGACTTCTGCACACAGACTTGCAGCTCTGTCAACCCAGCTGGTCGCTTGTAGGTTCCCTCAAATGTCCTGACGAACACTCGGGAAAGATCTACCCAAGTGTAAATGCTGCTTGGAGTTAACTGATTCAACCACGCCCTAGCCGAACCTTCCAACATGAGTGGTAAATGCTTCATAGCCACCTCGTTGTTCCCGCCGCCGATCTGTACCGCCACTCGGTAGTCCTCAAGCCAGGTTTCAGGCTTAGACTCACCGGTGAACTTGCTTACTCCAGTCGCCAACCTAAAGTTGGGGAATCACTCATGACTCGATAGCCTCTTTGAAACATTCGGACTGAAACATGCACTCGGCGGCTAGTGGGCGCATCTCTATCGTGGCCACCTCGATGAGCCCTGTTCCGATCGACCAGGCCTTGCATGATGATGGATCGCGCGTCGTAAGACCCACCCCTCGGAGGAGGAGTGGGCACTCGACGCCTATCATCACTATCGTATCGGTCACCATATTGGTCTCGTCGATTCTCGCGTCCTTCACGCCGCGGAGGCGATCTAGGGCTATGAGCCGACTGAACCGTATTTGCAGCGACGGATCGACTGTGAATCATGTTGCGTGACTGTGACACGGCTGAATTCTGATCTCCTGCTGCCCGGAGCAAATCCCTAATCTGCATCAAGCCTCTGCCAGCCTCCGACTAAGAGGGTTGAATTGACTCTGCTATACGGGTTGCAGCTGCTAAATTCTGAATCGGGGTTCGATATACCTGAGTCGGCTGCGGGAAGAGTTGACATCGACTGGAGCCGGGTACTCGTTGCCGCGCGCGCTCGTCGAGTGCTGTTGGAGGTTCTCGAGACGAGTGCGTTCAGCCAAGTGGCCAAGCGTGCCTCCTCCAGGCGCGAGCCTCGGGGTTTCTCTGTGATGGGAGTATGCGAGGCGTCCATGTTCTGTGGCGAAGTTCTTCCCTTTGCGAGGAATTAAGTGGCTCGGGCTGATATTCCTCATGGACTTGGCGGGTCGCCTCCACCGTCCACCCCGTCGTCGCGGGGAAGCGGGAGAAACTACGAGGTCCGTTGACTATCAAGACCTCCGCCATTGGATCATCGCTATCGCGACTCGGATCACGGTCTCACGAGCCGGTCGGCGATCGAGCACAGCCGTAGGGATTCGTCGGGCTCAATTGCCGCGACTTGGGTGGTGGCCGTCTGGCGAGCCACCGCGTGCCTCACCCACCGCTGGAGCCTTGACCAACCAGAGCGCTTGCGCTGGCAGGAGACAAGGAGGGAGGACGACTGGGGAGTCGACCGATATGGAGTCGACGGTTGCCGCAGCAGAACGCCGCGGACACACACACGAAAATGCGTCGCACCGCGGACGGGGAGCGCGTCGATGTCGAGTGGAGCCTCCTGGAGCCAAGCGGAGTCGTCGGCGATGAAGGTGAACGCGCCGAGACGGATCTCGCGGCCCTCGACCAAAGCTCCACCAGAAACCATGATGAAAGCAATCGGAACAATTGCAACTTCTCCAAAAATCGCTAAGACACCTGCCCCACGGTGGGCGCCAACTGTCGTGGTTCTAAGTCGGCGGTAAAGAGAATGGGGGTAGGTATGGAGAGGCAAGATCCTAGCTATGGAGCAGTTGTGAAGACAAGAGATGTACGAGTTGAGGCCCTTCTCGGAGGAAGTAACAGCCCTCGTCTCGGGCCGGAGGCGGTCGATTGGATTATGTGTGTATGGATTACAGAGTGCGAACCCTTTACACTTTGAGGAGGGGGTGGCTTATATAGTGTCGCGGACCCTCCGGCCCTCGATTATGCGAGGTTTAAAGTACAGTAAAGCTAGGCGTTCTTGGTACGCATACATAAAGTGTCCTAAATGCCATAAAGACTACTTAATTACAGACCGTCTGGATGCAGAGTGGCTCTTGATCTCCTGGTGGTCGA
Organism: Aegilops speltoides; assembly: GCA_021437245.1. Taxonomy (NCBI): domain Eukaryota; kingdom Viridiplantae; phylum Streptophyta; class Magnoliopsida; order Poales; family Poaceae; genus Aegilops; species Aegilops speltoides. The sequence continues at coordinate 434,667,617 of CM038141.1, forward strand.
GTGAGTCTTCATGGTCGAGTCCTTCGAGTCCGTCGAGTGAAGTCTCACTTGGTCGACTGAAAGGCAGTTTCTTCTGAGGGTGTCCTTGGGAAGGGTACTTAAGACAGGTCTGAGATCCTACCCTAGGTACATGACTTCATCACCGGCCACAGCGGAGGTGTGTGGGACGCGGTGGATGAGGGTCGTATGCGGAGGAGAAAGGATAAGATAAGAAGGACGGGGAGGATACCTGTGTCGCCATGGATACTGCTGGGCGCGGCCTCCATAGGAATATCGCCATCGACCTCCATCTAGCGCCACGGGATGGGGATGAGGATCGGCGATGGGATGCGATATGGGGAGGCGTTACAAAACAAGAGACAACGACTGGCGAAGCATTCAAAGGCCCATGTTGTCCAAATTCACCAGAGAAGCCCAATTTTGTTACGGGAGCAGCAGCCCATGCCCACTTGCGGAAACTATAGCAATCATAGGTTGATCCAGTGACCAAAAATGATCACAAGTCTAGATCCAACGGCAGAAACCATTGATTGTCTGGGAGGGATGGAAGAGTGCTCGGTTATAATATATCTAAATGTGAGATGCACTCCTCGTCTCCCGGTAGCAGCTCTCACGAACAATTAAAATAACGGAAGATGTAGCGAAACTAGTTTGCAAAGCAACGGATTTTGTCCTGCTCTGCTCCATTATGCAAAACACAAGGAGCGCTCTACAAAAGTACAAGGTGTCTTTTGCAAATGTGCCAGCAGCCCACCACAGGACTGAATCTTGTCCCTTTGTTCTTCATCCAACGGCTCATGAGTCCATGGTGCATCAGGAGCACAAATTCTGCCGTTGCACAGGATACTTTCTCCCATCGCACCATGCCGGAGTCCGGCGTTGTTGGAGGAGACGTGCGGCCTTTCTACTACCGCGGGAATCGTCCCGGACCCGTGTGGCGCCGGTGGGTCAGACAGGATGCGCGCATGAGCGTGGCGTGTGGACGCGGCTGGCAGGCGCGCCTCCCCTCGTGCCGTCCCCGTCCCCTCGGCCGTGCCTCACGCGCCCGGTTCCCTCACTTTCTGCGACGTGGAATCAACCGGAATCCACGCTACCAGCAAATAAACGTAATGTGTTCAAGGAAAGGAAAATAAAAATCTTTCCCGTGGAGCGTGCGCGCCGGGTGGCTCCAAGATTCCGCGTGAAAACAGTCCATCCTTCTCGAATTAGCGCCGGCGACGGTACCGGCCGTCTGCCTTGCCGTGCCAACTTCGGTAAATCCCATCCTGGCTTTCTCACTTTAGCGTACGTAGGGTGCGCCGTGCGCGCGGCTGGCATGGCAAAACGCACGACCGCCTCGTGCCGCCCCTCGTCCCCGCGCGTGCCTAGCTCCCGCGCACCACACGCCGGGTTGCGCTTCCATCAAGGCGGATCATTTCATTTCGTCTTTGCGGCGTCGAATGGAATCTGCCGGCGTACCGACCGTCGGGTGCCCCGGCTTTTACGCCACCCAGCCGCCACATGGACCCATACTCTCTCTAGCTGAGCCGTGGCAGCTGAAAAGGACTTTCTATATCAGGTTTTTTATACTGTAGGAGTATATGTGTATGCTCTTTTTTTTTTTGCGAGGGATATATGTGTATGCTCTACGTGAGAAGAATATTGTTTCTTTTGGGAATGACGAAGGTGCTAGACAGCTATAGATACGTACGTACTTCTGACCATGCAAAAAATAAGGACGCCGATAACGCCCACACACATTGTTGTGGTCCTACCAACGGATCTGGTGCGCGTTTTGTGTGGTGTCCAGGAGCCACACGCGTCTACGTGCAAGCAAAACAACTAGCGCCCATACCTTTCTTTTTTCCTCGTGGTTCCCTCTCACACGTCTATGTGTGGGCAAAATGAATAACGCCCACACAACCTCTCTCAACCACCTACCTCACGGTCCCGCACGCCCTGAGTGACAGTCATCACGCGTCCTCGCAGTTGCCATGGTCCGGACCTTCTTCGAAGTCCGTTTAACTGCAGTTGCCATGTCGCTGAACTACAGTTGCCATGTCAGACAACTACAGTTGCCATGGTTGCTCAATTGCAGTTACCATCTCAGGTCAAGTGCCAGATGCCATTTTGAACAACTGCAGATGTTGTCATGTATGGTCTAGTTTACTATAGTTGTCATGATTTGAAAACTTTAGGGGTTGACACCTACTAACACTAGGCAGTTGCCATGTATGGTCTGGTTTACTACAGTTGCCATGATTTGAAAACCTTAGGAGTTGCCACCTACTAACACTAGACAGTTGCCGTGTAGCGCTATAAAGAGACATGGCAAAATAACATGTTTCGGGTAGAGAGAGAGTTGTCATCTGCTTACAAGCACACTAGGGCAGTTGCCGTGTACCCTGCAAAACACATGCCAACTGGCATGTTCGGGTAAAAAAAAGGGTTGCCATCTTCTTACAAGCACACTAGGGTAGTTGCCATGTACACTGCAAAACACATGGCAACTGGCAGCTTTGGGTGTGGGAGAGGAGACGGGCGTGTGGGCGAGATGGCGAATGCCCAGAGGCGGAGCCAGCGTAGTCTCGTTGGGTTCAGGTGAACCCAACGACTTCTGTGAGCTACGTACAGGTGTAAAGATATTTATTGGTGTGAACCCAATGGAAACTCAAAGCTGACCCCATCAATTTACACAATGCAATGCGACAACGTGAACAAAGCCCAAAGCCCACACGCTAATTTCCTCCGTGCCCATTAGCCATTGCCCTAAAAAAAAAGTCTGTTTGTGACTTTATTTTCCTTCTATGTACAGCCGCCGCTGCAAGTCCTTAATCTCCGCTCCCCCATCTCTATCTCCTGTTCCTATCGCTCCGACCACAGCCGGCGGCGGCAACTAGACAATTGCAGACCGGCAGCGGTTAGCCGGTAATTGTAGCAGTGAGATTACATCAGCACATCGCCTCTCTCTTACTAGCATAGCAACCTATGAAGGTAATGAGTTTTTTTTTCTTTTGCCCTAGTTTTCTAATTGTTTTTCCATGGACTTTGGTTGATGTAGGCAACCGGACGGTATTTTTCAAAGAGAAATCAATCACCATATAATGATGCAGACACGTCAAAGTCACCCATTAGATGTAGGAATGTGCATACTATGTCGCTGCTAGTAGTTTCCCGAAGCCTTCTATTCACAGATAAATTAATATATATGACTTTCCTTATGATCAGCCTTCTAACTCCCGAAGGTGGCTTTTATCCAGAAGATTTTGATTCAAGTAAATTGGATGATCTTGGGTCCCAAAATCGCACTTACATCGACAATTTGAACGGAATTGCTGATATTGCCAAAGTAATGGTGCTGACAAATAAGCATGTTACTATACATTTGGTCTATCAACTTCTAAATCTAGTACTAATATTGTCAGTTGTCACAATGTCAGTGGAGAGATGCTTTTCAGGGAATGTTCTAAAGAAAAAAGTTGCGCAATAAAATGGATAGCCAGTTCATGAGTGTGTCTAGTTTGCTATGTGGAGAAAGTTAGGGCTGCATACTTCACTCGGATGCAGAGGTCGGGGGTAATCCTCCTTTTCTAAAAGAATTGTGGAGAAAGTTATGTTTTCTACCATTAGTAATGATGCAATGTTTGATCATTATAAGATGATGAAGAATCGAAAAGTGGACACTCTAAAATGTGAGTGACTTTATAAACTACTTTCACTTGATGAAACTTACTTTAAAACTTTTCAAACTAACTTTTTTTAAATGATTTCAGGAAGATGAGAAGCTACACCTGAAGCTATGAAGTTAATTTTGTGCCACTAATTATAATATGAAAACAAGTGATTTATAATTTCAGCCAACCGGTATGTCTTGCGTTCTTCAGTTTTAACGTAACACGGGAAGTGCTAAATAATATCATATTTCTATTCTTTATGCTGTTTTTTAGTGTTATACTCTTCTTGCAAGATGCTCTATAATTAGACACTACACTTAAATTGTTTGTACCAAATCTTCACAATGAGTGAACCCAATGGCTAAATTTTCTGGCTCCGCCCCTGCGAATGCCCACACACCAGCCCTTGTGCGTGAGTGAAGCAGACGTGTGGGCGAACTGCTAAACGCCCACACACACGTGTGGTGAAACGGACGTGTGGACGACCGGATGAATGCTCGCACACCAACCATGTTCTACGTGACACCACAAATATGCCAAGATTCGTGCAACGACAAACGGACGTGGATCCACGCGTGTGGGCGAGATGCAAACTCCCACACGTGTGGGCGTTAGTATTTTCAAAAAATAATATGTACGTACACCTGCGTACATATATAACCGGTAACGAATCAAAGAAAATATGGGTCTCTCAAAAGAACTGTGGTATCCCCAGCACACCAGGGTTCAAGTCCTGGTGCTCCCATGTAAGACAATAGGTTTTGGGGGGGAACCGGCACAACCCTCTAGAGGTGGCGTATCACATATATATAATGAGGTGGTATACAACGTTACAATATACACGTGTAAATACAGGACCTATACAGTCTAACACCCTCCCTCAATCTTAGCCACTTCCTAAAGAATCTAGAAGGGTAAGATTGCGCCTACAAGTCTCAAACTGTGGCAAAGGCAATGGCTTGGTGAAGATGTCAGCAAGTTGATCCTTGGAAGAAATAAACTTGATCTGTAGTTGCTTCTGAGAGACACGTTCACGCACAAAGTGATAGTCAACTTCAATGTGTTTCGTTCGGGCATGAAATACCGGATTTGCAGAAAGGTATGTAGCACCGATGTTATCACACCAAAGAACAGGAGGCTGTGATTGGGGTATACTTAACTCCCGAAGCAAGGACTGTACCCAGATGATCTCCGAAGTGGCATTGGCCACAGCCTTATACTCAGCCTCGATCGCTACGCGAGACAAGAGCTTTGCTTCCGAGCACTCCATGCAATCAGGTTAGAGCCAAAGAATACAGCATAACCCCCCGTGGATCGCTCTGTCATCCGGATTGCCAGCCCAGTCTGCATCAGAATATGCTGAAAGACAACCAGAGTCAGACGGCCGAATATGCAATCCATGAGCCACCGTGAACCGAATATAACGCAAAATCCTCTTGACAGCAGACCAATGAGTGTCACGGGGTGACTGCAAATACTGGCAGACTCGGTTAACAGCAAAGGAAATGTCTGGTCGCGTGATCGTCAAGTACTGAAGCCCACCAACAATACTCCTGTACTCTGTCGCATCAGAAGAAGAAAGTAGCACACCATCAACAGCATTGAGCTTATCAGTGGTAGACATGGGTGTAGTCGTCGGTTTGCACTTAAGCATCCTAGCTCGCTGCAACAAATCCAGAGAGTACTTCTTCTGCGTCATAACAAGGCCAGCAGCACGAGAAGTAACCTCCACACCAAGAAAGTAATGAAGCTTCCCAAGGTCCTTGACCGCAAATCAGCACCAAGTGAGCGAACAAAGCGCGAGAGCAACCGATCGAGAGGAGTCGACCAAAATGATATCATCTACATAGACCAACAAGTACATAGTAACCTCGGGCCTTTGAAGAAGAAACAATGAGGAGTCAGCAGTTGACGATGCAAAACCATGAGCACGAAGAGCCATTGCAAGACGAGCATGCCAAGCACGAGGAGCCTGCTTCAGACCATAAATTGCCTTGGACAGACGACAGAGATGATCAGGGCGATCCGGATCAGAGAAACCCGGAGGCTGGCGCATGTAAACCTCCTCCTCCAAGACACCATGAAGAAAAGCATTTTGAACATCAAGCTGACGAAGAAACCAACCTCGAGTAACGGCAAGAGAGAGAAGAAGTCTGATGGTAGTAGGCTTGACCACTGGACTGAAGGTGTCTTCATAGTCAAGTCCAAAACGCTGTCGAAATCCACGAGCAACCAGACGTGCTTTATAGCGCTCAATGGACCCATCAGAATGCCTCTTCACTTTGAAAACCCATTTGGAATCAATGACATTTACCCGTGATTGTGGAGGAACAAGAGTCCATGTCTGATTGCGAAGAAGCGCTTGATACTGCTGTTCCATGGCCTCTCTCCAATGAGGAATGCGCATAGCAGCTTGATACGTGCGTGGCTCAGAGGACGGATCTGCAAGAGCGGCAGACATGCACGCCGCTAACCAAGCAACTGTTCCATCGTGACGCTGCTTGGGCTGAAAAATGCCACTCCGGCTGCGCGTATGTGGACGTAGAGCAGCAGCAGGAGCCGGCGGAGGCGAGGGTGACAGAGACGTCACGGTAGCCGGAGATGCAGGCGTCGCCTCGGACGAGCTCGAGACAGACGACTCCGGACTGCATGGCAAGGACGGGCCCGACGACAGGGGCACAGAAGCCACGGGCGAACCGAGAGATGGCGAGGCCAGCTCCGGTGACGCCGGCCCAGCCGTCCTGGGCGAGACGGGGACCGAGGAGGCCGGCCCAGACGGCCTTGGCGAGGCGAGAGTAGGCGAGGCCGGCCCTGGTGAGAAGGGCCCGAACACCCTGGGCGAGGCGAGGGCGGGCGAGGCCAGCTCCGGTGACGCCGGCCCAGCCGTCCTAGGCGAGACGGGGACCGAGGAGGCCGGCCCAGTCGCCGGGGTCGCAGGGCGCGACGATGGCGAAGGCAGCCCAGAAGCCAGGGGCGACCGGACCAGGGCATCGATCGGCCGTGCATGAGCACGGGAACCGAGGCCATGCAGGGGCGCCATGTGCTCCTCATGCACAACAGAAGGTGCCGAGGATGAAGACGATGGCGACGAAGAGGAAGATGGCACTTCCAGGATCTCCAAACGAGCCCCACGACCAGTACCTGCACCATGGTTAGACAACAATAGAGGAGAATATGCAACATCTTCAAATTGGTCAGAAGCAACAGAGGATGAAGGCATGACAGGTGGCTCGGCAATGGACACAGGGAGTTTGGCAAAGGGAAATACATGTTCATCAAACACAACGTCCCGAGAGATGTAGACACGATTAGTGGGCACATGAAGACATTTGTATCCTTTATGAAGAGAGCTATAACCAAGAAAAACACACTTCTTGGAACGAAACTCGAGCTTGCGCTTGTTATATGGACGAAGATGGGGCCAGCAAGCGCACCCAAACACCTTGAGAAAGGTGTAGTCCGGTTGTTCATTAAGGAGAACTTCAATGGGAGTCTTCATATTCAAAACACGAGTGGGAGTACGATTGATGAGAAAACATGCAGTGGTGAAAGCATCACTCCAAAAACGGAACGGAACAGATGCATGGGCCAAAAGAGTGAGACCAGCTTCAACAATGTGACGATGCTTACGTTCTACTGAACCATTCTGCTGATGTGTATGTGGACATGCTAAACGGTGAGCGATCCCAAGCGACTGAAAGAAGGAGTTGAGGTTGCGATACTCGCCACCCCAGTCCGACTGAACATGAACAATTTTGTGCTTGAGAAGGCGTTCAACATGTTTTTGGAACTGAACAAAAATGTCAAACACATCAGATTTACGTTTGATAAGATAAAGCCAGGTAAAGCGACTGTAAGCATCAACAAAACTGATATAATAATTATGACCACTAACAGAAGTCTGAGCAGGACCCCATACATCTGAAAACACAAGTTCTAAAGGATGTTTCACCTCACGACTGGACTCCGAAAAAGGAAGTTGATGACTCTTCCCCTGCTGACAAGCATCACACACTGCTACATCTTTATTACTAGACACACTAGGAAGCTCATGACGACGCAAAACATGCCGGACAATAGGTGTGGCCGGGTGACCAAGACGAGCATGCCACTGTGACGGAGATACCCGAACTCCACTGAAGACGCGAGCGACGCCAGGATGCTCCAGACGATAGAGACCTTGGCAGAGCCGCCCACTAAGAAGAATGTCCCTCGTGCCCCGATCCTTAATAAAAAGATCAAAAGGATGAAATTCACAAAGCACATTATTATCACGAGTGAGTTTAGGAACTGAAAGAAGATTACGTGTCACAGATGGAACTCGAAGAACATTGCGAAGTTGAAGACTCCTATTGGCATGTCTAGTGAGAAGTGATGCTTGACCAATATGAGAGATGTGCATACCTGCTCCATTGGCGGTGTGGATCTTGTCGGAGCCATGGTAGGGTTCACGAGTGTGAAGCTTCCCCATCTCGCTGGTCAGGTGCTCTGTCGCCCCAGAGTCCATGTACAAGTGGGGATCGATGGAGTAGGACTGAGTGTGTCCCTGTGGCTTCTGCGGCGGCGGACGATCAGCCATGGCAACCTGACGAGCAAAGTTGCGTGTATCCTTCCCGTCATTGCCGAGACCGAGAAAACCCCGCTGGAAGCGCTTGTGACACTTCGAGGCCCAGTGCCCATCGCGTCCACAGAGCTGGCACACACGCGGACCACCAGCCCCTGGTAACGTCGCAGTAGGAGGAGGGGCCGAGGCGGGCGGTGGTGGCTGCCCCGAAGGAGCCCTGGATGATGAAGAAGAGCGACCACCCTTGGTGGCGGCGTTGGCCGAGAGGGCGCCGTTGCCCCTGGATCGGCGCGTCTCGACTCGTTGCTCAGTAAGAAGGAGGCGTGAAAAGACCTCGTGTGCTGGCATGGGCGTGGAGTTGCCCCTCTCATTGATGATCTCGACTAAGGCGTCATACTCCTCATCTAGACCATTGACAATAAACGAGTTGAACTCGGAGTCGCTGAGGGGCTGTCCAATGGAGGCCAGCGTGTCGGCGAGGCCCTTGACTTTGTTGTAGAACTCAGTGGCGGTGGAGTCAAGCTTCTGACACTCCCCAAGTTGGCGACGGAGCCCAGATACACGAGCCTGCGACTGTGCTGCAAACGAGCGCTCAAGAATAGTCCACGCCTCGTGGGACGTCTTGGCAAAGACAACAAGCCCAGCAACGGCCGGAGAGAGCGACCCTTGGATGGAGGAGAGGTTCGCCTGGTCCTGCCCTGTCCAGACACGGTGAGCCGGATTATAAACCGGACCGTGCACGCTGTCAACCAGCGCCGGAGGGCAGGGGAGAGAGCCGTCGACATAGCCAAGCAGGTAGTGACTCCCAAGAAGCGGAAGAACTGCGCGCCAGAAGATGTAGTTGTCCGACGACAACTTGATGGTGATGAGGTGGCCGAAGTGAAACGGCGGCGGCGGCGGCTGCGATCCCATCGAAGAGACTGGCTGAGGTGAGACCACCGTGGAGACAGTCCGAGGAGCAGCCGGCGCGGTGACAGAGGGCGCGATGGCCGCGCTGGACGCTGCGAAGCCTGCCATGGCGCCGTCCTCCGCCACCAGCGACGCAGTGGCCGAGGGCGCTACAGCGCGGTTGACGGAGCGGCTGCGGTGTGGGCCACAAGCTCCTGCCCGGGCGAAGAAGCAGCCGGCGGGAGCGCAAAGAGGGAGCCAACGCTCCTTGTTCCAATCGGCGCTTGAAGGGAGGCGGCATCCAGCGGCCTCGAGAGAAGCGCCGCAAGGGAGGCCGGCAAAAACCCGGCGGTGGTAGAGCCGGACGCAGCGGCGGACGTCATAGAGTCGGGCGACGCGGCGGTGGTTGCGCGCGGCGGCGGCGATTAGCTGGCGGGCGGCGGTTATGCAGCGGCGGCAGTGGTGTCGGCGGTTTAGGGTTTGTAGGCGGAAGCGGACGTAACCTAGCGTGATACCATGTAAGACAATAGGTTTTGGGGGGGAACCGGCACAACCCTCTAGGGGTGGCCTATCACATATATATATAATGAGGTGGTATACAACGTTACAATATACACGTGTAAATACAGGACCTATACAGTCTAACATCGCATATATTTCTGGATTAATTTCTGGATTTCCGGCGATGCACATTTAGTGGGAGGATACGTTCCCGTCGACGACGAGGCGACTACGGTGACTTTGTAAATATCAAGATGATATACCGGCTCATTCTTTCGGATGTGCTCATAGGGATAGGATGTGCGTGTGTGCGTTCAGAGGGATGAGTGTATGCGCGTGTATATGAGCGCTGGTGTCCGTACTGTGTTAAAAAAACGGATTGGTTAGTATACGGTGACTATGGGTTTTCAGAGAACAGTTTGTCCAGAGACCAGAGATCCTGCCGTCGCAGTCATGCATGGACCATGGTGAACAGAAAGTGTGGTCTTGGTCCAAAGTAATAAATCAACTGCTGGTTATACATCATTAGTAAGTCGTAGCGTGTGTCCAAACTTCAGCTAGCTCGATCGATCAATTCTAGCTTAGCTGTCACCGTCACCGTTGCCATGCTCGTCTTTGCCCGGATTTCCTATACATCTGAAAATGACTGATTAATAATCAGTAGTAAATTGGTTGATCGATCACCAGCTCGCAGCGGCGCGCGACATCACCTCACATGCATGCAGATGAATGCACAAATCTTGCCCATCATCCACAAGCCAGCTTGTGCAGACATTGTTCCACTTCCACTTTGTATTATCACCAGCTGTTTCGAGAATTTTCTCCTGGAGCGCGCGCATCGATGGGCTGCATGATTCAGGGCTCTGCCTAGAACAGATCTTCAAAAATCAGGCGCCTGAACAGGTCATCAGGTATTCATGTCCTCAAATCAAATGCTGGTACCCAGGGCCGGCCCTGGGGAGGGGCAGGGGGGCGGCCGCCCCGGGCCCCCAAAATCGAGGGGCCCCTCCCTGACAGACACGTAGGCTATGGCCTATGGCCCAACAGAACGTACGCACGCAGCGTGTCACGTAGGATAAGCCAGCGATCAATTCGTTCCATTTAGTACATGCACATAGAAAAAAAGGAACTGATTGATCCCTTTCGATTCTTTCCTAAGGTTAGTACATGCACGTAGAAAAAGAAGGGACTGATTGATCCCTTTCCATTCCATCTCGCATGTATTCAGGCAGCGCTTTCCAGTTTCCCAGCGGCCGCCGACGCTTGTCTCTTGGCTAATCGCGACTGTGCGCATGGCGCTTCTTTTCCCTTTTCCACTAAATCATTTTTTCATTCATAATTCAGTCGGGTCATCCGCCGATTTCAATTCCCCAGCGGCCGGCGCAACCTCGCTTTGCTCTCCATCCATCAACAATTCGACCCTCTAAGGTATATCTTATATTCATATTGCGGTTTCTACTTCCTAGTCTCCTAGATGAACAGCCAACACATCGGCAGTGTACGACAATTGTCAATTGATGTATTACTTCCTAGTCTCCTAGATGAACAGCCAACACATCGGCACTGTACGACAATTGTCTATTGATGTATTTTTTATATTTATTTTCAACATTGTGTCTTATCATGCCGTCTAGAAGAAAGTATCCATCTGGTAGCGATAAAAGGAGAAGGAAGAAAGTTGTGGATGACTTGGTACAATCACAGTGCGGAAATATTTATGACGAAGAAACCCTAGAAGCTGAGAAGGCTTTTCAAGTTAAATATTTCTTTTGTTTTGGTTGATATGGCGATCACTTCTTTGAAAGGTAGATCTAAAGAACTCATGGTGATTAAAGATATATATTCGGATAATTATTGAGCTCGGGCACCCTGAAGTCACTCCATGATATTGAACTTGAAGAGTCTTGCACAAAATTTGTAGAAACTTTCTCTCTTGATGGTTCATGAGATGTTGAGGTATATGATCTTATTTTTGAATAAAAATTTATAAGATTAACTTTGCGAGATGGTGCAATGTTTGCAATGGAGATTTTCGAGCATGTCCAAGAAGTTGATTGTTATCCTAATATCTTCATTGCCTACCGCATCTTATTTACTATGACTGTGACTGGCTTACAAATTGAAATTACTGAAGAACTATCAGAGTAAACAATGGTTCAGAGAGGTTAAATGATCTGGCAACATTATGCATCGAGAAGAAATTACATGATGATATTGACATCGACCCCATCATACTTGACTTTGCATCGAGGATTGTTAGAAGAAAATTTTAAGGTAATATGTATAAATTATTTTATATGCATACTGATTTAGATGCATTTGAGTGTTATCGATAACTATTTCATATATACGTATATTCATTTTTATTGTTATGCATCCATATTAAGGGCCCCGAGTTTTAGTCTCGCCCCGGGCCCCCAAAATCTTAGGACCGGCCCTGCTGGTACCCACCGTTGTCTTTTGTGGAACCGGGCAGCCACGTCCACGCGGATTTTTTGTTCGTTTGCTAGCCCCGGATTGAGCCGTGAGTATTCAGTCACACTCGACAGGGACCTTCCACGTAAGGTCTATTCAGGGAAGCGTATGTGCTCCATGTAAGGAAATACTGTTTCTTTTAATTTGGCCTCGGCCGCAGCCTGCAGAGTTGTCCCTCCGTTCTAGAATGTAAGGTGCATTAATTTTTTTTTCTAAATTAAATATGTCTATGTGTTATGGCGCTGCTAGAAGGAGGGCGTGAGAGGGCCGGCCGGGGGCCTTTTTGCCCACGGCCGGGCAAGAGGGAAGGGATTTCCTTTTTAATTCTTGCTTCATTAGATTGATACATCTCCTCTCTTTATATAGAGAGGTTTACTTGACTCTCAAGCAAGGCTTACTTGACCCCTAAGCAAACGACCCTTATCTCTAATAAACCCTAAGACTAATGGGCCTAATGGGCCCATTACGTACTCTAACACTACACCCCACCTGGACATGCAGCTTGTCCTCGAGCTGCAGCCTAACCAACTTATAACCATGACTCGACGCAACACAAACCTAACACCTAAAAACAAGCCTTTTACATCTCGGCTTGTTTTATTATTCTCAACCTGAAATAGACTAGGACGCTTTATTTTGGACGTGCGCGTACAGCCACCGGATCCCATGGACACCACCGGACAAAAGGAGTGCATGTGTATGGCTGTTGGTCTGCACCGCACAGAAAGAGTGGAGGGCTTGCGATGGAGAATGACGAGGAGGGTGCGCTTCAACCGCCGATGTCGCAGACTTTGAGGTCGCCGCTCTGGGAAAACAAAGATGCCGGCCGCCGGGGAAACCACATGCCCAAGATCCCGACGCAATGGACGAGATCGAGGTCCTTTGCGCAGCGAAGGGCAACTTGGAGGAGCGGCAGCTGCAGACCACGCATCTCCCCGCGACACGCCGACGCGCGCTAGGAGGCCACGCGGCAGCAGCTCGCACCTCACCGCCGCCGACACGCGGCGGGTAGCGATCCAAGACGAAGCGTGACGGCGACGGTAGGGACTTGATCTCGCTGGATGTGGACGCCCGGGATGGCAGCGGCAGATCGATGGGAACGAGGTCGCCGTGACTCCGTCGTAGGGCATCCCATACCGGGCGGCGGAGCTGACCGGCGGTGGTCGCTGCAGCTGCAGCTGCTGCCGCGCTTATCGCGCCGGGCGCGGCGGAGGCTGCCAGAGCGGCGGTCGCCATCGCAGCTGTGGCTGAGCGGTGGTGGCGATGGGCAGCCGCAACGGCCCGCAGCAGCGGGCGGCGGCCGCTGGCGCGGCGATCGCCACGGCAGCCACGGCGGCGCTGGGCGGCGATGGGCGGCGAACCGAAAGGCCCGTAGGACCCGCCAAGAACAGTGGATCTCTGGACCGCTGGGTTAGGTCCCGAAGCACCGGACACGCCCTCCCGGTGAGGACGGTGGGGCGGGCGCGACAGAGGATCCGCCTTGGCGAGAGCGGGGATTGTCGTGGTGGTCGCCGAAGGCGACAAGGTGACCGGCAGCGAAAGAGACAGGCTTGGCGGTGGTGAAGACATGATCGAACCGAAGCTAGCTGATACCAAATTGTTATGGCGCTGCTAGAAGGAGGGCGTGAGAGGGCCGGCCGGGGGCCTTTTTGCCCACGGCCGGGCAAGAGGGAAGGGATTTCCTTTTTAATTCTTGCTTCATTAGATTGATACATCTCCTCTCTTTATATAGAGAGGTTTACTTGACTCTCAAGCAAGGCTTACTTGACCCCTAAGCAAACGACTCTTATCTCTAATTAACCCTAAGACTAATGGGCCCATTAGGCCCATTACGTACTCTAACACTATGTTTGATCAAGTTTACAATATCTGAAGTATCAAATTTGTATCATTAAGGCATCTTTCAATGCTGACCTGCAAATTTGCTTCGGCATCCCTCCGCGGACAGGGGACCAATTTACAGACACAGATGCAGGAGGTGGTCATCCAACACTGTTCGCATACATTTCAAGCCGGATTTCACGAAATTCGTGCAAACACAGCGGATTTCATGAAAATATAGATAGAAAATGGCACAAATCAACCATACATAGCATGCAAAATGTCTAGTACAACAATAGTTCAAATTCAACGAGATTAACCGGATGTTCAACAAGTTTTTTATGAACGGATCATGTCAACCCACACATATTGCCCCTTCGGCTTTATCCAACAGTGTATGTACCTAAATGCCCGCCCCCCTATGCTAGGGTAGATCACGACAGCACGTACGTGCTACACAATGTATAGAGCAACATTGAATGAATGAATGGATCAATCAAAAAACTGAGCAAGAAGAAGCAAAATTTACGATCTCCTTGGCTGCCCCGTGCAATGGCCACCTTGCCTCCAGCATATCAACCACGCCATAAAACTTGGTGACGGTGGTCTAGATGGCGTACCATCGATACTATAACGACTTCACATTGCGATCATGAATGATGTGCATGTCGTAAGGTGCAATGTGCTTTAGCATGCGAAGCGAATCATGCATGTGCTGCTAGAAGCCCCCCTCCCCTCCCGGGAAATTCATGGATATGGCCAACCACACATCGCACAATAATCCATCCTCCATGGTCGAGGACCCCGCCATCCTTCGTACTCTAAAAAACGACATGGCGTTCGAAAATAAGCTCAATGACGTTTGATCAAAGACCTACCGAGCATGATGTGTCCGCCACGGACGACGTCGACAGGGATGGTGGAGTGTACCTGCCTACGAACGGGTCCTTGATGGACGACACCATCGTAAAATGCGAGCGGGTGCGTCGGTGCTGGTTGCGGAGGTCTGACAATGCATGTGTGCTAGCCGAAGAGGTACAGAGGCAGAGGAGGAGGGGAGGAGGAGGAGGAGGGTGCGGATGCAAAGTAAGGGAGCGAAGGAGCTGATTGGAAGAAAATAGGACGGGGAGGGTTTAGTGTGTCGGGGGTGTTGGAGTCCTACTTAACTATTGTCCAGACTCCGGCAAAGCCCCCACAACTTTGTTTCCACTTTGCGGGAAAAAGTGCACCCGGCTCGGCGGACCAATACAGACCCGCATTGGATGACACAACACATCAGGACCGTGCGGTCCCGACATATGGGGCGGTTTGAGGGTCAGCATTGAAGATGCCCTTACATCTGTCACGGAAAGTATTTTGATATTTTATTTATTTTGCGCACTAAAAACAAATGGCAGAAGTGGGATTCAAACCTGATACCTCTTGATAGCCCGCGGTAGCTTGCAACCACTCGGTCTAGATTGAGCTAGTGATTAAATTAAGACATTTGTTTTCTACATATAGTACAGGAAACATGCTTTTTCAGTTTTTTTCCTTGGATTTATGTACTGCATAATTTTCACGGATGGATATATGGTGTCTTCATGCCCCTCATGTTATACTAGTTACCTAGAATTTATCGGGGGGATGTTTCTACACTTATTTTAACGGAAATAAAAGTTACCAGGGTGTTCATACGTAAGTTATCAGGTGTGTGGCGTGTAAATTATCATGTTATCGGGGTATATTTTTAATAAAAAGAATCTCCGAGTCAGAATTATTAGGGGGCTTGCGCATAAGTTACCAGGTCTGTAATGCATTAAAAAACCATGCTATTTACGCAAAACTTACCGGGATATAGTTTCAACAACTTTTTTCTGAGGGTCAAAAAGGTTACCGTGGTATTCGTACATGAGTTATCAGCTCCGCGCTGTGTAATTTACAATGTTATTTACACTTATGTTATCGAGGGTATCTTTTTCAACGACTTTTTTCTTCCGGTTCAAAGTTATCATGGTGTTTGTACCTAATTTAGCAGGTCTACAACATGTAACCTACCACGCTGCTTACAAAGAACTTATCATATGTATGTTTCAACAAGTTTTATCCACTAGGTCGAAAGTTACCACGGTGTTTGTCCATAACTTATCAGGTATGTGGTGCGTATTACAATGCTATTTACACATAACTTAGTGGGGTTATGTTTTGAACAATTTTCCTCAGTCAAAAAGTTATCATGGTGTCCATACATTAGTTATCAACTCTACGTTGTGTATTTTTACCATGCTATTTTTACATAGATGTTAGCGCCCCCCCCCCCCCATGCGCCTCTCATGGTGCAAAAATACCATGGTGTTTGTACCTAATTTAGCAGGTATGTAGTACGTAAGCTACCACGCTACTTACACAAATTTTATCAGGGGTATGTTTAAAGAAAATTTTCATTGGCTTAAAAGTTACCATGATATTTAGATGTAAGTTATCGGGTATGCGACATGTGTGTTACCACGCTATTTTACACAGAAGTTATCGAGAATATGTTTTCAATGATTTTTTCTAGGTTAAAAAGTTAACGATGTTTGTATGTAAGCTATCAGGTTTGTGGTGCATAAATTATCAAACTCATTACAAAGAATTTATCAGGGATATTTCAAAACAAACAGTTTTTTGCTGTTGATGACACATGAGAAAAAAACTTTATAATTCGTGGGAACACAAATAAAATAGTGCACCGAGTAAACCAAAGAAAACCCAAAAGATGACTTTTTTATGCTTACGTGAAGAAGGCTCAAAAGAGAAAAAAAAAATCAATTTGTGCCAACAACCTTGTTTGATCCTGCTGGTAAGTACGTTTGCCTCCACTTCCGTGAGATCGTGGGTTCGATCCTTCTAACCAACACTTAATTTTTTTCACGCCTCCAGTTGAATAGGCAGTTGACCAGTTGGCTGTTACACGCGAGACGTGCAGCCGGTGGATCGAAGCGAAACCGACGGGCCGCAAGCTTCGCGAGGGAATTAATGTGGACCGCACGATGATGATCCGATGATTCCGCCAATCGTATGTGCCTGTTGCAAAATGCCAGTCGGACATAAATCAAGTACTCCATGTTGGAGTAGTATCCGTGACTGACCATAGTTTTTCTTTTTGGAACATTGACTGACCATGGATTTTCAAACGGAAGCTATCCAAGATCTTGCTATCGCCGTCATGCATGCATATGGTGAAAAGGAACTGAGTTTACTCCAGAGTATTGTGAAGCTCCTTAAATTACTACGTAGTACTATAGAACAAAGATCTAGCAAGCTACCTCAATGTTAGTCACTGTCACCGTCACCGTTGACATGTTCGTCTTAATCCCAATTTGTTACATCTGAAAATGACTGATTCGGTTTAACAAATACCATAGCAACCGTGGCCATACGCCCGTACCTTTTTATTTTGTAAGCAGCCAACGGTGGGCGATCGCCCACCTGAACTCATTTTTGCATTAATAATATGACAAGTAGGCCGGTTATTACATAGCTCGAGGGAGCCCATATAAAAAGAAAAAAAAATGAAAAAAAGGGTGGGGGGGGGGGAGGTGGCATCAGCTACAGACAACCTCACACCATCGAAGCAACGGGGTACTATGCACGCGGGAGGGAGCCCGGACTACCCACAGTCGAAGATGTTCCTTGATCGAATCCCGCAAGTCAAGATCAGAGGTTCAGATGTTACCGAACACCATTCGGTTCCTGGTCTTCCAAATAACCCAAAGAATACAACACATCGCCGTGGTGAGAAGGGGACGGCTCCAGGAGGGGTGACAGGCAGAGAAGGCACGCCAAACATCTTCGACACAGCAATCGACGAGCATACTGCCGCGATCGAGGATGTGTGCCCACATCGGATGTAAACGGGGCCACTCGAGGAATAGGTGCGCGATCGTCTCAAACCGTCCGGGGCAAAAAGGGTAGTCATCATGTTCGAGGAAGCCGATCCGATGTAGGAAGTTACGTGTATGAGTGTTGCGATATCAGAGGATCCAGGCAAACACCTTGACCTTGGTGAGCATGAAGCCATCCCAATTGAGGACATGTAGGGGGAGCTCATGGCTGGAGAATTTGATCATGCGGTACACCTCACCCGCCTTGAACTCAAGACCCCCTCCCCCCCCCCTAAGCAAGGATCCTCTCATCAACACCCTCAGAGAACTGAACGTGATTAAGAGCCGAGCGAAGCAAGCGAAGCTCCAATTCTGCAGTTCTGGACAAACGATCATGTATGGGGACTGCATCGGCACCAAGCCGAACAAAATCCCCCAAGGTTGAGTCGGGCCACAGACAATGCGAATAAGCCGTGGGGAGATCAGCCGCCAAATGACCCAACGAGGTCCATTTGTCATGCCAGATAGAGGTGCGCTTGCCGTTGCCAACCCTCATCGGTGTAAGTGAATGATAGAGCAGGACAAGGGAGACAGAAACTTTCCAGGTGGGAGTCGAGGCAGCCGGATGATCACCCAGGTACTGAAGATTTTATGAACCATCTTCAGAACGAGGCATGTATTCTGGACCCTAATGTCCACCAAGCCAAGCCCCCCCCCCTCTGAGCGGAGACGACAGGCATCCTGCCAGGCAACCTGACGGTCACTCGCTCGCTCCTTTCCAGAACATGGCCCTACGGGGGCGATCCATCTTGGCCACGGTGCCCTTGGAGAGGGGTAGCACCGACATTGCATGAGTGGGGATCGCAGAGAGCACCGCAGAAGTGAGTGTCAAGCGACCCCCCCCCCCCCCGGTCGAGGGAACGCGTGCGCCACCCGCGGATGCGTCGCTCAATCTTCATAGGCAAGTAGTCCAGTGCGCTAGCGGGCAACTTCGCATCGGAGAAGGCAAGTCGAGGTACGCCTGGGGTAACGTCGACAGTGGACAACCAAGCTCAGCAGCCAAGAGGGTGCCACGGGCGGGGTCAACACTCACCGGAATGAAGGTGCTTTTGTGGGAGTTGACATACAACCCCGTGGCAGCAGAGAACGAGTCCATAGTAGACTTGAGCCGCAAAAGTTGTCCTAGTTCAGCGCAGACCAAGAGCAGGGTGTCGTCGGCATATTGAATAACAGGACATGGCAGGTCATCGACGAGCGGATGCAGCAACCTGGATGGGGAGACATCCCTGACAATCATCTGGTGGAGAAGGTCTGCAACGATCAAGAAGAGGTAAGGTGACAACGGGTCCCTTTGTCGCAAACCCTTTTTACACTGAATCCATCTGCTGGGAACACCGTTCAGCATCACCGCAGTTTTGCCGGTGGTAAGGATATTTCGGATCCAAGAACGCCAACGGTCTCCAAGGCCACGTGCTTGCATAATTAGATCCAAAGCTTCCTAACTTACCGAATCGAAGGCTTCCTTAAAATCCAACTTCAAGGCGATCGTGGGAGAAGGCTTCATACGCCCGTACCTTAAGTGACACTAGATCATTGATGGCGCGCGTTGCTGCGCCCGTCCATTTTACCAATAGAATGGTACGAATTTCAGTAGCATATATGATTCCACAACACATGGTAGAGTAGTACTTTTAGGATAATATAAGTATAGGAGGATAACATAAGTATAGGAGGATAACATAAGAACCATATATCTACAGATGTAAGTTCATTCCTAGAATATATTCACACAGTCGTCCATTTTGATAAAAGATTAATATAAATAATTGTAAAAACCTTTGTAGTATAATTATATATAAAAAAGAATGGTGGTACAATATGCAAATTGGACATATACATTCAGTGAAAAATACAGTAATGTTAATAGTTGGCCCATATAAACTGACAACATACAAGTGATAACAATATGGCCAAAGATATATGATGTACACAAAAGAGCTACTTTACCCATTCTTGAAATTGGGAATAAATTGGACAGGGTGCTGGCATACAACTTTATACTGAGGTAAGCCATAGGCATGAGTTGAATTAGAAAGATCAAAGAAGTTGTCAATCACACTTAAATACAAAACTCTGCATCTTTTCAAATTTGTTGCGGCATCAGAAGGTAACAAGTTAGGTTAGTGATGGCATGTCAAGGCCATTTCCTAGCAGAAAACAAGTATAAGAAGAAAGACCTTGTATGGAAGTAGCCTAGAACATTGACTGAATGCCAGCCAATATTTGCAACAGTCAAGAAATCTAAGAAATTATGAAGATACTTTCTTTTCTAGCTATGGCTGTAACTAAAACAAATGGTACCGAGTAAAGCAATGACGTAACCCCTCGTTCCCATGGAAATGCTCAGAAAAAAAAATCCAAATCTGATGGGTTATAATTTTCTCTCCAAAAGCGCAAGCCATGGAGTAATCTAAGCGCCAATTAACATCATTCCAGATTTAGTACACTTAATGGTAAGACAACATATTTGGTAATGAAAAAATGTTTCATTTTCCCAAAATCGGATAATACTATCATACAGAAAATGATGTTGACATGCTAGTCAGACCACAAATCAAAAATTCCAAACCAGTTTAGTACTTGTGAAAAGGTCTCTTCAAATAGGATTATCTTGTGAAATCAACCTCTGAGGAAACAAATAAAATATAAACGGAAAACCTAAATGCAAACTTACTGATTATGAAATTTCTATCCAAATGGTACTATCAAAAGAAAAATAGTAGACAAGGTAAAATCATACCAAGTTCATTCGTATAGCTCCACCAAAATATATGTTTTGCAATACTGTCAAGTAACATAAGGCGGGACAATAGTGCATAAAAATACATGGATCAAAAATAACAATCCATAGTCCAATTAAAAAAAAACACTGTCGAGATTATGAAACTCAAACTAAAAGAAGGTACCCAACTGATTATTGTACAAACCCGTTCCTTATTTTTGATAGTGGGTAACCTTGTTTATGATCTGTTCACAAGTTAATTAGTGAATACTTCTAAACATAGCTTTACTGTGTTAGAAAAGGTGTCTCATTTTAAAATAAAGGAAATTTAATTCATCAAAAATCGTTGATAATATAAATTGCAATATAAGACATAAATTTAATTCAAGAAATTTATACCAATTCTTGTCATTTTATTTTCAAGGACTTTGAGTGAAAGGTTCTAGATTAGACTTTTGAAGTACATTGTTACCTGTAAGCCAAGCACAAGAAAAACAAAAATTATTTCAATTAAGTGATGTTAGTAGGTTTACCAAATTATAGAGCTAAGAAGCTTGCAATAACTAATACTTGTATGTCAGAAGGAAAAGTAATCCTATGGCATCCATACTACTTATCACTACTACTACTAATTCATGTGAATGTCATGAACTGTCGAGATCAAAATCACAAAGAGGGCAGCCAGCCATACTATTTATCACTAATACTAATTTTTGTAAACATCAAGAACTGTTACCCCTGTAATCTTCCATCATAAGCTTCTTAGTTGGACCCTTATAATGAGTAATCTTCCATTGGTAGTTGCACATACTAATTTTAGTTTTTAGTCACAGGTCACATGGGAGAGAACCACGGACGTGAATATTTTGCAATAGACATATTGGGGAGAAAGAAGAGGGGACCTGAATACGCAAGAGGATGTGGCCATTGACTCAAACGGACAAGTGCCATAAGTCAAGTCGCTCGTTTTTTTTAAACAAAAGATCAGATAGATGAAGAGGAAGTTGCTCGATGTACAAAATCCTCTGGAGCATCTGCAGTGGTGACTCGGGCAGTACGGCCGGGCACCTACCAGTCTCCAAAATGCTCAAGTCAATTGACAACCACCAACAACATTACATGTACGTACAAATTGGATTGAAAGGATGTCAGAAGAAAGAAATTGTTTGGTGGAAGAAGTAATCATACATGAAATGGAAAGAAATATAGGGGTCTTGGTGTATTGTTGTTCCCCATAAATATGTGCTCTCGCCCTCCATATGTCCAACCTGAATTCTGCAGGGCACCAATTCGAGAGGCCCGACCTCCTTGTGCAGTTTACGGAGCAACATGGAGAAGAACAGGTTGCCCACCAAGATTTCCTGTACCAAGAATAGAGGATGATTTTGAATTAAAATAGAGTTACGCTGAAATAAGATGAAAGAAGGGCTAGAGTTTGACTGCGTCATTGAGATGTGGATGAGGGGCCGTGCGTGTTGCGCGGCGTTGATCCACGTCGCCGGCTAGGAGCAGATGAGACGTCATCCGTCACCGCCGCCGCCGCCGCCGTGCCGCGAGAGCTTATGCATGTGAAGATGTGTCACAAAGCCAGCGCCCATGCCGCACGATCGCCACGCCTAACACCACCAGAGCCCTTCCATCGCCGCAACCTCGGCGAGGCGTCGCTGGCTCGTTGCGCTGCCGCCAGTAGCGGTTAGGTATTTTCAGGCCCGAGAGAAGGGGCGGATCGCGAATCGACCTGGAGGCAGCTGCTCGAGCGCCGGATCCCTCGGGAGCCTCGCCCTGGCTGGATCCCCTGACAGCCTGTTGCCTCTCAACGCGTCGCATCGGCTCCCTTGAGCGCTACCCTCGACCGCTGGATCCCCTCCACGCCGGTTCCTCGCTAGCGTAGCCTCGGCTTGGTCCTCACCCGCGCATTGGCTGGATTGATGCACATATAAATGGGTCATTGAAGCCCAATCAACGGAAGGCCTTCAAAAAAGTTTCCAGAGTAGCTGCCCCATTAGGACAGAGGGCCCAGTCGTGATAAACTGGCACTAAAACAATGATCTAACGGCCAAAAATGATCTAAATGCGTGATCCGACGGCCAAAATCACTGAGGGCGTGAGAGAGCTCGAAAAGTGCTCGGTTATAATGTTTCTAAATTTGCTTACAGGTATAGTAGTAATTTGCTTACGGATATGCACGGAAATGCTTTCGGTACAGCCAAATATTTCTTCCAAAATTATAGGAAACTACAATGTGGTACGCCTAGTAGCTACTAGCGTCAATTGACGAGAGGGTGCGTTGTACAATAATATCAGTTCACTTAACCACTCCAAGAAGATAGACCATACTGCTTGCTGCCTTGCTTGGTTAGCTTGAGCGGTCAAATATTACTATTTACTAACGATAGCCTAATCTTGAAGCCCTCTCCACTTAGTATAAAGACGCACCCGACCTAAAAAGATTATCTTGGGCCGCACTTTGGACGGCTAGCACGTTGAGGGCAGCATGAATACATGCACATACGTCCATTTCATGACCTAACCACCACCCAGGTTAATTATCAAATCCACAGCACATGCAGCTACTACAACGTACAGAAATACAGATCACCCCTATAGCATGCACTAGCGCGTGGAGCCTGGCCGGGCTAGCCAGTAGTTGATAAACAGCCGAAATGACGTGCTTTCTGCCTGCAATGGGTTGGGAGAGTACTACTAAAAATAGTTATCAGTTAACCTATCTGGCTCTCCCACTATCTGGCCCGACTAATTAACAGTTGTACCTACCTGCCATCTCAATGATCATTTTCAATAAGCCAAGCTAGCACCCTTTGGGCCTGCGGAGGAGGCAAACGGGGCGCGTTGCCTTTCCATTCCTGGGATCCGACGAGGAGCGCCGTATAGTTGTTTATCTTACTCTCACTGATTGATTAAAGTGAGAAATGCTTGATTACTAGTACTACTATATCCATCGCAGTGTGGCTAGATCCGGTTCATGCGTAGCCATGCCATCCATGGGATTATATATTCTCGATCGAGCGCTAGATTTTCTCGGCGGCACGACACTCGCCTTCGCCTTTTTTTCTTCCCTTTTTCTATACTATGACGATTTGAAGGAGTGACACTGCACACATGTGTGCATGAATTTGCCCCGAACCAATTTAGGTGTCTCACCAATCAACAGTCACTAAGTAAGACCGGTTAATATATATAGTACAATGTATATTCCTTCTACAACCACGCAAAACAGGCTTAATACATGCTTTACGAGCACCACCAGGTTATTCTTTTTTGTTTATTTGCGGGTGATTACCATGTCATTCGAGTGAACACTATGGCATGACGAGTGAACACTACCACTTCCACATTATCGTAGTACTCCCTCCGTCCGGAAATACTTGTCATCAAAATAAATAAAAGGGGTTGTATCTAGATGTATTTTAGTTATAGATACATCTCTTTTTGTCCATTTTGATGACAAGTATTTTCAGACGGAGGGAGTATAAAATTGGACAATGCGGCATTTATATGCCAAAACTTTGCCTCGTACGTTGCGAAGAAGGGCCGATACTCTTGGCTATGACCAAAAAAATGGTACAGTGGTACTAAGTTGGTTTATACACTAATAAATACTCCCTCCGTTCCAAAATTCTTGTCTTAGATTTGTCTTGATATGGATGTATCTAATACTAAGAAGTGACTTGATACATCCGTATTTAGCCTAATTTAAGACAAGAATTTTGGGACGGATGGAGTACTAGCGCCGTGCGCGCGGCTGGCACGGCAAAGCGCAGGAGCGCCTCGTGCCGCCCGCATCCCCGCGCGTGCCCAGCTCCCCCGCACCACACTCCACACGCCGGCGCCCGTCCACTCCCATCCGCCGTGCTGCGTGCGTTTCCATCAAGGCGGATCATTTCATTTCGTTTTTGCGGCGTGGAATCTGCCGGAGTACCCACCGTCGGGTGCCAGCGGCCACATGGACCCACACTCTCTCTAGCTGAGCCGTGGCAACTGAAAAAAGGACTTTCTATATTATCAGGTCGATTCGGGCAAGGGTTTTGTACGTGAGAGGAATATTGTTTCTTTTGGGACCAAGGTGCTAGAGCATACGTACGTACTCCTGCGTACAAATACGACCGGTCAAACGAATCAAAGAAAATCTGAGAAAAACGGGATGGTTAGTATACAGTGACTATGGGTTTAACGTCCAAAGATCCTGACGTCGCAGTCATGCATGGTGAAAAAGCAAAGTGTGGTGTTAGTCCAAAGTAATCAAACAACTGATCCTTACATTACTAGTAGTCGTAGCGTGTGTCCACACTTCACCTAGCACGGTCAAATCTAGCTTAGCTGTCACCTTCACTGTTGCCATGTCCGTCGTAGCCCGGATTTCTTACAAAGGGCTGACTTGTTCGGTTTAATTTATCAGTTTAGCTGGATGTAAGTCACCTGAAATCTGATTTGAAGGTCTCGATGTCTATCTTAGGGGTTACTATCGTGTCATTATCATCAGCTTAGGACCCCCTACCCGAGATCTGTCGAATTTAGCTCCGTCAAGTAGATTGGTTGATCGATCATCAGCTCGCAACGGCTATATGTTTCTGTAGTACTCCACCAAACTGCTATGAAAAAGTTGATATAGTGGACGCTCACAAATTAGTCCACAAACCTTCGTAAACCCATTACCCAGACATTATACATTCCACTTGTATTGTTATAAGTTGGTTCGTAAGTTTTCTTCGGCAGGGCGCGCACCAATTGGCTGCATGATTCAGGGCTCTACCTAGAACATATCTCTACTCCTAATGGAGCAGTTGGTGAATAGTTTTCACGGTTTATTAACGCTGGGTTTTTTCGTCTCTCCTCCCATCACCCCCTCCCATCCTAGTCCATCAGTTTATTTTCTCTCCACTCTTTATTACAACCGAGACTTTCCTAACGTATAATAAATCACGAATCTAACTTCCTTAAATTATTCATATCAGTCTATTCCTTTTATTGGTTCAATTTGTCTTAGGAAACAAATAACATTTTTTAAGAAACAAATAATAGATTTGAATCTAACTTTCCTAACTTATCTAAATCAATCGATTTCTCTCATTAGTGAAATTTGTTTTAGGAAACAAATAACAGACACGTCACAAATCTCCTTCCAATAAATAGTTTCTTAACATTTGCAAACTTTCCTAATTAGACACGTCACAAACGGCAGTTACTGATATTATGTTACCAAACAATAAAATCCCATTTGCATAGAAATCAGTTCAAAATACTAACTTTCCTAAATTTTTACCTTTCCTTGATAACATCCAATATTTCCTATGTTTTCCACCTATTGAAGGAAATCACCCCTTCGTCGATATTAGCATTTTTTGGAATGAGATCTCCGGGTTATATTTTTTTTGCGATTCTTTCCAATTGTGACCTCTCCTTCCGCTCCGGCTCCTTCTCGCATAATCACCTCCACCACAGCCAGGTGACGCCACCCTAGACCTCTTGCCTCTCCACACCTTCTCCGCCACCTCCTCCTCATACTCCATTGACAATCCCTCCGCCACGTTTGTCCACGGCGGTGTGATGACCCGCAAGTATACGGGATAGTTGTAGCCTCTTTCGATAAGTAAGAGTGTCGAACCCAACGAGGAGCTAAAGGTAGAACAAATACTCTCTCAAGCCCTATCGGCCACTGATACGACTCTACGCACGCTTGATGTTCACTTTACCTAGAAAAAGTATGAAACTAGAAGTACTTTGTAGGTGTTGTTGGATAGGTTTGCAAGATAATAAAGAGCATGTAAATATAAACTAGGGGCCATTTAGATAAAGAAGCATTAAAGTAAGTATTAGTAGAGAGCTTTTTTGTTACGAGAAAGTTATTTGTCCAAGGCAATCGATAACTAGACCGGTAATCACTATTGCAATTCTATTTGAGGGAGAGGCATAAGCTAACATACTTTCTCTTCTTGGATCATATGCACTTATGATTGAAACTCTAGCAAGCATCCGCAACTACTAAAGATTCGTTAAGGTAAAACCCAACCATAGCATTAAAGCATCAAGTCCCCTTTTGTTGGAAATATGCCCTAGAGGCAATAATAAAATATTATTATTATATTTCATTGTTCATGATAATTGTCTTTATTCATGCTATAATTGTATTATCCGGAAATCGTAATACACGTGTGAATACATAGACCATAATATGTCCCTAGTAAGCCTCTAGTTGACTAGCTCGTTGATCAACAGATAGTCATGGTTTCCTGACTATGGACATTAGATGTCGTTGATAACGGGATCACATCATTAGGAGAATGATGTGATGGACAAGACCCAATCCTAAGCATAGCACAAGATCGTGTAGTTCGTTTGCTAGAGCTTTTCCAATGTCAAGTATCTTTTCCTTAGACCATGAGATCGTGTAACTCCCGGATACCATAGGAGTGCTTTGGGTGTACCAAACGTCACAACGTAACTGGGTGACTATAAAGGTGCACTACAGGTATCTCCGAAAGTGTCTGTTGGGTTGACACGGATCGAGACTGGGATTTGTCACTCCGTATGACGGAGAGGTATCTCTGGGCCCACTCGGTAATGCATCATCATAATGAGCTCAAAGTGACCAAGTGTTTGGTCACGGATCATGCATTACTGATGACGAGTAAAGTGACTTGCCGGTAACGAGATTGAACGAGGTATTGGGATACCGACGATCGAATCTCGGGCAAGTAACGTACCGATTGACAAAGGGAATTGTATACCGGGTTGCTTAAATCCTCGACATCGTGGTTCATGCGATGAGATCATCGTGGAACATGTGGGAGCCAACATGGGTATCCAGATCCCGCTGTTGGTTATTGGCCGGAGAGCTGTCTCGGTCATGTCTGCATGATTCCCGAACCCGTAGGGTCTACACACTTAAGGTTCGGTGACGCTAGGGTTATTAGGAAGGCTTGTATGTGATTACCGAATGTTGTTCGGAGTCCCGGATGAGATCTCAGACGTCACGAGGAGTTCCGGAATGATCCGGAGGTGAAGATTTATATATGGGAAGTCGTCATACGGTCACCGGAAAGTTTCGGGGGCATATCAGTATTGTACCGGGGCCACCGGAGGGGTTCCGGGTCCACCGGAGGGGCCACCTCTCGGAGGGCCTCATGGGCCGAGTGGGCAGGGAACCAGCCTGGAGGCTGGGCGCCCCCTTGGGCCCATGTGCCTAGGGTTGGGGAAACCCCAGGGGGCGCCTTGCTTGGGGGCAAGCCCCTCCCTTGCCGCCCCCTCTAGATCTCATAGAGGGGCCGCCCCTTCCCCTTCCCCTATAAATAGAGGGGCGAGGGGAAGGCTGCAGACAACATCCAAGGCGCAGCCCTCCCTCCCAACACCTCTCCTCCTCCGCTAAGAGCTTGGCGAAGCCTGCTGAGATCGCCTCTCCACCACCACCACGCCGTCGTGCTGCTGCTGGAGCCTTCTTCCTCAACCTCTCCTTCCACCTTGCTGGATCAATAAGGAGGAGACTTCATCCGCTCCGTACGTGTGATGAACGCGGAGGTGATGTCCGTTCGGCACTTGGTCATCGGTGATTTGGATCACGGCGAGTACGACTCCATCATCCCCGTTCTCTTGAACGCTTCCACTCGCGATCTACAAGGGTATGTAGATGCACTCCTATCACTCATTGCTTAGATGAACTCATAGATGGATCTTGGTGAAACCGTAGGAAAATTTTTAATTTCTGCAACATTCCCCAACAGTGGTATCAGAACTAGGTCTATGCGTAGTTCTCTATTGCACGAGTAGAACACAATTTTGTTGTGGGCGTAGATGTTGTCAACTTTCTTGCCGCTACTAGTCTTATTTTGCTTCAGCGGTATTGTGGGATGAAGCGGCCCGGACCGACCTTACACGTACGCTTACGTGAGACAGGTTCCACCGACCGACATGCACTAGTTGCATAAGGTGGCTAGCGGGTGTCTGTCTCTCCCACTTTAATTGGAGCGGATTCGATGAAAATGGTCCTTATGAATGGTAAATAGAAGTTGACAAATCATGTTGTGGCTTTTTCGTAGGTAAGAAAACGTTCTTGCTAGAACCCTATTGCAGCCACGTAAAAGATGCAACAACAATTAGAGGACGTCTAACTTGTTTTTGCAGCAATTGCCTTGTGATGTGATATGGCCAAAAGTTGTGATGAATGATGAATGATATATTGTGATGTATGAGATCATGTTCTTGTAATAGGAATCACGACTTGCATGTCGATGAGTATGACAACCGGCACGAGCCATAGGACTTGTCTTAATTATTGTATGACCTGCGTGTCAATGATTTAACACCATGTAATTACTTTACTTTATTGCTAAACCGTTAGCCTTAGTAGTAGAAGTAATAGTTGGCGAGCAACTTCATGGAGACACGATGATGGAGGTCATGATGATGGAGATCATGGTGTCATGCCGGTGACGAAGATGATCATGGAGCCCCGAAGATGGAGATCAAAGGAGCTATATGATATTGGCCATATCATGTCACTACTATATAATTGCATGTGATGTTTATTATGTTTGTGCATCTTGTTTACTTACAATGACGATAGTAAATAAGATGATCCCTTATAACAATTTCAAGAAAGTGTTCTCCCCTAACTGTGCGCCGTTGCTAAAGTTCGTCGTTTCGACGCACCACGTGATGATCGGGTGTGATAGATTCTTACGTTCACATACAACGGGTGTAAGACAGTTTTACACATGCAAAAACACTTAGGGTTAACTTGACAAGCCTAGCATGTACAGACATGGCCTCGGAAAACAGAGACCGAAAGGTCGAACATGAGTCGTATGGAAGATACGATCAACATGGAGATGTTCACCGATGATGACTAGTCCGTCTCACGTGATGATCGGACACGGCCTAGTCGACTCGGATCGTGTAACACTTAGATGACTAGAGGGATGTCTAATCTGAGTGGGAGTTCATTAAAATAATTTGATTAGATGAACTTAATTATCATGAACTTAGTCTAAAACCTTTGCAAATATGTCTTGTAGATCAAATGTCCAACGCTCATGTCAACATGAACTTCAACGTTCCTAGAAAAACCAAGCTGAAAGACGATGGCAATAACTATACGGACTGGGTCCGAACCCGAGGATCATCCTCATAGCTGCCAAGAAAGCATATGTCCTAGAAGGACCGCTAGGTGAAGCACCCATCCCAGAGAACCAAGACGTTATGAACGCTTGGCGATCACGCGTCGATGATTACTCCCTCGCTCAGTGCGGCATGCTTTATAGCTTAGAACCGGGGCTCCAAAAGCGTTTTGAGCAACACGGAGCATATGAGATGTTCAAGGAGCTGAAAATGGTTTTCCAAGCTCATGCCCGGTCGAGAGATATGAAGCATCCGACAAGTTCTATAGTTGTAAGATGGAGGGAAATAGTTCTGTCAGTGAGCACATACTCAAAATGTCTGGGTTGCACAACCGCCTGTCCCAGCTGGACATTAACCTCCCGGACGAGGTGGTCATTGACAGAATCCTTCAGTCGCTCCCACCGAGCTACAAGAGCTTTGTGATGAACTACAATATGCAGGGGATGGTGAAAACTATTCTTGAAGTATTTTCAATGCTGAAGTCGGCAGAGGTAGAAATCAAGAAAGAACATCAAGTGTTGATGGTCAATAAAACCACCAAGTTCAAGAAGGGCAAGGGTAAGAAGAACTTCAAGAAGGACGGCAAGGATGTTGCCGCACCCGGTAAGCCAGTTGCCGGGAAGAAGTCAAAGAATGGACCCAAGCCAGTGCTTTTATTGCAAAGGGAAGGGTCACTGGAAGCGGAACTGCCCCAAATACTTAGCGGACAAGAAGGCCGGCAACACTAAAGGTATATTTGATATACATGTAATTGATGTGTACCTTACCAGTACTCGTATTAACTCCTGGGTATTTGATACCGGTGTCATTGCTCATATTTGTAACTCACAGCAGGAGATGCGGAATAAGCGGAGACTGGCGAAGGACGAGGTGACGATGCGCGTCGGGAATGGTTCCAAGGTCGATGTGATCGCCGTCGGCACACTACCTCTACATTTACCTACGGGATTAGTTTTAAACCTTAATAATTGTTATTTAGTGCCAAGTTTGAGCATGAACATTGTATCTGGATCTCGTTTGATACGAGATGGCTACTCATTTAAATCCGAGAATAATGGTTGTTCTATTTGTATGAGAGATATGTTTTATGGTCATGCCCCGATGGTCAATGGTTTATTCTTAATGAATCTCGAACGTAATGTTACACATATTCATAGTGTGAATACCAAAAGATGTAAAGTTGATAATGATAGTCCCACATACTTGTGGCATTGCCGCCTTGGTCACATTGGTGTCAAGCGCATGAAGAAGCTCCATGCTGATTGACTTTTAGAGTCTCTCAATTATGAATTATTTGACACATGCGAACCATGCCTCATGGGCAAAATGACCAAGACTCCGTTCTCCGGAACAATGGAGCGAGCAACCAACTTATTGGAAATCATACATACCGATGTGTGCGGTCCAATGAGCGTTGAGGCTCGCGGAGGATATCGTTATGTTCTCACTCTCACTGATGACTTGAGTAGATATGGGTATGTCTACTTAATGAAACACAAGTCTGAGACCTTTGAAAAGTTTAAGGAATTTCAGAATGAGGTAGAGAATCAACGTGACCGAAAGATAAAGTTCCTATGATCAGATCGTGGAGGAGAATATTTAAGTCACGAATTTGGTACGCACTTAAGGAAATGTGGAATCGTTTCACAACTCACGCCACCTGGAACACCTCAGCGTAACGGTGTGTCCGAATGTCGTAATCGCACTCTATTGGATATGGTGCGGTCTATGATGTCTCTTACCGATTTAACGCTATCATTTTGGGGATACGCTCTAGAGACAGCTACATTCACTTTAAATAGGGCTCCGTCTAAATCCGTTGAGACGACACCGTATGAATTATGGTTTGGGAAGAAACCTAAGCTGTCGTTTCTAAAAGTTTGGGGATGCGATGCTTATGTCAAGAAACTTCAACCTGAAAAGCTCGAACCCAAGTCGGAAAAATGCGTCTTCATAGGATACCCCAAGGAAACCATTGGGTATACCTTCTACTTAAGATCCGAGGGCAAGATCTTTGTTGCCAAGAACGGATCCTTTCTGGGAAAAGAGTTTCTCTCGAAAGAAGTAAGTGGGAGGAAAGTAGAACTCGATGAAGTACTACCTCTTGAACCGGAAAGTAGTGCAGCTCAGGAAAATGTTCCTGTGGTGCCTACACCGACTGTAGAGGAAATTAATGACGATGATCAAGGTACTTCGGATCAAGTTGCTACTGAACTTCGTAGGTCCACAAGGACATGTTCCACACCAGAGTGGTATGGCAACCCTGTCCTGAAAATAATGTTGTTAGACAATGGTGAACCTTCGAACTATGAAGAAGCGATGGCGGGCCCAGATTCCAACAAATGGCTTGAAGCCATGCAATCCGAGATAGAATCCATGTATGAAAACAAAGTATGGACTTTGACAGACTTTCCCGATGATCGGCGAGCGATAGAAAACAAATGGATCTTTAAGAGGAAGACGGACGCGGATGGTAATGTTACCATCTATAAAGCTCGACTTGTCACTAAGGGTTATCGGCAAGTTCAAGGGGTTGACTACGATGAGACATTCTCTCCCGTAGCGAAGCTGAAGTCCGTCTGAATCATGTTAGCAATTGCCGCATACTATGATTATGAGATATGGCGATGGACGTCAAAACGGCATTCCTTAACGGACATCTTAAGGAAGAACTGATATGATGCAGCCGGAAGGTTTTGTCGATCCTAAGAATGCTAACAAAGTATGCAAGCTCCAATGATCCATTTATGGGCTGGTGCAAGCATCTCGGAGTTGGAACATTCGCTTTGATGAGATGATCAAAGCGTTTAGTTTATGAGACTTATGGAGAAGCTGCGTTTACAAGAAAATGAGTGGGAGCTCAGATCATTTCTCATATTATATGTAGATGACATACTCTTGGTGGGAAATGATATATAACTTTTGGACAGCATTAAGGCCTACTTGAATAAGTGTTTTTCAATGAAGGACCTTGGAGAAGCTGCTTACATATTAGGCATCAAGATCTATAGGGATAGATCGAGACGCCTCATAGGTATTTCACAAAGCACATACCTTGATAAGATTTTGAAGAAGTTCAAAATGGATCAGTCCAAGAAAGGGTTCTTGCTCAGATTGCAAGGTGTGAGATTGAGCTCGGCTCAATGCCCCACCACGCCAAAGATAAAGAAGAGATGAGTGTCATCCCTATGCTTCAACCATAGGATCTATTATGTATGCCATGCTGTGTACGGACTGATGTAAACCTTGCCGTAAGCTTGGTAGGAAGGTACCAAAGTAATCCCGCAAGGAACACCGACAACGGTCAAGAATATCCTGAAGTACCGAAAAGGACAAAGGACATGTTTTCGTTTATGGAGGTGACGAAGAGCTCGTCAGTAAAGGGTTACGCCGACGCTTAGCTTCGACACGATCCGATGACTCTAAGTCACAAACCGGATACGTGTATATGTTGAATGGTGGAGCAAGAAGCTGGTGCAAATGCAAGCGAGCGTCGTGGCGGGATCTACATGTGAAGCGGAGTACATGGCAGCCTCGGAGGCAGCGCATGAAGCAATTTGGGTGAAGGAGTTCATCACCGACCTAGGAGTCATACCCAATGCGTCGGGGCCGATCAAACTCTTCGTGACAACACTTTGGAGCTATTGCCCTTGCCAAGGAGCCTGTGTTTCACAAGAAGACCAGCACATCAAGCGTCGCTTCAACTCCATCCGTGAAAATGTTCAAGATGGAGACATAGATATTTGCAAAGTACATACGGTTCTGAATGTGGCAGATCCGTTGACTAAACCTCTTTCGCAAGCAAAACATGATCAACACCATAACTCTATGGGTGTTTGATTCATCACAATGTAACTAGATTATTGACTCTAGTGCAAGTGGGAGACTGTTGGAAAAATGCCCTAGAGGCAATTGAAGGAAATATACCCTAGAGGCAATAATAAAGTTATTATTTATTTCCTTATATCATGATAAATGTTTATTATTCATGCTAGAATTGTATTAACCGGAAACATAATACATGTGTGAATACATAGACAAACATAGTGTCACTAGTATGCCTCTACTTGACTAGCTCGTTTATCAAAGATGGTTATGTTTCCTAGCCATGGTCAAAAGAGTTGTCATTTGATTAATGGGATCACATCATTAGGAGAATGATGTGATTGACATGACCCATTCCGTTAGCCTACACTTGATCGTTTAGTATGTTGCTATTGCTTTCTTCATGACTTATACATGTTCCTGTAACTATGAGATTATGCAACTCCCGTTTACCGGAGGAACACTTTGGGTACTACCAAATGTCACAACGTAACTGGGTGATTATAAAGGAGTACTACAGGTGTCTCCGAAGGTACATGTTGAGTTGGAATATTTCGAGATTAGGTTTTGTCACTCTGATTGTCGGAGAGGTATCTCTGGGCCCTCTCGGTAATGCACATCACTATAAAGCCTTGCAAGCAATGTGACCAATGAGTTGGTTATGGGATGATGCATTATGTAACGAGTAAAGAGACTTGCCGGTAACGAGATTGAACTAGGTATTGGATACCGACGATCAAATCTCGGGCAAGTAACATACCGATGACAAAGGGAACAAAGTATGTTGTTATGCGGTTTGACCGATAAAGATCTTCGTAGAATATGTAGGAACCAATATGGGCATCCAGGTCCCGCTATTGGTTATTGACCGAGAATGGTTTTAGGTCATGTCTACATAGTTCTCGAACCCGTAGGGTCCGCACGTACGCTTAACGTTTCGATGACAGTTTTATTATGAGTTTATAAGTTTTGATGTACCGAAGTTTGTTCGGAGTCCGGATGTGATCACGGACATGACGAGGAGTCTCGGAATGGTCGAGACATAAAGATTGATATATTGGAAGCCTATATTTGGACATCGGAATGGTTCCGGGTGAAATCGGCATTTATCGAGTACCGGAGGTTACTGGAACCCCGGGAGGTTAATGGGCTACATGGGCCAAGAGGGAGAAGAGGAAGGAGCAAGGAGGGGCCGCGCCTCCCCTCCTAGTCCGAATAGGACAAGGGAAGAGGCGGCGCCCCCCTTTCCTTCCTCCTCCCTCTTTCCTCCTTCTCTCCTACTCCAACTTGGAAAGGGGAGTCCTACTCCGGTGGGAGTAGGACTCCCGCTGCGCGCCCCTTAGGCCGGCCGGCCTCCTCCCCCCTGGCTCCTTTATATACGGGGGCGGGGGGCACCCCATAGACACACAAGTTGATCTATGGATCGTTCCTTAGCCGTGTGCGGTGCCCCCTTCCACCATATTCCACCTCGGTCATATCGTCGTGAAGCTTAGGCGAAGCCCTGCGCCGGTAGAACATCAAGATCGTCACCACGCCGTCGTGCTGACGGTACTCTCCCTCGACACTCGGCTGGATCGGAGTTCGAGGGATGTCATCGAGCTGAACGTGTGCTGAACTCGGAGGCTCCATACGTTCGGTGCTTGGATCGGTCGGATCGTGAAGACGTACGACTACATCAACCGCCTTGTGCTAACGCTTCCGCTTACGGTCTACGAGGGTACATGGACGAACACTCTCCCCTCTCATTGCTATATCATCACCATGATCTTGCGTGTGCGTAGGAATTTTTTTGAAATTACTACGTTCCCCAACAGTGGCATCCGAGCCTAGGTTTTATGCGTTGATGTTATATGCACGAGTAGAACACAAGTGAGTTGTGGGCGATACAAGTCATACTGCTTACCAGCATGTCATACTTTGGTTGGCGGTATTGTGAGATGAAGCGGCCGGACCGACATTACGCCAGACGCTTACGCGAGATTGGTTTCACCGTTACGAGCACTCGTGCTTAAAGGTGGCTGGCGGGTGTCTGTCTCTCTCACTTTAGCTGAATCGAGTGTGGCTACGCCCGGTCCTTGCGAAGATTAAAACAGCACCAACTTGACGAACTATCGTTGTGGTTTTTGATGCGTAGGTAAGAACGGTTCTTGCTAAGCCCGTAGCAGCCACGTAAAATTTGCAACAACAAAGTAGAGGACGTCTAACTTGTTTTTGCAGGGCATGTTGTGATGTGATATGGTCAAGACGTGATAAGATATAAGTTGTTGTATGAGATGATCATGTTTTGTTGAATTTATCGGCAATTGGCAGAAGCCCTATGGATGTCTCTTTGTTGCATAAGATGCAAGTGCCAAATAATTGCTTTACTTTATCGCTATACGATAGCAATAGTTGCAAGAGCAATAGTTGGTGAGACAACCATATGATGACACATTGATATAGATCAAGATGATGAAGATCATGGTGTCGTGCGGT
Source organism: Aegilops speltoides (assembly GCA_021437245.1). NCBI lineage: Eukaryota > Viridiplantae > Streptophyta > Magnoliopsida > Poales > Poaceae > Aegilops > Aegilops speltoides. Next base: position 434,703,578 of record CM038141.1, read on the forward strand.
GACGATAGAGATCATGACAAGACTTTGGAGATGGAGATCAAAGGCGCAAGATGATCATGGCCATATCATGTCACATATTTTGATTGCATATGATGTTTATCTATTATACATCTTATTCTTGCTTTGATTGATGGTAGCATTTTAAGATGATATCTCACTAATTATCAAGAAGTGTTCTCCCGAGTATGCACCGCTGCCAAAGTTAAATCGTGCCCGGACACCACGTGATGATCGGGTGTGATAAGCTCTACGTCCATCTACAACGGGTGCAAGCCAGTTTTGCACACGCGGAATACTCAGGTTAAACTTGACGAGCCTAGCATATACAGATATGGCCTCGGAACACGGAGACCGAAAGGTCGAGCGTGAATCATATAGTAGATATGATCAACATAGTGATGTTCACCATTGAAAACTACTCCATCTCACGTGATGATCGGTTATGGTTTAGTTGATTTGGATCACGTGCTCACTTAGATGACTAGAGAGATGTCTATCTAAGCGGGAGTTCTTAAGTAATATGATTAATTGAACTTTAATTTATCATGAACTTAGTCCTGGTAGTATTTTGCAATTATGTTGTAGATCAATAGCTCACGTTGTTGCTTTCATATGTTTATTTTGATATGTTCCTAGAGAAAACTGTGTTGAAAAATGTTAGTAGCAATGATGCGGATTGGATCCGTGATCTGAGGTTTATCCTCATTGCTGCGCAGAAGAATTATGTCCTTGATGCACCGCTAGGTGACAAACCTATTGCAGGAGCAGATGCAGACGTTATGAACGTTTGGTTAGCTCAATATGATGACTACTTGATAGTTTAGTGCACCATGCTTAACGGCTTAGAATCGGGACTTCAAAGACGTTTTGAACGTCATGGACCATATGAGATGTTCCAGGAATTGAAGTTAATATTTCAAGCAAATACCCGAGTTGAGAGATATGAAGTGTCCAACAAGTTCTATAGCTAAAAAGATGGAGGAGAATCGCTCAACTAGTGAGCATGTGCTCAGATTGTCTGGGTACTTCAATCGCTTGAATCAAGTGGGAGTTAATCTTCCAGATAAGATAGTGATTGACAGAATTCTCTAGTCACCATCACTAAGTTACTAGAACTTCGTGATGAACTATAGTATGCAAGGGATGACGAAAACAATTCCCGAGCTCTTCGTGATGTTGAAATCAACGAAGGTAGAAATCAAGAAAGAACATCAAGTGTTGATGATTGACAAGACCACTAGTTTCAAGAAAAGGGAAAGAAAGGGAAACTTCAAGTAGAATGGCAAACAAGTTGTCACTCCCGTGAAGAAGACCAAAGCTGGACCAAAGCCTGAAACTGAAACTGAGTGCTTACACTGCAAAGGAAATGGTCACTGGAAGCGGAAATGCCCTAAATAATTGGTGGATAAGAAGGATGGCAAAGTGAACAAAGGTATATTTGATATACAGGTGTTTGATGTGTGCCTTACTAGTGTTTATAGTAAGCCCCTGATATTTTGATACTTGTTCGGTTGCTAAGATTAGTAACTCGAAACAGGAGTTACATAATAAACAGAGACTAGTTGAAGGGTGAAGTGATGATGAGTGTTGGAAGTAGTTCCAAGATTGATATGATCATCATCGCACACTCCCTAAACTTTCGGGATAAGTGCTAAACCTAAATAAATGTTATTTAGCATTTGCGTTGAGCATGAATATGATTTGATCATGTTTATTGCAATACGGTTATTCATTTAAAGTCAGAGAATAATTGTTGTTCTGTTTACATGAATAAAACCTTTAATGGTCATACACCCAATGAAAATAGTTTGTTGGATCTCGATCATAGTGATACACATATTCATAATATTGATGCCAAAAGATGCAAAGTTAATAATGATAGTGCAACTTATTTGTGGCACTGCCGTTTGAGTCATATCGGTGTAAAGCGCATGAAGAAACTCCATAAAGATGGATTTTCGGAATCACTTGGTTATGAATCATTTGATGCTTGCGAACCGTGCCTTTTGGGCAAGATGACTAAAAACCGTTCTCTGGAACAATAGAACGAGCTACTAACTTGTTGGAAAGAATACATACCGATGTATGCGATCCAATGAGTATTGATGCTCGTGGCAAGTATCGTTATTTTCTGACCTTCACAAGATGATTTGAGTAGATATGGGTATATCTACTTGAGAGACATAAGTCTGAAATAGTTGAAAGGTTCAAAGAATTTCAGAGTGAAGTGGAAAAATCATCGTAACAAGAAAATAAAGTTTCTGCGATCTGATCGCGGAGACGAATATTTGAGTTACGAGTTTGGTCTTCAATTAAAACAATGTGGAATAGTTTCACAGTTCACGCCACCTGGAACACCACAACGTTATGGTGTGTCCGAACATCGTAACCGCACTTTATTGGATATGGTGCGATCTATGATGTCTCTTATTGATTTACCATTGTCGTTTTGGGGTTATGCATTAGAGACAGCTGCATTCACGTTAAAAGGGCACCATCTAAATCCGTTGAGACGACACCATATGAACTGTGGTTTAGCAAGAAACCCAAGTTGTCGTTTCTTAAAGTTTGGGGCTACGATGCTTATGTGAAAAAGTTTCATCCTGATAAGCTCAAACCCAAATCAGAGAAGTGCGTCTTCATAGAATACCCAAAGGTAACTATTGGGTACACCTTCTATCACAGATCCAAAGGCAAATCATTCGTTGCTAAAAATGGATCCTTTCTAGAGAAGGAGTTTCTCTCGAAAGAAGTGAGTGGGAGGAAAGTAGAACTTGATAAGGTAATTGTACCTTCTCCCGAATTGGAAAGTAGTTTATCACTGAAATCAGTTCCAGTGATTCCTACACCAATTAGTGAGGAAGCTAATGATGATGATCATGAAACTTCAGATCAAGTTACTACAGAACCTCGTAGGTCTTCCAGAGTACGGTCCGCACCAGAGTGGTACGGTAATCCTGTTCTGAAAGTCATGTTACTAGACCATGATAAACCTACGAACTATGAGGAAGCGATGATGAGCCCAGATTCCGCAAAATGGCTGGAGGCCATGAAATCTGAGATAGGATCCATGTATGAGAACAAAGTGTGGACTTTGGTGGACTTGCCCGATGATCGGCAAACCATAGAAAATAAATGGATCTTCAAGAAGAAGCGGACAATCGATAGTAGTGTTACTATCTACTAAGCTCGACTTGTTGCGAAAGGTTTTAAACAAGTTTAAGGTGTTGAATACGATGAGATTTTCTCACTCGTATCGAAGCTTAAGTCCGTGTCGAATCATGTTAGCAATTGCCGATTTTATGAAATCGGCAAATGGATGTCAAAACTGCATTCCTTAATGGATTTATTAAAGAAGAGTTGTATATGATGCAACCGAAAGTTTTTGTCAATCCTAAAGATGCTAACAAAGTGTGCAAGCTCCAAAGAATCGATGAATGGACTGGTGCAAGCATCTCGGGAGTTGGAATATATGGTTTGATGAGTTGATCAAAGCATATGGTTTAATCTGAGACTTTTGGAAAGGCTGTATTTACAAGAAAGTGAGTGGGAGCACTACAAAGCATTTCGATAAGTATATGTGAATGACATATTGTTGATCGAAATAATGTAGAATTATTCGCAAAGCATAAAGGAGTGTTTTAAAGGAGTTCTTTAAAAGAAAGACCTCAGTAAAAGCTACTTACATATTGAGCATCAAGATCTATTGAGATAGATCAAGACGCTTGATAAGTTTTTCAATGAGTACATACCTTGGCAAGTTTTTGAAATAGTTCAAGATGGAACAGTCAAAGAAATAGTTCTTGCCTGTGTTGCAAATGTGTGAAATTGAGTAAGACTCAAATACCGACCACGGCAGAAAATAGAAAAGAGAATGAAAGTCATTCCCTATGCCTCAGTCATAGGTTCTATAAAGTATGATATGTTATGTACCAGACCTATTGTATACCTTGCTCTGAATTTGGCAAGGAAGTACAATAGTGATCTAGGAGTAGATCACTGGACATTGGTCAAGAATATCCTTAGTGAGGACTAAGGAAATGTTTCTCGATTATGGAGGTGATAAAAGAGTTCGTTGTAAAAGTTACATCGGTGCAAACTTTTACACTGATCCAGATGACTCTAAGTCTCAATCTAGATACATATTGAAAGTGGGAGCAATTAGCTAGAGTAGCTCCATGCAGAGCATTGTGGACATAGAATATTTGCAAAATACATACGGCTCTGAATATGATAGACCCGTTGACTAAACTTCTCTCACAAGCAAAACATGATCATACCTTAGTACTCTTTGGGTGTTAATCACATAGCGATGTGAACAAACCCTTTGGGTGTTGATCACATGATGATGTGAACTATGGGTATTAATCACATACAGATGTGAATATTGGTGTTAAATCACATGGCAATGTGAACTAGATTATTCACTCTAGTGCAAGTAGAATTGTATTAACCGGAAACATAATACATGTGTGAATACATAGAAAAACATAGTGTCACTAGTATGCCTCTACTTGACTAGCTCATTTATCAAAGATGGTTATGTTTCCTAGCCATGGACAAAAGAGTTGTCATTTGATTAACGGGTCACATCATTAGGAGAATGATGTGATTGACATGACCCATTCCGTTAGCCTAGCACTTGATCGTTTAGTATGTTGCTATTGCTTTCTTCATGACTTATACATGTTCCTGTAACTATGAGATTATGCAACTCCCGTTTACCGGAGGAACACTTTGGGTACTACCAAACGTCACAACGTAACTGGGTGATTATAAAGGAGTACTACAGGTGTCTCTGAAGGTACATGTTGAGTTGGAATATTTCGAGATTAGGTTTTGTCACTCCGATTGTCGGAGAGGTATCTCTGGGCCCTCTCGGTAATGCACATCACATTAAAGCCTTGCAAGCAATGTGACCAATGAGTTGGTTACGGGATGATGCATTACGTAACGAGCAAAGAGACTTGCCGGTAACGAGATTGAACTAGGTATTGGATACCGACGATCAAATCTCGGGCAAGTAACATACCGATGACAAAGGGAACAAAGTATGTTGTTATGCGGTTTGACCGATAAAGATCTTCGTAGAATATGTAGGAACCAATATGGGCATCCAGGTCCCGCTATTGGTTATTGACCGAGAATGGTTTTAGGTCATGTCTACATAGTTCTCGAACCCGTAGGGTCCGTGACGCTTAACGTTTGATGGCGGTTTTATTATGAGTTTATAAGTTTTGCTGTATCGAAGTTTGTTCGAGTCCGGATGTGATCACGGACATGACGAGGAGTCTCGGAATGGTCGAGACATAAAGATTGATATATTGGAAGCCTATATTTGGACATCGGAATGGTTAGGGTGAAATCGGCATTTTACCGGAGTACCGGGAGGTTACCGGACCCCCGCGGGAGGTTAATGGGCCTACATGGGCCAAGAGGGAGAAGAGGAAGGAGCAAGGAGGGGGCCGCGCCTCCCCTCCTAGTCCGATTAGTACAAGGGAAGGGGCGGCGCCCCTTTCCTCCCTCCTCCCTCTTTCCTCCTTCTCTCCTACTCCAACATGGAAAGGGGAGTCCTACTCCGGTGGGAGTAGGACTCCCCTGGCGCGCCTCAGGGCGGGCGGCCTCCTCCCCCCTGGCTCCTTTATATACGGGGGCGGGGGGCACCCCATAGACACACAAGTTGATCTACGGATCGTTCCTTAGCCGTGTGCGGTGCCCCCTTCCACCATATTCCACCTCGGTCATATCGTCGCGAAGCTTAGGCGAAGCCCTGCGCCGGTAGAACATCAAGATCGTCACCACGCCGTCGTGCTGACGGTACTCTCCCTCAACACTCGACTGGATCGGAGTTCGAGGGACGTCATCGAGTTGAACGTGTGCTGAACTCGGAGGCTCCGTACGTTCGGTGCTTGGATCGGTCGGATCGTGAAGACGACGACTACATCAACCGCAAGCAGCTAACGCTTCCGCTTACGGTCTACGAGGGTACGTTGACGAACACTCTCCCCTCTCGTTGCTATATCATCACCATGATCTTGCGTGTGCGTAGGAATTTTTTTGAAATTACTACGTTCCCCAACAGCAATAATAAAAGATTATTATTATATTTCCTTGTTCATGATAATTTTCTTTATTCATGTTATAATTGTGTTATCCGGAAATCGTAATACACGTGTGAATACATAGACCATAATATGTCCCTAGTAAGCCTCTAGTTGACTAGCTCGTTGATCAACGGATAGTCATGGTTTCCTGACTATGGACATTAGATGTCGTTGATAACGGGATCACATCATTAGGAGAATGATGTGATGGACAAGACCCAATCCTAAGCATAGCACAAGATCGTGTAGTTCGTTTGCTAGAGCTTTTCCAATGTCAAGTATCTTTTCCTTAGACCATGAGATCGTGTAAATCCCGGATACCGTAGGAGTGCTTTGGGTGTACCAAACGCCACAACGTGAATCGGGTGACTATAAAGGTGCACTACGGTATCTCCGAAAGTGTCTCATTGGGTTGACACGGATCGAGATTGGGATTTGTCACTCCGCATGACGGAGAGGTATCTCTGGGCCCACTCGGTAATGCATCATCATAATGAGCTCAAAGTGACCAAGTGTTTGGTCACGGGATCATGCATTACTGATGAGTAAAGTGACTTGCGGTAACGAGATTGAACGAGGTATTGGGATACCGACGATCGAATCTCGGCAAGTAACGCATCGATTGACAAAGGAATTGTATACGGGGTTGCTTAAATCCTCGACATCGTGGTTCATGCGATGAGATCATCGTGGAACATGTGGGAGCCAACATGGGTATCCAGATCCCGCTGTTGGTTATTGGCCGGAGAGCTGTCTCGGTCATGTCTACATGATTCCCGAACCCGTAGGGTCTACACACTTAAGGTTCGGTGATGCTAGGGTTATTAGGAAGACTTGTATGTGATTACAAAATGTTGTTCGGAGTCCCGAATGAGATCCCGGACATCACGAGGAGTTCCGGAATGATCCGGAGGTGAAGATTTATATATGGGAAGTCGTCATACGGTCACCGGAAAGTTTCGGGGGCATATCGGTATTGTACCGGGGCCACCGGAGGGGTTCCGGGGGTCCACCGGGAAGGGCCACCTCTCTCGGAGGGCCTCATGGGCCGTAGTGGGCAGGGGAACCAGCCGCTGGAGGGCTGGGCGCCCCCCTTGGGCCCATGCGCCTAGGGTTGGGGGAAACCCTAGTGGGGGCGCCCCCCTTGCTTGGGGGGCAAGCCCCCTCCCTTGGCCGCCCCCCCACTAGATCTCATCTAGAGGGGGCAGGCCCCTTCCCCCTTCCCCTATAAATAGAGGGGCGAGGGGAGGGTTGCAGACAACATCCAAGGCGCAGCCCCTCCCCTCCCCAACACCTCTCCTCCTCCGTTAAGAGCTTGGCAAAGCCCTGTCAGAGTACTGCCTCTCCACCACCACCACGCCGTCGTGCTGCTGCTGGAGCCTTCTTCCTCAACCTATCCTTCCCCCTTGCTGGATCAAGAAGGAGGAGACGTCATCCGCTCCGTACGTGTGTTGAACGTGGAGGTGTTGTCCGTTCGACACTTGGTCATCGGTGATTTGGATCACGGCGAGTATGACTCCATCATCCCCGTTCTCTTGAACGCTTCCGCTCGCGATCTACAAGGGTATGTAGATGCACTCCTATCACTCGTTGCTTAGATGAACTCATAGATGGATCTTGGTGAAACCGTAGGAAATTTTTTAATTTCTGGAATGTTCCCCAACAACTTTATCCCATACGCAAACCACCTACTTACTCGGGTTTGTGCTTCTGTTCACTCACGCCACCCACCAGAAGCAAATCATAAACATATTGCAAACTCTACAGCGGGGATCCCTCACGCTTGCACGACATAGAGAGCACCATAGGACAGCACCAATAATAAAACATGCAACTCAAACCAATCACGATCATCAATTAACCCATAGGACAAAACGGATCTACTCAAACATCATAAGATAGCCATACATCATTGGGAAATAATATCTAGCGTTGATCACCATGTTTAAGTAGAGATTACAGTGGGTAAGAGAGGGGTTACACCGCTTCATATAGGGGGGAGAGTTGGTGATAAATACGGTGAAGTTGTTGGTGAAGATCGCGGTGATGATGATGGCCCCCGGCGGAGTTCCGGCGCCACGAAAGCAAGGGGGAGAGCCCCCCCCCTTCTTCTTCTTCTTCCTTGACCTTCACCCTAGATGGGAGAAGGGTTTCCCCTCTGGTCCTTGGCTCCCATGGTGTGGGAGGGGCGAGAGCCCCTCCGAGATTGGATCTGTCTCTCTGTCTCTCTCTGTTTCTGCATTCCCAGATCCTTCCCCTTCACCGTTTCTTTTATATCCGGAGATCCGTAACTCCGATTGGGGTGAATCTTCCGCCCAGATTTTTCTCATAAAATTAGCTTTCTTGTGGCAAAAGAAGAGCGCCAACCGCCTTACGGGTGGCCCATGAGGGTGCCAAGCGCGCTCAGGGAGGGAGGGCGTGCCCCCTGTCTCGTGGCCACCTCGGGCACTGTTTCGCCCGATTCTTCCTCCGGAAAATCCCAAATATTCCAAAATAATTCTTCGTCCGTTTTTATCCTGTTTGGATTCCGTTTGATATTGGGTTTCTGTGAAACATAAAACATGCAACAAACAGGAACTGGCACTGGGCACTAGATCAATATGTTAGTCCCAAAAATACTATAAAAAGTTGCCAAAAGTATATGAAAGTTGAATAATATTGGCATGGAACAATCAAAAATTATCAGCATCCCCAAGCTTAACTCATGCTCGTCCTCGAGTAGGTAAATGATAAAAAAGATAATTTTTGATGTGGTATGCTACCTAGCATAATCTTGATCATATGTCTAATCATGGCATGAATATTAAGACAGTGATTCAAAGCAATAGTCTATCATTTGACATAAAAAACAATAATACTTTGAGCGTACTAATAAAGCAATCATGTCTTTTCAAAACAACATGACCAAAGAAAGTTATCCCTCCAAAATCACATAGTCTGGCTGTTGCTCTATCTTCATCACACAAAGTATTTAATCATGCACAACCCCGATGGCAAGCCAAGCAATTGTTTCATACTTTGATAATCTCAAACTTTTTCAACTTTCACGCAATACATGAGCGTGAGCCATGGAAATAGCACTATGGGTGGAATAGAATATGATGGTGGAGGTTATGTGGAGAAGAAAAAAAGGAGAAAGTCTCACATCGACGCGGCTAATCAATGGGCTATGGAGATGCCCATCAATTGATGTCAATGCGAGGAGTAGGGATTGCCATGCAAAGGATGCACTAAGAGTTATAAGTGTAGGAAAGCTCAAACTGAAACTAAGTGGGTGTGCATCCAACTTGCTTGCTCATGAAGACCTCGGGCATTTGAGGAAGCCCATCATCGGAATATACAAGCCAAGTTCTATAATGAAAATTCCCACTAGTATATGAAAGTGATAACTCAAGAGACTCTCTATATGAAGAACATGGTGCTACTCTGAAGCACAAGTGTGGTAAATGTTTGTGAACGTAGTAATTTCAAAAAAAATCCTACGCACATGCAAGATCATGGTGATGCATAGCAACGAGAGGGGAGAGTGTTGTCCACGTACCCTCGTAGACCGAAAGCGGAAGCGTTAGAACAACGCGGTTGATGTAGTCGTACGTCTTCACACCCCGACCGATCAAGCACCGAAAGCACGGCACCTCCGAGTTCTAGCACACGTTCAGCTCGATGACGTCCCTCGAACTCCGATCCAGCCGAGTGTTGAGGGAGAGTTCCGTCAGCACGATGGCGTGGTGACGATGATGATGTTCTACCGTCGCAGGGCTTCGCCTAAGCACCGCTACAATATTATTGAGGAGGACTATGGTGGAGGGGGGCATCGCACACGGCTAAGAGATCAATGATCTGTTGTTGTTGTGTCTAGGGTGCCCCCCCTGCCCCTGTATATAAAGGAGCAAGGGGGGAGGTGCGGCCGGCCAGGAGGAGGCGCGCCAGGAGGAGTCCTACTCCCACCGGGAAGTAGGACTCCCTCCCTTCCTTGTTGGATTAGGAGAAGGGGGAAAGAGGAGGGAGAGAGAGGAAGGAAAGGGGGGCGCCCCCCCTCTCATTGCCCTATTCGGACTAGGGGGGAAGGGCACGCGGCCCTGCCCTGGCCTCCTCTCCTCTTCTCCACTAAGGCCCACTGTGGCCCATTAAGCCCCCGGGGGGGGGTTCCGGTAACACCTCGGTACTCCGGTAAAATCCCGATTTCACCCGGAATATCCAAATATAACCTACCAATATATCAATCTTCATGTCTCGACCATTTCAAGACTCTTCGTCATCTCTGTGGTCACATCCGGGACTCCGAACAACCTTCGGTACATCAAAATAAACTCATAATTTAACCATCATCGAAACTTTAAGCGTGCGGACCCTACGGGTTCGAGAACTATGTAGACATGACCGAGACACGTCTCCGGTCAATAACCAATAGCGGAACCTGGATGCTCATATTGGCTCCTACATATTCTACGAAGATCTTTATGGGTCAAACCGCATAACAACATGCGTTGTTCCCTTTGTCATCGGTATGTTACTTGCCCGAGATTCGATCGTCGGTATCTCAATACCTAGTTCAATCTCGTTACTGGCAAGTCTCTTTACTCATTATGTAATGCATCATTCCATAACTAACTCATTAGCTACATTGCTTGCAAGGCTTATAGTGATGTGCACTACCGAGAGGGCCCAGAGATACCTCTCCGACAATCGGAGTGACAAATCCTAATCTCGAAATATGCCAACTCAACAAGTACCTTCTGAGACACCTATAGAACTCCTTTATAATTACCCAGTTACGTTGTGATGTTTGGTAGCACACAAAGTGTTCCTCCGGTAAACGGGAGTTGCATAATCTCATAGTCAAAGGAACATGTATAAGTCATGAAGAAAGCAATAGCAACATACTGAACGATCAAGTGCTAAGCTAACGGAATGGGTCAAGTCAATCACATCATTCTCCTAATGATGTGATCCCGTTAATCAAATGACAACTCTTGTCTATGGCTAGGAAACTTAACCATCTTTGATTCACGAGCTAGTCAAGTTGAGGCATACTAGTGACACTATGTTTGTTTATGTATTCACACATGTATTATGTTTCCGGTTAATACAATTCTAGCATGAATAATAAACATTTATCATGAAATAAGGAAATAAATAATAACTTTATTATTGCCTCTAGGGCATATTTCCTTCAGTCTCCCACTTGCACTAGAGTCAATAATCTTGTTCACGTCACCATGTGATTTAACACCACTATTCACATCTGTATGTGATTAACACCCATAGTTCACATCGTCATGTGACCAACACCCAAAGGGTTTACTAGAGTCAATAATCTAGTTCACATCGATATGTGATTAACACCCAAAGAGTACTAAGGTATGATCATGTTTTGCTCGTGAGAGAAGTTTAGTCAACGGGTCTGTCACATTCAGAGCCGTATGTATTTTGCAAATATTATATGTCTACAATGCTCTGCACGAAGCTACTCTAGCTAATTGCTCCCACTTTCAATATGTATCCAGATTGAGACATAGAGTCATATGGATCGGTGTAAAAGCTTGCACCGATGTAACTCTTTACGACAGGCTCTTTTATCACCTCCATAATCGAGAAATATTTCCTTAGTCCTCACTAAGGATATTCTTGACCGTTGTCTAGTGATATACTCTTAGATCAAAATTGTACTCCCTTCCCAAACTCAGAGCAAGGTATACAATAGGTCTGGTACACAGCATAGCATACTTTATAGAACTTATGACTGAGGCATAGGGAATGACTTTTCATTCTATTTCTTTTTTCTGCCATGGTCGGGTTTTGAGTCTTACTCAACTTTACACCTTGTAATACAGACAAGAATTCCTTCTTTGACTGATCCATTTTGAACTATTTCAAAACTTGCCAAGGTATATACTCATTGAAAAATCTTATCAAGCGTCTTGATCTATCTTATAGATCTTGACGCCCAATATGTAAGTAGCTTCACCGAGGTCTTTCATTTAAAAACTTTTATTCAAGTATCCTTTTATGCTGTCCAGAAATTCTATATCATTTCCAATCAACAATATGTCATCTACATATAATATCAGAAATGCTACAAAGATCCCACTCACTTTCTTGTAAATACAGGCTTCTCCAAAAGTCTGTATAAAACCATATGCTTTGATCACACTATCAAAGCGTTTATTCCAACTCCGAGAGGCTTGCACCAGTCCATCAATGGATCGCTGGAGCTTGCACACTTTGTTAGCACCTTTTGGATCGACAAAACCTTCTGGTTGCATCATATACAACTCTTCTTCTAGAAATCCATTCAGGAATGCAGTTTTGACATCCATTTGCCATATTTCATAATCATAAAATGCGGCAATTTCTAACATGATTCGGACAGACTTAAGCATCGCTACGGGTGAGAAAGTCTCATCGTAGTCAACCCCTTGAACTTGTCAAAAACCTTTCGCAACAAGTCGGGCTTTGTAGACAATAACATTACAGTAGCGTCAGTCTTTTTCATGAAGATCCATTTATTCTCGATGGCTTGCCGATCATCAGGAAAGTCAACCAAAGTCCATACTTTGTTCTCATACATGGATCCCATCTCAGATTTCATGGTCTCAAGCCATTTTGTGGAATTTGGGCTCATCATCGCTTCCTCATAGTTCATAGGTTCGCCATGGTCAAGTAACATGACCTCCAGAATAGGATTACCGTACCACTCTGGTGCGGATCTTACTCTGGTTGACCTACGAGGTTCGGTAGTAACTTGATCTGAAGTTTCATGATCATTATCATTAGCTTCCTCACTAATTGGTGTAGTCGTCACAAGAACCGTTTTCTGTGATGAACTACTTTCCAATAAGGGAGTAGGTACAGTTACCTCATCAAGTTCTACTTTCCTCCCACTCACTTCTTTCGAGAGAAACTCCTTCTCTAGAAAGGATCCATCTTAGCAACGAATATTTTGCCTTCGGATCTGTGATAGAAGGTGTACCCAACAGTTTCCTTTGGATATTCTATGAAGACGCACTTCTCCGATTTGGGTTCGAGCTTATCAGGTTGAAACTTTTTCACATAAGCATCGTGACCCCAAACTTTAAGAAACGACAACTTTGGTTTCCTGCCAAACCACAGTTCATAAGGCGTCGTCTCAACGGATTTTGATGGTGCCCTACTTAAAGTGAATGTAGCTGTCTCTAATGCATAACCCCAAAACGATAATGATAAATCGGTAAGATACATCATAGACCACACCATATCCAATAAAGTGCGGTTACGATGTTCGGACACACCATTACGCTGTGGTGTTCCATGTGGCGTGAGCTGCCAAACTATTCCACATTGTTTTTAAATGAAGGCCAAACTCGTAACTCAAATATTCTCCTCCACGATCAGATCGTAGAAACTTTTATTTTCTTGTTACGGTGATTCTCCACTTCACTCTGAAATTCTTTGAACTTTTCAAATGTTTCAGACTTGTGTTTCATTAAGTAGATATACCCATATCTGCTCAAATCATCTGTGAAGGTCAGAAAATAACGATACCTGCCACGAGCATCAACACTCATTGGACCGCATACATCGGTATGTATTATTTCCAACAAGTCAGTAGCTCGTTCCATTGTTCCGAAGAACGAAGTTTTAGTCATCTTGCCCAAAAGGCACGGTTCGCAAGCATCAAGTGATTCATAACCAAGTGATTCCAAAAATCCATCTTTATGGAGTTTCTTCATGCGCTTTACACCGATATGACCCAGACGGCAGTGCCACAGATAAGTTGCACTATCATTATCAACTTTGCATCTTTTGGCATCAATATTATGAATATGTGTATCACTACGATCGAGATCCAACAAACTATTTTCATTGGGTGTATGACCATCGAAGGTTTTATTCATGTAAACAGAATAACAATTATTCTCTGACTTTAAATGAATAACCGTATTGCAATAAACATGGTCAAATCATATCATGCTCAACGCAAACGCCAAATAACATTTATTTAGGTTTAACACTAATCCCGAAAGTATAGGGAGTGAGTGATGATGATCATATCAATCTTGGAACCACTTCCAACACACATCGTCACTTCATCCTCAACTAGTCTCTGTTTATTCTGTAACTCCTGTTTCGAGTTACTAATTTTTAGCAACCGAACAAGTATCAAATACTCAGGGGCTACTATAAACACTAGTAAGGTACACATCTATAACCTGTATATCAAATATACCCTTGTTCACTTTGCCATCCTTCTTATCCACCAAATATTCAGGGCATTTCCGCTTCCAGTGACCATTTCCTTTGCAGTACTAGAAGCACTCAGTTTCAGGCTTTAGTCTAGCTTTGGGCTTCTTCACGGAAGTGACAACTTGCTTGCCATTATACATGAAGTTCCCTTTCTTTCCCTTTGCCCTTTTCTTGAAACTAGTGGTCTTGTTAATCATCAACACTTGATGCGCTTTCTTGATTTCTACCTTCATCGATTTTATCATCATGAAAAGCTCGGGCATCGTTTTCGTCATCCCTTGCATACTATAGTTCATCACAAAGTTCTACTAACTTGGTGATGGTGACTAGAGAACTCTGTCAATCACTATCTTATCTGGAAGATTAACTCCCACTTGATTCAAGCGATTGTAGTACCCAGACAATCTGAGCACATGCTCACTAGTTGAGAAATTCTCCTCCATCTTTTAGCTATAGAACTTGTTGGAGACTTCATATCTCTCAACTCGGGTATTTGCTTGAAATATTAACTTCAACTCCTAGAACATCTCATATGGTCCATGACGTTCAAAACGTCTTTGAAGTCCCGATTCTAAGCCGTTAAGCATGGTGCACTAAACTATCAAGTAGTCATCATATTGAGCTAGCCAAAAGGTATAACGTCTGCATTTGCTTCTGCAATAGGTCTGTCACTTAGCAGTGCATCAAGGACATAATTCTTCTGTGCAGCAATGAGGATAATCCTCAGATCATGGATCCAATCCGCATCATTGCTACTATCATCTTTCAACTTAGTTTTCTCTAGGAACACATATAAAACATAGGGAAGCAACAACGCGAGCTATTGATCTACAACATTATTCGCAAAATACTACCAAGACTAAGTTCATGATAAATTAAAGTTCAATTAATCATATTACTTAGGAACTCCCACTTAGATAGACATCCCTCTAATCATCTAAGTGATCACGTGATCCGAATCAACTAAACCATGTCCGATCATCAAGTGAGATGGAGTAGTTTTCAATGGTGAGCATCACTATGTTGATCATATCTACTATATGATTCACGCTCGACCTTACGGTCTCCAGTGTTCCAAGGCCATATCTGTATATGCTAGGCTCGTCAAGGTTAACCTGAGTATTCCGCGTGTGCAACTGTTTTGCACCCGTTGTATTTGAACGTAGAGCCTATCACACCCGATCATCACGTGGTGTCTCAGCACGAAGAACTTTCGCAATGGTGCATACTCAGGGAGAACACTTATACCTTGAAATTTTATTAAGGGATCATCTTATAATGCTACCGTCGAACTAAGCAAAATAAGATGTATAAAAGATAAACATCATATGCAATCAAAAAATATGTGACATGATATGGCCATCATCATGTTGTGCCTTTGATCTCCATCTCAAAGGATCGTCATGATCTCCATCGTCACTGGCATGACACCATGATCTCCATCATCTTGATCTATATCAATGTGTGTCACATGGTCGTCTCGCCAACTATTGCTCTTGCAACTATTGCTATCGCATAGTGATAAAGTAAAGCAATCATTTTGATCTTGCATCTTATAATAAAGAGACAACCATAAGGCTTCTGCCAGTTGC
The DNA here is from genome assembly GCA_021437245.1 of Aegilops speltoides. Taxonomy (NCBI): domain Eukaryota; kingdom Viridiplantae; phylum Streptophyta; class Magnoliopsida; order Poales; family Poaceae; genus Aegilops; species Aegilops speltoides. The sequence goes on from CM038141.1 coordinate 434,719,500, forward strand.
CGATAACTTCAACAAAACATGATCATCTCATACAACAACTTATATCTCATCACGTCTTGACCATATCACATCACAACATGCCCTGCAAAAACAAGTTAGACGTCCTCTACTTTGTTGTTGCAAGTTTTACGTGGCTGCTACGGGCTGAGCAAGAACCGTTCTTACCTATGCATCAAGACCACAACGATAGTTCATCAAGTTAGTGTTGTTTTAACCTTCTCAAGGACCGGGCGTAGCCACACTCGGTTCAACTAAAGTTGGAGAAACTGACACCCGCCAGCCACCTGTGTGCAAAGCACGTCGGTAGAACCAGTCTCGCGTAAGCGTACGCGTAATGTCGGTCCGGGCCACTTCATCCAACAATACCGCCGAACCAAAGTATGACATGCTGGTAAGCAGTATGACTTGTATCGTCCACAACTCACTTGTGTTCTACTCGTGCATATAACATCTACGCATAAAACCTGGCTCGGATGCCACTATTCGTGAACGTAGTAATTTCAAAAAAATTCCTACGCACACGCAAGATCATGGTGATGCATAGCAACGAGAGGGGAAAGTGTTGTCCACATACCCTCGTAGACCGAAAGCAGAAGCGTTAGAACAACGCGGTTGATGTAGTCGTACGTCTTCACGGCCCGACCGATCAAGCACCGAAAGCACGGACCTCTGAGTTCTAGCACACGTCCAGCTCGATGATTGTAACGTCCCCGACATCACACTACAGTAATCCCTTATGATCAATGCCAAGCCACCTTGATTTACAAAGCTTAATCATATTGGATTAATATCTCATTTCAAATTCCTTCTCTGAATCCAATTCAAATTCAAAGTGAAAATTTCAAGTTGCACAAAGTTGCTGGAAAAATGTTCATCATTTAGCAAATATTCCAAAACAATTTGTTGTTAAGGGAAAACAACTTAACCACAATGCTAAGGTGGACAGAAGCAACTATTACAGTGCAAATTAGTATTTTTAAAATGCCTTTCCAGTTAGGAAAATTCCAAATGGATTCAAATAAATCCCAAGCTTATGGTGGCAGTGCACCACTTCCCCTAGTATTTGTTTTCACCAGTGGCACATTTTTGCAAGAGGTAATTATTGCAAAAGAAAATGTAAAAGGCTATTGCTAACTGAAAACAAAAAAAAAGTTTTCAAAAGATAAAGCATAGGGGAGAGAAAGCCCCTGCACCCACTCGGCCTTAGCCCAATAGCCGTCTTAGCGGCCCACTCTCCCTCCCAGGACATGTCTCTCCTCCCCCTACTGTGTGCCCGACCGACCGTGCTCCCGCGTGTCGCCGTCGAGCCCACTCATCGCCCCACGCCTCACCGCCGACGAGATAAGGCCGATCCCCTCGGCCTCGTCAGCTCCCTCCCCTGCCCGCGCAGATATTTTGCCTCGCCCCTACTCTCCCACGCTCTCTCCCTCTCCCTCTCTGCTTCGACCGAGCGCCACCCTGGCCTTGCCGCCGAGCTAACCACGGTCACCGGCGGCCCCTTGCCACGTCATCATACCCCGGAGCTTCGTCGAGCACCGCTACGTCGTCTGCGCCCTCAGCTTTGAGCTCGGAGCCACCGGAGTGCCCGCCTCATCTTCTTCTTCTTCCTCGGCTTTGACACGCTCCGCCGTCGAGTCCGTCGCCGTCGACCCTCCCCCAAGCCCATTGCCTTCCACTACCGACCCGCAGTGAGCACCTCCCTGTTCCCCTCTTGTTTCCCCCTGCTGCCTCGCCTGTAGCCATGCTCGCCGCCATGGGCCGAGCTCAGCTCCGCCGTGCAGCTCGCTGCCGTCGTAGCCGTCGTTCCCGTGGTCGTCCGAGCACGTCAGTGTGCTCGGGGCACCTCTACGGTCAGTGGCGGACCTAGGAATGGGCCAGGCCCCAGGCGAACTGGGCCAAGGCCCAGGCAGCTGAAGGAAATATGCCCTAGAGGCAATAATAAAGTTATTATTTATTTCCTCATATCATGATAAATGTTTATTATTCATGCTATAATTGTATTAACCGGAAACATGATACATGTGTGAATACATAGACAAAACTATAGTCACTAGTATGCCTCTACTTGACTAGCTCATTAATCAAAGATGGTTATGTTTCCTGACCATAGACATGTGTTGTCATTTGATTGGTGGGATCACATCATTAGGAGAATGATGTGATTGACATGACCCATTCTGTTAGCCTAGCACTTGATCGCTTAGTATCTGCTATTGCTTTCTTCATGACTTATACAAAGTTCCGCAACTATGCGATTGTGCAACTCCGTTTACGGAAGAACACTTTGTGTGCTACCAAACGTCACAACGAATCGGGTGATTATAAAGGTGCTCTCTGGTGTTTACAAAGGTACATGTTGGGTTGGCATAATTCGAGATTAGGATTTGTCACTCGATTGTCGAGAGGTATCTCTCGGCCCTCTCGGTAGTACTCATCACCTAAGCCTTGAAAGCATGTAACTAATGAGTTAGTTATGAGATGACGTATTCTGAGCAGTGAAGAGACTTGCCGTAACGAGATTGAACTAGGTATTGGATACCGACGATCAAATCTCGGGCAAGTAACATACCGATGACAAAGGGAACAAAGTATGTTGTTATGCGGTTTGACCGATAAAGATCTTCGTAGAATATGTAGGAACCAATATGGGCATCTAGGTCCCGCTATTGGTTATTGACCGAGAATGGTTTTAGGTCATGTCTACATAGTTCTCGAACCCGTAGGGTCCGCACGCTTAATGTTTCGATGACAGTTTTATTATGAGTTTATAAGTTTTGATGTACCGAAGTTTTTTCGGAGTCCCGGATGTGATCACGGACATGACAAGGAGTCTCGGAATGGTCGAGACATAAAGATTGATATATTGGAAGCCTATATTTGGACATCGGAATGGTTCCGAGTGAAATTGGCATTTTACCGGAGTACCGGAAGGTTACCGGAACCCCCCGGGAGGTTAATGGGCCTACATGGGCCAAGAGGGAGAAGAGGAAGGAGCAAGGAGGTGGGCGCGCGCCTCCCCTCCTAGTCCGAATAGGACAAGGGAAGGCGGCGCCCCCTTTCCTTCCCTCCTCCCTCTTTCCTCCTTCTCTCCTACTCCAACTTGGAAAAGGGAGTCCTACTCCCGGTGGGAGTAAGACTCCCCCTTGGCGCCTTCTTAGGCCGGCGGCCTCCCCCTGGCTCCTTTATATACGGGGGCCGGAGGCACCCCATAGACACACAAGTTGATCTACGGATCGTTCCTTAGCCGTGTGCGGTGCCCCCTTCCACCATATTCCACCTCGGTCATATCGTCGCAAAGCTTAGGCGAAGCCCTGCGCCGGTAGAATATCAAGATCATCACCACGCCGTCGTGCTGAAGGAACTCTCCCTCGACACTCGGCTGGATCGGAGTTCGAGGGACGTCATCAAGCTGAACGTGTGCTGAACTCGGAGGCTCCGTAACGTTCGGTGCTTGGATCGGTCGGATTGTGAAGACGACGACTACATCAACCGCGTTGTGCTAACGCTTCCGCTTACGGTCTACGAGGGTACGTGGACAAACACTCTCCCCTCTCGTTGCTATAACATCACCATGATCTTGCGTGTGCGTAGGAATTTTTTTGAAATTACTACGTTCCCCAACAGTGGCATCCGAGACTAGGTTTTATGCGTTGATGTTATATGCACGAGTAGAACACAAGTGAGTTGTGGGCGATACAAGTCATACTGCTTACCAGCATGTCATACTTTGGTTCGGCGGTATTGTGAGATGAAGCGGCCCAGACCGACATTACGCATACGCTTACGCGAGACTGGTTTCACCGTTACGAGCACTTGTGCTTAAAGGTGGCTGGCGGGTGTCTGTCTCTCTCACTTTAGCTGAATCGAGTGTGGCTATGCCCAGTCCTTCCGAAGGTTAAAACAACACTACCTTGACGAACTATCGTTGTGGTTTTGATGCGTAGGTAAGAACGGTTCTTGCTAAGCCCGTAGCAGCCACGTAAAATTTGCAACAACAAAGTAGAGGACATCTAACTTGTTTTTGCAGGGCATGTTGTGATGTGATATGGTCAAGACGTGATGCTATATTTTATTGTATGAGATGATCATGTTTTGTAACCGGTTATCGGCAATCGGCAGGAGCCATATGGTTGTCGCTTTATTGTATGAAATGCAAGCGTCTCGTAATTGCTTTACTTTATCACTAAGCGGTAGCGATAGTCGTAGAAGCAATAGATGGCGTAAACGACAATGATGCTACGATGGAGATCAAGGTGTCGCGCCGGTGACGAAGGTTATCACAACGGTGCTTCGGAGATGGAGATCACAAGCACAAGATGATGATGGCCATATCATATCACTTATATTTATTGCATGTGATGTTTATCCTTTATGCATCTTATCTTGCTTTGATTGACGGTAGCATTTTAAGATAATCTCTCACTAAAATTATCAAGAAGTGTTCTCCCTGAGTATGCACCGTTGCCAAAGTTCGTCGTGCCCAGACTCCACGTGATGATCGGGTGTGATAAGCTCTACGTCCATCTACAACGGGTGCAAGCCAGTTTTGCACACGCGAATACTCGAGTTAAACTTGACGAGCCTAGCATATGCAGATATGGCCTCGAACACGGAGACCGAAGGTCGGCGTGAATCATATAGTAGATATGATCAGCATAGTGATGTTCACCATTGAAAACTACTCCATCTCACGTGATGATCGGTCATGGTTTAGTTGATTTGGATCACGTGATCACTTAGATGACTAGAGAGATGTCTGTCTAAGTGGGAGTTCTTAAGTAATATGATTAATTGAACTTAAATTTATCATGAACTTAGTCCTGGTAGTATTTTGCAAATTATGTTGTAAGATCAATAGCTTGCGTTGTTGCTTTCATATGTTTATTTTGATATGTTCCTAGAGAAAATTGTGTTGAAAATGTTAGTAGCAATGATGCGGATTTGATCGGCGATCCGAGGTTTATCCTCATTGTTGCCTGAAGAATTATGTCCTTAATGCACCGCTAGGTGAGCGGACCTATTGCAGGAGCGGATGCGACGCGTTGTGAGCGTTTGGCTAGCTCAATATGATGACTACTTGATAGTTTAGTGAACCATGCTTAACGGCCTAGAATCGGGACTTCAAAGACGTTTTGAACGTCATGGATCATATGAGATGATCCAGGAATTGAAGTTAATATTTTAAGAAAGTACCCGAGTTGAGAGATATGAAGTCTCCAACAAGTTCTATAGCTAAAAGATGGAGGAGAATCGCTCAACTAGTGAGCAAGTGCTCGGATTGTCTGGGTACTTCAATCGCTTGAATCAAGTGGGAGTTAATCTTCCAGATAAGATAGTGATTGACAGAGTTCTCTAGTCACCATCACCAAGTTAGTAGAACTTTGTGATGAACTATATTATGCAAGGGATGACGAAAACGATTCCCGAGCTCTTCGTGATGTTGAAATCAACGAAGGTAGAAATCAAGAAAGAGCATCAAGTGTTGATGGTTGACAAGTTCACTACTTTCAAGAAAAGGGCAAAGGGAAAGAAAGGGAACTTCAAGTGGAAAGACAAGCAAGTTGTCACTCCTGCGAAGAAGCCCAAAAGCTGGACCATAGCCTGAAACTGAGTGCTTACACTGCAAAGGAAATGGTCACTGGAAGCGGAAATGCCCTGAATATTTGGTGGATAAGAAGGATGGCAAAGTGAACAAAGGTATATTTGATATACAGGTTTTTGATATGTGCCTTGCTAGTGTTTATAGTAGCCCCTGAGTATTTGATACTTGTTCGGTTGCTAAGATTAGTAACTCGAAATAGGAGTTACAGAATAAACAGAGACTAGTTGAAGGGGAAGTGACGATGAGTGTTGGAAGTAGTTCCAAGATTGATATGATCATCATCGCACACTCCCTAAAACTTTCGAGATTAGTGTTGAACCTAAATAAATGTTATTTGGTGTTTGCGTTGAGCATGAATATGATTTGATCGTGTTTATTGCAATACGGTTATTCATTTAAGTAAGAGAATAAACTGTTGTTCTATTTACATGAATAAAACCTTATAAGGGTACACACCTAATGAAAATGGTTCATTGGATCTCGATCGTAGTGATACACATATTCATAATATTGAAACCAAAAGATGCAAAGTTAATAATGATAGTGCAACTTATTTATGGCACTGCCGTTTAGGTCATATTGGTGTAAAACGCATGAAGAAACTCCATGCTGATGGGATTTTGGAATCACTTGATTATGAATCACTTGATGCTTGCGAACCATGCCTTTTGGGCAAGATGACTAAAACTCCGTTCTTCGGAACAATGGAACGAGCTACTAACTTGTTGGAAATAATACATACCGATGTATGCGATCCAATGAGTGTTGATGCTCGTGGCAAGTATCGTTATTTTCTGACCTTCACAAGATGATTTGAGCAGATATGGGTATATCTACTTGATGAAACATAAGTCTGAAATAGTTGAAAGGTTCAAAGAATTTCAGAGTGAAGTGGAAAAATCATCGTAACAAGAAAATAAAGTTTCCGCGATTTGATCGCGAGACGAATATTTGAGTTACTGAGTTTGGTCTTCAATTAAAACAATGTGAGATAGTTTCACAGCTCACACCACCGAACACCACAACGTTATGGTGTGTCCGAACGTCAGAATCCGCACTTTATTGATATGGTGCGATCTATGATGTCTCTTACTGATTTACCACTATTGTTTTGGGGTTATGCATTAGAGACAGTTGCATTCACGTTAAAAAAGGGCACCATCTAAATCCGTTGAGACGACACCATATGAACTGTGGTTTAGCAAGAAACCCAAGTTGTCGTTTCTTGAAGTTTGGGGCTGTGATGCTTATGTGAAAAAGTTTCATCCTGATAAGCTCAAATCCAAATCGGAGAAGTGCATCTTCATAAAATACCCAAAGGAAACTGTTGGGTACACCTTCTATCACAGATCCGAAGGCAAGATATTCGTTGCTAAAAATGGATCCTTTTTAGAGAAGGAGTTTCTCTCGAAAGAAGTGAGTGGGAGGAAAGTAGAACTTGATGAGGTAATTGTACCTTCTCCCTTATTGGAAAGTAGTTCATCACAGAAATCAGTTCCAGTGATTCCTACACCAATTAGTGAGGAAGTTAATGATGATGATCATGAAACTTCAGATCAAGTTGCTACCAAACCTCGTAGGTCTTCCAGAGTGAGATCCGCCCCAGAGTGGTACGGTAATCATGTTCCGGAAGTCATGTTACTAGACCATGATGAACCTACGAACTATGAGGAAGCGATGATGAGCCCAGATTCCACGAAATGGCTTGAGGCCATAAAATGTGAGATATTGATCCATGTATGAGAACAAAGTATGGACTTTGATTGACTTGCTCTATGATCAGCAAGCCATGTTAAATAAATGGATCTTCAAGAAGAAGACGGACACTGATAGTAGTGTTACTATCCACTAAGCTCGACTTGTTGCAAAAGGTTTTCAACAAGTTCAAGGGGTTGAATACATGAGATTTTCTCACTTGTATCGATGCTTAAGTCTGTCCGAATCATGTTAGCAATTGCCACATTTTATGAAATCTGGCAAATGGATGTCAAAACTGCATTCCTTAATGAATTTATTAAAGAAGAGTTGTATATGATACAACCAGAAGGTTTTGTCAATCCTAAAGGTGCTAACAAAATGTGCAAGCTCCAGCGATCCATCTATGGACTGGTGCAAGCATCTCAGAGTTGGAATATACGCTTTGGTAAGTTGATCAAAGCATACAGTTTTATACAGACTTGCGGTGAAGCTTGTATTTACAAGAAAGTGAGTGGGAGCACTACAACATTTCTGATAAGTATATGTGAATGACATATTGTTAATCGGAAATAATGTAGAATTATTCTGCAAAGCATAAAGGAGTGTTTGAAAGGAGTTCTTTAAAATAAAGACCTCAGTAAACCTACTTACATATTGAGCATCAAGATCTATTGAGATAGATCAAGACGCTTGATAAGATTTTCAATGAGTACATTCCTTGACAAGATTTTGAAATAGTTCAAAATGGAACAGCCAAAGAAGAAGTTCTTGCCTGTGTTGCAAGGTGTGAAGTTGAGTAAGACTCAAGACCCGACCATGGAAGAAAATAGAGAGAGAATGAAAAGTCATTCCCTATGCCTCAGTCATAGGTTCTATAAAATATGCTATGCTGTGAACCAGACCTATTGTATACTTTGCCCTGGTTTGGCAAGGGAGTACAATAGTGATCTAGGAGTAGATCACTGGACATTGGTCAAAATTATCCTTAGTGGAATAAGGATATGTTTCTCAATTATGGAGGTGACAAAAGGTTCGTAAGTAAAAGATGCGTTGATACAAGTTTTGGCAATCGATCCGATGACTCTAAGTCTTAATCTGGATACATATTGAAAGTGGGAGCAATTAGCTAGAGTAGCTCCGTGCAGAGCATTGTAGACATAGAATATTTGCAAAATACATACGGCTCTGAATGTGACAGACCCGTTGACTAAGCTTCTCTCATGAGCAAAACATGATCACACCTTAGTACACTTTGGGTGTTAATCACATAGCGATGTGAACAAGACTCTAGTAAACCCTTTGAGTGTTGATCACATGACGATGTGAACTATGGGTGTTAATCATATACAGATATGAATATTGGTGTTAAATCACATGGCGATGTGAACTAGATTATTGACTCTAGTGCAAGTGGGAGACTGAAGGAAATATGCCCTAGAGGCAATAATAAAGTTATTATTTATTTCCTCATATCATGATAAATGTTTATTATTCATGCTAGAATTGTATTAACCGGAAACATGATACATGTGTGAATACATAGACAAAACTATAGTCACTAGTATGCCTCTACTTGACTAGCTCATTAATCAAAGATGGTTATGTTTCCTGACCATAGACATGTGTTGTCATTTGATTGGTGGGATCACATCATTAGGAGAATGATGTGATTGACATGACCCATTTTGTTAGCCTAGCACTTGATCGTTTAGTATCTTGCTATTGCTTTCTTCATGACTTATACAAAGTTCTGCAACTATGAGATTGTGCAACTCCGTTTACGGAAGAACACTTTGTGTGCTACCAAAGCGTCACAACGTAACTTGGCGATTATAGAGGTGCTCTCAGGTGTTTCGAAGGTACATGTTGGGTTGGCATAATTCGAGATTAGGATTTGTCACTCCGATTGTCGGAGAGGTATCTCTGGGCCCTCTCGGTAATACTCATCACCTAAGCCTTGCAAGCATGTAACTAATGAGTTAGTTATGAGATGACGTACATGAGCGAGTAAAGAGACTTGCCGTAACGAGATTGAACTAGGTATTGGATACCGACGATCAAATCTCGGGCAAGTAACATACCGATGACAAAGGGAACAAAGTATGTTGTTATGCGGTTTGACCGATAAAGATCTTCGTAGAATATCTAGGAACCAATATGGGCATCCAGGTCCCGCTATTGGTTATTGACCGAGAATGGGTTTAGGTCATGTCTACATAGTTCTCGAACCCGTAGGGTCCACACGCTTAACGTTTCGATGACAGTTTTATTATGAGTTTATAAGTTTTGATGTACCGAAGTTTGTTCGGAGTCCCGGATGTGATCACGGACATGACGAGGAGTCTCAGAATGGTCGAGACATAAAGATTGATATATTGGAAGCCTATATTTGGACATCGGAATGGTTCCGGGTGAAATCGGCATTTTACCGGAGTACCGGAAGGTTACCGGAACCCCCAGGGAGGTTAATGGGCCTACATGGGCCAAGAGGGAGAAGAGGAAGGAGCAAGGAGGGGGCCGCGTGCCCCTCCCCCTCCTAGTCCGAATAGGACAAGGGAAGGGGACGGCGCCCCCCCTTTCCTTCCCCTCCTCCCCTCTTTCCTCCTTCTCTCCTACTCCAACTTGGAAAGGGAGTCCTACTCGGTGGGAGTAGGACTCCCCCTTGGCGCCCCTTAGGCGGCGGCCTCCTCCCCGACTCCTTTATATACTGGGGCGGGGCACCCCATAGACACACAAGTTGATCTACGGATCGTTCCTTAGCCGTGTCGGTGCCCCTTCCACCATATTCCACCTCGGTCATATCGTCATGAAGCTTAGGCGAAGCCTGCTACCGATAGAACATCAAGATCGTCACCACGCTGTCGTGCTGACGGAACTCTCCCTCGACACTCGGCTGGATCGGAGTTCGAGGGACGTCATCAAGCTGAACGTGTGCTGAACTCGGAGGCTCCGTACGTTCGGTGCTTGGATCGGTCGGATTGTGAAGACGTACGACTACATCAACCGCGTTGTGCTAACGCTTCCGCTTACAGTCTACGAGGGTACGTGGACGAACACTCTCCCCTCTCGTTGCTATATCATCACCATGATCTTGCGTGTGCATAGGAAATTTTTTGAAATTACTACGTTCCCCAACAGCAGCTTAGTTGACTGTAGCATTTTTACTGTAGCTACAGTGTTACAATATACAAAGGAGATGGGCCTTACGCCCCAGGCCACCACCCCTTTTGCCTGGGGCCTGAATCCGCCCATTTCTACGGCGCGGCCGGAGTCCTCCCTTTCGCCGCTAGGGCCGCGTGCTGCCGTCCCCGTAGCACACCCGAATCCGATGCCGCTGCGGCTGCTACCTCCCGCTGCTACAACTGCTGGCCGCGCCCGCCTTCGTCCGTAGCCTCTGGCCCGCCCGCCGCCGCTGGCTCTCGTCACATCGCTTCTGTCTGGCGCCGTTGTTGCTGCTGCGCGCCGGCAAGATAGTAGCGCTTTCCCCCCGCGTCCCGCCTTGCCGTGGGCCATATGCCGCTTCGCCGCGTGCCCCGGGCCCTCTTGGCCTCCCACATCATCTGCGGACTTTTTCGCCCCGCTCTGTAGCTCGTCGCCGCCGCTGCCCATGGCTCCGGCCGGTGGCGTCCGGGTTTCGCCCATTGCGCTGAGCCATGCCCCGACGGGCAACCCGCGCTCGCCCCGTTAACCACCCACTCAAGTGGCCAGATGGGCCACTGCCAGCGGGGCCCCACAGCCCCTTTTCTGAAAAAATAGGTGTTATAAATTAATTAATCAATTAATCTGGTTTAAAACACTAATTAAGATTAATTAGTCTGCTAATTAAACTAGGTTAATTTTGTAGTTAGCAAAGCAGTCTATCACAGGAGGGCCCCACCCCCCGTTGACCAGTCAATAGTTGACTGGTCAACTGGGTCCCCCTAGCCCACATGTCATCCTCTGTGTACACTTCTGTGTACACAGAGCTGGGTACCCGTAGCATTTTGATATTATTTTTCGGATTAGTAATAATTTCAGAATATTGCTAAAACTTTAGAAATTCGTATAAAATAATCAGTAACTCGGATGAAAATGTTTTCTACATGAAAGTCGCTCAGAAAAATCCAACGAATCCGAATATGCAGTTTGTTCATCTGTCACATGCCCCTAGCATGTTGAACATGGAACATTCCCCTCTGGCCATCTGTCTGACACAGGTCCGGAACCGGGAATACATTCCCGGTTGACTTCCCCCTTCACCGGTATCGTGTAGCACCGTGTTAGAACATGTCTAGCTCTTCCTGTTGTCCTGTTATGCACTTGCTTGCTATGTATTTACTGTTTCTCCCCCCTCTTCTCTTCGGTAGACCCCGTGACGATGCTGATGCCCCTCTGATCGACTACGTCGACGATGACCCCTCCTTGCCAGAGCAACCAGGCAAGCCCCCCCTTTGATCATTCCTATATCACCCATTCCATTCTCTCATGCTTGCATTAGATTTTGCAATTGTAATTGATTGCTCCTATTCTGATGCATAGCCTGCTTTTGTAACCTGCTTATTGTTACCTACCTGCTTATCCTAAACTGCTTAGTATAGGTTGGTTAGTGATCCATCAGTGACCCCACCTTGTCCTTGTTGCCCCTGCTTCATCATTGAAGACCCAATCAACGGGATCGAAGACCAGGCCCCGGCACCGCACATCACTTTCCCCTTAGTTGCTCGACACTACTGGGTTACTATCGAGTGCCGAGGGTGAGACCTCTACAGCACTTCTGATGTTAACCTTGTAGTGTAGTTATTTGGTCGTGGTCAGCGAGGGTGATTTCCTCTTTAACCACTTCCGATATGACTCTGTCGTGCAACCCCTCAAGTGTGAACCTCGAGGGTGGTCCCTCTTATGTTCACCTTGATGATTACATCGGGTGGAGTTCACCGGGGGTGATTCCTCGGGTTTTCCCCTTGATGTTTAGACACACAGTTACTATGATTACTATGACTTTATAATGAACCATGTTACTAAAGACGGGTCGACCCTAAGGGGTACCCGCGCGAGGATAATTGTGAGTGATGTGGAGTCGGGTTGACCTGGAAGGTGCCCGTGAGATAATTACGAGGCGTGCCCGGGCATTCTTAGCCCTTGCCGCAAGTCCTCGAGACGGGGCAACGGGGTCACATCTTTCGTGAGTCTCTGCTTGTTACCGCGCGTTCCTAATCCACTATGATTTGGATATTTGATCCGAGGGGCCTCTGGCCTGATAGCACTAACCATCACGTGGGCATAGTATGGGCATTCTGCGTCATATACATCAGCCAAAGCTTAATAGACGTCAGCGACTGAGCGGCACGCGCCGGGTTGGACTGCATAAGCACCTGCCTTGTTGAAGGAGGTAGCTAGGTCTGCTCACCGGCCGTGTATGCAACGTGCAGAAGTTTCCGGGGAGATGGCCCATGACCCCTGGGGGCATAGGTTTAGTCTGGCGTGCTGACCTCTCTATTAAGTCTAGGTCGGGTTGCGGCGTATTGTTTGGCCGAGGCCAGGCATGACCCAGGAAAGTGTGTCCGGCCGGAGTTAATCAAGCATGGTGGGTAAGTTTGTGCACTCCTGCAGGGAAGAAAACATCTATCGATTGCCTGTCCTACGGTAAAGGACACTCGGAGTTGTATCCCGATCGATACAACTAGAACTGGATACTTGTGATGAGAATTGGATTGTGATGAGAAATGGATAGTACGTTTCTGGGATTTCTTTCTCTCAGGGAGTCGAGAAAGGATCTCTGGTCGAGATTGATAACACTACTAGTACTTTACTTTATGCTACTCTACTCCCTCCTGGTTGCTACAAGATGGTGGTTTACAGAAGATGCTAGTCAGGACTAGGCCTTCTCTCGAGTCTGGCATTTCTGCAGCCCAGTCCACATATACATCCTTCCTTTGATAATGTTGCATATGTAGTGTAGATCCTTGCTTGCGAGTACTTTGGATGAGTACTCACGGTTGCTTTGCTACCCCTTTTCCCCCTTCTTTCTTCTTTCTGGTTGTTGCAACCAGATGGTGGAGTCCAGAAGCCAGATGCCACCTTTGGCGATCCTTTGGCGATGATTGTGCGCCCGGATTCTCTCCGGACGCCGGACTCCCGGTGAAGATTCCTTCCCGCGCTTAGGGGCTTTGGCCGCCGGATCTTCGGAGGCGGTCCTCTTCTCCCCCTGGAAGGAGGGGTTTCTTCCCCTCTCTTCGGACGCCCCTCGGGGCGAAATAATAACTCCTTTATTTTCCCCATCGCCCCCTTCCGTGGGCGCCACCTCCAACATTCTGACCAGCACGGGCTCCAGTGCGGTCTCGGGGAGGGGGGCCGGACACCTTATCAGCCTCGATTGTGCTACCCACTCCTGCGAAGAGTAATGGGTCAGGAGGCGAGCTCTAGAAAAGAAGATAAACAGAGCGTCCAGATTCTGAGCTATTTACCTGAGTATCCGGGCGATTGCGGCTTAGGCCTACGTCCTCGGCCAATTCCGGACACGCCACTTGCGGTCCGAAGAACAACTTATACATCTCCACGGGTGTCGCGCCCATGAAGTGTTGGAGAATCCGAGGTCCCTCCGGGTTGAACTCCCACAGACGAAGAGGACGACGTTTGCAGGGCAGAAGATGCCTGATTAGCATAACCTGCATCACCATGATCAGATTGATCTCCCTCGCCTGGAGGTCTCGAATCCGGCCCTGCAATAAGGGCACGTCTTCGGACGGCCCCCAATTGAGCCCCTGGTTGACCCATGACATCAGTCGGCATGGAGGTCCCGGGCGGAAAGAAGGCGGCGGCTTTTGCTTGCTGCCATTTGGAGCGGTGATATAGAACCACTCCTGTTGCCACAACCCGAGTTCCTCTTGGAAGGAACCCTCGGGCCATGGGGCGTCGGCCTTTTTGCTTATGGCCGCCCCGCCGCACTCCGCTTGACGCCCCCCGATCATCTTTGGTTCCACCTTGAAAGTCTTCAGCCACAGGCCGAAGTGGGGGGTGACGCGGAGGAAGGCTTCGCAGACAATAATGAATGCGGAGATGTGGAGGATGGACTCCGGAGCCAAGTCGTGAAAGTCCAGCCCATAGTAGAACATAAGCCCTCTCACGAAGGGATCCGTCGGGAAGCCTAAACCCCGACGGAGGTGAGACACGAAGACAACAAACTCACCGGGCTCGGGGGCGGGCACGGCCTGCCCTTGGGCAGGCAACTGTCTTGAAACCTCATAGGCGTGTACTTGGACTCACGTAACTTCAATATGTCCTCCTCCGTGACGGAGGAGGGCATCCACCGACCCTGGAGGTCGGAGCCGGACATGACTGAGAATCCGAAGCGCTCGAATCTGAAGCTCTGGGTGTTGGAACTGGGAGCGAGGAGGAGATTTGATGCGAGATTGAAGAACAAGGACGGGCCTTGGTCCTCTTATAAAGGGGGAAAAATACCAAGAGCCGCTTCCGTGACCGTCTGGGATTCACCTTCGATAGAGGAGGCGTGGCGACGGGAACGGTTGGGTTACCCACGCACGTATTGATGAGAATCCCGGAATAAGGGGGACACGATCTCTGCTTCGACAAGACGTGCCAAGGAAACCGCTTCGCTAAACATGCTGAGGTGGTATTAAGTAAAAAACGATTCAAACAGTGGCTTGGTAGTGGTGTGATGTCACGCCGCATAATACGTCAGCAGATTGAACTGGTGTACATTTATTCTCTCTACGGTGGAATGTGGAATTTATTTTGCAGAGCCGGACACTATCCTAGTGTTCACGATCTTCTCTGGATTATTCAAGGAAGGAACCCACCTTGCAATGCCGAACATTATCTTGCCGGACTTATCGTCATTGAAGCTTCGGTTCAGGGCTCTTGAGGAGTCTGGACTAGGGGTGTCCGGACAGCCGGACTATCATCATCCGCCGGACTCCAAGACTACGAAGATACAAGATTGAAGACTCCGTCCGTGTCCGGATGGGACTTCCTTGGCGTGGAAGGCAAGCTTGGCAATACGGATATGTAGATCTCCTACCATTGTAACCGACTCTGTAACCCTAGCCTCCTCCGGTGCCTATATAAACCGGAGGGCTTTAGTCCGTAGGACAACATACATTACAACAATCATACCATAGGCTAGCTTCTAGGGTTTAGCCTCCTTGATCTCGTGGTAGACCCACTCTTGTACTACCCATATCATCAATATTAATCAAGCAGGATGTAGGGTTTTACCTCCATCGAGAGGGCCCGAACCTGGGTAAAAACATCGTGTCCCTCGTCTCCTGTTACCATCCGCCTAGACGCACAGTTCGGGACCCCCTACCCGAGATCCGCCGGTTTTGACACCGACAGGGGGCGTCGAGGAGAAGTGAGGCCATGGGGGCAGGGGAGGCAGGACGTCACCCTTATCCATTCCCTTCGATGCCGGCGAGGTGGTCGGGCGGGAGCCCGGCTTTGTAGCGGCGGGCTCGGGGAACGGGAGAAGACGACCGTGCGGGGACTGCACCAATGGGCCGGTTCGGTGGCAAGGCCTGGGGGTAGGGGGAATCCCCTTTTTTCATTGCCCTTTTGGCTTTTAATGTATTCTAATCCATTTCTCCTTTTTAACACCGTTTCTATTTATTCTTATATCAACTAAATGGATTTTGTTAATTGTGAAACTATGCACACAATTCGAGCACAATATTTTTAGGTGGCACAAAAAGTTTGGGGCCAAAAGGAAATACATAAAGTTTTAGGTGACATTAGTTCAGTCAAGCTCACCACAAGTCCACACATTATTGCCAATTGAGTAAGTCTTATTGGCGGGGAGAATAGGCTATGTGTGTGTGTGTTAGAGAGAGAGGGGGGAGAGAGTGGGTGTGAAGATTTGATGGTAAAAAAGGTCGCCAATGTCGTAATATTGAACTCTTAAAGTTAATTGGGCCCTGTTCCAATGCACGAGCGTTCTTCTAGTATTCAGAAAGATTAGGATTTCAATATGAATCCGACGTTAGATTTTTGGGTTGAAAATTTGAGGCCTTCAAATGTGTTGGATCCAGATCGAATGCATGCCAATTTTTGTTTATTTTTACGCTATATGACAATTTTCATTATAGAACATAACAAATCGTTATACATAAGTATGACAATTTTATCACTTTGAGAGAGTAGTCTTCTTGTATTCGGTGTGGTGTGCACCTACAGCATTGTTCGCAATGCCGACATGTTCTCTTGTAATTTTCTTTTTTGAGGTTAACGTTGCTGCTTTATTTAACCATAGCTCGGAATGTCATCCGAGATTACATCGAGAATAAAGTCTGGGGGAGCCCCAATCCAAATCTTACAAAGACTATCACCAACACCTACTTTAGCTAACTTATGTGCAGCAACATTTGCGGACCGTCTGATCCACTCGACCCTGAAATTATTAAAGGATTGCAGCACCCGCTTTAATTCTTGTATCCACGGACCAACAACAGCCATGTTTCGCTCCGGGTCCTTCGGCATTTGCACCACCGCCAGATTGTCCAGCTCCACATGCACTTTGTCAGCTCCTCTGTCCACCGCCAGCTTGAGCGCTTCTCTGCATGCCAAAATCTCCACCGTTTTTGGGTCAACATGAGAGGGGAACACGCTACATGCTGCTGCAATGAAAGCTCCTAAACCCTAAAAATATGGTATGCAATGAAAGCTCCTACACCGGTTCTCTTGTAATTGATACATTCTATCTTCTATAAAAATATGGTATGCAATTTAATTGTCGCCTTTTTAGAGCTAAAAAATTGCACATCCGAATTTTAACATTTCCAAAAATTTGAATACCTAAACAAGTCATCAGGTTCATGTTCTCAATGTTAGTACCTACCGTTGTCCTTTATGTAACCGAGCAGCCACGTCCACACGGACTTTTGTTCGTTTGCTGGCCCCAGATTGAGCCGATAGGGACCCCCACGTGAGTTGGTGGGTCTATTCAGTGAAGCGCATATGCTCTAACGTAAGGGGTACCTATCATATTAGTATTATTTTTTTGGCCCCATGTGCATTGGTAATTTGACTGGTAGCCCAATATAAATTAATCTCTACTACTATTAAACAAGCAAACATATTCTTCTCTAAACACACCCAGAAACACGTACACGAAACAACCAAGATAAAATACCACCTCACGATTCGATCCACCTAATTAGATCTAACCGTTAATAACCCGCATCTGTGTACGTTTAGCAATTTAGAGAAGCGGACGAAACTCTGCCATCTATCCATCGAGAGGACGAAACGTTCCGCTGCGAGCAAAAATTTAACTGATTCGCGTGATTAAAGGCCTGCATGCAGCGGCATGTCCCACGTTCAGCATTATGGCGTTTGCATGCATTCGTTCGGCCTGCCGAGGCGCATCTTCAGGAGAGGGGGGGGGGGGGGGGGAATGAGAGGCCTGGCGGCGGCACAGGGCGTGCTCGCCGGCGAGCGTGCTGCCGCATATGCCTGGCGCGCGGGGTTGGATCGGGCGCTAGGGTTGCCCTGCCGCCGCCCACAGCAGTCAGGGGTTGACGGGGAGAAGCAGTCGGGCGGCGACGGAGGCGGCGGTGGCTCGATTACATCTATGCGACGGTGACGGCTCGGCATCGGCGAGTGGCCGATTCATCTCCTCGCTAGCCCCTCTCCCTTCAAAGGTTAAAGATCTGGCACCCTCTTCCCTCCGACGCCCAGAACGAGCGGCCGATGCAGAAAACCAGTTCGTCAAGATACGCGCATACACAAGAAGTAGACATGCAGGCAACTGGATGGATTTTTCTTACAGGAGCACACACACATATGGAAAAGGCAAGCCGCCGGTGAAGACAGCTTCAGCCTCACCACCAAGGACGGAGTCACCGAAAGGTCAGCTTCATCCGAACCAACCGCGAGGACCATGCTAAGGTACATACATACATATACCAAGATCGATATTGACCGATGCTTGTGGTTTCATGTCCGTCACTGATGTATTGGTGCTCATGGTGAGATGGGATAATAAGTGGAAACTTTTCACCGCTCAGTTCTTACCGAATGAATCTTTGTAAGTAATCTTTTTTCCCTACCCCCTCTTATATTTACATGAAATTCAAGTGTGGTATACATATGAGTATGCTCTGCTTCCCTCTGTTGTACACATGTGGTTATTTGTTATCTCAGATTAAGAGAATCAAGGGCCACTACATTCTTGAATATTGAGACTGTGTTAGTTGGTTTAGGTTAAACTTGATAAATTCTATTTACTTTTTTTTTCATCTGACAATTCAGTTGTACTATTGATTTTGACAGTTTTCAGGAGTTGTAAGCCGTCTTTGGATTTTAGCTTCCGCAATCATTCTGAATTATTTAATGTTAGTATGAGGTACATGAGTTCCCAGGATTAAACTTGAGAAATGTGTAGTTGACCACTTGGGTACGTTTGATTTCTTTAGTAGATGCAGCGACAACCACCATTGTCCATGATCTATACTAAAGATAGATTATTAGCAGTGCAACATCTCTGTTGGTTCAGTCAAATAGTTCAGCCTGGTCGGTTCTTACTAATATTTAAGCCACCTTCAATTTTTAGCCTGCTCGGTCATTTTGGAGTAGTTTCAGTTTTGGGTGCATGTCTTTAATAGAACAACAAACTTATTTTAGGTGCTAAAATAAACACTAAACGCCAATTCCTGATGGCGACTATTTTTAGAAAGACCATCCCGCTGGAGGAGAACCTGACTATCGATGTCAAGCCGGGGTGGAAGAAGGGCACGAAGATCACCTTTCTAGATGGAAGGATCCGATTTTTCTGGTGCAGTTCTGTGTTTTAAAAAGTTATTGCGATGTAATTTTTTTATTAACACTACAGTCCATGAAGTTATATTTACGGATATTTCATTTTTCGTATAAGATGACGCACCATTTTATTTTTAAATATTTTCTGAAGTAAAATTTGTGAATAAACGGAATGATGTTTCAGAGGATATGAATGGTCGTGACTTGTGGGGTCGCCTGGGGAGGTGACTGCAGCAGGGGCTGCACGGCCACGACGGAAGAGCAACAACGCGAATGAGGTGCAGGTGGGGGTAAGAGTAAGTATCACTTGTCATGTTTAACTCATGGCAACAAAGAGTAAGGATCACTCACACTCACTACAGGAAGAATACTGCTGTGACGATTATATACATATATGTTCCACTTGATCGCTCAGTTAGTATTAATTTCCTATCTATTCCTTTTTCTTGCAGACACGTTTTGAAACTAGACTTTGATGAGAAGTTCATCCGTATATGGGAATTATACCTCTGTATGCCTCTGGTTTCACATCATGAGCAGTTAGGAATTACCATGTATGGACGTATGTATGTGTGCTCCTTGTGTAGGTTTACATGCATTATTCCTAGACAAATGGAAGTCATATACTCCCTCTGTCCTTCGAAAAACATCTTGCTGGAAATTGTTTGATGATTTCCAATGCAGACTAAAATTTGAGTTGATGTTGCCTTTTGCAATTATGTTAATCTCAGCCATAAGATTGAGAGAGATCAGCTGACATTAGATCTTTGAGTAAAAAGTAGTAACTTAGAAACTTTGGTGAACTGTAGAAAGTGAGCTTTCGTTGTTTGAGATTGTAAATAACATGGGATGGAGACTTGACCGCCACATAATTATTTTACACTGACCTATTGAACCATGAAACAACATTGCTGAGCTTCAACATTTCGGTAAAACATCACATGGAAAATCGGCTACAACCAACCAGATTGTTAAATTCTGCATCCTGCTTGTTGTTGAATTGTGCAGAAAGGCCACATTGTATTAATTTCTTTTTCGCATAGTCAATATTTTTTCAGCACATTTTGTATCAACTGATAACTTTGAATCTTTGCGTCTTTCATCAAATCATGCTTTGAATTTGCACATGAATAACTAAAAGCGCCATGACATTACGCATTTCCTTCATTTTAGCCATTAAACTTACTTATGTATCCGGTGTTAATTTATCATTTCTTGTATATTCATCTTAGTTAGGAAGGGTGGCTTTGGTCATCCTAAATTTTGTGTGGGTTCTTTTTTCAGTCCTGGCTAGCTTTGCGAAACAATAATTATTATACTCCTTGATCTGCACATGCCCAATTTCCTTATACCGTATAGTGTCCGATTCTAGAATAGTAGCCTTTCTGCTCCGCTAAGATGTTGAAGCACGGCGACATTTTTAACTCATGTTTAATATTGACAGAACTAAGCATTAGGTAGAGAAAGGGTTGCTTGATTGCCATTCATGTCATAGACAAAATGTTAAATTCCCTCTCTCCAATTCCTTACCATGAACCTGACGCTTTATTGACCTGTTTTTAGCTTGTAGATGTTCTGCAACTATATACAAAAGCTGAGATAAACTGAGAATGGGGTAAAAAAAATCCGACTCTTCCTGCTCGCAGGTGGTGCCCGCTATGGCATGGGTGGCTTTACCGCAGCCGCCGAGCCTTCATATTCTGAAGATAACAAGCAGCTCGAATCCAAGAAGAAAACTAATTTAGTTCAGCCAACACTCCTATTTTTTGTGCATCTTTGTTCCAACTTTGCATTGACGCCATGTCCACTTGGACAATGTTCATATGTTACTTTGATTTCCGCCCATTCTGAAATCTTTGTAGGAATAGACTAAATAGGCTACGCCCTTACATTCTTTGTGGAGAAGTTGTTCAGCCAGTCTATTGCCATTGATTTGTGTCATCCTAAAGTTTGAATTCAAAATTTTATACCCACAAAATTTGATATGGTTTGATTGAGACGTGCGACGTGCGTTGCACGTACACACTTACTAGTTTAATTAATCCAAGATCCTGCTAGCTATCGCCGTCGTGCATGCATGGTGAAAAGCAACAATGGTTTTAATTTATACTCCATCCGTTCTAGAATATAAGGTGTATTAATTTCCATGCAAGTCAATCATTTGAATATTTGATCAAGATTATAGAATAAAATAACAACATCTGTAATATCTAATAGATAAAATATGAACTACTTTTCATGATGGATGAAATAATAAAAATTTCGTATTGTGGATACTAATATATTTTTCAAAAAACTTGGTCAAACATGCACTGTTTGGCTTTTTAAAAACCAAATAGTAGTACACCTTACATAAAGAAACGGAGGAGTACAAAGTAGTAATGACAAGCTACTTAGATTTAAAAAAAAAGGAAAAATGACAAGCTGCTTAAATTACTGCTAGCTAGCTAGCACTGTTGTCACCGTCACCGTTGACATGCTCCCCTTGATCCGGATTTCTTGCATCTGAAAATGACTGATTGGATTTAACTAGCACTACTATATCGCAGCAACCGTGGAGGCGGGGAGCCATATGCCCATGCATACTGCCATACAGCATCATGTACCCTTGCATCAATGTAGGTTACCGGACTGATCACCGATTATCAGCTCGCACGGCACACGCGACGATAGCCCACACTTGCCTGAGAGAGCATGCTATATTGCTGGCTAGCTTTAGTGGCTAGTAGATATTAACAATAGCCTATTTTATCTTGAAGCCATTTCCACTTAGTATAAGACGCACCCAACCTAAAAAGCTTATCCTGGGTTGCACTTTAGAGGGCTAGCACGTTGAGGGCAGCATGAATACATGCACATACGTCCATTCCGTGACCTAACCACCACCCAGGTTAATGATCAAATCCAGGGCACATGCAGCTACAACGTAGAGCATGCACTAGCACGTGGAGCCCTTGCCGGACTAGCTAGTATATATAGCTGTTAATTAACCTATATATTCATGCTGCCGTATATAGCTGTTAATTTTGCCACACTTGCCCTTGCCGGCCTCGGTTGGGAGAGCACACGCCGTACCCAACACCAAGAATAGTTATCGGTTAACCTATATCTGTCTCTCCCACTATCTGGCCCGACTAATTAACAGTTGTTGTACCTGCCATCTCAATGATCATCTCACTAAGCTAATTAAGCACCCTTTGGGCTTGGGGAGGAGGCAAACAAGGAACGTCGCCTTTCCGTTCATGGGATCCGACGAGGAACGACGTATAGTTGTTTATCTTAGTTTTCTTGCATGATTGAAGAGAGAAATCTCGCTTGGTCGTCGCGGTGTAGCTAGATCCGGTTCATGCCATCCATGGGATTATATATCCCGGGCCGATATAGATCGTGCGCTAGCTAGATCTGCTCGGCGGCACGACACACGCCTTTCTTTTTCTACCACTACGACGATCCAAGGAGCCACGGTGGTGTGCACGAATTTGTCCCCAAGCAGAGTCATTTTCTGGTGTAACCACTCAAAAGAGGCTTAATACATGCTTTCTTAACACTATCGGGCCATTCCACAGTATAGAGTCGCTGCTGACCCATGTGAAGTTGATATTTTCATAACACCATCATCTCTGAACTGGTTTTTTTTTTTTTTTACTGCAAACAAATGTGCCAATAGGCCACGGGGATTGCTTCCTTCATATCCACCTTCGCTGCAAACGTTCCGATCCATTCGTGATACATAATACGTGTTCCAATATGGCTGATGCGGAACGATCGATCAACTTGTACTTTATCTCACAAAGGTTTTGTTTGCTCATGTTTCGATTACCGCGCTACACACTATACCACAACTGAGTGATGTGTAACCTGAAGGAACCTACCGTTTGCACTGGATTTTT
Organism: Aegilops speltoides; assembly: GCA_021437245.1. Classification (NCBI taxonomy): domain Eukaryota; kingdom Viridiplantae; phylum Streptophyta; class Magnoliopsida; order Poales; family Poaceae; genus Aegilops; species Aegilops speltoides. Next base: position 434,742,441 of record CM038141.1, read on the forward strand.
AAGTTTGATTAACGTTGGTAAAAAATTGGACAGTGTGACATTTACATATGCCAAGATTTGGCTCCTTGCAAAAATGGACCAGCGCTCTCGTCTATGACCAAAAGTTAATATGGATCAGAGGGAGCACTAGTTTTTTTTAGTGAACCACAAACATCCTTATATAAAAGACATGAATATGCACAGTTAAACATCTTGTTTTCCTACAGAACTGCATTTTGTGTTTAACTCTTCTATAGAGTCGAAATATTAAGTCTATTGCATGAGTTATCATGGAGATGGTAAAAAAAATGGAGATTGGGGGTAGAAAGGTCAAAGACAATCAGTGCACATTTTTTTATCTTAAAAATGCAATCTCACTGTCTGGTGGGACCACACAAGCCCACGAGCCCACAACGGCCACTGGCGCCGTTCCACCTCTCATTGGCCACCACACATAAAAAAAGCCCAGAAAACAACACCAAACTGCAGGAGAGAGAAACCCACCCAAGCCAGAGCCAGAGCCCGACGCCGCGTGCACACACCGAGCAGAGAATGGCGCCGGCGCCGATGGCCGGGGACGGCCCGATCGCCGCGGTGGCCCCGCGCACCCCTCCCCCGCCGTCCGCCTCGGCCGAGGCGGCGGCCTCCGGCTCCGGATCCGGCGGCGCCGCGGGGTCGGCGGCCGAGGCGCCCGTGCTGATATTCGTCTACTTCCACAAGGCGATCCGCGCGGAGCTGGACAGGCTGCACGCCGCGGCGGTGCGGCTCGCCACCGAGCACGGCGGGGACGGCCACGCCGCGGCGCTCGACGCGCGCTGCCGCTTCCTCTTCTCCGTCTACAGGCACCACTGCGACGCCGAGGACGCGGTACGGCTCTTTGTTTGTTCATGGCGCGCCCGGAGCCCCTGAGTTCGCTCTCGCGCTCCGATTAGTTTTATTAGCGAATTTGTGACGGATAATTGGGCTACGACGTGTTGGAATGCCGAATTGTGGCTGTGCTGGCGTTTAGGTCCGCTGAATTGCGGGATAAGTTCCGAGGATTTGGGTTGGGTTCGGGGTTCAGAGTGAGGCGTAACACTGCCGTGATCTGAAAATAGACAGAGTTTGTAGGCATGGTGTCATGGTGATATGCTCAAATAATACGGGGCACGCTTGCGATCTTGCATATACTTCACCATGTGATAGTGAACTATTCCCTGCATTCTACATTATCCTTTTTACTGCATTTCCTGGATTTTACTAGCATTTTGTTGCAAACGCCTAGGCACGTCTTAAACTGAACTGTCAAGCCCTGGCCCTTGAGCACCTAATCAGAGGATTCCATCTCAGAGTACATAATTTCTCTTTACATTTGCCATTTGCAAAAGAAAAGGTTCCGTGTTTAATAAATCGTTCACTTGGTATGGGTATGGGCGTTCTAACTGAAAATGAATTTTCCTGGCATTTGCTTCACTTGGTATGGGATGTGCCTGTGATATGTTAATTGTTCAACACATATTTTACGGGGAATGGATGTGCCTGTGATATGTTCATTGTTCAGAGCATGAGCTTTACGGCCTGGTATCATTTACTCTAGACTGACTTCCTATCTTATATTGATATATTTGTGAAATTTTGTAAGCCAACTTAATTTAGTATACGTTCACACTGCAGTGAAAATTTGGAGCTAATATTTGCCTTTGATGATTACAGGTTATCTTTCCAGCACTCGATATTCGAGTCAAGAATGTCGCAGGGACGTATTCCCTTGAGCACAAAAGAGAAAATGATCTCTTTGCCCACCTGTTCTCTCTATTAAAGCTTGATGTACATAGCGATGATGGTGTCCGGAGGGAGATTGCATCCTGTGCTGGAGCAATTCGAACATTTATAACTCAACATATGTTCAAGGAAGAAGAACAGGTTTTTCCATTTCCCTGATTAGTATGTTCTGCTATTTGTATGCTGTTTGTTTAAATGACACTCAAAAGCGATTTCATTTCTCTGTCAGGCAGCAGTATGAGATATGTTGTCATAGTTGTAATTGCCTAACTGGATGTGGTATCAAGCTTTTTCATATTAGGAAGTTTTGAGTTGTTGAATCAAACTAACAAGTTGTAATGAAAGTAATTAAAGTCATATGCGGGGTAGTGGGACCTTGGGATGTACTTTTGCCTCAAGGTCTTTAACACTGAGAAGACGTTATGTAAGAGTAGAAGCAATAACATACAGATCTAGATACAGCTGCTGGTCAGTTATATGCACTCATTTTTCAGGCAGTTTTATGCACTTATGCCATTTGGCTCCCTTTAGTCGCTCCTGCAGCGTCTGTAGTAAAGTAGTTCTCCTACTGTCTATGGTCTACTCAAATCTACATTTATGAACAGTATAGTGAACTACAGGGCAAATATGAAGTAACACCATTTCGTACACAGCGGTAGAAGGTTAGGCACACATTGGAAGATGTTTCTAAGCACTGTCTTCCTGCTGATTGACAATCTCCTCTGTATCCACCATTATGCTCTAATATATCACGTCACTGGGTACGCAGTATGCTGGTATACAAAACCTAAACGCTGATTCCAAGTTTGTATGCAACTTGTGGTCTGCTGAAAAGACTACATAATCAGGAAGCCACCTATTTGAGTACTATAGTATCTCTAGAATGTCTTTATTGGCATGCTCACTAGTTATCGTGCCCTGTATATGAGATAGATTTTTTGCATTCTGTGCTCCCTGTGCATGCTTATTGTCCAATACCTTACTACACAACAGTGTAAAGACATGTGCTGGTAAAGCATAGAAGCTTTGATTAAACTGCTTTTTACATCTCAGAGAGCTCAATGGTGAACCTAACTGTAGAAATGAAAGTTCACAACGAGAACTTTCTCTTGGACTCTTACAAATGATGCATATAATCTTTTATTATATGATGACAAGTGTCCTCCTCTGTCAGTATTTGTTCCTTTCAGCATAGTGCATACAGTTTTGGCGTCTAATCATCCATGGATGTCTCAGGTCTTCCCGTTGCTTATCACAAAGTTTTCATATGAAGAGCAAGCTGATTTAGTCTGGCAGTTCATATGCAACATCCCTGTAAACATGATGGCAGATTTTCTTCCATGGCTTTCATCTTCTGTTTCACCTGATGAGCACCAAGATATTCTTAACTGCTTACATAAAATAGTTCCTCAAGAGAAACTTCTCCAACAGGTCAGGATTAATTATCATGCATCTTCTCCTAATAACAATTTTCTTTATGTTATTTGATTTTAGTCTCAAAATTCGTGTAGGTTGTATTTGCATGGATAGGAGGGAAAGAAGTAACTGTGGCGCACGATTTTGACAATTCTTGTTCAAAAGGCAGTTGTAGATGTGAGGATATCTCTCACCAAACAGACAAGCAAATATGCTCACACGAGTGTTCTAAGATTGGAAAGAGGAAGTATGCAGAATCTATTCATAGTCAGCTTGTAACACATCCTATAGATGAGATATTGTATTGGCACGATGCTATCCGGAAAGAATTGAGTGATATAGCAGAGGAGACAAGAAAGATCCAACAGTCTGGAGATTTCTCCAATGTATCAGCCTTCAATGTGAGGCTTCAGTTTATTGCAGATGTGTGCATCTTCCACAGGTATGTGGCTTTGAATCTCGACTCATGTGCACCTTTGTTTCAGTCTTGATGAATAGCCAACTTCTTGTACAACATGCGCATCATGACAACTAATGAATTATCTCTATTATGTCGTACATGTTTGTACTTCATCAGTTATACATCGTTGCTTACACATAACTTGACAACACAATACTTGTATATAAACAAGTTTAGTGTATATTCATCATTACATATGAATATAGATGCATCCGATAAAATGCCTTGACGTCCTGTGGTGCTTCAGGTGCGCAATTCATGTGAATAACCATGGAGTTGTGAAAAACCGAGATACCATCAAGAACAGTGAATGAGTAGTATTACCAGTATTGTGAATATGTTACTTTCTGTTCTTTGGGGTTTGCATGGTTTTCCTGAAAAGAATTGGGTCTTTATAGATCCCAGTCCTAAGTTTTTACTTTATCCTGTGAAGTGGCCTAATCTCGTATCCTTTGTTTGATCAGTTGTTTTTTTTCTTTTGTTCATCTTCAGTATTGCCGAGGATCAAATTATATTTCCTGCAGTTGATGGTGAAGTGTCCTTTGAGCAGGAGCATGCTGAACAAGAACAGCGGTTTAACAAATTTAGATGTTTAATTGAAGAAATCCAAACAGCTGGAGCTAGATCAACTGCGGTGGATTTTTACTCTGAGTTATGTTCACAGGCTGATCAGATAATGGAGGAAATGGAGAAGCACTTCAACAATGAGGAAACAAAGGTGACCTTTTTAAGAAACAAAAGCTGGCGTAGTAGTTAAGAAACTGGAACCATTTCCCTCTCAATGTGATCAGCGGGGTCTCATCTATAGTTCACCTTCTTATCTAGGTACTTCCTCAAGCTAGGATAAATTTCTCACCAGAGAAACAAAGAGAACTTCTATATAGGAGTCTTTGTGTCATGCCGCTGAAGTTATTGGAGCAGGTTTTACCATGGTTTGTATTAAAGCTGGATGATGCAAATGGACAGTCTTTTCTTCAGAATATGTTCTTGGCAGGTACCTTTTTCAATTTAATAGTTTGTTCTATGCCTCTATACCGCACTAGCTGTATAAAACATCTCCAAATTTGCATGAAACAGCACCTTCCTCTGAAACTGCACTGGTTACTCTTCTCTCCGGCTGGGCATGCAAAGGTCGTTTGAAGGATATATCCAACTCGGGAAAATTCATATGCTTGCCATCAGGAGCACAGGGCTGCCCGTTGGATGGAGATAAGTTAAAAAGTTGTCAGTCATTCTGCCCATGTTCATTGGCCAGCAACGGAACTTTTTCAGTACCTTTGCAGACAGAAAACGGTTCAAGGCCAGTCAAGCGAGGGAATCGTGCAGATTCTATTACGAACAGAAATCACTGCTCACAAACTACTGACATTGAAGAGTCTCGATGTAGCAAGAAACCTTGCCACATTCCTGGGTTAAGAGTGGAAAGTAGCAACTTTGGTGCTGATTTACCTGTGAACTCTTTTCGCTCACTGTCTTCCAGTTATTCTGCACCTTCTTTACACTCAAGTCTTTTTTCATGGGAGACAGACACGACATTTTCCAGCCCAGATAGCATCTCTAGGCCAATTGATGCAATATTCAAATTTCATAAGGCAATTCGCAAAGATTTAGAGTACTTAGATGTTGAATCTGGAAATCTCATTGATGGAGATGAATCTTGCCTTCGCCAGTTCGTCGGAAGATTTCGCCTACTGTGGGGTCTTTACAGAGCACATAGCAATGCTGAAGATGACATTGTCTTCCCTGCTCTTGAATCGAAAGATGCACTACATAATGTCAGTCACTCATACACCCTTGATCACAAACAGGAAGAAGAATTATTTAAAGATATATCAACCATACTGCTTGAGCTTTCACATTTACGTGATGATTCGCCTCACCCCATTGATGAAATTGATGAAGCTGGAAAAGGCCATATTTGTTCATACAGTGAGATTGATTGGTCCAGAAAGCATAATGAACTTTTGACAAAGCTTCAAGGAATGTGCAAGTCTATCCGGTTTACCCTGTCTAATCACGTGCATAGAGAAGAACTTGAGTTGTGGCCACTGTTTGATAAACATTTCTCTGTGGATGACCAAGATAAGATTGTAGGTCGTATAATTGGATCTACAGGAGCTGAGGTTCTGCAGTCAATGATACCTTGGGTTACATCGGCACTTAGTCTAGATGAACAGAACAAGATGATGGATACATGGAAGCAGGCTACGAAGAATACTATGTTTGATGAATGGCTAAACGAATGGTGGAAGAGTTCACCAACTTCATCTGGCCCCTCAAATGAGGCCTCCTCCCTTTCAGAAGGTCTGCTCTGTTCTTTTTACTAGACTGTCCTCTTCAAACTCTTCCACCATGTTTTTGTTCACTATTTTACATATGTATATACTTTCTTCACTTGGTAGTATATTTTCCAAGTCAAATGTTTTATCCATAGGAAAACGAGACCTACACTGTTTGATAAAGCAGATACAAATACGAGAATCATCACTTACACTGGATTTACAAAGAGGAGGATATAACTTGCAATGAGCATCATATGAAATTCTTACTCAAAGTTAAATGCTGTGTTACTTAAGTAAGACATGACAACTATTTTGGCATAAATAATGGTGACCTGGTTGAATATAAAGTTTCAAGCTTGGTGTTTGATAGTTTGCTTGGACAAAGGGAAATATTAGAGAAGATTCCAGTTTAGTGCAAAGAAGGCAGCAAAACTGTATCAATGCATTTCTTTGCAACAACTAAAACTGACAATATGGACCACCTGGTTTCTCTGGGTTATTTCAATGATCAAATGTTGACATGATACAGTCCTTGGTGATGTAAATTTGTGATAAAGGGAAGCAGTCAAGGAATGAAGTTGGACATATCATACGTAAGAGCAACTGGCTAGAAAAACACGCCAGATACTAAAATAGTGGGATGGGGTGTACATTTATGATGAACGAGGAAATAATCTTCTACACCTCTACTGTTTAAGTATAGCATGTTACAGCTTTGAGATTCAGATTTTTATTTCACCGAGCCTTTCTTTTCTTTTGGCCCTGTAGAAATCCAAGAAAACCTTGACCAGAGTGATCAGATGTTTAAGCCTGGTTGGAAGGACATTTTCCGAATGAATCAAAGTGAGCTCGAGGCCGAGATACGAAAGGTTTCTCAAGATTCTACTCTTGATCCAAGGAGGAAAGCATATCTAATCCAAAATCTCATGACGAGGTTTGTCATTTTAAAGTTACAGCAAATAAATTGTAGGGGCTATTGCTGCTGTTTCACCCCAAAGATTTTGCATATTTAATTGGAACGACTGGTTGTATATTTCATACTGTTATTTACATGAATTTCAGTCGCTGGATAGCTGCTCAGCAGAAATCACCACAACCAAGATCAGAAGATCACAATGGATCTACTGTAATACCTGGATGTTTTCCTTCTTATCGAGATCCAGAGAAACAAATATTGGGTTGTGAGCATTACAAAAGAAACTGCAAGCTTGTTGCTGCCTGCTGCAATAAGCTGTTCACATGCAGGTTCTGTCATGATAAAGTTAGTGACCATACAATGGAGAGGTAAACTTAGTACAATCAATGTCATCTGTCTTCTGTGCTGACTGCTTAACACTCTATAATCTCACAGTAGCTGAATGTTCAACGTTCCCTTTTGAACACATGATCCAAATATTACTAAATAAAATGAGATTTGGATAACCTAGTGGTTAATTTGCTCTCATGTAAAGCAGCAAGGCGACATGATTATTTAAGGCGCGTACTCATCATGGCTCTTGGATTATTTTTTCTTCTTTCTCCTTCACCCATGTGTTCCAGAAGTTACATTCACTTGGAAGTAATTGGTTGAAAAGCTTCAAATGGGCTAACATAGGCCTTGTGAACTTCTTATCTTCCCCATTTGTAGCTTTTAATTGCTCTGCCTTAGCCATGTGGTAGTAGTATATAAAAATACATTAGCTACAAAAATACATTACCTTTTCTGTAGTAGCATTGGTTGTTAGAGATATGTTGTGAGATAATTAGCTAAACCGATATTGCTCACATTGTGGTACTGTAATTTTTAGGAAAGCAACTTTGGAGATGATGTGCATGTTATGTATGAAAGTTCAGCCAGTTGGTCCAAATTGCCGAAGTCCTTCTTGCAATGGGCTATCAATGGCAAAATATTATTGCAGTATATGCAAGTTTTTTGATGATGAAAGGTAAACCCTGAACGTGTTTGCTAGGTTTTGGTTTCTCTTGCAGTAATAGTTTTTCCCTTGTGTGTGTGTGTGTGGGCGTGTACATAAATGAATGTTCGCTCCATGATTTGTGTAGTCTTTTGATTTGGATGGTTCTCTCTATCCTCACATATGAAACTAAACTTTGCACTCAACCATGAACATAAGATTGGACATTAATATATCAACATGATATTAGCTAACATGATTCTACCACCTTTCAATTATGTACACAAGTACAAGCCTGTTGGTAGTAGGTTCTGTTTTGTGTTTTGCGTAATGTGTTTTCCATCTCCATAATATATTGCAGATGCCTAACTATGTGAACTTTACAGGAGTGTGTATCATTGCCCTTTTTGCAATTTGTGTCGTCTTGGGGAAGGATTGGGCACCGACTTCTTCCACTGCATGAAATGCAACTGTTGCCTTGGCTTGAAACTGAAAGAACACAAATGTCGGGAAAAGATGCTCGAGATGAATTGTCCAATCTGTTGCGACTTCCTATTCACGTCAAGTGCAGCAGTTAGAGGTCTTCCATGTGGCCATTTCATGCATTCAGCATGCTTTCAGGTATGATAGACTAGTTGCGACCTGAGGCATTTTTTACGTACTCTCTCTGTGAGTCTACTCTGACAATGTCGTCAACTCCAGGCATATACTTGCAGTCACTATACCTGTCCAATCTGCAGCAAATCCTTGGGAGATATGACGGTAAGTTGCGCCACTTGATGCCAAAACTGTTTCTGCATTTCCCTCTGATGATTGCATTCTGTCTCATGAAATTTAGAAATTTCAGAAACTTGTTTTCGAGTTACTAACAATTTCCTCTGTATTGACGCCACATTTCTTTTAAAAGCAAAGCAAACAAATTAACGTGAAGTCCATATATATATCCTCTGTTTCTCTGTAGGTGTACTTTGGAATGCTCGACGGCTTGCTGGCTGCGGAAGAGCTTCCTGAGGAATACCGGAACCGATGCCAGGTACACTATTTCTCTCATTCTGATTTCGTTCTTTCCATTCCATTGACTGAAGGGTTTACGCCGCCGCTCTGCCTGGTTGCTCCAGGATATACTCTGTAACGACTGCGGAAGAAAAGGGCTTTCCCGGTTCCACTGGCTGTATCACAAATGCGGCGCCTGCGGCTCGTACAACACCAGAGTTATAAAGACCGAGGCACCAGATTGTTCCACGCCGAACTAACAGGCGAGTCGTTTTCTGTTTTATCCTTCTGCTCGATTCGTTTGGAAATTCGCCTCTGTAATATGTCTCGATTGCATATCTATAGCTGTGATGCTTAATAAAGTCGGTTGGGAGCGTGGAGGTCACTTCTGGTTAGCAACGCAGCTTAAGCTATAGCAAAACGCTAAATAGTTCTATGTTACAGCCGTGCGGCCCCGTCTCTAGGATAATGCGTTGGAACAGTGCAAGAACTGGCGGCGTGAATAGAATAGAACCGAGGCCGCTTGCCACTGCCACGTTCCCCTCTCCGCTCCAATTGGCCACTTCGGCTTTGCGTCTGGTGGGGCACTGCCACTGCCAGGGTGCTACGGGTGCACACCGAACGCCGCGCGCGGTACGGTCACGGGCACGGGCACGGCAACATCCTCTCGTCTAGCGCGGCTCCCATGCTCTCGTCTCGTCCATGTGAATGAAGCACGGCCAGCGGCCCCGGCGATCTCCTCGTGGTAGGACCTGGGCAAAATTCACCATTTCTGATATTTTTTTTAGAAAGTTCTGGACGGAAAGCCACAAATAAAAAATATATATTTAAATTTGGAACGAAAAATGGCCGGAATTTGCTCAAATTTCTAAATTATTAAGTATAGAACGAAACTATGTCACAGAATCATACAGTATTTAATTGGCGGCGATTAATAGCAGACTGAATGCATCAAGCTCCTGGACCAGGTCAACGCTCGATCAGCGCGCCGATCCAGAGTGCCACCGCGCGCTCCACGTCGCCGGCGGCGACGCCGTCCAGGGCCTGCCCGGCCACGGCGCGCGCCACGCCTAGCCGCCTCCTTCCGTACTTCTGCGGCAGCCGCCCCGCCGTGCGGATCGTCGCGGCGAACGGCCTGTAGTCGGAGTCACAGAGCTGTGCGCACATCGAGTCCATGCACTCCGTGGACAGGTCGAGGGCGAGGCCTCGCAACGGGTTCGCGCCTGAGGCCTTGGGTCTGCTGCTGCTTTTTTTTTTTTTTGAACTAGTAAATGTGCATGTGCAACGCACGTATAATTATAAAAAAAAAAATCCTCCATCATCCTAGTTAGCTTACAGTTATTTCAAATCTTAATTTGTACTACATACCGCTTTTGCATATATAGTTTTTTCATGAGCATCATGTCTCGGTGGACCTCTCAACCATACAGACTTCAAAAAAACACATTACATACCTTAGTCAATTTCATCCCACAGATTGATACTTAAGTAACACACATACAAACAACAACATCATCTGCTCTGGATCCATATACAACAAAATATTGGCCGTATGCATTATTACGATGCAGAGGTGAAGCGAACCCTTTTCGAAAGAAAAAAATACAATAAAAATATGAAAGTAAGTTAGACATTGACTCATTGAGCATATTTCACCTACTATAGACACTCGAGCATATGAAACGGCTCACGTGACTTTGCAGAATAAAATCTATGAGATGGTCTGGAAGGTCTACTAATGTACCCAAAAAATATGTTGTAGCTAGAAAATATAAACATAACTTGTCAATGGAGCAGTGTCCATGTCATTCTAGTTAGAAATCCAAACTTGCCAAGCATTGGTATTTTCAAGCAATCATGTACGCTCAATGCATACCTGAAGTAATGAACAAAGATTTAGAACCAAATCCTGTTGGACAGAATGCAAACACCGTAATACAATTCACGCAAGCATCAACACCAACACAAACTTTTCTCTTGTTCTTCGATCCCATTTTAATGTACCTCGATATCACGACATCTTCACCTCCGCCGACAATAGTCAACATGAGTTTATTCAGTGACCATGAGCCCATGTATTTTTATAACAAAAAAACATAGAAGCAATTTTAATGGAACTGTATATATTTTATATACAACATGGGCAAGTTGACTGAACACTGTTAAGAAAAAACTTCCTGCCAACTACAGATTGTTCAGACACAAGAGCAGAACATCTAGTCTTCACCTTTGATGGCAACACACCTTTGAGAATCTGATTATGTAGAACAGAGTATACACAATAGGAAAATGATCACAATTATATCTCCTGCAATGTAACAGCAATGCGTACGCATCTATTCCTCCCAAATCACAGTATCTTAATTTCAGAAACTAATGACCAGTCCAAAAAAGACATACAAATTATCAGAAAGTCATCATCAAACCGGCAATCAGATCGAAGGGAGAAACGAATTGGTCATGCATCAGACCCTCATTAGAGAAAAGAAAATACAAAAAATCAAAAGAAAATTTATTAAGCGGTCAGTCCTAAATGGTAAGCTTAAGCTAAAAGAATAAAAGAAAAGAGGAGGGATAATTACTTCAATGTTTGCACTTCATAGTGCCGCTAACATCACCATTCTCAAATTGGTACAGCAGCAACATCAAACTAACTATTGCCATGTAATTTTTTTTTTGAGAAGAGAATCAAAATAACCTAGATCTGATGCTTATACAAGTTTCAATTAAAAAAATGCTTGAACAGGTACACAAACTGAAAATATTTTGACTACCTACATAACGAAAATTGTGGGATTTCACATCAAACTCATAATATATAGTAGCGAATACATCTGCCTAGATAACAAGATTGGAGGATTTCACATCAACTTACCGTAGTACTACCACAAGCAGCTCCTGAAACAATACACTTCAGAATCAAACAATAATGTTTAGTTTGCAAAGCACAGTCCATTGAATAGTCATGAAGAGTAGATTGCATCAACAAGCATAACTTGAAATGCTGAATTACTAAAATAATCAAACTCAGGAAGCAATGCAAGGGTACAGGTTAACTCACTGTATGGCCATAGATCATATTGACTTCAGCAACGTCTTGTGCACAATACCCTGACTAACATGGTCAATACAATAATCATCTACCAAATATTTTGGGGTTGGAAGTTAAACAGTTCAAAAGCATACCAACTCATCTGCTCAAAAATCGATTAAACAAAGAGAGCTGCCACACAAACGATGGGCCGTGCCCGATTTCTACACGACAATATATAGCAACCGTCGATCACCTCAGTTCACGTGGGCCGCAGCCATTGATCACAAGGTCATGTGTAAATCGTCCTGCGCAAAGGGTCGCGTGCACAGTAATTTTGTTAAAAAAAATAACCCTCTGCATTCACAATAGTCAATAGTTAATTAACTATAAAAGCACCGTAGGCGAGGACCTGTAATTTTGCACGGGATGCAAAATTGCTGCTTAGCCTCCTCATCCATGCCCTGAGTATCCTTTTCTCCATTCTACACACGCTGCATAATTTTTTTGGGGGGCATTGACTAACAAAGATTATATAACAAAGAATGGTAGAAGAAAACAGTACACGGACTGTACGTAGTAGACATATAAAAAAAGCAAGGACAGAGATAAGATGGGCAATTGAACATGAAAAGATGAGAGGAGTTGCTGCAGGTGGGTGTACGTGCAGAGATAAGATGTGCAACTGAACATAGAGAAAGAAGGCTTCAGCGGTGGTGGAAATCACCTGCCGTTTTCATCGCCTCCTGGTTGTCCACTCCTTGATGTTCAGTTTGTGTGGATCATCCCGGGCTTCCTGGGTGACCCTCGGTCGCGGCACCGGGCCTCGATGACGTGCGACAGGCTGCTAGCGGCGGAGCTGGCGACGCAGGGCGCGATGGCGCTGCGCGGGGACCCGACGACGCTCGACTTCATGCTGCTCTCGCCATCTTCTGCTCCCCGGCGCTCGAGCGACTCCACCTCTGGCTGGTCTCGCCGTGGGGCCACCCGCTGCTCTCCTCGGCCTCATGAATCGTGGGGCGCCCGCCTCCTCCTCCTGACCTCCTCCAACCACCTCCATCTCCACCCGGAAGAGATCGCCGAGCGGAACGCCTTCATTGCGGCGCGCTTCACTACCTACTTCCCCGCCGTTTCCGACCTCGCCGTCTACTGCTGCAACCCCTCCACGCTCGCCAGCCTCGCGCCCTGCTGGCGGGCCAAGCTCCACAACGTCGATCTTCCCGGCGGCGCTAATCTCGAGCCGCTGCTCCAGGCCTGCCCCGCAATCACTGCGCTCGACCTCTCCAGGTTCTACTGCTGGACGGAGGATGTCATGTCAGTGCTCGATGCACACCCAACAGCCGTCGCCAGGCTCAGGGATCCCGAGCTCGCCCTTGCCGGCGCCTCCAATGGCTTCGACGCCACCGAGCTCGGGGCCATCACGGCCGCGTGCCCGAGCCCCTGGTGTCCATGTCGTCCTGCAGTGTGGGAACGCAGAGAGGGAGAGATTAGTGAGAAGAGGAGAGAAAGGAAGGAAGGCGTTGGGTGCGGCTGGCCGACAGAGGAGATCGTCGGCGGCTTGCAGGAGCGCGGGCGCGACCAGATGCAGGGTTGACTCGGCGTGGACCGGAAACGCGCGGAAGGAGGGGAAAGGAGGTTTCTCGATCCAGGGGGAGAAAGAGGACGGGGCCGCTGGGATCGGGAACGCGGAGACGCACGATTCCCGTGTAACCTCCCCCTGCAGGTGGGTCGAAGAGGCACGATTCCTGTCTAATCAACGCGAAAATCAAGGAGCTGTGGCGGGGCCGCTGGGATCGGGGACGCGGAGCGCTAGAACGATAGCCAGACCACGCGTCTGCTAGGCAGAACATTTCATCCCAGACGTTGATTCGGATGGCGGGTTATTGATATAATATGGACAGTAGGATGTGTTTAGGTAGATTAGATCTGACGGTGCTAGTTATCCTGTGTACAATTTGTTGTGTGGCTTTGTAAGAATTCATGTTTGCTTTTTTAGTAGTAGTATAGAAGAGCGCAGGAGAGCTGCGATTTCATTAAGCGGAAGAGCGGCCGGAGCCAACCGTACAAAGAGCCGGCCACAAGAGCAGCGGCAAAGAAAGAAGAGACAAAAAAAGAAAGCGTTAAGCGACTACTCCCAGCACAGATGCCGGCCTCCGGCCAGCGCCCATTGCCTAACTTCATCGAGCAGCTGATCCAGCACCTGGCAGACCGGGTGCTCCCTGAAGATACGGCCATTTCGTTCCCTCCAGATGAACCAAAGGACCATCAGCGCCATCGACTTGCTGCGTTTGGCCAAGGACGCATCTGCCGAGAGATTAGAGAGCCACTCGTGGAGAGACGTCCAACGAGGCCAAGAGGCAGGAAGAAATCCAGGCAAGCGGAAGCGATCGGCGACTCGCGCCCAGAGTTGTTGCGACCAGCGGCAGGTGATCAGGAGATGCTCGGCGCTCTTCAAGTTTCGGCGACAGAGCGGGCAGAAGTAGGAGTTCGGCCACTGCCTGGCAAGCAAGCGGTCAGCAGTAAGGATCCTATTCTGGCCAAAGAGCCAGGCGAAAAGGCGGCATTTCACCGGTGCCCAAGCCTGCCAAACCGAGGCCCATAGCGGTGAGACTGTAGATCCAAGAAACTGAGTCATGTAGGCAGACGCCACCGTGAAGCAGCCACTCTCATTGGGCTTCCATGAGAAAGCATCACACTCATCAAGCCGTAGCGCTACCCGGCTGATCGCGACCATAGGCTTACGAATGCAGGCAGGGTGTGCGTAGTGATCCGTCCCCGAAGATCGGACACCCAGCGCCTGCCCTGCAGCGCCTCCCGGACCGAACGATTCTTGCGCCTGGAGACTGCGAAGAGTTCGGGCGCCATGGTGAATGGCGCGCAACCGTCGAGCCAGCTATCATACCAGAAGCGAGCACGCTCCCCACAGCCGATGATCACACGTGTTGCTGCTGCAAAGATGGCTCTGTCAGCGATCGTGCATGGCATCGGGAGGCTGATCCAAGGCTTGGTCGGGGAGACACGCTCCTGCCACAACCAACGCAGGCGCATGGCGGCACCAAAACGCACTAGGTCGATCGCACTGAGGCCGCCGAGCTGGCGCGGCCGACAGATAATCCCCCATGCGACCTTGCAGTGGCCGCCGTGACAGGACTCCTCACCCTTCCAGAGCCATGCATGGTGTCTGCTGCTGTTGTTGCCGGAGCTTCTCGTGGTCAGGGTGGCGAGCAGAGACTCAGACGTCCTCAGGAGGAAGGCCTCCTTGGAGTTTTGTAGACCGGATGAGCAGACGTTTGTTAGCAACAAGCCGACGGTCGATGTGACCTCTCCAGGCCCAGGGTGCGCCGACTTGCTGCTCTGCACTGCCGGTGCACGCCATGCTGGCCAGAGTTAGGCTCGGCGCGCCTGGCACTTCTCTCAATGGTCGCATCTGGAGCGGTGCATGGTGGCGTCTGCCTTCGAATTGAGCCTCTCTTTTTTCTTTTGAATTGAGCCTTTGTTCCAATGGTTGAGGACATGAATGAAAGAGTCAGCATGCAAGCCAGGACTGCGTTACTCTATTTGAACTATGCATTTTAATTACGAATATGCTGTCAGGTGTAACATAGTGTGTGTTGTGGCCGAGAACAGAAGAGCTTGGGCGCTGGGCGGACGGCAGGATTGTGCGTTGAGCAGTGCACCGGAACCGGAAGTGCCCTCGGCTAGGAGGAATCTCATCGATAGGTCACACTCCTTCCGCATTGCCAGTATGCAACGTGTGCATCGGGTCGGGCGCTCCTGTAGCCGGTGATCCACACGCCATCATCGGGCACGCCACCGTGTCGCATCCTCGCTGGGCGCGCTACGGCCGCTGGTGCCTTCCATCCCCGGGGATCACGGGCTGGCACGCGGCCAGTTCGCCAACGCATGGACGATCGGAGCAGCGCCCATGCATGCTCTCGTCTGCCACATCCTGCGCCAGCAGCTCGCACGCCACCAACAGCAACGCCTCTTCTTGCCAGCTGCACACTGAAGAGACACACTTCATTAACCAAACAAAGTATCAACCCAATGTTTTATGTCTAGCGCTCGGCAGCCTGCAAAACGCTGGCACGTTTTAGTATGAACGTAAATGGTGTCGTCCCACGAATTTGTGCCCCTTAAGCTTCATCGAACAATGTTTGAACGTAAATGGCCTGCTCTTGGTTCTGTGGTACTAGCACGGCAGCGTGTCTGGGCTATACAACCTGATGAGTGATGATTATCAAGTTTTAAAATTGAGTGAATCAAATGTAATGACCAACTTGTAGAGTCACAAGAAGCAAAACTTGCGATCTCTATGGTCTACGAGCCCGGTGACCACATTCTCTCCACTTGTGCAATCGCACTGCAATACCTCATGATGGAGTCGGAGATGGTGTACCACCCATGGGCTAGCGACTTCACGTTGCACTCACGGATCATGTGCAAATCGTAGGGCGTGAAGTGCCTTTGCTCGTGAAATGAAGCATGCGCATTTAGCAAAAAGGTCGAGCCCCTTGCCTCGTGCCTACAAAGTCCGCAGATACGATCTTTCATGCAGTAGCAGAGCTACATCACTAAGTCTGGGCGGGCCACTAGAAAGAAAGCCCACAATCTGCACTCACGGCCCATTATACTCTCAATATCTCACAACATTTTCCATGGACTAGACGGGCTGGCCCTTTTCGATAACACATAGCTCCGCCAGTGCTTTCATGCATCGCACAACAATTCATCCTCCATCATCGAGTACCCCCGTCATCGTGCTTACTCTAGGAAACAACGAGAAGGTGGAAAAAAAAAGCTCAATGTCATTTGATCGAACACCTGCCGGTTGTGCTGTCTGCCATGGACGACATCAGCAAGGGGCAGAGGGTACCTAGATGCGAACGGATTCGGGGTGGACGGCAGCGTAGGCCAAGGCGGGCATGCATGTGAGTGGGGGCTGCGGACGTATGGCATTACCTGGGCGATGGCAGAGTGGTACAGCGGCAGCGTATTTCAAGGCAGGCTGGTGCGTGGGTTGGGGTTGTGGATATCCGGCAATGCCTGGGCGGCGGCCGAAGAGGTACAAAAGCGGATACGGACAAGGAGGATGTTGAGGCAGAGGGGGGGGGGGGGGCTGGGAGGGTTTTTTTGGTGTGTGAGGGTGTCTATCAAGTCTTCAGTATCAAGTGTTGCATTCAAGCTACATAGATCCAGAGAACACAATTATTTTTTTTTTGACCAAACCAAACAAAAAGCATCTAAATTTATGTCTCTTATAAATATGAAAGTTGCATGCATACTGTTGAATAATTTAGAATAAAACTGAGAGTAGAGGAGACAAAACGTAGCGATAATTGCAGCCGATCACGCTGGTTTAATGTTGTGAAAGTTTCTCTGCCCAACAAAATATAAGTAGCCTTTTTAAAGAAACAAAATATAAGTATCACAATTCACAAAACATAGCTGACCGGAGAATCTAGAAAGATAAAAAATGCACGTTTGAGAAGAAAAAAGAATTTAACAATGTCTAGGCCTTGTGGTCCTCGGCGGCGGCTTGCAACTGCTGCATCTACCGCTCCTCCTTCCTATCCGCCAGCATCTGCAGGTGGCGCCTTTGCCCTTCCTCCGCCATCTCGTGCAGCTGAGAGCATCTCCAACAAGCCGCTATATAGAGCAGCAGCAAAAAGCGTTAAGCAGCAGCAGGCTGCTAGTTTCTTTCTGCCGCCGTCTGTTGGCTCCAAAGAATGCGCTTATAATGCATGCAGCGCAGCTCCAAAGAGGAGCAAAAAATACAGCAGCGTCGCACAAACCACATATACATTTGCAAGAAGATGAGCAAAAATGATCAAACAAACAAAATAAAAATCAATAACAAATAGTTTAAAATAAATCATTACAACACAAACAAATAGTTTATCGTTCAGTACAACAACAAATAGTTCAAATAAATTGTTACAACACAACAAATAGTTCATGCTCTTTGCCGTCCATGCCATGCCCACCACTCTTCAATTAGATCTTTCTGAAGTTCATTGTGCGTTATGGACGCCGAATGGCATGATAGGAGGCAACAAAACGGGCTACCCTTTCAGCCCTCCGCCGACTCGCATGAGGATGTCCCAAGAGCTCATACTGTGAGTAGTCTAAATCTTGGCCACACTCATTCTCGATGATCATGTTGTGCATGATCACACAAGCGTGCATGATGTACCAAAGCATTTGTTGATCCCAAAATCTTGCCGGTCCTCTCACAATAGCAAATTGGGCTTGCAAAATCCCAAATGCTCTCTCCACATCTTTTCTAGCCGCCGCCTGAGCATTGTGGAAATCAAGATTTTTCTTACCTTTCGGTTTTTTCAACGGCTTCACGAAGGTTTGCCACTTTGGATAGATGCCATCCGCTAGATAATAGCCATTGTTGTACGTATGGCCATTTGCTACAATCTGCACAGGTGGCAACTCACCGTTTGCAATCTTATTCATCAGTGGTGACCGGTTGAGAACATTGATATCATTCAAAGATCCGGGCATTCCAAAGAATGCATGTCAAATCAAGTCTCTGATCGGCCACCGCTTCAAGGATTATAGTGGAACCCTTTTTTGGTCGTGGAATTGCCCATGCCATGCCTTTGGACAATTCTTCCAACTCCAATGCATGCAATCTATTGAGCCAAGCATGCCAGAAAGCCGCGCTTTGTTCATCGCCAATAGCCTTGCGGCGTCTTCAGCGATGGGAGCTCTCAAATACTCCTCGCCAAACACTTGCACAATTCCCATCGCAAAGCGCTTGACACACATGATGGCTTGGCTCTCACCCATAGCCAAATGATCATCAACTAGATCAGCCGGGATACCGTATGCCAACATACATAAGCGGTTGTCACCTTCGAAAAAGTGCTATGCCCGAGCTCTCCGGCGGCATTCCTCCTTCTTTGGAAAAACCGGTCATGGCTCGCTAGTTTCTCGCAATGTGCCCGAACAACTCGGTGCTCATCCTAAACCGCGACGAAAATACGACTCGAGTGCGTGGGATTCTCCACGAAATAGTTCTTCATCAATCATTATGGGCATCAATCCTATCTCTCCAAATTTTCTCCCGACCCATAACCGAACCACCGTGCTTCGGTTTTTATTGATATGCATAGCTACGATCATTGCAAGATCCTCCTCCTCTTCCATATCAAATTCTTCTTGGAAGAATCATCTGACGAACTCATCTACAATGTTCAATACTATACTATAAAACTACAATTCAAAACATGCACCAAATTCATGAAGTTTGAGCAATACATACCTTGTAGGCGTTTTGTCAAACACCTTGCTTGGTATGGCTGTGTGGCCTTCGGGCCGTGTTCTCGGACGACGGAGGCGCTGCTGGCGCCAGTACTAGGAGGATGGGCGGAGCGCTGGCGCCTGAGGATAGGCCGGGAAGCTCGAGACGGTCGCCGGGGCGCTGGCGGGTGGCGGCGTGGCCGGTCGAAGCGGAAGCCGAGAGAAAGAGCGGGCGCGAAGGCCGAGTGTGCCATGTGTGTGTAGTGGGCGCCAAATACGCCGCTGGTAAGTGTTTTTTTGCGCGCCTAACCCGTTTTAGCAGCAGCGCCGTTTTCTTGCGCCATTGAAGCGCGCTGACTGACAGCGTTCGCGACGCTTAAAACGCTTATTTTTTGGCGCGGCGCTAGTTTAAGCATGCATTGTTGGAGATGCTCTGATACTTGGTGGCCACGTACACGGTCGTGACCACACCGATGAAGCCGGCGGTCCTCAGCACCGAAAGAATCGACGGCATCATCATACGCCTCGGCATCGCAAAAGAGATCGATCGGCAATCGAGTTGAGGAGAGGCGGACGGACGGATCTATGCACGCACGGGACGAGACTGGGTTCAATATATTTCAGATGAAAAAAAGGATTCGGGGGAGTCCGATTAGGACGGGTAGAGGGGCTGGATTCCTTTCCTTTCCTGACTGAAAGCGTGTTAGGGTCCGGATTCCTAAACCCGCCTGCGTCGCCGCCGGCAGAGTCGCCGTCGGCGGTGGTGGCAGAGTCGGCGCCGGTGGGAACGCCGGCCGGCTCTGCAAATGTCACCGCAAACATCGAAACGAAACCTCTTCATCACAACTCCTCGTCTCCTCCTATGTCCTATACCAAATTACCAATACCACTACCACCAGAGAACATTCCTTTGCTGTTACAAGTTCACGGCGGCCGCTCTGAGCATGTCGAGCCCGAGCTCGTGCGCCAGCTCCTGCACCAGGTCGCGCTCGATCAGCGCGCCGATCCGGAACGCCTCGCGCGCCACGCCGGCCGCCGCCGCGCGCTCCACGTCGCCGGCTGCGAGGTCGCCCAGGTCCTGCCCCGCCATGCCGCGGTGCCTCGCCGCCTCCTTCCGCACCTCCGCGGCCAGCCGCTGCTCTGTGCGGACCGTCGCGGCGAGCATCGTGAACGGCGTGTAGCCGGAGTCGCAGAGCTCGGCGCACATCGAGTCCAGGCACTCCGTGACCAGGTCGGACGCGAGGCGCCGCAGCGGGTTCGCTCCTGATGCCTTGGGTCTGCTGTTGTTGTTGCCGGAGCTTCTCGGGGTCAGGGCGGCGAGCACAGACTCGGATGTCCTCAGGAGGAATGCCTCCCTGGAATGGTGTAGGCCGGAGGAGCAGGTGCTTGTCAGCAGCAGGTCGACAGTCGATGTGACCTCTCCATGCCCAAGGCGCGCCGACTTGCTGCCATGCACCGCCGGCGCAGGCCGGTGCGCGCCATGCTGGCCAGAGTTAGGCTCGGCTCGCCTGGCATTTCTCTCGGTGGTCGCGTCTCGAGCGCTAGATGGCGGCGCACAAGTCTGTGACAGGCGTCTGTCTTCGAGCTGAGCCTCTGTTCAATGGGTGGGAACATGAATGATAGAGTCAGCATGCAAGCCAAGATAGTGCTACTCAGTCTACTATTTGAACTATGCATTTCACGAAAATATGCTGACAGAAGGGTAAGGATAGTAGCTTTACAGTTTGTTGGCCAAAAATTTTGTCAGTTGGCCCAAACAGTACAAAGGAAGTGCAGAAAGAAACTAGAAAATGCTCAAAATGAAGACTTCTGTTGATTACCTTTAGTGTAGTTTGAGTTCCCAGAAGTGCAGTTCTCATCTGCATATGTAGGCCGGAGTCTTCCTCGTTGTCGGTCGCCCCCAGGTACAGATCGAGATGCATCATTAGCTTTCCCGTTGGCCTGCAGATGGTAGCGACCAAGGAGTTGTCATCAGATAAACAGAATGCTTGATGTTATGGTGATCTATATAGGAATAGTAACCTCGGCAATATTGACATACATGGTGGAGCACAGGGAAGAGCAAAATTTACTAACCTCGGGCTTTTTATGAGTTTCACGCAGCTCGATGGAATTAGGAAGCTCTCCGAAGACATGCATCAGACTGTCTAGCTCCCGCAGAAGTTCCTCGCTCGACGATCTTTGCAGGACAGGAAAATCGCTCGCCTTCTCAGACCATGAAGCGGTTACTCTGCCTCGGCTTCCAGGAATATCTCTGTTCTTCAACTCGTCTCGATTAAACCAGACTGATTCTGCATCGTCCATGCTTGATGTGCCTCGTAATTTTTCCCTGAAAACCGATTCCCTTTCTGAAGAAATATTTTGACAGTCCCTATGAGAGTTCCTTTTAGGACCATTTGCAGATCCCAGAACAGCACTAGTGTTTTTGCCGAGCATAGAAGTAGGGGTAGCCTTCATCGGTGAGCTGAAAGTGAAAGAAACAATGTCCGAGTCGTTACACCTGGAAGCATTGCGCGGCTCTACCGGTCTCAGCAGGTCATTCCTAACATGGATTGGGCTGGCAGTCTTGACTTCGCTAACCAACCCTCGCCTTTTGCAATTATCATATCTTTCTCCATAGCCTTTGGTGATGCAGTCCTTGGCTTCGGTTTGTTAGAGCTATCGCTCCTTAGGCCACTGGTTCGATGACCTTTTGTGCTCAGGTTCTTGTTCTGCGCACTACCACGTGGCAGGCGAATTTCATCCATTACTTTTCCTTTGGACCTCAAAGATGTACTGCTGTTCATACTTTTGTTTAAAGAAACAAAATCCTTCCCTCTGCTCGCCACATATTGCTCCCCACTTCTATGTTTCTGCCTCTGAATCATATGTTGTGGATCTTCTGTTCTAGAAACTGTAGGCAATGCGTTCTGCTTCAGGTTGTTCTGCTTGAGAGGGCCAGAAACAACATTCCCACGGGATACGCTCCTCGGCTGAACTTTTCGGACATCTTGATATGTATCAGCGGTAGCATTGCAGATCATCGCATCACTCTCCTTAACTCTAGCCTTCTCGCTCGAGTTGCTTACAGGCAAAACCTTAATGTTTCCTCCAGGTTGCCCTTGCCATGGGACATGCTGGTTTGGCTTCCTATCAGCAGCAATCTTCTTGCAGTTCTCTTCAGACCACTGTCTGGGAGCAGAATTGTGCAGAGAGGCAGCTCCTACGTTGCCAGCGCCAGACATTGATGCATCAACATCGCCCATTTCTCTTGAGAATTGATCCGTCGAATTGTGTATTGCAGCTGCAGCAGGAGCAGCAGTAGTCGCCACACCATCGCCGTTACATGGATACTCCAAGCGTGCATGTCGCCGAGCTATCTGGCGATTCCTGGACTGCAGACCGGGTTCGAGAACCCTGGCTGCTGCTTCGATCAACCGAGCCTTGTTCCTGCTTGAAATTGACCTTGGGCTCTTAAGAGGTGAAGCAACCTTGTGACTCTGGTGCCTCCCTGACCACAATGCCTGAGAATCTGCACTGAACTTGCCGGCATTGTCATTCCATTCATCCATGACCTGCCCTGGCTTCTGATGCGAGGTGGCCATGCTCCCTGAGCTACCAGGCAAACCTTGAGAACGTTCGTTCCGGTGACCGGCGACCTCGGACTCGGAGGAGTCAGTGGCTCTGGCTGACTTTTCATGGCTGACAGCCGGCATTGAGCTGAGGCCCATTAGCCGGGCAACCACACCTGGGGTGCACATCTCACTGGAATTGCAGTCTTGGCTTGGCGGTGGCAAGCGGCTGGTGCCATGGCTTTCGCTTTTACTCCTTGCATAGTCTGCAGAATCAAGCTGGAGGAAAGCAGCATGGATGAGCTAGCAATTTAGCATGCAGATAAACAGATAGGAAAAGGAGATGATGAAAAGTTGTAAAGGAGGCAAGGGAAAGGTGTGCGAAATGCTAGATGCTGAACCTGCACATCTGGGGGAATAATGGGGACTCTTGGGCAACCAGGTACAGATAAAAAGGGAGAACCACTTTGTTTTGGGAATCTCTTGAGAAAGAAATCATGGATGTAAAGTTAACAATTTGGGTGAAATTCGGAGGACTCAATTCATTACAACAGACAACAGCCAACATACTTCCCTTTGTATAAACAGATTGCAAGGAAGGGAAAACATTAAGAAGAAGAAGAAGAAGAAGAAAAAGGAAAGAAAATGCAAAACCAAGAAAGAAAATAAATCTTGGCTTGGTTCGTGAGAACAGGTGGCTTGGGGAAAAGCAAAATGATGTATTGAGGCAAATTGTTTTTGGGGAGAAATCAACTAGAATTCAGAACCAAACTTACTGCACAAATTCAGAACCAAAGTAAAAGGTGGAGGAAATATGTAGCGTACCAGGACAGTCCCTATGAGAGTTCCTTTTAGGACCATTTGCAGATCCCAGAACAGCACTAGTGTTTTTGCCGAGCATAGAAGTAGGGGTAGCCTTCATCGGTGAGCTGAAAGTGAAAGAAACAATGTCCGAGTCGTTACACCTGGAAGCATTGCGCGGCTCTACCGGTCTCAGCAGGTCATTCCTAACATGGATTGGGCTGGCAGTCTTCGGCTTCTCGCTAACCAACCCTGCGCCTTTTGCAATTATCATATCTTTCTCCATAGCCTTTGGTGATGCAGTCCTTGGCTTCGGTTTGTTAGAGCTATCGCTCCTTAGGCCACTGGTTCGATGACCTTTTGTGCTCAGGTTCTTGTTCTGCGCACTACCACGTGGCAGGCGAATTTCATCCATTACTTTTCCTTTGGACCTCAAAGATGTACTGCTGTTCATACTTTTGTTTAAAGAAACAAAATCCTTCCCTCTGCTCGCCACATATTGCTCCCCACTTCTATGTTTCTGCCTCTGAATCATATGTTGTGGATCTTCTGTTCTAGAAACTGTAGGCAATGCGTTCTGCTTCAGGTTGTTCTGCTTGAGAGGGCCAGAAACAACATTCCCACGGGATACGCTCCTCGGCTGAACTTTTCGGACATCTTGATATGTATCAGCGGTAGCATTGCAGATCATCGCATCACTCTCCTTAACTCTAGCCTTCTCGCTCGAGTTGCTTACAGGCAAAACCTTAATGTTTCCTCCAGGTTGCCCTTGCCATGGGACATGCTGGTTTGGCTTCCTATCAGCAGCAATCTTCTTGCAGTTCTCTTCAGACCACTGTCTGGGAGCAGAATTGTGCAGAGAGGCAGCTCCTACGTTGCCAGCGCCAGACATTGATGCATCAACATCGCCCATTTCTCTTGAGAATTGATCCGTCGAATTGTGTATTGCAGCTGCAGCAGGAGCAGCAGTAGTCGCCACACCATCGCCGTTACATGGATACTCCAAGCGTGCATGTCGCCGAGCTATCTGGCGATTCCTGGACTGCAGACCGGGTTCGAGAACCCTGGCTGCTGCTTCGATCAACCGAGCCTTGTTCCTGCTTGAAATTGACCTTGGGCTCTTAAGAGGTGAAGCAACCTTGTGACTCTGGTGCCTCCCTGACCACAATGCCTGAGAATCTGCACTGAACTTGCCGGCATTGTCATTCCATTCATCCATGACCTGCCCTGGCTTCTGATGCGAGGTGGCCATGCTCCCTGAGCTACCAGGCAAACCTTGAGAACGTTCGTTCCGGTGACCGGCGACCTCGGACTCGGAGGAGTCAGTGGCTCTGGCTGACTTTTCATGGCTGACAGCCGGCATTGAGCTGAGGCCCATTAGCCGGGCAACCACACCCGGGGTGCACATCTCACTGGAATTGCAGTCTTGGCTTGGCGGTGGCAAGCGGCTGGTGCCATGGCTTTCGCTTTTACTCCTTGCATAGTCTGCAGAATCAAGCTGGAGGAAAGCAGCATGGATGAGCTAGCAATTTAGCATGCAGATAAACAGATAGGAAAAGGAGATGATGAAAAGTTGTAAAGGAGGCAAGGGAAAGGTGTGCGAAATGCTAGATGCTGAACCTGCACATCTGGGGGAATCATTGGGACTCTTGGGCAACCAGGTACAGATAAAAAGGAGAACCACTTTGTTTTGGGAATCTCTTGAGAAAGAAATCATGGATGTAAAGTTAACAATTTGGGTGAAATTCGGAGGACTCAATTCATTACAACAGACAACAGCCAACATACTTCCCTTTGTATAAACAGATTGCAAGGAAGGAAAACATTAAGAAGAAGAAGAAGAAGAAGAAAAAGGAAAGAAAATGCAAAACCAAGAAAGAAAATAAATCTTGGCTTGGTTCGTGAGAACAGGTGGCTTGGGGAAAAGCAAAATGATGTATTGAGGCAAATTGTTTTTGGGGAGAAATCAACTAGAATTCAGAACCAAACTTACTGCACAAATTCAGAACCAAAGTAAAAGGTGGAGGAAATATGTAGCGTACCAGGAGAGGCCTCTTCTTGGCCACCGGCGTCTTCTGGCCGCCGCCGCCGCCGCCGGGTGGCCTCCCCGGCGATAAGAACCTCTGCTCGCGCACTGAAACGGCACAGACACAAAATAAAGCTGAGGAACAGCACCGATTTTGCACAGAGCCATAGCAATTAGCAAATGCAGCCACTCTGTCAGTAATCCCATCTCACCTGGGCCGAGCAGCTTGGTCTTCTTGGAGGAGGAGGAGGAGAAGAGCTTCCGCTTGGCGAGCATCTGGAACAGCGCCGCCACGCGCGACGGCGCCGGCTTCTGCCGCTCGGTGATCGCCAGGCCACCGCCGCCGCCGTTCGCCGCGGCGGAGGACGACGAGGACCCGCCTCTCCTCATGCCTCCGCGCCGGCGAGGAGGAGGAAGGAGACAGGAATTCAAACCCGATTCTTCACGAGCCTAGCAGCGAGTAGCACAACACGCGCCCGCTCCCCCTGAATCTTGAACGAATACCACTATCTCACAGGAAGAACTCAAAATAAATGCAACACCAAAACTTGAGACCGGCCGCTCCTGTATTAATGGCTACATATAGTTCTTCGTGAGCGGCCGAATCTTGAGGGGGCGAGGAGCCATGAGGGACAAACGCTAGAGAACAGAGGGAGATGGCCACTGCATCTGCTCAGGACATGACCGCCCCATGCGAATTCCTCTCCCTACTCATGAACCGGCCAAGACCCCAAGACTCTCCGCCCGGCTCCTCCTGTCACCTCCGAACCCTTCACCCTTGTGAAATAAAAATGGTATATAGCAAACAAAGGTGGGAAGAGACGGTGCGGAGATCTAGAGCGGATGAGCCAAGCGTCGGAGTTGGGGGATTGGGGAGGGGGAGAAGTGAAAAGAGAGGGCTTTTGTGGGGGAGGGGGGAGGGAGGGAGGAGGAAGGAGAAAGGGGGCCGGGCTCTTTTTTCAGAGGGGATTCAGAGGAAGCGACATGTCGAGGGCTGCTTTTGTTTAGCGCTGTGATGGATGTGTTGTGATGTGCATGTGTAGCTGTGTCAGAGGAGAAGCTTTCCATTGCTGACCTAATGCTTTTGTTTGCTTGCTTGGTTCCTTACCTGGCCAGTCTGGTTTGGCTTGGGACTGGTCTAATCTTGATTAATTAGTGCCACTATCCTATACCATACTCCACTATAGATAGTTTGGACTGGTCCAATCCAAATTAATATCCCTTGCTTAGCAACTTTGGCCTCTGGTATTTTTTTTCGAGAGTACGTCAATAGCGTACCTTATCTTTATAGAAGGGAGAAAGGCATTTACAAGATTCGTGCGATCGATGCGAACATCCATCGCCCGAGCACCCACCTACAAGAAAATCAAGCGTGATCTCTCACAAAACGGTCTAATCCACCCACACCTACACCTGCATTATACCAATCTCGGATTTCCTCAAGGATGGCTCTAACTAGCTCACTATAATCTTTAACTTGCTCCGGCCGATTGAACACCTTGGCGTTCCTTTGCTTCCACGGCATCCAAGCCGCGCCGATGACGACCGAGTCAAAGCCTCGCTTGTGCTTCCCTTGGAAACCAGAGCGAGCCCTAAGCCACCGCTCCACAAGCGTGTCCGTGTCATTGGGAGGAAGGACATTGATTTGTAGGGAGTCAAAACACGTGTGCCACTGGTATGAAGTGAGAAGACCGAAGCTTAAGATGCAAGCGAGGTGAAAATTTACATGCTTATGCTGAAGTAATTGTCTTTACTTTAACTTGTGTCTCATGTTACTGGCTGAAGATGAGTGGAATCTAAGTAAGGGGGGAAAAAGAGAGGAGAAAATTACTTTGCTTGTGTGTAGCTAACATAGGCGCCGACAGATGGTAACATTCTACTTAACACACCATTGACACCGGCTTAGAGTGGCTGTGATGAGTGCATTCGCTAACACACCATTGACACTTGCTTCAGACACATACCTGGCCGGCTAGCCGGTGTACGCATCTACCTCTGGTTGCCATGTGAATCTGCTGTGATGATGGTGATGATGATGAATGAGTAGGGTCAAAGTGAAGGGAAGAGAAGAGAAGGTGGTTGCTCTGCTCTGCTCGCATATGGACGGACGGACAGCTCAACGGGTTACCCAAATGGAAAGTGCCTTCCGTTTTACTGCCCACCGCACCAGGAGGAGAGGTGTATCGCTTGGGGGGTGAGATTTCCTCCTTGTGTCAATTCTCGTGTCAGGGAGTTTGAAACGGATGCTGCACCTATCTAGCTCTCCACGTATTACAAAAACAGCTTGAAAAATGCACTTTGAGATGCCACTAGTACTATTTGTATTTTTGAGATGGCGACAGCAGATGATAAATTCATGGAATACGATGTGTTGAGAGGCATTTGGAGCATCGGTGTGCACAGGACAAGAGAGAAGAGGGAGCTGGGATTGTTTTCCATTAGATAACAAGAGACGTCTGATCTTTGATCTTGAGTTCTGAGCCCACCTCATAAACCTAATCAGATACTGCTGGCTAGCGTACAAAACATAGCAGGTCACTTGGTCAAACGCAGCATTGGTGGGATTATATTTTTATTTTTAAAGCATGTTTTTTCGCAGACATTCCACGGTAGTACTCCCTCCGTTCTGAATTACTTGTCTTGGATTTGTCTAGATACAGATGTATTTAAACTCATTTTAGTGCTAGATACATCCGTATCTAGACAAATCTAAGACAAGTAATTCGGAACAGAGGGAGTACAATGTTGACTAGTGGACCTGCCTAGAAGCGATTCAAACAAATAATGACGGAGGTTAGCATTTGAACTGCCACCCGAACTGAACAGAGCATAAACCACCCTCCAAATGATCAATACGATGCTAACTGTATAACTGTAAGGGCGTGTACAAGGATTGATAAGGCGGTCTTATCTTCAGTCCTGCATTTAATTTAAAGATGACAAAAAAGTATGTCTACAATGGGTTATATCTTAGTCTTACCTTCAATAATTTGTCATTCCTTAAAACATGATGTGACAAATTATGCTAAGAAATCATCTTTTGTCTTCTCTTATTTAGGCCCTGTTCGAAGACCGACCACTCCACCACTCCGCTCCGGGAGCTAGAGTTAAAAGGCATGAAGCCAAGTCCGTCCACAAGGCTGTGCGACCGCACAGGGCCCCCGAAATCGTAGGGGCCCAGATCGAAGGAAAGACGATGTAACGACCGCAGTTTCATGCGCTGGTTTGCTGCCTTTTTCGGATGGCTCGCTCGATCCGATTTAATCGGAAGCAACCTTGCACGAGAAGCAGAACGTACGGTGCACTACTACCCAGCCAACAGGCCCTCCGTTGGCCAAGTTATGATTTATCTACTCCCCTTTCGGCCTGTTTGAAAAGAGCAAGTAGAAAAATAAGGCAGGCTAGTTACGCTAATGGGCCTAATCGCTATGGCCGAGAGTGCTTGTTTCTTTACTTTAGCAGAATATTTTCCAAGGCAAGTAGTAGCCATACGCCTGGGATCAAAATAGATGAATGAAAAACTAGTTAAGGTTACTAATTTTTTTTTGCTACAATCGTTCTCTTTCTGGTTCGTTTGATGTCTTCCTGCCGTATCGAATGCAATGCCTAATATTACCAAAGTGCTACACGATTCGGCATGCGCTTAATTTCAATCAGAATTAATAAGAATATCACACTAGCCATAAGCTAATTTCTTATTCTAGTACTAATTCTTTGTTGTGTGTTCATTCTAAGAAAGACTTAATGGGTTTTTGTTTTGCGAGAATAGAGTCAACGGATTTAAAGATTTCGTTTTAAGAAATACTCCTTATGTCCGGAATTATTTGTCGCGAAAATAAATGTATCTAGACATATTTTAATTCTAGATACATTTATTTTTATTTATTTTTACAACAAGTAATTCGGGATGGTGGGAGTACTAGACAGATGATGCTTTTCGGTAGAACATGCACTCAGTTTACTATTTGATTACAATTCACAAAAGAGAAGTTTATTGTTTCAATACTACGTTTACTCTTAACATTACCATATAATATATATTTTAACTATTGTATGATATAACACATATTTGAAGCTATATATTAAGTGAAACTATGTCTAATTATATTTGCAATACTTTTTTTTGCTAAATTTAGGGCCTCATTTCGCATTTCGCACCGGGGCCCCAAATTCCTGGAGACGGCCCTGCATGAAGCTAGGAAACGTATGCTCCAGCTCCTCGTATTTTTATGAGCTAGAGTGACTCCGAACAGGGCCTTAGGGCAAGAGGACCGCAAGCAGCAGTATACTAGTGCTTCACTTTCCACACAAGCAAAAATTGTTTAAGGCAGCACCCAATCCATTATTCACCCATTGCATGGCTGCCTCACCGGCCCTACAAAATGTCAGTCTGCTCAGCCTCTTTTTTCTTTTCTTCGTTAACATGCACGCACGGCAGAACCAGCTACTCTCTTGCGTTTTTCCTCTCTCCTGCTTTTGTCAGGGAGGAGACGGGATCTTCTGTAAGAGCTAGCTTTAGTCTGCAAGCAGCAGTTTGTGCTAGGTGGACTGTTGTGGCTGACATGGAGTGCTGGGCACCTGTCCAACGTGGAACGTTGGTCATGCCCTTAGAGAAGACAAGTTATTTCTTATGAGTTATCTTTTTCACCTTATTATTTACTCTACGTGGTACTTCTAAGATAGCATCATTGTACATGTCCTTGATGATGGCTCTCGCTTGTGAGTTGTGACCCTTCTCAAAATTGTTTTCTTTTTCGATGAGTTTTCAAATTTCCGACGGATTTATGACGTACTTGATAAATCGTGGCGCCTGTACCGTGTACTTGCACTGATGGAGACCCACGGCTATGATTGGCACGGGCTGGGCTGGTACTACACGCACGATCCGATCGACACCGAAACGGTGGTACGCGCGAGGCGCTATTTGGATGGCCGTCCGCACGGAGCCGCATTGAATTTTGACCTGACCTGTTGCGAGCTTCGTGTCAGGCAGCCGGTGAAGCGACTGCAAACCCGCGCGTTCCTTTTTTTTTAGCATCAGTACAGACATAAGCGCTCATATACACGCGTGTATACTCATTCCTATGAACGCACACACGCACACCCTATCCCTATGAGCACCTCCGAGACCGAAAAGCATATCGTCTTGAGATTCTGAAGTCACCGTAAGCGCCTCGTCGTCGACGGAACGTCTCCTCCCATCGAAAGCGCATCGCGGAAATCTGAAATAAATCCAGGAATAATGCGAGCACCAGGATTTGAACCCTGATGGGTTGGGGATACCACTGTCCACCTAACCAACTCAACCACAGGTTGATTCGCCAAACCCGCGCGTTCCTGTTTGTTGGATTTAAAGGAATTCTATAAACTTTACGGAGGATTGAAATCGTTGGAAAAAATTTCTGTGTTGGCCTTTGATTAATACGATTGGATCCCGTAAGAAATTTTTCTAATGGAATTTTTTGTACATTTTATAGAAAATCTAACATCCACTCTAACATTTTTTTATAATTTTTTTCTATGCCATCAAGCACTCCTAGCTAATCCTATGAATTTCAAGTGTGCATGACACTCTAACACTATATGTTTCTTCAATTTCTATGTTTTTAAAATCCTACTAATCAAAGAGGCCTTTAGTGTGAAATGAGCGTGAAAAATGCAGTGAAATCCCTCCTAGTACTACTTATATTTTTTGAGATTGCGACGGCAGATATAATTAATTTATGGGCTATCATGTGTTGAGACTTTGGTTGCATAGAACAAGAGAGAAGAGAGGGCTGATATTCTTTCTTTCTTTTTTTAGTTAAGAGACGTCTAGTAGTTTTGAGTTCTGAGCCCACCGGATAAACTAAGTCAGATATTGCTAGCTAGCGTACAAAATATAGCAGGTCACTTGGTCAGACGCAGCACTGGTGGGATTATTTTGTTTCAAGCGTGTCTTTTTACAGACATTCCAGGTACTACAATGTTGACTTGTAGACCTAGAAGCTAGAAGCGATTTGAATAACACGGAGATGAGCATTTGAACTGACGAGCATAAAACCACACCCAAGACGATCAATACAAATAGCAATTGTGAAGCTGTAAGAATATTGGGAAAATATCAGGTGCTCCCTATACTTAGATGATACCGTGATACTGGTTTTTTGGGTGCCGAGAGCTCTTAAACATTTTGCAAAAAAAAAAAAAAAGCTAGAAGACTCTTAAAATTGAGCGCAAGTTTCACAGCTCCTCAAATGGCGTCGTTCAGATCCAACGGCCGAGGAGCCCGCCGTTAGATCAGATCCAATGGTTCCCGAGAGCTCTTGGACATCTGCAAAAAATACACTCGAAGAATATTAAAATTGCACGCAAGTTCCGCAACTCCTCATATGCCGTTGCATCTTGATTCAACAACCAAGGAGCTCGTATCACGGTATCATCTAAGCCCCGGTATCACCTGAAACTTCTTCAAAAATTACTGATGACGGCTCTCTTTTTACTCGAATATGCAAAAGGCTTGCGTGTCATTGCGGTGATAGGAGAAGAAAATAGTCACACAGGTGGTTCGCGAACATACCACGAACGCAATTACATGGCGTGGGCTACACAACGGCTGGCGACAAACATTGTCACCCGATCAGTCAAGGTTACGTCTCAGGCAGAATGGTTGCAAGCCCGGTTCCACCAGCGGCGGCCCATTTCTTAGCCTCCTCGCAAATGCTGTTGGTAAGCCGCGTGATTGATGGTTGCTCAGCGTCAAAAAACACAAGCATTTCGTGCCTTCCATATGAGCCAAGCCGTGAGCATGATCATGGATGAGATGCCCTGCCGCTGGTAATTTGGTGACACACCGTGAGAAGCCGCCCACCAATCGATGAAGTTGTCATCATCAGCAGCAGCAAGTGGAGGAATCGTCGGTCAACACCAAGATAGGACCTCGTGCCAGATTTCTCGCGAGAATGGGCAACCCATAAGCAGATGTTGCATGGTCTCGGGGACTTGGTCGCATAGCACGCATCTAGGCGCATGTGGTAACCCACGCCGGAGCAGTCTATCGACGGTCCAGCACCGATCTTGGAGAGCCAGCCAGGCGGAGACCTTGGTTCTCAATGGCGCCCCAGATTTCCAATTGAGCCGCCATTGGTTAGTTGTGGTGGATCCGAGAAGCATCGCCGAATAGGAGGAGGCTGCAGTATACAGACCGTTGGCGGTCATCCTCCAAGTGAGTTGATCGGGCTCCATCTCATAGTTGGAGAAATTGTAGACTCGTTCATGCTCGATGTATTGGACGGCGGCCTCCACAGGGAGGGAGCCGTGCATGTCTTGCACCCAAGATCGTCCGTGGATGCCCTAGGCCACTGTGTGTCTCTTCCGTCGTCGCTTTGGAACCATGGCAAACACCGCCGGCGCGATCGAGTGCCCAAGGAGCCGGTCGTCTTCCCGGAACAGGCATGAGCGGCCGTCTCCCACCCGCCAGGTCGTGCATGTTGGAAAGATGGCACGGGCGTCGTTGTCCTGGTTGAGGGGGCAGGTGGCTCTCGCTTGTGCCGTTGTTGACCTGTTGGTGTCCTTGGCTGCTTCGCGGATCAAAATTAGCCGCGAGCGAGTGACTTCCGACGGATTTATGACGTACTACTACTTCCGTGATAACAAATCGTGGTGCCTGTACCGTGCTATCATTGGGGCCGCGAGGAGGAAGTACTCTATTTGGGTGGCTGCACGGAGCCGCATTGAATTTTGACCTGTTGCGAGTTTCGTGTCAGGCAGTGGGCGAAGTAGCTGGAAAACCACACGTTCCTGTTCGGCTTCTTTTTTACCGATCCGGCGCAGGCAGTCGAACTGCAGCACATTGATGGTGGACTGATTGTGCTCTCCCTCCGTGGCTGCAGACACGCCGCTCGACCCACGGGCCCCTCCCTCTCAACCAACGTTCCTCCATCGTTGACTTGAGTGATTCCACCATTACACACTTTTCATGTATACAGTGTGATTAGACTACAATCTGCATTGAGCAACCGATGGACGGGGCGAACGGTCGAACGAGCGAGCACGCATGTGTGGAGTGCATATATGACCGAGCTGGCCAAGTGGCAGACGCACGGGAAAGGCACGGCACACAAGTTGCAGCTGCAGCTGCACCCGCCGGCATGCACTGCGCACGCTGCCTGCAGGGCCACTCGCGCCGCCCCACATACACCGACGGCTGGAAAGCGTCGCGGGCGGGGAGCTGCGTGCCGATTCCTGCGCAGTTTCTCAGGTCAGGTGTCCGTGCCGCTTTCCTTTCCGCCCAGGGTCGGCCGGCCCAGCGCTAGCCACCCAGCCTCAAGGTGACGAGAGAGGAGACCATGGACGGAGCGGCTATAGAGAGGCCGTTGACGATTTGAGCAATTTCTAGTATAATTTAATCTAGAAATTCGATAGGTAAATCTCTTTTCTTTTTTGCTAGCGATTCAATAGGTACTCCCTCCGTTTTTATTTAGTTCGCATATTAGCTTTGGTCAAAGTCAAGCTTTACAAACTTTGACCAAGTTTATAAACAAAAATATTAAGATATACAATAACAAATCAATAACATTAGATTTATTATTAAATCAGAAAGAACGGAATCAAAAGAACGCATGTAATCTGATAAATAATTAAGATGAAAGCAACATGTGCAGTTCAATTGATAGTACTAATAATTAAGAAGCAGTTCCTAACATAAGGGATAAGAACACATATAACGCGTTGGATGAAGAGGCGTTCTCTGTCATGGTATCAGCATCAGCGAGCGACATGTTCGCGAACAGTTTGTCGATGTCGGGGAAGAAATCATCGTTGGAGAAGTAGTCACATCCAACAACTGCACTAGAGCGCTCCCAAAAATCAAATTGCACCTCTCCCGTACAGGGTCAATAGTGCGGCGAGGTTACGGAGGCCCACTGTCTCACTTGCTAATGCATGCAGAGGAGAGAGATGTGAAAGACACGGGGGGGCGCAAAGTTGTGGAACGACGCGATAGGCGCATAGAGGGTGAAGTATCTCGCACACGCTCGTCCAGGAAGAGGAGCGACCTTTTATAGGAGAGTTTCAAGTGACCAACTCACAAGAGTAAGGGAAACGGTTAACCCCTAGGTAGAAGAAGAGAAACAACTATAATCGTTCAGATTCATCTTCCACTAGTGAAAAACATTTCAACTTTTTTCTTACGTGACAAAAAAAGGGCACCTCACACACGTCCTAATAAGGCTTGTACGCGGGAGCGGCTTTTTGGTGGATGAGGGCAATGGCTCCATGTTTTGGAATGATTCAAAAATCTTATTCCAAGTTCAACAAAATCGAAAAAAAATTGTGAAAAGTTTATACATATTTGTGATGGATCTGTGAATTTCATTCAAAAAATTATGATTTGCAAGCTGCACAAAAAACGAAATCCCAGCCCAACAATAAAAACCGACTGGCCCATTTTCATTTATGTATTTGTTCTTTTATCTACGCCACGTAGGAAAGCACATTGTTATGAAAATTTTCTTGAACATGTTATATGTGTATTTGTGTGTGGACCAAAAAAAATTGTGTTGTGGAAATGTGTTTTTTTAAATCCACTGATGCACCCATCCACCGAAGGACATTTTCGTTGTATACACCCTCTTCTCAAGCTTTTAGTGGTGTGTGAAACAACCCACCTTTTATGTTGGTCTCGAACTTCCTCCACTAGCATGGTGTTACTATTCTTTTAGAAGGAACAACGCACTTTATTCGAACTTCAAGGTTTAAAGGAATACAAATGTTGGGGGTAGGGGATTACATAACCAAACATGCCGGCCAACCTCGAGCGAGGTCTCTATTCCAGCTAATTTGTGAGCCAGCTCATTACATGTGTGCTGCTCATGGCATATTTCACATGCCCAAAACTTTAACTTGTTGCCCTTTATCTCATGAAGAATCATGCAATGATGTCCTATGTTCTTTTTCATGTGTAGATCGTTTACCGGCTTCAAGCAATCCGAAGCAACTCTAATCCTAGCAAGACCCATGTCTTCTTCAAGAGCAAAAGCTTTTGTGCAAGCGTATGCTTCGATCATCACCGGACTCATTACCCCTTCAAATACAAGTGCAGAAACGCCCAGAAATTTTCCATCTTCATCTTGGCAAACCACCCTTGGCTGCTCCCCTATACGCCGATTTGGCTAAATCCCCATCTTCCTTTGATGACACACAAGTATAGTGGATCAATCGTAGTCCTTTCGATAAGTAAGAGTGTCGGACCCAGCGAGGAGCAGAAGGAATCAATAAGCGGTTTTCTGCAAGGAATTCCAGCTGTCGGCAATCTCCCTCTTGTGATAGAACTTGTAATTTAAGAGATAAAAGGCATTAAAATTGCATCAAAAAGTGAAAATATAATCAAACAATAGAAATAGTAGTAGGAAAACATGATGAAAAATGGACGTATCAACTCTCTCAAGCTTAGACCTCGCTTGCCCTCAAGCGAATACCAAGCTTGATAATCATGACCACAGGTTTATAAAGAGAGGCATCGGTCAAAACAAAATACGGACATTGTAGCATCATTATCATTATTATAGCATCAACTATTAATCATATAACTTCTCATGAACAAGTAACAATTCATTCACAAGCTAAAGTATAAACAATAAACATTCCTGGGAACCAACAAACTATGTTCTCAGTAATCAAGACAGTTACAGTTGGCACTCAAAGCAAACTTCATGAGAACCTCAAGATCATATAGTCATGGGAACCAACAAACTATGTTCTCAGTAATCAAGACAGTTACAGTTGGCACTCTATGTAAGAGCCTTTTGATTTAGCAAACTTCACATACTCAACTATCATATAGTCTTCCGTGACTATTGGCACTCAAAGCATATTTTTAGAAACAAACTGTTTCAGTCAGACACAAAGAAAGACGGGGTGTCGGTGTATTAAACATGGGTGTTTATACCCTTACTTATGCACAAACAGTAGCAGCCTTGCGGACGGCAAGGATTTGTCGGAGGATGGCTCTTATCAACACTCAAAATTTTGTAAACAAAACTATGAAGAAGACCTCAAGCAAGGTCATAGAGAAGTATTGAAGAACCAGACCCAAGTTGCCAGCAAGCTTCAGACCGACAACCTCAAGATCGGCAAGCTCCCTTCCACCGCTCCAGCTCCCTTCCACCGCTCCATCGGGGCAAGTGTCAGGAACTTGCCGACAGGTGTCGAGAGGGCATGCAGTTAGGTGAAGCTTGTCGGACACGTGGCGGTCCGTAGCCTAAAGAAGCACTTTATTGACACCCGTCCAAAGGGCGTGGCAAAAGAATAGAAAGAATAGAAGGTAGCGCGAGCGGTACAGGTGGAGATGGACTACCTTGCCCGCATTACTCCTCAGCATGACACCTAATGGAGCATTTATTGCTTTTGTCCTAATCCATCAGAGTTAGGTATTTGACATTGTAGCCACTGTTCACCTTTTGTAGTTACCTTTCTGCCACTATGGTAGCCCCTTTCATATATAAAAGGCGGCCCATGGCAACCTTTACAAGGGTCGACACCCTGCCCATTGCATTACGTAGCTGCACTTCCCGAGCACTTCGCCGACAAGTTTGCGCTCTCTTGTAACTTGGGCATATTCCACATATGAATCCACCAAAGCAGGAGTAGGGTTTTACGCCTCACGGCGGCCTGAACCTGGGTAAACCTGTGTGTCTACTTGCTAGATTAGCTCTTTGTGTACTGCGATCCCCGCAGCTGAACTACAAAAGGATCTTGTTGATCCGAAAGATTGTCGTACGTCGACATAGGGGTTTAATATTTCACCACCCAACTATTCAACTAGTTATATATGCATGAATTTTTCCTTGCCACAGGATGCTTGCCAAGTGAAGAATAATTGAGGTTGGAACAAGAATAAATATTTTTGACTCTTGTGAAAAAGTAAAGTTTAAACATTAAATGATAGGCCCTTCGCAGAGAGAAGTAGAGGTTGGCATGCACTTTTAATTGTTGGATGTGAAAGTTCTTAATGTAAAGGAGTGTCATTTTATATTTCCCCTGTAATAGCAACCTTTATTGAGCAGTCCATCACTTTTATTGTGTTTCTATCATAAGTTTGTATAAAGCTTATTTTTCATTATAATAAAAGATCATACATATTTATGAGCAATTTTTATTGCTTTGCAACGAGAAGTGAAGAAGATGATGATGATGATGAATGGGTAGGGTCAAAGCGAAGAGAAGAGAAGGTGGTTGCTCTCCTCTACTCACATACGGACCGACAGCTCAACGAGTGACCCAAATGGAAAGTGCCCTCCATTTTACTACCCACCACACCTGGAGGAGAGGTGTATCGCTTGGGGGGTAAGAGCGTCTATAGACAGAGTTGACAAATATGGCTCCTCAAACGCCCGCGGACGCACCCGGGCGCGTCCACGGGCAGTGACCGGGCACACCTTAAATTTCAGTAGTTGCATCCGGACATCACATACTAGATTCTTAAATCCATACATGGACATGCAAACAAAATAGACCTACGGACTACGTCGATCACCTAGCTACTCATCGTCGGAGATGTCGATGATCTCTGTGCCCGGCTCTGGCAGCATGGGCGGCAGCTACAGCTCCAGCCTCCTCCGACGCCTCCGCTCCGGCCTCCTCCTCCTCTATATCCGTGTCGAGTTCGGCGAAGAGCACGATGGATGTCGCCTGCTCCTGTAGGAGGAATGACCGGTTGGCCTCCACATAGGCCTCATCCTGGATGGACTCCAGGATGTTCTGCTGCTCTGCCATCTCCTTCGCTTCGGCGACGACGAACTCTGCCTCTGCCTGCTCCATGTTGAAGCCCCACAGCTCCGGCTCCGGCTGCTCCTCCTCCTCTGCCTCCTCTTCCCTCGGCTGCCCCTCCTCCTCTGGCTCTCGCAAGTCCGGAGGCAGTCCGGCAGCGATGCGTGCGTCGCGCGCGGCTTTTCTCGCCCGGATCTCCCGCTGGATCTCGTACCGGCGCTCCGGTGTGAGCATTGCGTAGTAGGTGATCTTACTCCGAGCCATGGCGGAGTGCCGGAGCATGGGCAGAGCGCCGGAGCGGGAGAGGGAGGAGGTGGAAGGGCTTGCACTGGTGCGCGGAGAGGGGGGGTGGATGGGCTAGGGTTGCGGGACGCTGGCCGAATTAAATAGGCGGATTTAGACTCGGGCGGCGAGCCGGAGCGGCGCCATGCGGCGAAGGAGGAGCCGTCAGTCGGACCGCCGGGTTTTCGGTCGAGTCCGCATGGGACCTTTCGTCAGTCCTATGTGGTAGGCACGCCCGAGCGCCCCTATATCTGCCTCTTATTTGGGCTGGATAGGAGGGGTGCCGGTCAGCCGGGACGTTTGAGGCCCGTTTGAGAGGGCCGTCTGGGTCGAAAAATCGTGACCGGTCAATGACCAGGCGGTCCGTCCGAGCATATGAGACGGTTTTGGGGCGCCTGGCTCTAGATGGTCTAAGATTTTCCTAGTAGTGTCAATTTTCATATCCGCTGTATTTCAGAAAAAGGGAGTTTGAAAACGGATGGTGCACCTATCTAGCTCTCCACGTGTAAAAGAAAATCAGCTTGAAAAATGCACTTTGAAACCCCGCTAGTACTATTTATATTTTCTGAGATGGCGACGGCAGATGATTAATTGATGGAATACGATGTGTTGATACTTTGGAGCGTCAGTGTGCACAGGACAAGAGTGAAGAGGGCGCTGAGATTTTTTAAAAAGAAATACATTAGTTAAGAGACGTCTAATCTTGAGTTCTGAGCCCACCTGGTAAACTTAATCAGATATCGCTAGCGCGTACAAAATATGGCAGGTCACTGGGTCAAAGGCAGCACTGGTGGGATTATTTTAAGCATGTCTCTTTACAGACATTCCACAGTACAATGTTGACCAGGCGACCTAGAAGCGATTTAAATAACAGAGATTTGCTTTTGAATTGCCACCCGAACGGAACTAGAGGCATAAACCACACTCTAAACACAGCAGTAACTGTGAAACTGTAGTCGCTTTGGACTTTACAAGCGTTGACTACTGTTTCTGTTGCAGAGAAGCTAATTCAGTCGCTGATAGTTTAGCCAAACACTTGGTTATGTCTGGTTCATCTGAATTCTGAGAGCTTACTATGCCTGGCTTTATTCGTCCTCAAGTTGTAAACGATACGTCTATATGAGGAATAAAGTTGTTGATGTTAAAAAAAATAAAATAAAGGCTCATTTGATTCAAGCGAATTTCACAGGATTTTTGGAGGGTTATAATCCTTAGGAATTTTTCCTTTGGTGGTCGTTTGATTCATAGGATTCAATCCTATAGATTTTTTCTCTATGGAATCATGTGTACTACATTTCGAGCTCCTTTGATTCAAAGAAATTCTATAGGATTTTTGAAGGATTGAAATTCTTTTTATTTTTCCTACATTTGTCCTTTGATTCATATGATTGAATTTCATAGGATTTTTTACTATGAAATCTTTTCTACTACATTTCAAAGAAAATCTAACATCCATTTCAACCTTTTTTCTTTTACAATTTCTTTGCTTTTCGTGCGACATCAAACACTTCTTATAGGATTCAAGTGCATGCCACTTCGATCCTATACTTTTCCTATTCTTGCGTTTTCAAAATCCTGCGGCCCTTCATTGGATAGCATCCACTCTAACCTTTTTTTTCACTTCATTTGTGTTCTCTGTGACATCAAACACTTTGTGCTAATCCTATGAGATTCAAGTGGGCATTGTCACTCCATTCCTTTACTTTCTCTATTCCCGCGCTTTAAGAATCCCACGAATCAAAGAGGGCCTAAAACTGTAAAGACTATTGATGATGGCTCTCGCCTGCCTGTCCAAAATCGTTCACGACGTGGATCACAAGCCGAGAGCCATTTCCGACGGATTTATGACGTACAGTACTACCTTCATCATCATGATATAAATCGTGGCGCATGTACCGTGTACTTGCATTGATGGAGACCACGGCTATCATTGGCACGGCGGGTAC
Source organism: Aegilops speltoides (assembly GCA_021437245.1). NCBI lineage: Eukaryota > Viridiplantae > Streptophyta > Magnoliopsida > Poales > Poaceae > Aegilops > Aegilops speltoides. The sequence goes on from CM038141.1 coordinate 434,782,865, forward strand.
ACGATTCGATCGAAACCGATACGGTGGTACCACTCCAGTACGAGCGCGAGGCGCTATTTGGATGGCCGTCCGCACGGAGCCGCATTGAATTTTGACCTGACCTGTTGCGAGTTTCGTGTCAGGCAGTCGGTGAGGTGATTGGAAAGCCGCGCGTTCCTGTTCAGATCATTTTTACCCATCCGGCACAGGCACACGAACTGCAGCACATTGATGAGCCTCTGCTTGTGGCTCGATCGGGCCCTCCATCTCAACTAACGTTCCTCCATCGTTGACCTCAGTGGTTCGGCCGGCTAAAATCACTGTTTTGACCTTATCGAGAAAGTTAATCGTGATTTGACCCTGCTTTGCAATTATTTTTGAATCTGACCTGTTTGCATCGCGCCTCCCAGAAGGGCGCTATGCTCCACTGTATAGCGCCTCGACTCATGGCGCCGTGAAGTTGCCAGAGTGGCACGGGCGGGCGCAGGGGTAGGTACCATAGCGCCGCTGACGGGGACGCTATGCAGCTCTAGCGCCTGCGCCAAGGACGCTATGCCCCATTGCACGCATGCGTGTGCTTGCATGCATGCACGGCACGGCCACCATGCATATGTGTTGCACAACGCAATACGTGTATATTTGGAGTGTATGTTGGAGCAAAAATGGAACCACCGGCGATCATCGAAGACACGCCGGAACAGAGAGGTAAAAATCTTCGGCGATGGCAATGGGAGCTTCGAATAAAAAATCTTCAGATCCTTCCTCAATAAGGCCAACAACATTGGGTTTGGACTTGAGAACTGGGCTGCTCAATGATGCGACGGCGGCGGCATCTTCGTGATGAACCTGTGTCCTCAGGCTCCGGCGTTGCGAAGGTGTTTGCTCCAGTAGAGTCCTCCCGTTGATTCATCAAACACATCGTAGGCGTGACCGATGGAGTCGCCGTGAATGGGGAAGCCGTGGCCAGGCGGAGGCGAAGGAGGAGCCTGGGACGTGATCGCCTTCTTTCTCCGGATCTTTGTCCGTGCACCGGCCGGGCCGAGGGAGGTGGTCTTCCTCCTCCCGTCGATTCATGTAGCAGTAGCGCTTGTGTTATAAAAAACGCTACTACTATAGTTGCCAACGGTTGCATGGTAGTGTAGGTATACTAGTAGCGCTCGTATTTAAAAATCGCTACTGCTATTGTACATAGCAATAGCATTGTCTTCTGACAAGCGCTATTGTAGCGCTTATCTGTAAAAAGCGCTACGACTATGCTTACCTTATCCACACCCGGCACCCCGGGCATGTCCCTCACTCTCCCTCACACACTCACTCGCCGCACACTCGTCGCCGTCGTTGCCCGTCGTCGCCGCCGACTCCCCCAAGGTATCTCCCTCCTCCTCTCGCCACCCTACCCCCCCCTTCCTCCTCATCCTCTCGCCGCCCTCCTCTCTCCCTCTTCCCACGGCCCTCCTCTCTTCTCCCTCTCCGCCGGCGGCCCCCTCCGATCCTCCTCCTTCCTCTCCGGCGCCCCCCTCCTCCTCCTCCTCCCTCCTCCTCCTTCATCCTCCCACCTCCTCCTCCCCCTTTCAGTAAATAGGTTTTAGTTTTTGTTAAATGTAAGTTTTTGTTTTTAGTAAATGTAGGTTTTTAGCATATTTTGTTTTTAGAAAATTTCAATAAGTAATTTGAATAAGTAATTTGAAAATAATAAGTAAATGTAGGTCTTTTGAATAGAATAGGGAATTTTTAGAAATTTTGAATAAGTAAATTTGAATAGAATAAATATGAAATTGAAAAAAATAAGTAAATGTAGGTCTTTTGAATAGAATAGGAATTTTTTAGAAAAATTGAATAAGTAAATTTGAAATGAATAGGAAATTATAAGTAAATTTGAATAGAATAATTAAATGTAGCACTAGATCAAGTTTGGATTAGTAGTACTTTCGACATGCACCACATGTTGCCTCCACTTGAATCTACTCCACGTTCATTTCACCCACTGTTATATATAATAACTAATCATGGTCATAAAATCATATGATGAAAGTACTGTATATAAAACCACAACGAAAATAAGTTGTATTTTTAAAAATACAGGAAAAGTTAGCAGCAACGCTTTTCAGAAGAAGCGCTACTGCTACTTAGTACTATCAGTAGCGCTTACTATAGAAAAGCGCTACTACTAACTAGGTATAGCAGTAGCGCTTACTATAGAAAAGCGCTACTGCTAACTAGGTATAGCAGTAGCGCTTCCTTTCCAGTGCTATTGCTACTAGTTAGTTGTAGCGCCTTAGTGGTAGCGCTTGCACAAACGCTGCTACTAGCTTAAAAACACACCCTATTACTAGGGTTTTCCCTAGTAGTGGACCGGTGGAGTCGCCATGAATGGGGAGGTCGTGGCCTGCCGGAGGCGAAGGAGGAGCCCGACATCTTGATGTGATCGCCTTCTTCCTCATGGTCTTTACCGGGAGGAGCCGGAGCGGGGCCGAAAAAGGGAGGTGTCGCGCCGGCTGCGGCACCTTGGACGAGGTGCATGGTTCCTCAGCCGCTTCCTCTTCATGGCAATGGTGGAAGGAGTTGGGGCGGCGGCGGCATGAACGGCCGCGGGAGGCGCGGGCGAACGGAGCGGCGACATTGGAGGTGGCGGCGGCACATGTCCGGATGGCGGCTGCGAGTACTCCAACCAGCCGGTTTCCTGCGCCGCGAGGCTGGATGGCGAGGTCGGAAGTGAGATTTCAGGCGGTGGCGGCGCGGGCCACGGAAGGCGGGAACTGAAGGAAGCGGGAAGGGAATCCCGCAAAAACAAAATAATTACTGTATACATGGCGGAATGGATTGGAGTTTGCAAGATCTCTAAAACAATCCAGAACGGCGAATATACGGAATCTATTCGGATCGACAAAATCGCCCCTGTCCCGCAAATCGACGGTTATTTTGCTGGATGACCGGGTTTACGGGATCGGCCGAAGATGCTCTTTGGCCGCGTTGGTAGTTACGATTGTATGCTCCTCATTGAACCTGATTGTAACTAAGCCTGTCCAGCGTATAGTCACAGGGTAGTAGCTATACGTATATAACTACGTGGCTAGCTCTCATGTTTATAGCTAGGCTAGACTGGACCATTGAGAACAGTACACTAATTAAGTACCGTCGGTAGCCATACATACAATTTCAAGTGTAATTGTGCAAAGCAGATCAACCGGTCGGTATGTCATCGAGTGTGCATGTATACGTAATTAAGGGCTGGTTGCGGCTACGTAGGCAGCGGGCATCGTGCCCTGAGGGCAGGCGCTATTGGAGCTGCATAGCGCCCCTGGTCGAGGCGCTATGGTACCCAGCCTCTGGGCCCAGCTGCCACGTTGGCAACGTCATGGCGCCATCCTTGACGGCGCTATATAGTGGAGCATAGCGCCATTCGGGCAGGCGCGATGCAAAAAGGTCAGATTCGAAAATATTTTCAAAGTAGGGTCAAATCATGATTAACTTTCTCAAAGAGGTCAAAACAGTGATTTTGTCCGGTTCGGCCATGGCAAATTCACGGGAAAGGCACGGCACAGAAGTTGCAGCTGCAGCTGCACCCGGCCGCCGGGCCCGTGTGCATGCACGGCGCACGCCGCCTGCAGGCCACTTGCGCCGCCCCACACACACCGACGGCCGGAAAGCGTCGCGGGCAAGGACACTGCGTGCCGATTCCCGCCGTTTCTCGGGTGTCGGTGCGGCTTTCCGCCCAGGATCGGCCGGCCCAGCGGTAGCCACTCAGCCTCAAGGTGACGCGGCAGGAGACCGTGGACGGAGCTACAGGGAGACCGTTGAAGACTTGAGCAATTTTCCATATAATTTAATCAAGAAACTCAATAGGTAAATCATAAAGAATGGAATGAACATGACGATCAAACGAACACATGTAATCAGATAGATGTCCACATCAAATGATAGTACTGATAATCCAGAAGCAATTCCGAACATAAGCGATAAGAACACAAACGACGCGTTGGATGAAGAGGCGTTGACCGTCACGGTACCATCATTAACGAGCGACATGTTCCTGAAGAGTTTGTCGATGTCGGGGAAGAAGTCGTCGTTGGGGAAGTAGTCAAATCCAATGGCCGCACTAGAGCGCTTCCAAAAATCTGATCGCCCCTCTCCCATATAGGGCCACCAGTGGAAAGGTTCCAGAGGCCTGCTGTCTTACTTGCCAATGCACGCCGAGAGGAGAGGTGTGAAAGACATAGGCGGCACAATGTTTTGGAACGACACGATAGAGTGATAAAGGGCGAAGTATCTCACACACTCTCGTCTAGAAAGAGGAGCGAACTCTTATAGGAGAGTTTCAAGTGACCCGCTCAGATGAGTAAGGGAAACGGTTGCCCGCTAGGGAGAGAAAGAGAAAACGCCGTAATTGTTCAGATTCATCTTCAACTACTAAAAAACATTCAACCTTTTTCTTGTGTGAAAAAAGGCACCTCACACGCGTCCTAATGTGGCTTGGATCGCTCGATCACAAAACATGATGCGTTTGAGAGGTGGGCGGCGGAGGAGCGTACATGTATACGCCTCTTCTCTAGCTCTTGGTGGTGTGTGAAACAACCCATCTTTTCTGTTGGTCTTCAACATCCTCCACTAGCATGGAAGCACTAAATTACACACCTTTTGTCATGCATGAATGGGTCAATGGAGTTTTCCCTAAGAAATATTGAAATAATAATTTGCCAAATCCTAATAATTTTAAAAATAACGCTCGGGAGATGATGCTCACTCGCTTGCTTCGTGTAAGTCACGTTGTGTTTCATCCTTTTCTCTTATTATTTGTTGGACTGGTTCGGGTTTTTTATCGATTTTTTTCTTTTCTGTGATTTTCTTTACTGTTTTCTTCAGCTTTCATTGGGCTTTCTTTCTTTTTTCTCCCTTCTTATTTGTTTGTTTGCTTGTTTCTCGGTATTCATTGGTTTTCTTTGTTTTCCTGTTTGTTGGTTTTCACCGTTTTCATTCTTTTGCATCGCTTTTCCTCCGAGTTTTCTTCTTTGATTTCCTTAGACTTTCGTGTTTCTTTTTCTGTTTTCATTGGTTTTCTTCATTATTGTCTGTTTCGTTGTCGATTTTACTGTATCCACTCTTCGCATTGGTTTTCTTCGGTCTTTATATTTTATTTTCTTCATTTGATATGGTTTCCTTTGGTTTTTCTCGGTTCTCATCGTTTAATCCTTTCACTTTCCGTATAGAACAAATATATATTTTATAGAAATTTAACATTTTTGAAATACATGAAACATTTTTATATACATCTGAAACATTTTTATAGGCATGGTAACATTTTTAAGTATGCCATTTGATTAATATTTTGGTCAAATATATTATTTTGATATCTACCTTTTTTTATGGATTTCACATTTTCCGTATACAAAAGTAACAATTCTTACATGTTATTAACTTATCAAAACCCATGATTAATATTTTATCGATCATATATATTTTATGCCTATTTTACACACGTATTGTACATTTTTTGTACACGTTTAAAACGTTATTTTTAGGCATGATTACCATTTTTCAGATACATGATTAATATTTTTTCAAATATATGTTTTTATGTATTATATTTTCATACACATTGTATTATTTCGTATAAATCATGAACACTGTTCTACACGTGTTTAATATATTTAAATATATAATTAACATTATTTATATATGTACTTTTGATCTGTTCATTTTTTCATACACGTTGTACATTATCTGTATACATCAAAAACATTTTTATATACAAGTTTAACAATTTTTAAATGCATGGCAAACATTTTATTTTGTAATTTTATTTAAAACGATTTTTCTAGTACATACAAAACTTTTTTTATGGCAATAAACATTTGTTGGGCCTACAAGAAGATTTTTACATTGTATAAACATGTTTTGTGTACACGCTCATCATATTTTCAAATACATGACTAACATGCTTTTAAACATATACTTAGATGTCAACTTCTACCCATACATATTCGACATTTTATATATACATCAGCACATGTTTTAACATTTTTCAAATACATGATTAATAATTTAGAAAATTTATGTATTTTTTTATGTCTACTTTTTCCATACACATTGTACATTTTTTGTATAGATCAGGAACATATTTGAGATATTCTTTTCTCATTTTGAAATACAAGATAAACATCTTACTTTAATTTGCGAATTTGTATGTAAAGTGAATTTCATATTTGATGTATTTAGAATATTATGAAACATAACCTAACTAAAAAAATGCCAAAGCACATAAAAATGGTGCGCTGGAGGCCTATCGTCCGTGCATTCTGATTTCTGAAGGCTGCTTGAGGCGAGACGTGCTAGTCTATATCGACAGCTATTTCTCATGCATCTCTTGGTGGGCCAACCCCATGATCAAGTTTCTATTTCACATTTTGTGGCTTCCGATCAATAAAACTTCACTTTACCCTAAAAAAAGACATTTTGTCGCACGTAGTGATCCCTATAGGAATTGCTTATGGGCAGGAAATTTTGGGCCGGTCCAACAAAGTTTCGTAGGTTTTCTGCTGTTGTTTTTGTAGCAGGTTTACCAGTCTTTTGTAGCCCCATTTTTTCATGGTTTTCCTTTTTCATTCTTCAATTTTATTTAGTTCCATTATTTTTTTCAATCTTTTTAAAAATTTTAGGGTTTACTTTTTCTTTACTTTTTATGTTTTCTAAAACAGCATTATATTTCTGTTTTCTTTCATTCAACATGTGCCTACTTTTCTCAGGCATTATGTATGTACATCTTTTGTATACATCAGGGACATTTTTCTGACATGATGAACATTTTCCAAAATAGATGTTTATCATTTTGTCTTGATTATATGTTTTGATGTTTAATTTTTATACACACGTTGTACCTATTTCGAGTACGTCAAGAACATCTTTTTATTCACATTTATCATTTTCAAATACAAGATTAACATTTTTTAGGCGGATTAACATTTTCTTTGAAATATATGTTTTGATGCCTAATTTTTTTCATACATACTGTACTCTTTTTATACATGTGAAATAATTTTTAATAAATTACTAACATTGTACGTTTTTTCATATACACATGAAATATATTTTTATTACACATTTAAAATTTTGAAAATACATGATTAACATTTTTTCAATTGCATGTTTTGTGACTAAGTTGGTCATATGATTGAATATTTTTTGTGTACACCAGGAACATATTTTTATACACAATTAACATTTCTGAAATACAGGATTAACATTATTAACATTATTGCAAGACTAAATGAAAAATAAGAAAATTAAAAAAAGACAAAGGAAACAAATATAAAAACAGAAAACATAAGCGAAAGAAAAGAAAAAAGCAGGCGTGACGGCCGTGTACTGGGCCGGGCCAGGAATGCGAGGCAAAGCTACTGGCTCCGTTAGACAGGACATAGCGGGGGGAGATCCTATGCAGCGCTGCAGGCGCCTGTTAACGATCCAGTGCCTGCAGCGTTGCTAGCATGGGCCGGCCCACTAGCATGTTGCCCCAGTTTTTGTTTTTGTTACGAAATTAAAAATATGAAATCAAAAAAGGTTCAACCATTTGAGTTTTTTAATGTTTTTTAAAAAGGTTCATCAATTTTGGAAAAAGTGCATCAATTTAATAAAAGTTCATTAAAATGAAACAAAAATTTATCCAGTTTAGCAAAAGTTTATTAATTTTTTAAAGTTTAGTAAATCTGTAAAAACTTCATAGAAATTCAAAAAACGTTCATGTGTTTTTAGGAAAAATTCATCGAACTGAAAAAGGAGTTCATAAATCTAAAAAACTAGTAGAATGCCCGTGCGTTGCCACGGGCTTTTAAAAAAAAGTCTCAGCTAACGCACATCTCTTTTATTGACAATTACTCCTTTCGTCCCAAAATGTAATAGTGTCAAAAAACATCTTACACTTTGGGACTGAGGGAGTAGCTAACACATATCATACTATCAAACACAGTAATATCTTATTGACAACTCTAAAAAAAATATGTTATTGAAACCAACAAGTAGTTGAATGGTTAGAATGGTTGTGGTACTCATCCACATGTGTGGTGGTGGTGATATGCGTAACCGTTATCCGTATTTACTTAAAATTCTATCAAGACATAGAACAATTTTTATTATCTTGCTCTCTTAATTCAAATACAAACACATCATATAAATATGAGTTCATGTCGTTATTCTCATTCCTTGGCCGGTCTTCCGTGAGGATTATATTTGAGCCACCTCTAGTTTCTAATAATCTTTTATACAAATGCACACTTCCTATTATCTCAATGTTCCAACCTTCTAGACATGGAGACTGCCGAAAAGAAAGTGTTTTTTAACCATTATCACCTCTTTATCTGGTAGAAGATGCCATCCTTTTTACAGAAGTATGACATAATTTTTAAAACACGTAAAATGATATTATTTTCACTATATATAATGCATTTGTACGCAAGTCATACAAGTTTGTTGCACACTCAAGGAACATCCAATGAATTCTTCAGATCCAGTTACGGACCAAGCATGGCATATGAAAACCAACAATGATGTGTGCCTGAGCATCTTTTCACCATGAAAAAAGCATTTTGGTGGTCTTGATCATCACTGAAAGTAAGCTGATTGATCTACTGCGGACCCATACCAATAATGGACAAAGAATTTGAACTGCATGTACCAGTTTCCTTAGGGTCGTGTGTTGCGTCACTGGCAACTTTATTCTAGTGGTTCAATGCAAAAAAATGATTGGCTGAGATTGAGATATGTTGTGGGGAGGGAATAAATAGGCAATGGTAAGAAAAGATATGATGTGATTGAGATTCTGTACGCACAACTACGTGTGTTGATTTTGTTGTTTACTTGGAAGGGATTACTTGTTATTGGCAATTTATCTGGTTTCTATTGATTGCTTTGCAATAGATTCCTTTCCCAGAAACAAAGATTTGGAAGTACTTATTTTCAAATGTCTTGTGTTATGATAGAGAGGGAGTACTTATTATAGTAACAAAGGGAGCATTTCCAATTGGTGACTAAACACTGTCAGTTATGTTGCTTTTTATTTTCAAATTGGATGTTCATGGTCTAAGCATCAATGAAACTGCATCATCTGACCATGATTTAAATAATGGAGAAACTGATAAATAATGCCCCTAGCACTAATGTGGCAGTTGCGGTTCTCGTGGTAAAAGATACACCGAATGCTCTGAGTGAAGTGACAACCATGGAGAAAAAGGTTCCTGGCCCCAGGAGCAAATTCCAGCTGTTGCTCCTAACATACCTTCCCGTGTTACGGAGCCTCCAATCCTTTTAGAAGTTCCTGTGCAATTGCATGACAAAGCTGCTATTTTCATAGAATCTCCACCCCGCCTCTCTCTCTCTCCCCCCCCCTCTTTCTCTCTTTCTCTCTCTCCCCCTCCCTCCCTCCCTCCCTCGCTCCCTCTCTATCTAAAAGACCAATCTCCTCCCCCTCTAAAACATGAATCTCCTTCCTCTATAAAGGATACGTCAGCGATTACCATTGAACAACTTTCTCCTATGAAGGAAGTGATTGTAACTTTGAAGGTGTCTCCTCTTGAAGAAACCCTTCGGAAAGAAACTGTCACCGTAAGTGGCGGAGGATTTTTCAGTGCCTAGAATCATTAATTATCTCATGTAAGTATCCATTATGTAGTTTTATTTTATGCATATTACCCAATGTTTAAGTTCATAAGACAAAAAAGAACATAAGACTTCTAAACATGTTCTGTTGGTGTAACTGCTGGGTTGCTGGCCTTTGGGTGGCTTGTAGCTGGACAAGATCTTGCACAACACCCAAGTGGAACCTAGTTTAGGACTGGCTAGATTTTGGTATAAACGTATTGCGCTTCTAGCCAAATGGTCTGAAATCTAAATCACTCGGATTTTCAAATACAGTTGCAGGAAAGAAACTTAAAAGAATAGCTAGACTCAGCTTAATTACTGGCCAAAAATCTGTCTAACTTGGTATACTTTGGACAAGTGTTGCCTGTATTATTTGAGCAAGACTTGCCCTAGCTAGAAAATCCTATAGGTTTCTGTAAATGGATCTATTCTCCTCGTAAATTAAGCTAGAAAAAGTTTTGCAAGGTAAGCTTTATAACGCATAATACACTTTAACTATGATATTCCTATAGATCTTGGCACTCCAAACTATAGTCCGGATCTTTTTCATTTTCCTGAGACGGAGGTTATTTTACGTTACTTCTTTCTTGTATCGATATGTAACAGGTACCGGAAGATGTTCAGATTCTGAAGTCAAAACTCAACAATCTTGAATCAAAATTGGAAGGGGTTAGTTGACCACCATAAAATGTGGTTGGATTGTCCAAACAAGTTTATTGATAAGATCCTCGTGACACAATGGAGCTTATGTTCAACATCAATCTTGTCTGACATATATCCAATCATCAACGGGGGCTTACATATTTATGTCGTTTACCGTCATGTATTGGTGTATTGATAAACATATGGTCTGTGGATTAACCTATCATAATAATCTAAAGCATGATGTAAGAAATAACAAGTGGGACATGTTTTCCCTCACTTTATGATAAGCAAACATAAATGACAATGGGACTATTCCAGCAGATAAAAAAGGGGTCTAGTGATCGCCTAGTAGCACATGTAGTGGCTGATCCCGAAGGTGATGTCCCAGAGCGGCCACTTCCTTAGCGTCTCTTTGTATGTGAATGTCACCATCCTCACCACCGCTCCCCCCTCCCCCAATCGACGTCTACCTCTCTGTCCATGTATGCCTTGTCTTCCCCATCAGCATCATTCCGCCTGCGCTACAAAGATGTAGGAACAGATATGGGAACCAGCAGATCAATCAGCATGTAGTTGTTACAGTTCAGTCACTACAATTCCATGGAAAGGCTTGATTAAAAGGCGAAAGGAGAAACAAGGTATAGAAGTCTCACATACAAAAACTACTATTGTCCGCATCAGGTGACTGAATGAAATGAAGCTAACCCACAGAAATGAAGCTATGAAAACGGGCTTACAATTGAGGAGTGCATCAAACATAAAACAGAACTACTGTTGTCCGGATCAGTGACACTAATAGTAACCCTAATAAATCATTTTGCACCCTCTCATCATAGCTATGACGTGAAATAATGCTCAAACTTCCTGAATATAACTATCAAGAAGATTGATAATTAATGAAGGGAAATACAAAATAATCGGTCTGATAATTGTAACCTTCTGGGATAGCCCTTTAAAAATAAATTTTGGGATAATACAATACTACAGTTTTATAAGATGTAATTTTGGCAAACCCATACATATATCTAACTTTGGATCCTAAGAGCCACCTGAATTGCATAAGCCATGAGGCACAACCATCTTGTGCCAACGCCCAACAGATTCCTGAAACCAAAACATGGTCACCGATGCTGCTCTCCACCTCTAGATCCTTCTTGAAGCCAGATAAAACTGCATTATAGCATACAAATCATGATAATAATATACACTATAGAGTCCAAGTGCAAGCACAGAAGCTAAATCATTTTTATTTATGGTAGGTCAAATGATCATTTTTTCCGAAATAGAACATGGCAGGTAACAGTTATGGTTTTCTTAATAAGCTACAAAGATAAGATGGTACCTTTCTGAATGATGGAAACTCACATGTGCAATGTAAAACAAATATGAAACTTGGTCGAAAGGAATAAGATTCTAACACGTCTAATAAGAGGGTAACAATTATGATCTTCCACTTGCTCGAAAGCAAAATAGATAAGAGGGTAACAATCATGATCTTGCCACTTGCTCGAAAGGAATAAAATTCTAACATGTCTAAGAAGTCGAGTACATATTTTATTCAGAAGAATTGAATATGCATTTTCCTGATATTTCAACACTCGTATGAACTCTTTCCAATAGGATCGGTATCAGCATATAGTCAAGACCCAAGAGTTGCAGATTCCTAAAAAAATGCAAAACCTAGTGCACTCTGGAGAAAGGAGGCCACATTGACTGCCCTGTTTATCCATTTAATTGAAGCCTAAAAACGCATAATAAACCATTTGCTGATCTTGCTGTCAGATCAAAAGACAGGAAGATAATCTCGTAGGAGTGACCAACATATTCCATGTACTCGAACTGATAAACGACATCATCATCAAACGCTGGGCAAATTAATGTCCGTGTGCAGTCAAAGTACTTCATTAGAGCTGGATCAGTGTCTCCGACAACTGTCACAGTCTCAGCTGTCGAATCGGAAACAAACTGCAGTCAGTTAAAATATGAGAATTTCCTCCAATCCACTTACAAGTCCATCAAGTGACAGGAGCATAAGGGATTCAAAATAAAGTGAATTGCAAAAATACTTCTACAGACATCTGGCTTGAAAACGCTTTCAGAATCACTGACAGTCAAGTAAACCAAGGTATCATTAAAAAAACACTAAACGTGTAAATATCAACTAAAAGGATACGCCCCATTTCGGTGCATCACGAGAAAACCAAGTCGCATGAATAGCATCCAATCACCAACGGAATGCCACGATGAACTTCTGAAACCGCGAGCGCAAACGAACCACAGCGACGTAAAATCCAAACACATTCGCATCAGGCAACCACATAAGTCGAGATTTCTAAGCGTCTCGCTTGTTACTTACCTGAGCTGCGGTGGCGCGGCCTCTGCACGATGTTGCGGAAGGAGACGCGCGGCTCCGCCTCGCCAGCCCACCTGCACGCAACGGAGCAAACCAAGCGCCGCACTAGGGTTAGGGTTTCGAGGAGTTCTGGGGGCAGGGGCGGCGGCGGAGGGGGCAGAGGGGGGCTCCTACCCGATGTGGAAGGTGGAGGCGCCCCCGTCGACGATGATGGGGGCGGAGTCCGGGAAGCCTGCTAAGTCGGACTCCCGCGGCGCGCGGTATACCGACGACATCTCGCTGGGTAGCAGCGAGAGGGGTCACCGGAGGCGGAGGGGATTGGGGAGGAAGGGGTTTGGTAACTTGGGCTGCCTCGTCCTCTCCGCGAGCTCGCGCTGTGCTGTGGAAGCAGAGAGGCAAAAGGGTCATTCACGAGGGTCGCTGACGTAGACGAGGGCGAGGGGCTCCTCAACCTCCTGGACGTGGCTGACGCCAGCGTGGTTGCGCGGCGGGAGCTTGAGCGCGATGACATCACGAAAGCGGGTGCGGTCATCGAGGCCGTAGAGGCCAACGCGCAGGGCGTCGGTGGCGGAAGCGAGGGGGTGCCTGGGGGCGTCGAAGAAGAGGTTAGGCGGTGCGCGGCGGATGAATTCCGGCCCACAGTCGAGGCTTGGGTGATTTTTTTGTGCGTGCAGAAGACGACACGAGAAAATCAGTCGTGATGGTTAGAACTTAGAATAGGGAAGGTGGGATTGGTGGAGCGAGGTGGTCGCATGGTTAGGAAGGAGTAATTATTTATGCCATGTAGATTATGACAGTGATTGATTCTAGAGTAATTATGTATGCGATGAAGATTATGACCGTGATTGATTCTGGAGTAATTGGTATGCGATGGAGATTACCATCCTCATGTATACGAACGTCCCCATCCTTTCATTTGAATTTATTCTGTTACCAAATCTCTTGGCAGGTTTGAGATTGACTGCCGACCGTGATATGATTTATTTCGGTGTGACTTTATTGCATTACCAAAGATTGATAACCGCCTAAACCAGTGGGAGGGAAAATTTGTTGATAGATAAAAAACCGTGGTACGGGAGTGGTGGGAGGTGGGATGAAATAAGACCGGACGAAAATAAAACCGGAGTACCAGGCTACCAACTGCTCCATTAGGAGTAGAGATGTTCATCCATTTTCAAAAGAGTTTATCAATCTGAAAAAAACTATCGAAATCTAAAAAATGTTAATCAATATTCAAAAAAGCTCATACAATTATCAAAAAAGAAATAGTCAACTGGCCTGTAGATGGGCCGGCCCATTTACAGACGCCACAGGCGCCAGTTAACAAAAATGCACGTTAACCGGCGCCTGTGGCTGTGCGAGATGGTGAGTCGAACTCATGAGCTTCATCTCTTGAACGAGTCACGCTAAGAGCATCTCCAGCCGTCGTGCCTCCCAGGAGGTGTTTTTTCGGCCTCATGGGAGGCGCCGGTGAATTTTTTGCATTGGGGCCAACAATTTTTCTAGTCGTCCCTCCACCCAACCGACGAACGCACTCGCACGCGCCCACCGAGCTCGACCGCCGCCGCTCTATCCTTGTGCCCCGCGTGCCCGGTGAGGACCCCCACGAGCGTGGACGCGGGCGTGATTCGTGGGGTGACTATGGAGAGGACGGCGCGCATGCCCAGCATGCCCGCCAGCTCCGTCAGCGGCCGCATCCCGCGCTCCTCCTCGGCGCACATGTTCTGCAACCCGATGATGTCCGCCACCGTCCACGCTCCCGCAGCACCTCCTCCATGCTCCGCCGCCGGCTCGCGTCCAGCCCGCCCGACACCACATGCTGCGGCTTTCGGGCCCTCGGGCTGCCAACCAGCCGGCCGCTCCTGTCGAGGTTGCTCGGCGTCCGCGACGCCTGCGCTTTCAAGATCCCCTTGGGCTGCGGCTGCACGCTGCGTGCCGTGTCGGGCCGCTTGCTGCTGGCTCAAGGCTCGCGCTCGCTCTCGCTCTGCCGAGGATCGCGGCAACCGCGGCCGCCATGGAGAACAACGCCGCGTTGAACGTCGCCCCGGCGCCGCCGTCCCTCGCCCGCGCCGCCGACCGGGCGCGCAATGTGGGGGCGCTGCCCGCCTCCGGACGCGAGGCGGTGCCGATCGCGCTTCCTAACGGCGGCCTCGCGCGCCGATCGAGCGGCGTCGCGCCAAGATCCGCAATACGACTGCCTCACCGGGCAGGTTGAGGCGCTGCGGGACGGCTGACCCAATGCGAGATAAGTACTCGCCGCTGCCCCGGACTAGAGACGATGGCGCGGGCAGATAGCGCGGCCGCCCGGGCCGAGTTGCGGCGCATGCGGGCAAGCACCAGGGAGACCGGTAGCGGCGAGGGACTGGAGACGGCGTAGGGCGCGGGAGAGTGAGGCCGCCGCGGGCGCGTGGTGGCGGCAGAGCGCCGACGCTGGCGACGCCAGGAGCAGGGCGAGGAGGGGCTGCATTTGTGGGCGGTGGTGGTGGTTGGAGTGGAGGCTGTCACGCGGCCGTGGAAGAATGGGCTGCATGTGGGTGGGGCCCGGACAAAAAGGGTGGAGAGAGGGAGTGGGAGGCTGACTGTGGGCCAAAGGACATGCAAAATCTTCTCTCTCCGCCCCCAAGCACCCCCCGATGGGCTGGGTGTGGCCTGTGACCGCCGGCTCTAACTTTGGCCAAATCCGGCGAAAGCTGGGCTCTTGGGATCATGAGTGGGCGAAAATTTAGGCGCCGGCGGCCAAAAAATGGTTCTGGGGACGTCCTGGGGGGCCGGCTGGAGATGCTCTAACCAATCAAGCCAATGACTTCTGGTGATAGATTCACGGGGCGAGCATTTAAGTATGGAAGTTATTCGGGATTTTTTTTAAAGTACATATTAATCATTTTTTAATATCAATTGAACATTTCATAAATATACGTTGAACACTTTCTTATTATACGATGAACATTTTATATGATAAATTGTTCTGAAAACAAATATGAATATATGCATTGAACAATCTTTGAAAATGTGCATTGAACATTTTTGTGATATACGTTGAACAAGTTCCGAATACACATTGAACATTTGTGTGACATACACTGTTTTTTTTGGGAAAACATAGTCAACATTTATATTCGTGGAACAATTTCTATTATACGATGAACATTCTATAAATGAGTGAAATTTTGTAAATATACCTTGAACATTTCCTTAATACTCTTATAAGCTAAATATTTTTGTAAAATGCAATGAACTTCTTATAAATATAGGAAAAAAGAAACAGTTCAGCCGCAATTTCCCTCTCATCCCTGATGGCTGGAACCCTAGCCGCCGCCAGGAGAGGCCAATCTTCCAGCGCCGTCCTTCAGTGGCTCCCCTCCGCCGGCACCAGTAGAGGCCAATCTTCCAGCGCCGTCCTTCAGTGGCTCCCCTCCACCGGCAACCTCGGTCGTCGCTGGTTGTGGTGGGGGGAGGGGGAGGGGGTCACCGGATCCACGCGCGTGGATCGCTTTTTCTCCCTCGTAGTCTAGGTATTTAGGCTGTGCATCGTCTTGGCTTCAGCCACGACGGTGGCGGCGCTGAATAACGTTTCTTCGGAACCTTTCCTGCAAGGCCATCGGTCCTATGCTTGGGGATGGATTTAGAAACATGTCTTATTGAAGTAAGGATGACGTGGTGGCGGCGGCATCCTCGTGATGGACCTGCGTCCTCGGACTCCACCGTTGCGCTAGCGTTTGCTCCAGCTTTGGCGGGGATCTTGAGAGGCAGTGCAGGAGCGGATGCAGATTGTGGTCTGCATCGACAACATCTGGAAGATGGAACGTGTGCTGGACCCGTGGTTCGTGGATTGCTGGTATGCTTTCCTCCTTCTGTGTCTTAGTCGTGCTGGGGTGCAAGATCGGGAGTTTGATAGTGTGTCTGGGGTGTTGCCTCGGTCTGATTCGTTCAACGACAAGGATTTCACTTTGGATGAGCCACCTTGAAGGTCTGCAAAGCTGCATATCAGCGATGGAGGCGCGTCGCGGGAAGGAGGTGATCCGTCATTTCTTCGGAGGTTGCTGTGATGTGCCGGAGGTAGGTGGCGGAAGTTGATGTCAAGTTCAGACTTGTACTTTGATTTTTATGATATGAACGAGACACATATTAGAAAAAAAAGAGAAAGAACAAAAAATAAATAATATGAAAGAACTATAAAATAAAGAGAAAAAAGAGAAAAAAAAAACAGACACATACATAGAAAAAATAGCAGAAAAAAAGAAGAAACACGAAGCGACGGTGGACCGGCACAAAGTGGGGCGTGGGAGGTCGCCCTTCAGCGAAACGACGCCCTTTCGGTGCTCACGAGCGTCAAATAGGAACCGCCGGGCGCCCCTACATCTCGCTGAAGCGAGACACAGGGAATCCTCGCATCAGGGCAGCTCTATATGGGCCGGCGCCGGTGCACTTGAGGGCAAATTCTCGTTCTTTTCTTCTGCTTTTACAGAATTTTTGTTTCTGTTTATTTTATTTTATTTTCTACTAGTACGAATGCCCGTGCGTTGCACCGGGCGAAAAAGGGCACAACATGCTTTATATCCCATTATGCACCATTTTTTGTATCTAATTTTAATATACATCGATAATAAGGTTAAACTGATTAGTTCTTTATGTAGCATGAAGTTCAGACGTGAAGAAGCCACCTTAGCGTTCTTCATCTGTTTTTATGGAAGAGTAGTTTTTTATTGGAATAGATTGTCTGTCATTTTCTTTTTGCTTTTCTGAAAAACGCCTCTGTTCCGAAAGTCTCCTTTGATCTAACAATGATATTCATCGCTGGATGCAAAATGAACGCTCATGTATAACTCTAGGACTAAAAACATAAAGCATTGTAAGTCCGTTTCACAAAGCTATGATATATATATGATTCAAAAAACATATCCGTGTGCCCGTGCGTTGCAACGGGAGAAAAATGACAAGGTGCTGATAATAAAAATGGTATATGAGTGATCATGCACAGAACTGATTGAAGGAGGAAACTTAGTGGGACATACCCTATGCATCTGGGAGACTTCGTGTATCAATGTATCTATCCTCCCTCGGCTTTCTGGTCCAATAGAAAGCCCAACATCGAAACATGAATAATTTGCCACTTAACTCATTGCATCTTTACGGTGACCTCCTTTGACTAATATAACAAAGGCTTCATCTCCCGTTCTGAGAAGGTAGGAGATGAATTAAGTCTGACGAACCTTCACAAGAGGCTCTTGTAAGCAACAAAATTGAGGTTTGGCAAGCATGCACGCTCGACTGCCCATGAGATCACAAGATGACAAAAATATGGCAATTCGATCAGAAAGACCATATATACCTTATCGCAAGCACATGTGCTAAGTCTAATTATCATGTGCATGAGGTTGCAGGTCCTTCTCAAGTTGTAGGTGATGCCCCTCTCGAGGTGTTCTCAAAAAAAGTTGTAGGTCCTCGTTCTTTGGCTGGTGGACAACACTCACCGTCGGAGCCGGGCCGCCATTGCGTATGGTCACCGCCACGCAGACCGCTCCTCTGTGTTGGTCCGCCTTGTTGCCGAGCTGTTGCACTATGTGGTCAGCCGATGGCCAGCGCCGGCCGAACTGCCACATCGTGCATGTTCGTCGGGTCACACACTCTCGCATCGGTTTAGCGGCTCACAAATCCCACATCCCTATTAACATTAATTCATATTCATACTTTGGCATTTCAAAAAAATATGATGTCCGAAAGGTAAAGAGTTTACAAAAAAAGAACATCATTCCTTCCAGCTCTTGGCTTCGCTCCACGACCTCAAGCTTATCCTCGCGCCGCCACGCCGAGCTCGTCCTTGTTTCCTCGACGTGAAACATCACTATGAAATTCTTCATGCATCCTCTATCACGTTCATTATTTATGTGCAAATATTTTTCTTGCAACTCTTGAGAAAAAATCAACATGCATATTAATTAAAGACATGAAGATTTTAAAAAAAAATACATAAACAACATTTTTTTTAGTGTCAAACTACATATTCCATCCTCTCTCTTCACCGCGTCCTCTCTTTTATTTCTTTTATATAGCACAACGCATTCCATCTTTTATTCGGGCAACACAATCAACCATTATTCCCGCATTAATTGGATCTCCTTGCCACAAGGTCCCTTCTTTATTCCTATTATAGCGCAAAACATTCCATCCTTATTCAGACATCTCTTTATTTGTTGCCAAGCTTGTTCCTTGTGTACTTGCGGACATATATAAATTGTTGTAATTTCATGTAAAGCAGCGATGTGGTACTATTGATTAATACGAGCAAATACTGCCTTTGATAGATCTGAATCATAGGCGAGCTGGTACCTTACTTACCTGCAAAAACTGGAGGCGCGGGTTCGATACTCCTGCACCACATAATCTTTTGGCTGATTTGAGCGATGCATCATAAATGGGCCGGCCCACGTGCGAGATGTACGGACGAAAATCTAATGACCGACCGTCGATCAGATTCGGTTTTGACCACGAATTAGTACCACCTCGTGTATATGTTTTAAATTCAAAGTTAAAGCGTAAACTTACGGGAAGAAAGCGTATTGTGACGGTGAACCCGGAGACCCAATCCGTGCTTTATTATTAGGGAGAGATTGTTTAAGCTTCCGAAAGTTATAAACATATATTTAACAAAAATATACTCTACAAATTGTTAAACATGCATTTAAAAAATGTTAAAATGTGTATAGAAAAAATGTTGAGCATCTATATGAAAAATGTATACAAAATATATGCAATGTGTGAAAAAGTTGATTATTTTAGAAATAAATGTAAATCAATCTTTAAAAAATGGTAAACAAAAATTTGAATTTTTTTTGTCAAGGATTGTAAAATCTTAAAATATGTATAGAAAAAAGTTGACCATATGTTCAATTTTTTAACATGTATTTGAAAAATGCTAAATGGGTATTGAAAAATGTTGACCAAGTATTAAAAAAATGTTGAACTTGTATTTTGAAAATGCGAAATGTTATGCAATAAATGTTGGCCTTGTATTCGAAAATGTTAAACTTGTATTGAAGAATGTTAGGTATGTATAGAATTTGTTTTGACCATGTATTAAAAAACTTAACATGTATTTGAGATTTTTAATAAACCATTAAAATGCAAAATGTTAAATATGTATAGAAAAAATATATGATCTTGTATTCAGAAAATGTTATCTAGTATTTGAATAATGTTAAGAAAAATGAGTATAGAAAAAACGTCGACCATGCATTCAAAAAATATTAAGCCAGTATTTAAAAAATGTTAAATGTGTATTAGATAAATATATTGGATAGATAACAAAATTGAGTATTGGATAACATCGTAGACACAAGAGAGAAAAATGAAAAGCGGGAAAGAAAGAAACAAAACAAAAAAAACCATAGTAAATCCAAGAAAAAGAAAAAGAAGTAAACACAGAAAGTAACGAAGGAAACCCGGTGGAAAACAAGAAAAAACAATAACAAAAAATCATGAAAGCCGGCGGAAACCTGTCATTTTCCTTCAAATACTTCCCGCCCTTCATATCTACTAACACAAAGTCCACCACATCTTTGTGGCTACCAGCGCCACGAAGAACAAGCAGATCTAAGGTTCGTACCCTGCAGGCCTGCACCCACCTTTTTTCTCTCTACTTTATTTATTATAACAACGCGGATGGGCTGGCCATTACCGCAAACATCTTCGCGGGAGACGCGACCTTTTCAGTTAATGCAAGATATAACTCTCGCAACATAGCAACACCCTTACTCAAGCGAGACATGTCGCCCATAAAGACTTGCACCTTCCCAACAAACCACCTAGCGAAAATAGCCCCTTAACAGCCCACATATCACGATGCATTAGGACCAGTGGACTTTTTTCTGTGAAACGTTTATTCCCAGCCGACTGATCTCCGCTCGTTGTAAGCCACATCGTCTGGGCGACAGGTACCCTGTGGGCCCGCCGACCGCTTCCCCCTTCCAGTGGCTCAACCCTATCCCTTCCGCCTCCACACATTCTTCCTCCTTCCTCTCTTTTCCCCCTCCGCGCTCTCCTTTGTTGCACTGGGAGAGGAGAGAACTCCCACAGCGACACCGACCACGACTGCTGCGATCTGAAGGAACGACGGTTGCCACCGTGTACCGTTGGTGCTGCAGCACAGCAAGAAGAGGGAGACCGTAGTTGGGGCCACACCTCGATGCAGCAGGGAGGCGCAGTTGCGACGGCGGCCACAACTCGACGCCGGTGCTGCAATGCAGCTTGCCGCTCACGCTGCAACACAACATGCAAGGGAGGCGGCCAGCTCACCGCCGGTACTGCAATGCAAGACATAAGGGAGGTCGGAGGTGCCGATGTTGCAACGCAGCTCGCCGCCGATGCTGCAATGCAGCTTGCAACGAGGAGAGGGACAACTGGATGCGCTTTGACTGGATCGAATGGCTACGCCGGAAAAGGATTTGGACGGCTAGCGAGCCGACTGGTCGCCCATTTTTTCGTGTATAGATACCGATGGTTATGTGCGTTGAAAGGTGGACCAAACGCACAAGGACACAAGGCGACAGATGCGTGAGGGAACCCCGGCTCTCTACTCGTCTGTAGTTAGGGTTAGGTTTAGAATGTTCCACGACGGCGTTTGGATGGTTGTGACGCCGGCGTTCGGAATAAAAATTCTCCGATCTCAGCCCCATCTCGATGTCGTCCTTAGTGGTGAAGTAGAGGGATCTGTAGGAACCTTATTCCATCATCTCCTTGACGCGATGGATCTGGTGGTGTTTGTTGTTTTTATGGCGGATCTCATCTTGTGTGGTGCCGTCTTTGTTTGGGAGAAGATGAAGGTCCAAGAACAAGGTTGAAGGCTTGTGGGTGGCAGTTTTGGTGTTTTGCCTCGAGGACATAGACGACATGCAGCGGATCTGGGTTTCAAGGAGCACGAGGATGATCCCTGGTCGACGCGCCACAGCGACAATGGCCTTGCCGGCGGCAGGCTTTTCTTCCGCTCACAAAGCCTTTATGGGCGAGGTGTTTCTTCGTCTCCGAAGATGGCAAGTGGCAACGATGGCTGTTGCAAAATTCTACTTCAATAGAATTTTCTTGCAACTGTTTCTGGACATGTGTCCTCTTTCTTTTTTATCGTGGTTTTCATGATTTCATGTTGTAATATGACATCTATTTAGTGACATATGATTTTTTTTAAACGACACAAGGAGCTGGTGCCAATGCGCCCCCCCAATAAGGCGGTGCATGGAGCGCAGCGTGTCCATTTTGTTTCGGTTCCTTGATTTTGTGCAGATTTGGAGTTGATTTAATTTCTTGTAACACGCTGTTTGATTTCTTTTCACTGATTTCGAAAATATAATACTTTGAGATTAAAAGTTTCCTCCATATAGAAAATTGAAAATCAGAAAATGTACATGAATTTAAATAAATATTTTCCTCAGTTTAAAAATAATCACAATTTTGTAAAATCGGTTCTCCACTTTTAAATTTTTGTGCACTTAAAAATGCTATCAAATGGTAAAAGTATTCATGAAATTTTAAAATGTCTTTATTATAAAATTCTCACAATTAAAGTTTTTTAAAACTTTAAAGAAACTTTATGAATTAAAAATTCTCCAAATTAAAATAAATGGTAGTCTATTAAATAAATCTTGATTTAAGAAATGTCCAAGTATTTTTTTTAAACATGATGGGGATATTTAACTTCATGACCCTAGTTGTGGTTAGAGCATATACATCGAGGCTCAAACAGACCGGTTGGACGGCCCAGTAAGTGTCTGGTCAGAAATACTTGTCCAAGCATACCTCCTCAAACTGGCGCCATATGTCCAGGCTCACCTGCATCCCTGAAACCTAACCAAAATCTAGGGCGGGTATGGAAGCCTAGACGTGCATGAACGCCTCCGCCACGTCAGACTGGCCCATGCTGGACCACTCGGAACCCGCGAATTTCCCCACTAGAACGAACCCTAGACTCAGTTCCCACCACACTCTCTGTCTCATCTCCACTCTTTGTCTGCTCCTCTCCTCTACCCGTCCCCTCCCCTTTCGATCCAATGTCGGGCTCCGACAGCCCCCCCTCGTGCGGGCCTTTCCGAGTCCTTCTCTACATGTTCCTACTAACGTCCCTATCCACAGCTGGGTCCTTGTGCCTGCGTCGGCGCCGCCGTGCATTCAGGATAGGGCTGGACCAAAAGCTCGAAGCTCACGAGCTTAACGAGCGCTCGATGGTTTGACTTGTTAAGCTCGTAGCTCGCTTCTTAATGAATAGAGCCAATCATTGATTTCAGCTCATTAATCTTACAAGCATAACGAACAAGCTAGCAAGTTTCACGAGTAGCTCGTTAGTAACAACATAATACATTTTTTCATCTTACGTAATAAACTTTTTGTAGCACCTCAGCCCATCTATTCAATCTAATTAACATAGTGGGCAACAAAGTAGTGTGTTTCTTTTTTTAGTCACCATATTTCATCTTAAAAACCACACCTACACACTTATCCTGTAGATCATAACACTTTTTTTAGAACTGATGACAGTGGGAATGGCTCCCACTGACTTTTATATTATGTTAATGTGTCAAAACAGTCCAGTCAGTTTATCTTACATGGTGATAGGGGGATCAAGAGGAGAGGGTACAAGTGTCCTAGTAGTAATTACAATGTGGGTACCAAGGATAGAATGAGTGCGGCTAATCTGCACCCGGGCTCAGCTGCACCCACGCTTAGAAAAAAATTCAAAAAAAACTAGAAAAATTCAAAAAATTCCATTTTTTTGTGGTGGTAGATAATTTGACGCGTGAGGTGCGCCCCAAAATTCAACTCATTTAAGCATCTGAGCAGCTCTCGGCAAAAAAGACAAAATCAGGGTCTGTAAAAATGTTTACTGTTCACGCACTGTTTTGACCCGATTTGTCTTTTTTGCCGAGAGCTACTCAGATATCCAAATAAGTTGAATTTTGGGGCGCCCCTCACGCGTCAAATTATCTACCACCACAAAAAAATGTGGATTTTTTTGAATTTTTCTAGTATTTGTTTTGAATTTTTTGCTGAGAGGGAGCAGATGAGCCCGGACACCGTTTTGAGTTATCGGGATAGAATGTAGGGGCCAAGCTCCTGTTTTGACCTATGAACTAGCATAGTGAAGTCTCTCTTGAATCTAGCCTTCCAAGAGTCCACCGACTGCTGAATCGCTCTAAAGTGCTTATCATTCTGTTCCTTCCATATCCTCCATGCGGCCACAACAAACACTTCCATGAACATTGGACGATCCCACAACTCTATGCCAGCGTGTATCGGACGCATCCTGTAGTCATCAGCTGGCCAATGGATCCCTATGACATCCTAGCACATCTGGCTGAATGGGCAGTTGAAGAAAAGATGCACGACATCTTCCTCTGGTGGGTTTTGACACAGCGGACAGGTGTAGTCATCATCTTGTATTTTGTAGTGCCTCCTCTTCAACATTTTTTTAGAAAAGGAGGATGACCCCCGGCCTCTGCATCTGGGCGATGCATACGGCCACTTTATTAATTATTCTTACAAGACCTTACAAAGTAGTACAACAGTAAGACTAAAGCCGCCGTCTAAGCACCTTTATCCAGCTGATGAAGGGGCACAGATAGCCTGGGCCTAATACCAAACAGACATCGCAACCAAACCTAACATCTAAGACATGAGAACCCATCCAGGACGCCTGCCGGGCATGGGTCTCAACGGTCCGGCGTGCACTCAGATGCCGCCGCCGCCAACTGCCACCGCTCCATCTTCAGAACTGTACTGATGCATCAACCTTGCTCGGTCTAGCTATCGTCGACGCCACCACGGCGCTAAACGGCATCTCCTCCTCTGGCGCAAACAATTTGAGCACGTCGCGTCGCCATCGATACACCTCAGCGCCATGCTGCCAGGTATCACCAGCCGACACAGCTTGAAGTCCTTGGAAGATCTGTCGTGCGTAGCACCTGATAACCAGGCATGACAAAGCGTAGCACCTGTCGGCAGGCATGACTTGACATCACCACCGAAGCTCCGTGCAAGACGAAGCCGCTCCACCTCCTGCCTCTGACATCCGGCGCTGCTCGGCAAACGATGCTCCCAAGAGAGAAACGACACCGCACTGCCGCCATCGTCCTATCTGGAACACCAGATCCTAGGGTTTACCCCGGAGCAGCACGAGTGGGTCGACAATAGTTACACGACGATGCCTTCATCAAGGTAACGACGTGAACGCCGCCATCGCCTGCCGTCGGCTCGGTTTTCACCGGCAACCATGTCACCCCTACTCGCAGCCGGGACAAGATGATGGATCTCGAGATCCGATCACCAAGCCTCTGGCCGGCCATCTCGGGAAGAAGATGACCACCACGTCCAGCAGTCTCACCATGCCGGGCACGCGTCGCCGCCGGCACCCCCATGGTGCCTAGAGGCCGACAAGCCCCGACGAATCCCATGCCTCACTAGCCACCATGGCCCAGACCCTGGCACCACCAGATCCAGATCGGATCGGGGTCCAGGGCCCCAAGCCGCAACCGCCGCGGAGGCAGCACCACTGGACGGTGCCTTGCCCTCCAGCCCGCCGCCGAGTCATCGCCGGAGCTCCGCCGTGCCACGCCGCCAAGCCGCCGCCGGGATAACTCGCGTCGCCGCCAGAGAAGCCACAGCCGCCGCACGTTGGAGAGGCCTCAAGCCGCAGCTGCACCGCCGCCAGCGAGGCCGCCGCCACCCGCACGCCCTCCGCCGCGCCGCTGGGCCCCGCCAACCCAGCGCCTCTCGCGGCCGCCCCGCCGCCGGACGCCAACCGCGAGAAGAAGGCAAGATCCCGCCGCCACCAACGCCGGCCGGTCTTTGCCCGGCGGCGCTGTGCGGTGGCGGCGGGGGGAGAGAGGTCGACGAGGGAGGACGAGGGCGGCGGTTAGGTTTTTCGAGGACGCTTCGGAGCGGCTCGGGGTCGGGGCGATTACAGTTCCTTTTCCTTTTTACCAGTTACCAATGCCTCTTCAACATGTTCCTGGTGTTTAATCGGTCAGCCATCAAGAGCCGCAAGAATACCTTCCATTGCATCGTGCACTTTGATTTCCAAATCCACCCAAAAGCCTCATCCACTTGCGTTTGACTGAAGCAATGGTCATAGTATTTTGTTGTTTTAAAGTCTTTCCCACCGCATACACAGACCCATGAGTCTTTGCCATCACTGAGGACAACATCAAAGGTTTCATGTTGCAGGCCCATCACCTCCTGATGGGCCTCCACGAATAGGCGCAAGTGGAACACGTCACTCAACCTGTCAGAGGATGACAGTTGTTTCACTAACATGTCAGTCTCTCTAGCAAATGAAATGCTCTTGGGAATTTTACATGGAGCATATTATCCTTTTATTCATCTTTCCAAAAATAGAATGGTGTCCCCCACAACCACTACAACCTTTGTAACCCCTCTGTAAATGTTTGACAGTTGCATGAGGTCCCTCCACCAAAATGAGCCTCAAGGTTCAACTTTGTGAGGTATTTGATCACTTTAGTGTGTGCTCCAAACCAGATTCACCCAAGGGACATCAACCATGTTGTAGAATTTGTGAAGTTGTTTCAAGAGGGGCCCCTAGTTCTGAACTTTAAGGTTAATGATTCCCAGACCGCCCCCTGGACTTTGGTCTGCACACCAATTCCCATGCCGCTAACGAGTTCCCCTTAAGGCCATCATCCGTTCTCTTTACCCAAAGGCATGATCTACGGAGTTTATTCAGGTGTTTAATAATCTTGGGGTTTAGCTTGATCGAGCACATTGCATAAATAGCTAATGAGGTTACCATCAAGTTCAATAGCATCAGCTTGGAGCCGTACTCCAACAGGGACACAACCGCTAGTATTCTTCTTTGAATTGAAGCCACCATAGGCATTAGGTCAGAAACAGTGGGACGGGTGGTACCCATAGGCAATCCAAGATATGTGAATGGCATCTATCCCACTGTACAACCGAAAATCTTCACCATATCCAATGAAGAGGTGGGATCCAAGTTGATCGGCACAAGGGTTGATTTATGAAAAATAAACTTGAGCCCAACCGATGTGGCATAACCAACCAAAATATTTTTCAGCACCCGAGCCTGCACAGGGCATGCCGGGAACACCACGATCGTGTCATTCGCGTACTGGATCACGGGGTAGTCATCATTGGGCCTAACCGACCAGATTGACATGCATCATTGATCGGTGATTGCAAAAGATCTGCAGCGAGGACGAAGATTAGGGGTGACAGAGGGTCACCCTGCCTCACCCCACACTTACAAGAGAATTACTTCCCAGGAGTGCCATTAAGGACTACAGAAGAACCCGAGGAGAAGATGCACTTGATCTGCCCTATTCATTTTTCATCAAATCCCATGTGGCGTATGATCTCGATAATAGGTTCGTGCTGTATTGTATCAAATGCTTTGGCGAAATCCAGTTTAAGCAAACAACAGGCACGACCAAAGGCCTAAAACTGATGGATGTATTCAAATGCCCAAGCTAGGTGATGTTTGCTAGAACTACGTCGGTATTTCCCCAAAGAGGAAGGGATGATGTAGTATAGCGACGGTAGGTATTTCCCTTAGTGATGAGACCAAGGTTATCGAACCAGTAGGAGAACCTCCTCACACCACGTAAACAACACCTGCACATAAATAACAAATACTCACAACCCGACGTGTTAAAGGGGTTGTCAATCCCTTTCGGGTACGACGCCTCAGTATAGGCAAATAACATGAGATAAAAGTGGTAGATAGGATAAATAATTTGCGGAACAAATAAATTGCAGCTAGGTATTTTTTGTATTTTAGGTTTAATAGATCTAAAAATATATGCAAAGAAAAATAGATCGCAAAGGCAAATATGATGAAAAGAGACCCGGGGGTCGTAGGTTTCACTAGTGGCTTCTCTCGAGAAAAATAGCAAACGATGGGAAATCAATTACTGTTAGGCAATTGATAGAACTTCAAATAATCATGACGATATCCAGGCAATGAGCTTTATATAGGCATCACGTCCAAGATTACTAGACCGACTCCTGTCTGCATCTACTGCTATTACTTCACACATCGACCGCTATCCAGCATGCATCTAGTCTATTAAGTTCATGGAAAAATGGAGTAATGCAATAAGAATGATAACATGATGTAAATAAGATCTATTTATGTAGAAATAGACCTCATCTTGTTATCCTTAATAGCAATGATACATACGTTCTGTTTCCCTTTCTATCACTGGGATCAAGCATTGTAAGATCGAACCCATCACAAAGCACCTCTTCCCATTGCAAGATAAATAGATCAATTTGGCCAAACAAAACCCAAATATCAGAGAAGAAATACGAGGCTATAATCAATCACGCATATAAGAGATCAAAGAATACTCAAATAACTTTCATGGATAAAACATAGATCTGATCATAAACTCAAAGTTCATCGGATCCCAACAAACACACCGCAAAAAGGACTTACATCATATGGATCTCCAAAGAGACCATTGTATTGATAACCAATAGAGAGAGAGAGAGAGGAAGCCATCCAGCTACTAACTACGGACCCGTAGGTCTACAGAGAACTACTCACGCATCATCGGAGAGGCACCAATGGAAGTGGTGAACCACTCTGTGATGGTGTCTAGATTGGATCTGGTGTTTCTGGACTCTACGGGGGCTAGAATTGATTTTCGTCGACTCTCCTAGGATTTCTGGAATATTCAGGTATTTATAGAGAAAAGAGGCAGTTCGGGGGGCACCCGAGGTGGGCACAACTCACCTGTATGCGTCAGGCTTCCAGCGCGCTACGGTGGGTCATGTCCCCTGAGCACCCCTAGGTGCTTTCCTGGCCCACTGGATGTCTTCTAGCCCAAAAAAATCCTCAAAAAGTTTCGATGCATTTGGACTCCGTTTGGTATTGATTTCCCGCGATGTAAAAAACATGCAGGAAACAACAACTAGCATTGGGCACTATGTCAATAGGTTAGTACCAAAAAATGGTATAAAATGACTATAAAATGATTGTAAAACATCCAAGAATGATAATATAACAGCATGGAACAATCAAAAATTATAGATACATTGGAGACGTATCACTAGGCAATCTTGGATCGATCTCCCCTTGAAGAAACCGTATTGATTTCTGTGGATGATTTCCAACATGATTCTCTGGAGACGATTAGCAAGCAATTTAGTTATAAGTTTTAGACAATAGTTAAGCAAGGTAATGGGCCTATAATCATTCACCATTTTGGGGGAATGTATCTTGGGGATCAAGGTGATAAATCCAGAGTTGAGGCTCTGTAGGTCCATGTCACCATCATAAAAATTGCCACAAAGCTCATAAAAGTCCTGTTTGATATGCTAGCAAGATTTGAGGAAGCAACCATTGAAGCCGTCCGACCCATGGGCTCTGTCAGGGGGCATCTCCTGGAGAACCCTGTCGATCTCATCATGTGTGAAGGGTTTTGTCAGCTGATCGAGCCCATCATTTTTTTATAATCCGCGCGAGATCAAATTTTATCTCATGAGAGTCTGACTTCCCAATCTATCTTTATACCTCTGAAAGAGTTCCTGCGCTTTCCCTGCATGATCAGAAACAATAGTTCCATCTTGGAGTTTAAGCAAGGCAATAGAATTCTTCTGAAATCTTTCACTTGCCGCCGAATGGAAGAATTTGGTGTTGTTACCACCGCACTGGAACCAACGGACAATATATCTTTTCCTCCAATAGTCTTGTTTATACCCAAGGAGAGTTACCAAATGCTCTTTAAGAATTCCAGGAAAGTTTTTTTAGGTATAGTAAGAGATCTTTTGTCCTCAATACCGTCCAACTCCAGCAGCGCCCAGTTAGAATTATCAATACAGAGATTCAACCTTGATATTTTTTTGCTCCACTTTCTGGAGTGTGCCTTAAAATTTTGAGCTTTTTACAGAGCACCGCAACAAAATTGGGTGCATAGCAGTTGTTGGCCCAAGTGCATTGAACAACATCAAAGAATCCCGGATGTGAAATCCAGAAATTTTCGAACACTAGTAGAAAAAGGGTCAAATGTGAAGCACATTAGTGCCGGTTTGTATTAGAGCCGGCACTAATGTATACATTAGTGCCGGTTCCAACGGCTAGCCGGGCCGCTCTCATTAGTACCGGTTCGTGGCTAACCTTTAGCACCGGTTTGTGCCACGAACCGGTACTAATGAGAGTGGTGGCAGGATGTTGTCGATCTGGGCCCCTCCAAAGATTTTAGTACCGGTTCGTGGCACGAACCGGTACTATAGGTCGCCCTACATAAACCCTTCGCCCACCCGAGCTCGCTCTGTTCTTCCCCTTTCCCTCTCTCTCTCTGTTCTTCCCTCTTCCTCTCGAGCTCATCACACATTTTGCCCAAAATTTGTCAAGATTTGAAGGCCCCCATCCATTCAAATGATCACAAAGGTTAGCAACTTTGTCCTTTCATCTCTCATTGCTAGATTAGCTCTTGCAATGCTTTATATAGTTACTAATTTGTGAGTTTAGTAATTTGGGAGGAAATATATATATGTGCTAGTATTTGATTTATATGCAATTTGAGGTAAAAAATAACACTTAGTTTGCATATGTAGGTGTGGTTTACTTAGTGCCTTCTAAATCTCCGTCAGAACCACCGCCGATCGCCTGCACTGTCTCCGTCACCGCACCACCTTGTGGTGAGCCTCTTGTTCATGTAATTTTATATAAAAATTGATGTTTGTGTGATTTGGATATATAGTTAATCATGTAATAATTATCTTACCCAGACGTTGTTTGTTATACATAGTGCCATGGTTTTGATATCCGCCCCCGTCGGCCCTCGCCCTTGTTATGATTTGGATGTGGTATATTCTCTTTAAAACTATTAGTTGCATTTCGTGTTTATGACAAATTATGCCCATCAAGTTGACATAGATATTTTTATCTAGGAGGTTTGTGAACGGAAATTCCAACCGACCCTATTGTCGAGAGGTTAAATTTAGTTGAAAGAGAAAACGAGTACTTGAAAGAAAAATTGAAAAGAATTCAGGGGAGAAGATGGAATTGGAGTTGCATGTTGCCGATGTCGCCGATGATCACAAGATCAAGATGGAGAAAATGCGCTTGAAGAATAGAAAGATTAGAAAATATGCCATCGATAGTGAGGCTTGGTATCATTATCTGTTGGATCAATTGTTACCTTAGTTGCGATCTTGATCGCATTTGTTGTTGCATTTAAATGCTTTAGCTAGAGAGTTATTTGTTTGTTGCATTTAAGTGTTGTATGAACTTTATGTATGAACTTGTATTAATTTGGTCTATTCGGTGTTGTGTAATGAAGATGAGCCGCAATGGATGTACGATGACCGATGCTCACCCCAGTTCGTTGAGGGCGTGCATACTTTTCTACTTGCGGTGAGGCAAACAAGCGGGCGGATGGTTTTATGCCTTGTCCATGTGGTGTCTGTAAGAATGGTCACAATTACTCTACGCCAAGAACCATTCACGCCCACTGCTTAAGTCCGGTTTCATGCCCCACTATAATGTTTGGACCAAGCACGGAGAAAGAGGGGTTATGATGGAAGACAATGAAGAAGAAGAGGACGACGACAGCTATCCCGCCATGGGTTCCCTGAATACGATGATACAACAATGGGGAAGAAGCTGAGCCGGTAATGCGGAAGAAGCTGAGCCGCAATGCGGAAGAAGCTGAAGAAGAGGCATCGATGAGCCCGCTGATGATCTAGGTCGGGCCATTGCCGATGCAAAGAGAAGCGCGCAAGTGATTTGGAGAAGAAGAAGTTGCGGTGCATGTTAGAGGATCACAAAAATTGTTGTACCCAATTGCGAGGTGACAAGAAAAGCTGGGCACCACACTGGAATTGCTGCAATGGAAGGCGAGAATGGTGTATCCGACAAGGGATTTGGAAAGTTGCTGGTAATGATAAAGGATATGCTTCCAAAGGACAACGAATTGCCCGAGAGTACGTCTGAAGCAAAGAAGGCTGTCGCCCTCTAGGGTTAGAGGTGCAAAAGATACATGCATGCCCTAATGATTGCATCCTGCATCAGCGGTGAGTACGAGGATTTGAACGCTTGTCCGGTATGTGGTGCATTGCGCTATAAGATCAGCCGCGATGAGCTCGGTGATGTCGAGGCGAGCGCCCAGAAGAAGATTCCTGCCAAGGTGATGTGGTATTCTCCTATAATACCACGGTTGAAACGCTTGTTCCAAAACAAAGAGCATGCCAAGGCGATGAGATGGCATGAAGAAGACCGTAAGAAATACGGAAAGTTGAGAGTACCACGACGGGTCGCAGTGGAGAAAAATCAAAGAAAGTACGGGAAGGAGTTTGCGATGACGCAAGGAGCGTATGGTTTGGTCTAAGCACGATGGCATTAATCCTTTTGGGGAGCAGAGCAGCAACCATAGCACCTGGCCCGTGACTCTATGTTTGTATAACCTTCCTCCTTGGTTGTGCATGAAGCGGAAGTTCATTATGATGCAGTGCTCATCCAAGGCCCTAAGCAA
Source organism: Aegilops speltoides (assembly GCA_021437245.1). Classification (NCBI taxonomy): domain Eukaryota; kingdom Viridiplantae; phylum Streptophyta; class Magnoliopsida; order Poales; family Poaceae; genus Aegilops; species Aegilops speltoides. The sequence goes on from CM038141.1 coordinate 434,814,968, forward strand.
CCCGGCAACGACATTGATGTGTACCTAAGGCCATTAGTTGAAGAACTCTTACAGCTGTGGAATGGAACAGGTGTACGTGCGTGGGATGAGCACATGGGGAAGAATTTGACCTCAAAGGCGTTGTTGTTCGTGACCATCAATGATTGGCCTGCTCTCAAGAACCTTTCGTGATGATAAACAAGGGATACCACGGATGCACGACTGTTTGGATGATACCGACAAGATATATTTGAATAGTTGTAAGAAGAATGTGTACTGACATCGCCGATTTCTTCCGAGCAGCATCCGTAAGAAAGAAAGGCAAGCATTTCAAAGGTGAGGCAGATCACCGGACGAAGCCTCGCCATCGATCGGTGCTGATGTACATGATATGGTCAAGGATTTGAAGGTGATATTTGGAAAGTTATCTGGCGGACAACCTGTTCAAGGGACGCGGACGGACGCGCACCCATGTGGAAGAAGAAATCTATATTTTGGGACCTGCCATATTGGAAAGACCTAGAGGTCCGCTCCGCAATCGACGTGATGCACGCCACGAAGAATCTTTGCGTGACCTGCTTGGCTTTGGGCGTGTATGGGAAGACAAAAGATACACCGAGGCACGGAGGACCAGCAACGTATGCACGGAGAAGATGGCATACATCGTGGTCATGCAAGCTACGCCTACCAAAGAAGAGAAGGAAATCTTCTTTGAATGCCCGCCAAGATAAGGTACCGTCGGCTTCGTCGAATATAAAGGGAATAATAAACATGGCAGAGAAAAGTTCCGAACCTAAAGTCTCATGATCGCCACGTGATTATGACGCAATCGCTTCCGGTTGCATTGAGGGGCTTTACCGAAAACGCTCGATTAGCCATTGTGAAGCTATGTGCATTTCTCAATGCAATCTCTCGAAGGTAATCGATCCGAAATCATACCAAGGTTACGTAATGATTTGGTGCAATGTCTTGTCGATTTCGAGTTGGTGTTCCCACCATCCTTCTTCAACATCATGACGCACGCCCTAGTTCACCTATGCGAAGAGATTAACGTTTTGGGTCCCTGTATTTCTACACAATATGTTCCCTTTGAAAGGTTCATGGAGTCTTAAAGAAATATGTTCATAACCGTGCTAGGCCGAAGGAAGCATCTCCAAGGGCCATCAAAATGAGGAGGTCATTGAGTTTTGTATTGACTTTATTCGACCTTAAGCCGATTGGTGTTCTGAATCGCGGCATAAGGGCGCATCGATGGAAAAGGCACGCTAGAGGGGAACAAATAATATGTATGGACGGACATTCTCTCACCGAAGCACACTACACAGCTTCTCTGAATTCCACCTTGGTGGCTCCAGATATGGATGAACACAAGAATTTGCTACGCCCAAACACCGGAGCGGTCTCGATGAGTGGATTACACGTGAACAAACCAGAGTTTCGCCAACTGGTTGCGCACACGTATCATGCATGCCACCTCTATTGAAGATGACCTGTACTTGCTGTCCCGCTACCATCTTGAATATAATGACTTTCAAAGGGTACGAGATAAATGGTAATACATTTTACACGATCGCCCAAGATAAGAAGAGCACCAACCAAAACAGTGGTGTCCGCTTTGATGCGAAACCAAGACGGAAAGGAAACATATTATGGTTATATACAGGACATATGGGAACTTGACTATCGACGTGGTTTAAAGGTCCCTTTGTTTCGTGCAAATGGGTCAATATGACACGAGGCGGGTAACGGAAGACCCGCGAAGACGGAATGACAACAAGTGGATCTCAACAATCTTATGTATGCGAGACAACCATTCGCCCTAGCCAATGATGTGGCACAGGTTTTCTATGTGAAGGACATGTCTACCAAGCCAAGAAAAAGAAAAGATAAGGAAGCGAATGCATCGCACGATGAGCCAAAGCGGCACATAGTTCTTTTCGGGAAGAGAAACATCATGGGAGTGGATGACAAGACAGACAAGTCGAAGATTATGAAAAGTTTGATGAAATTGCTCCATTCACAAAGTGAATATTGACCCAAGCATCCCGTTAAATGATGAAGATTTTCCATGGTTACGGCGCAAAGGGACACACTTGAAGAAAAGTTTCACACCCAAAGATCCGGGATGTGATCGGCTTCACTATCATCACTTTCTTACGTGTTTCACACCCGAGGAGGGAATGTCTGTAATAGTTAGGGTTGTTATGTGTTTTGGCATTTGAAACGAAGAAATTTTATGTGCAAACAAATTCTTTTCATGCATTTACTGATTTTTTTCCAAATTAAATGACCCTGAAATTGAAAAGCAATTCAAATGAACTCGTAAAAGGTTGAAAGTTGGCATGGTATCATAATTTCATATAAATAGCATGTGCAAGAAAGTAGAGAGGGTTACGATAAAAGCTGGATGCACTTCGTGTACAAAATGGACAATCTCTTTGAAGTATCGGGGTTTCCATTTAAAACTGAACTGTTACAAAGGCATTTCATTTTTAAATAACCTAAGCATTACTAAATTGAATATAATGATAAAACACACTAATATTGAACATAAGAAAAAGAATCACTGGAAAAACTTTTTTCAAAGTTAAGTTATTCACAAACTAGTGATTCACACAAATTTCAAATAATTCAAAATTTAAACTATTCAAATTTGAAATCTACCGCACTAAGAGAAAGTTTGTAATTTTTGTACCTAAAGCAAAAATATTCACAAAGAAACTCTAAATACAACAAAAACAACTCAAAAATAAATAAAACAAAAAAATAAAAAAAAGCCCGCCATCGGGCCAAAGCGGCTGCATACGACCAGAGATACAACCTTTCATTAGGCGGGATGCAGGCCCGCCAAGGCCCAAGAGAGGCCCACAAGGCGAGGAGGACAGTAGGCCCAAGAGGCCTGAATAGAAGAGGAGCTCGAGAGAGCTACCACTGGGCTTATAAACCGGTCTGGTAGCCCTCGACTAGCGAGGTGGGACTAAACTTGCCAAGATCAAGACCGGGCGCTAATAAGACCCCTTTAGTACCGGTCGTGGCACAAACCGGTACTAAAGGGGGGCCTTTAGTACCGGTTTGTGCCACGACCCGGTACTAAAGGGGTCGCTTCGCCGCTTGGCTGGCAAAACAGACCTTTAGTACGGTTGGTGGCACCAACCGGTACTAAAGGTGCTTCTATATAACTAAACACTTCAAAATTTCGCCGTTTCTCATCTCCCTCGCTTTTTCTCCTCGCACCATCGCCGCTTCGCCGCCGCTTCGACCCGTCGCCGCCGCCTGCGTCGCCGCCGCCCGTCCCGTCGCCGCCGCCCGTCCCGTCGCTGCTCGTATCCCTTCGCCGCCGCCGCCGCTTCGCCCGACGTCGTCCCGTCCCGTCGCCGCCGCCCGTCGCTGCTGCCCGTCGTCGCCGCGCCCGTCGCCGTCCCCGTCGCCGCGCGCCCCCCGTCGCCTCTCGCCTAGCCGGCCGGTGAGCGCGCACACACACACATACATTGTTAGAATTGTTAGAATTGTTAGAAATGTTTGAAATTGTTAGATTTGTTAGAAATGTTTGAAATTGTAGAAGTTTTTCTGTTTTTTAGAAATAGTTAGAAATGTTAGAATTGTTAGATTTGTTAGAAATGTTAGAAATTTTTCTGTTTTTTAGTTATAGAAATAGTTATAAAAATGTTAGTTATATATATAGAAATGTTATAATTTTTTTCTTCTGTTTTTTAGTTCTAAAATATTAGAAATGTTATAGAAATGTTAGTTATATATAGCATTGTTAGAAATGTTATAGAAATGTTAGTTATATATATAGAAATGTTAGAAATTTTAGTTATCAAAATCCAATCATTAAAAAAATGTTACTTTTTGTGGGCATATAGCTAGTATTTGTTCTCGACGATGCCCGGCCCGCATCCTCGCCGTCGACCCGTCATGACGACGCCCAGCCGACCCATGTCCGGACTGGCTCCGCGGGCTGGCACTGGAGGTGCTGCTTGAGGGCGCGCCGCTTGACGAGGAACCCGACCCGGGTCGATCGTCGACCCCGATCTCGTTTGGTGGCGTCACAGGTGGGCGATTTGGAGGGAGGACGTCGGCCCCGCCGGAGGTGGTACGTCGCCGTGTCAGGAGGAGGACGAGCACGCCCATCGCTACATGGTTACGTTAGAGGGCGGCAGGTTCTCCAATACGTGGCAGTATCTTCGGGGATCTCACTTCAGCTATGATCCTGTGAGGGTTCCTTCTCTTTGGGTGTCCACTGCCCGCGCCGGAGGAACCGCGAGTGTCCTAGATTCTTATGTAGTATTCGATCTTTATTAGCTAATAGCCAGTGATGTACTTTTCTATATTATATATTATTCGAGACGATGTATTCGAGATTATATCTATTATTCTGGACGATGTATTCGAGATTATATCTATTATTCTGGACGATGTATTCGAGATTATATCTATTATTCTGGACGATGTATTCGAGATTATATCTATTATATTCTGGACGATGTATTCGAGATTATATCTATTATTCGAGATTTGAATACTAAATTGTTTTATATTTCTTTTGGATTAGTTAAACAAAAGCTATGGCAGACAATACCGAGAGAGAAGGAGAACAGACCATGTTCGATATGATACGTGAGGCGAGATGATAATCAAAATGAAGAATATTATGATGGCTTCAATTTCTAAACAACACCGGAGAGGGTGATATGATATTCGATCACGACGAAGTCATGAATGATTATGACGATGACGAAGAACATGATCCTGAAACAACAAACACCGATGAGGTATATATATATTTATATAAGCAGGCATCTGGTGATCATCACATGTTTTAAATGTCTTGAAGATATATTAACGAATCGATCTTTGTTCTTTCAGCCATCCGGATCGAGCAAATCTTGAGAAAAATGATTTAAACAAGGCCCGAACAAAAGTTGAAGCCGGGCGTAAAGTACAATATCGAGGCATGCGACCGTCTTGGCAAACCAATAGCGCCTAAGAAGATTGCGAACAAGTTCGTTAAATCGGTGTGGAGTTCTTGTGAAGGACCAACTCGATCAAACTTCAAGAATGGAGGGCGCCCGGCAAAGCCACGCCCAGATGTTACTTATGTCGACAAGAATCAAAAGATCGCTTTGGGATACTCTCATGGAACATTTCACCCTACCGATCATTTCACGTAGCGAGATGTGCGAGAAAGTCAAAGAGGCTGCTCTTAAGATGATGGCGAATGCATTCAAGAACTACAAGAATGGTGAATGGAACAAGTACGTCGGCGGAGGAAGGAAGACTCCAGATTCAAGGAACTTTGGAGAACCAACGTGATCATTGGGCCGATTTCGTGAAATTCAAGGATTCGGAATTAGCTAAGGAACGGTCGAGAATAAAAAAGAAGAATGCCGAAAAGAAGGATAAGTTCCATAAGTGGGGCGGTGGCTGCGCGGTGGCAATGCCTAAGTGGGATAAGTCCGAGAAAGAGATGGAGGATGCAGGTGTCACTCCGGTTACTAAGAGCTGGCCCGCCAGGGTCAGGACTTGGTTCTATGCGCATGGGGGGGAGTTGGACCGGGAGACAGAAAAGTTTCGACGAGGGCAAGTCTGAATGGAGCCGACGATGCGATACTTGTTGCAATAGAAGAGGCACGAACGGGGGTGTTCCAGCCCAACAGAGAGAATGAAGAGCTTACGCGTGCCCTGGGAAATCCTGAACACCCGGGAAGAACACGACGCAAGGGCGCTATTCCGTGGTATGAGGGTTTTCAGATGGAACACCGACTACGTAACCCGTGCGAGAAAGAAGATTATGGAGGAGAAGAAGAGGAAGATGGAGGAGGAGCAGAGGAAGCGGGACTATGAACGCCTTCAAGGCCTAGAAGCAAGTCAAGCGGAATTGGCGGTCAAATTCCAGCGGCAAAGAAGAGCAGATCGACTCACTTACCCATCAAAGGGGTCTCAACAGCTGCAGCAGCTAGCGGATGATCCAGCATTGGATAGCACCGCCCATCCATGCCGAGAAGCAGCGTGGGTTCCGCCCCTGACGACCCAATGTTGGTAGATACCCGTGGATGACATCACGGAGAACACTAGCGTGAGCTACACTACAAAATGAAGAACATATCCATGAAGGTGGCGGACGGCTCGCTTTCACAAATCCCCGAGGCAACCTTCCATGGCAACCCGATTACAGCGGGCTATGCTCGTGTCGTGGTTGATGATGTGCTGGACCCATATTCGGGCTACTGACTTGACATTGTTGGAGGTGGCGGCGCTTTCTCGGAGAGGCCAAACATCGTATCATCCTATGGAAAAAGGATTGCATCATCTTTCCAAGGCCACCCACACCGGTCACCCGAGTCCTCATCGAAGTCCGCCACCGAGTCAGCAGACTCCGCTCCTCCAAGTCCGCAAAGTGTCGGGACAATCCTCCTCCTCCAAGTCCGCAAAGTGTCGGGACAATCCTCCAAGTCCGCCACAACGCCGACGTCCACTCCTCCTCCAAGTCCGCACAACCTCAGCCCTCCTCCTCCTCGTCCAACTCAGTCCGTCGGCCATCTTCGCCGCCTCAAGAATCGCAGAGACACCCCGCAGCTCAGTGCGAACCGTCGAGTCGAGGTAGTACAGCTGGAAGTACAAAGGAGGCAAGCGGTATAAATATGGTCCAAGCTCAAGCCTCTTGGCAGAGGTCTTATGACAAGTCGAGGAGGAAATCACAGCCATATCGAAGGCCGAGGTGGAAGCCCATTTTGCACCAAACCGCCACCGCCGCCAAGGGAGAAAGTGCTCGAGGAAACGATTGACCACTTCATTCAGATGGCTCAACCACCAGCTTCCAAGCCTGTTGACACGACTATGAGCGCCACATCGGGAAGTTAAATCGAGCACGCCTACAAAGGGAGGCGAGCACGCCTACATCGGGATCGAGCAAACAAGAAGCAGCTGCCAAAAATGCGGAAAACCATTCCCACTGGGAGAACAAGCGTATAATCGATCCCTCGCTTGTTGTGCCAACAACGGTGATAAAGACGCGCCTCAATATTATTGTGGGCAAACAGTGCATGTTCCCAAGGTGGGCAATGTGGTAATAACGGAGGAGCATATAATGCAGGCTGAAGTTCTCAACATCATCTGTTGGACAACTCCTCGAGATCGAGCCCATGCCTTTGCTTAGAGAGGATGAAGTAAACGGCAATATGTCCGTGGCCAACCTTTGGTCGCGCTGCACAAGGTCAAGAACCTCCCAACGAGAATGTATGAATTGCATCAATGGTACATGAACATGACCAAGATTTCAGATCGAGTGTCCCTCATGGTGAATGTCAAGGAGGACAATTACTACCATGAGAAAGCTGGGTCCGTTGAGTATTTAGAACTGTTTCAGTTATACAATAAGGAAGCACTCGACAAATCAATCGTCAGTTGCTATTGTCTGTAAGTGATTTCTTTCTATAATTTAAGTCTCAAGCTAGCAGTAGTGATCCTTTTGAGATCAATCATTACCTGTAATTATCCTCACTATATTCTTTTCTGTGGTATTATGCAGGATGAAGATATATGAAATGAGAAAAAGTGGACGCTTTGGCATTGGGTTCATTGACCCAAACACCGTTAATGAATTCACATGGAAGATAATTGAACGTTATGCAAAGGAAGTAGAGGACAGCATGCTAGAGTTCTTGAAGCGCCTCAAATACAATGAAGATATACTACTTCCTTACCACTTTGGGTGAGTCACACTGTCTTGTACTACAAATTCTCTGTTTTTTGCCTACTAGCTATAGCTACATGTTTTTGCTAACATATGCCCGCTTAATTAAGACATGTAAACGTGTGTGCATATGCAGATTTCACTGGGTCTTGTGTATCATTAAAGTTGACGCCGGAACAGTTGAAGTACTGGACTCACTAGTCTAAAAAAAACTGACTTTAACATCTTGTATGGGATAGTCAACAGGTAATTTCAATCATTATTAACTATATATCTCGGCCTATTTAGTTCGTCATTTCATGATATGAACTATTTAATAACCCCTTTATTCATTTTCTTTGTCGGCGGCAGGGCTTGGGCAAGATTCATCGTCACGCCCGCCCGTGGAAACAAAAGCTTGAATGGTTACGACCCAAGGTAAGTAATTAAGTAGTACTAGCTAGCTAGCTGCCATCTCTTTAATTATCATGCTTGATTAATTTTTATCTGATCAAATTCCATTCTCGTAAAGGCCCCAAGCGGTAGGGTATCGATCTGTGTGCATTCTGCATTTGCGAGAATATTCGCATGATGGCGTCCGAAAGGAGCAGATCTCAAAGACAAGAATGGGTACGCTTGTCGTAACACTATTCACAATTTTACACCATTATCGATATCTAGCTAGTCACACAACTAATACACATGCATATTGATCTCCTTCTTAACAGTTCAAAGAGGTGCGGAGAAGCTCATAGAAACGGGAGCGTAGAAGCACTTCAAGAGGAAATAGCGGATTTTTGCTCGACGAGGTCATAAACCGAATGGAGAATTCTATTACCGCTACCGCCCCAATGAAAACCACTTTCAATTGTCATCGTGTTCAAGGCACCAATTAGACTGGCTCAAGGCAACATTCATATGTAGGAGAAATTGTATATATCTGTACATGTGTGTATGTGTGAATTAATTAATATGGTGGTTTAATTTGTGAGACATTGATGTGATATATATATATGCATGATTGGTTCTACTAGAAATTTTATATATATATATATATATATATATATGCATAACGTGTACAATGTGTAGTATCGTAAAATACCAAAGAAACGAAAAAGAATTAAAATGGAAACACAAAATTAAATGAAAAAGAAATCATAAAACTAAAACCCACCAAACCTTATAGTACGGTTGGTGTTACCAACGGTACTAAAGGCCTCTGTGTCCGGCAGGCTGGCTAGTGCCACGTGAAAGCTCTTTAGCACCGGTTCGTCTTTGAACCGGTGCTAAAGGGGGGGGGCCTTTAGTGACCACTAATTAGTGCCGGTTATGTAACCGGCACTATAGGGCCTTACGAACCGGTGCTAATGCCCGGTTCTGCACTAGTGGAATGGAAACACCTTGGTTTTAGGCAACATGGGTTCTATCGATACCACACAAGAAATGTGGTCAGAGACTGGTTTTGGGTGGGGACCCACCATGGTGTTTGGATAACCTGAGGTCCAATTCCCAAATGTAAAGAACCAGTCGATTTGCTCCAACAACGGATCAGTTTACATATTGCTCCAGGTACATTTCCTTCCCTTGATCGACAATTCTACTAGCACTTGCTATTGAATGAAATCATTAAATGTAAGCTTGTCATTCACATTCCCTCCCATTTTGTTGCGGTTGTCTGGTGCTTTGATGTAATTGAACTCCCCACAAAGCAACCAAAATTCATCATCAGGTATATCTAAATGGAACAACCAAGAGGTGAAAGAAGCTCTGCCAGGGCCATCACACGGGCCATATATATTGTACAATTTCCAATGCTTAACAAATTGCAAAGAGGTGAACTGAATACCAAAGGAAAATGACTCAGAGCAAATAATGTTGCCAGAGAAAACAGAGCTATCCCAAATAACGATCAGTCCACCTGAGGCCCCTTGAGAGGGTACCACCTCAATGTGATCAATTTTTTTAGGACATAATAGTTTTACAAAAGATGTATCAAAGGTAGCACGCTTAGTATCTTGCAGATAACAAAATCCACTACTATCAATAGCACTACGAAGGGCCAGAAGTTTCGGCTCGGAGTTGATCCCTCGGACGTTCCAACAGAGCACCTTCCACGCCTTATGCTACATCTAGCCCCGGCTCATCATGCCCCTGCTCTCCCTGAGACGAGAGCAGTTTCTGCTTGCTTAGCTGGCTCAGACGCAAACCACACATATTAGTACCAATAGATTGTATGGTAAGAATAAGTGTAGGGGGTGGGATATCACAAGGTACCTTGCCTTTCTTCCCTGAAACACATTGCATAGTGACCGAAGAGGAGCATTGAACAAAAGGATCCTTCCTTGGTTTAACCTTAGAAGTCATCATTTTTTTGTCAGAAAGAGGCAGCACTTTAAACCCATCGTACTTGTTAGCACATGCACTACGCCAGAGAAGAACAGTATCCATGTGAGATGATTCATTACAGATCATTTTACCAAAGTGATCTGTAGCAGTAGCATCTGTTTCTAAAGATGTAACTAACTAAGTCTGCTCATCCACTGTAGTTTCAAATTCCAAGCACACCACAGGAGCCACTAATATCCCCCATAGCGCCAGGCATGCCTTATCCAGCAGAATTGCAGAGAATGAGGCTTTAAAGATAGCCCCAAGAAGATCATGTTCAGGTGCTACATTGATCATCATTGCCTTATAGATCACATTAAGCTGAGATTGCATTATTTTGAAGGGATTGAGCAGAAGAATCGCTCCTCCTGGGTGCTGAGCAGGTAACAGAGAGCGGGTATAAATCCTCTTCAACATGCCACCAATCCAACGCAGCAGCTCAACATCATCAGTTATCATCATAGAGATGGATGCACCCCCAGCTTGAACAAAGGCAAATCGTGCAGCAGGGGCACCATAGATAAAGTTATCAGCTATTTCCTCCATCAGCTATTTCCTCCATTAGAGAGTAGTCAGACCAAACACCCGACAAGTTATCAATGGTATTGTGCTCTTGAGGCACACCATCCATTAGAGGAGGACCATCATATTCAAAGAAACTTCTTAAACTGAAACTAGTGTAAGGAGGCGGTATAATCGGCTATGCCCTCCAACCATTCTCCTGCACTTGCTCCCGAGCCTGTTCATCAACATTCCACAGCTCTTCATTTGTAGCCTGCTGGACCTCCATATCATTAATTCTAGCTTTGCTGCATTAGGGTATAGTAAGGCAGTTCATACAGATGGGGAGATGCATTTAAGAGGGGTGGATCATCTTCATTACCAACCACGCCTGGCACAGTGTTTCTGCCATTAAGCACATATACTGGTACTGGCCAGGAATGGCCCAACCCAGGAAGCATGCTTACCCTAGTGACAATGAGACTATGCGAGACTTCCGCCACATCCTTGATATGACATTTGACAAGAACCCTAGCTTTGTTTTCATCCGGCCGTGGCCAAGCCAGGAGCTTACCAAAGTTACAAATTGCCTTGTGTACATAATGTTCAGTCATATAATCCATAGGGAAACCTAGCATCATAATCCAAACTTCATACTCAAATGCAGGCATTCTCATATTGAGCCCTTCATCATGGGGAACCAAAGAGAAGTAAGAATCATCAGTTAAAGCATGCGGACCCTATCTAATAGCCTCATCGCGGCTCTAAACATCCTCAAAAGAAACACAATCGATACCAATCAGATAAACAAACTCATCTCCTATTTCATACTCAAGATCTCCCCTAATAATGCGGCAAACCTCCTGGAGCGAAAATCTCTTCTGATGATCAGCAACTGTGGGATTGATCAACATAATGACATACCTATCGTGGTTTAATGGCGGCTCGTCCACCACCATGACACTGAAGGAAATATGCCCTAGAGGCAATAATAAAGTTATTATTTATTTCCTCATATCATGATAAATGTTTATTATTCATGCTAGAATTGTATTAACCGGAAACATGATACATGTGTGAATACATAAACAAACATATAGTTACTAGTATGCCTCTACTTGACTAGCTCATTAATCAAAGATGGTTATGTTTCCTAACCATAGACATGTGTTGTCATTTGATTAGTTTGATCACATCATTAGAAGAATGATGTGATTGACATGACCCATTCCGTTAGCCTAGCACTTGATCGTTTAGTATACTGCTATTGCTTTCTACATGACTTATACATGTTCCTGTAACTATGAGAATTATGCAACTCCGTTTACGGAGGAACACTTTGGTACTACCAAACGTCACAACGAATCGGGTGATTATAAAGGAGTACTACGGTATCTCCAAAGGTACATGTTGAGTTGGCGTATTTCGAGATTAGGTTTTGTCACTCCGATTGTCGGAGAGGTATCTCTGGGCCCTCTCAGTAATGCACATCACTATAAGCCTTGCAAGCAATGTGACCAATGAGTTGGTTACGGGATGATACATTACGTAACGAGTAAAGAGACTTGCCGGTAACGAGATTGAACTAGGTATTAGATGCCGACGATCGAATGTCGGGTAAGTAACATACCGATGACAAAGGGAACAACGTATGTTGTTATGCGGTTTTGACCGATAAAGATCTTCGTAGAATATGTGGGAGCCAATATGGGCATCCAGGTCCCGCTATTGGTTATTGACCGGAAACGTGTCTCGGTCATGTCTACATAGTTCTCGAACCCGTAGGGTCCGCACGCTTAACGTTTCGTTGACGATATAGTATTATATGAGTTATGCATGTTGGTACCCGAATGTTGTTCGGAGTCCCGGATGAGATCATGGACATGACGAGGAACTCCGGAATGGTCCGGAGATAAAGTTTGATATATGGGATAATAGTGTTTGATCTCCGGAAGGGTTCCGAATTCACGGAAGGGGTTCCGGATGTTTCTGAAATGTTTGGGTGCGAGAACACGTTATTTGGGCCAAAGGGAAAGCCCACAAGGTTTTGGAAAGCGCAAAGGAAGTTTTGCAAAGTCCGAGGTCCGACGCCAGGGTCTCGGCGTCGGGTCAGACGCCGAGGAACCTGGCGTCGCCCCGAGTCCGAGAAGGACTCTTGCCTTTTGGGTGAAACCGACTTTGTGGAGGCTTTTACTCCAAGTTTGACCCCAAGGCTCAACATATAAATAGAGGGCAGGGCTAGCACCAAAGACACATCAAGAAACACCAAGCCGTGTGCCGGCAACCACGTCCCCTCTAGTTTATCCTCCGTCATAGTTTCCGTAGCGCTTAGGCGAAGCCCTGCGGAGATTGTTCTTCACCAACACCGTCACCACGTCGTCGTGCTGCCGGAACTCATCTACTACTTCGCCCGTCTTGCTGGATCAAGAAGGCAAGGACGTCATCGAGCTGAACGTGTGCAGAACTCGGAGGTGCCGTGCGTTCGGTACTTGGATCGGTCGGATCGTGAAGACGTACGACTACATCAACCGCGTTGATAAACGCTTCCGCTTAGCGATCTTCAAGGGTATGAAGATACACTCCCCCTCTCGTTGCTATACCATCACCATGATCTTGCGTGTGCGTAGGAAAATTTTGAAATTACTACGTTCCCTAACAGTGGCATCCGAGCCTAGGTTTTATGCGTTGATGTTATATGCACGAGTAGAACACAAGTGAGTTGTGGGCGATACAAGTCATACTGCTTACCAGCATGTCATACTTTGGTTCGGCGGTATTGTGAGATGAAGCGGCCCGGACCGACATTACGCGTACGCTTACGCGAGATTGGTTTCACCGTTACGAGCACTCGTGCTTAAAGGTGGCTGGCGGGTGTCTGTCTCTCTCACTTTAGCTGAATCGAGTGTGGCTACGCCCGGTCCTTGCGAAGATTAAAACAACACTAACTTGACGAACTATCGTTGTGGTTTTTGATGCATAGGTAAGAACGGTTCTTGCTAAGCCCGTAGCAGCCACGTAAAACTTGCAACAACAAAGTAGAGGACGTCTAACTTGTTTTTGCAGGGCATGTTGTGATGTGATATGGTCAAGACGTGATACTATAATTATTGTATGAGATGATCATGTTTTGTAACCGAAGTTATCGGCAACTGGCAGGAGCCATATGGTTGTCGCTTTATTGTATGAAATGCAAACGCCCTGTAATTGCTTTACTTTATCACTAAGCGGTAGCGATAGTCGTATAAGCAATAGATGGCGTAACGACAACGATACTACGATGGAGATCAAGGTGTCGCGCCGGTGACGATGGTGATCACGATGGTGCTTCAGAGATGGAGATCACAAGCACAAAGATGATGATGGCCATATCATATCACTTATATTGATTGCATGTGATGTTTATCCTTTATGCATCTTATCTTGCTTTGATTGACGGTAGCATTTTAAGATGATCTCTCACTAAATAATCAAGAAGTGTTCTCCCTGAGTATGCACCGCTGCGAAAGTTCTTCGTCTTTGAGACACCACGTGATGATCGGGTGTGATAGGCTCTACGTTCAAATACAACGGGTGCAAAACAGTTGCACACGCGAATACTCAGTCATTTTGACGAGCCTAGCATATCTGAGATATGGCCTCGGAACACGGAGACCAAAAGGTCGAACATGAATCATATAGTAGATATGATCAACATAGTGATGTTCACCATTGAAACTACTCCATCTCACGTGATGATCGGACATGGTTTAGTTGATTTGGATCACGTGATCACTTAGATGACTAGAGATGTCTGTCTAAGTGGGAGTTCTTAAGTAATATGATTAATTAAACTTAAATTTATCATGAACTTAGTACCGATAGTATTTTGCTTGTCTATGTTTGTTTGTAGATAGATGGCTCGTCTTTGTTGTTCCGTTGAATTTTAATGCGTTCCTTGAGAAAGCAAAGTTGAAAGATGATGGTAGCAATTACACGGATTGGGTCCGTAACGAGGATTATCCTCATTGCTGCACGAGAAAAGTTACGCCCCGAAAGCACCGCTGGTGCGAACTGCTGCTTTGATGCACCGACGACGTTAAGAACGTCCGCAAAGCAAAGTCGATGACTACTCGATAGTTCGATTGTGCCATGCTTTACGGCTTAGAACCGGTCTTCAACCACGTTTTGAGCGTCATGGAGCATATGAGATGTTCCAGGAGTTGAAGTTAATATTTCAAGCAAATGCCCGGATTGAGAGATATGAAGTCTCCAATAAGTTCTACAGCTGCAAGATGGAGGAGAATAGTTATGTCAGTGAACACATACTCAAAATGCTCGGGTATAATAATCACTTGATTCAACCGGGAGTTAATCTTTCCGATGATAGTGTCATTGATGAAATTCTCCAATCATCGCCACCAAGCTACAAGAGCTTCGTGATGAACTATAATATGCAAGGGATGAACAAGACTATTCCCGAGCTCTTCGCAATGCTAAAAGCTGCGGAGGTAGAAATCAAGAAGGAGCATCAAGTGTTGATGGTTAACAAGACCACCAGTTTAGAGAAAAGGGCAAAGGGAAGAAGAAGGGAACTTCAAAAGAACGGCAAGCAAGGTGCTGCTCAAGAGAAGAAACCCAAGTCTGGACCTAAGCTGGCGAAATCGAGTGCTTCTCGCAAGCGAATAATCGAAGCGGAACTGCCCCAAGTATTTGGCGGATAAGAAGGATGGCAAAGTGAACAAAGGTATATGAGATATACATGTTATTGATGTGTACCTTACTAATGCTCGCAGAGCACCTGGTATTTGATCTCGGTTACATTGCTAATATTTGCAACTCAAGCAGGGACTACGGATTAAGCAAAGATTGGCTAAGGACGAGGTGGCGATGCGGCGTGGGAAATGGTTCCAAAGTCGATGTGATCGCGGTCGGCACGCTACCTCTACATCTACCATCGGGATTAGTTTTAGACCTAAATAATTGTTATTTGGTGCCAGCGTTGAGCATGAACATTATATCTGGATCTTGTTTGATGAGAGACGGCTATTCATTTAAATCAGAGAATAATGGTTGTTCTATTTATATGAGTAATATCCTTTATGGTCATGCACCCTTGAAGAGTGGTCTATTTTTATTGAATCTCGATAGTAGTGATACACATATTCATAGTGTTGAAACCAAAAGATGCAGTGTTGATAACGATAGTGCAACTTATTTGTGGCACTGCCGTTTAGGTCATATCGGTGTAAAGCGCATGAAGAAGCTCCATACTGATGGGCTTTTGGAATCACTTGATTATGAATCACTTGCTACTTGCGAACGGTGCCTCATGGGCAAGATGACTAAAACGCCGTTCTCCGGAACTATGGAGCGAGCAACTGATTTGTTGGAAATCATACATACTGATGTTTGTGGTCCAATGAATGTTGAGGCTCGTGGCGGGTATCGTTATTTTCTCACCTTCACAGATGATTTGAGAAGATATGGGTATATCTACAAGTCTAAAACATTTGAAAAGTTCAAAGAATTTCAGAGTGAAGTTGACAATCATCGTAACAAGAAAATAAAGTTTCTACGATCTGATCGTGGAGGAGAATATTTGAGTTATGAGTTTGGTCTACACTTGAAACAATGCGAAATAGTTTCACAACTCACGCCACCCGGAACACCACAACGAAATGGTGTGTCCGAACGTCGTAATCGACTTTACTAGATATGGTGCGATCTATGATGTCTCTTACTGATTTACTGCTATCGTTTTGGGGTTATGCTTTAGAGACAGCCGCATTCACGTTAAATAGGGCACCATCAAAATCCGTTGAGACGACACCTTATGAACTGTGGTTTGGCAAGAAACCAAAGTTGTCGTTTCTTAAAGTTTGGGGCTGCGATGCTTATGTGAAGAAACTTCAACCAGATAAGCTCGAACCCAAATCGGAGAAATGTGTCTTCATAGGATACCCAAAAGTAACTATTGGGTACACCTTCTATCACAGATCTGAAGGCAAGATTTTCGTTGCTAAAATCGGATCCTTTCTAGAGAAGGAGTTTCTCTCGAAAGAAGTGAGTGGGAGGAAAGTAGAACTTGATGAGATAACTGTATCTACTCCCTTATTGGAAAGTAGTTCACCACAAGAACCGGTTCCTGTGACAACTACACAATTCAGTGAGGAAGCTAATGATATTGATCATGAAACTTCAGATCAAGTTTCTACTAAACCTCGTAGGTCTACCAGAGTAAGATCCGCACCAGAGTGGTACGGTAATCCTATTCTGGAAGTCATGTTACTTGACCATGATGAACCTACGAACTATGAGGAAGCGATGATGAGCCCGGATTCCGCAAAATGGCTAGAGGCCATGAAATCTGAGATGGGATCCATGTATGAAAACAGAGTATGGACTATGGTTGACTTTCCTGATGATCGGCAAGCCATTGAGAATAAATGGATCTTTAAGAAGAAGACTAACGCTGATGGTAATGTAACTGTCTATAAACCTTGACTTGTTGCAAAAGGTTTTCGACAAGTTCAAGGGGTTAACTACTATGAGACTTTCTCACCCGTAGCGATGCTTAAGTCTGTCCGAATCATGTTAGCTATTGCTGCATTTCATGATTATGAAATTTGGCAAATGGATGTCAAAACTGCATTCTTGAATGGATTTCTAGAAGAAGAGTTGTATATGATGCAGCCAGAAGGTTTTGTTGATCCAAAAGGTGCTAACAAAGTGAGCAAGCTCCAGCGATCCATTTATGGACTGGTGCAAGCATCTCGGAGTTGGAATAAACGTTTTGATAGTGTGATCAAAGCATATGGTTTTATCTGAGACTTTTGGAGAAGCCTGTATTTACAAGAAAGTGAGTGGGAGCTCTGTAGCATTTCTGATATTATATGTAGATGACATATTATTAATTGGAAATGATATAGAATTTCTGGATAGCATAAAGGAATACTGAATAAAAGTTTTTCAATGAAAGACCTCGGTGAAGCTGCTTACATATTGGGCATCAAGATCTATAGAGATAGATCAAGACGCTTAATAGGACTTTCACAAAGCACATACCTTGACAAAATTTTGAAAAAGTTCAAAATGGATCAGGCAAAGAAAGGGTTCTTGCATGTGCTACAAGGTGTGAAGTTGAGTCAAACTCAATGCCCAACCACAGCAGAAGATAGAGAGAAAATGAAAGATGTTCCTATGCTTCAGCCATAGGCTCTATCATGTATGCAATCTTGTGTACCGGACTGACGTATGCTTAGCAATAAGCTTGGCGGGAAGGTACGTAAGTAATCCAGGAGTGGATCACTGGACAACGGTCAAGAACATCCTGAAATACCTGAAAAGGACTAAGGATATGTTTCTCGTATATGGAGGTGACAAAGAGCTAGTCGTAAATGGTTACGTCGATGCAAGCTTTGACACTAATCCGGACGATTCTAAATCGCAAACCGGATACGTATTTTTATTAAACGGTGGAGTTGTAAGTTGGTGCAGTTCTAAACAAAGCGTCGTGGCGGATCTACATGTGAAGCGGAGTACATAGCTGCTTCTGAAGCAGCGAATGAAGGAGTCTGGATGAAGGAGTTCATTTCCGATCTAGGTGTCATACCTAGTGCATCGGGACCAATGAAGATCTTCTATGACAATACTGGTGCAATTGCCTTGGCAAAGGAATCCAGATTTCACAAGAAGACCAAGCATATCAAGAGAAGCTTCAATTCCATTCTGGACCAAGTCCAAGTGGGAGACATAGAGATTTGCAAAATACATACGGATCTGAATGTTGCAGACCCGTTGACTAAGCCTCTCTCACGAGCAAAACATGATCAGCACCAAGACTCCATGGGTGTTAGAATCATTACTATGTAATCTAGATTATTGACTCTAGTGCAAGTGGGAGACTGAAGGAAATATGCCCTAGAGGCAATAATAAAGTTATTATTTATTTCCTCATATCATGATAAATGTTTATTATTCATGCTAGAATTGTATTAACCGGAAACATGATACATGTGTGAATACATAGACAAACATATAGTCACTAGTATGCCTCTACTTGACTAGCTCATTAATCAAAGACGGTTATGTTTCCTAACCATAGACATGTGTTGTCATTTGATTAGTGGGATCACATCATTAGAAGAATGATGTGATTGACATGACCCATTCCGTTAGCCTAGCACTTGATCGTTTAGTATAATGCTATTGCTTTCTTCATGACTTATACATGTTCCTGTAACTATGAGAATTATGCAACTCCGTTTACGGAGGAACACTTTGGCTACTACCAAACGCCACTGGCGTAATCGGGTGATTGTAAAGGAGTACTACAGGTGTCTCCGAAGGTACATGTTGAGTTGGCGTATTTCGAGATTAGGTTTTGTCACTCCGATTGTCGGAGAGGTATCTCTGGGCCCTCTCGGTAATGCACATCACTATAAGCCTTGCAAGCAATGTGACCAATGAGTTGGTTACGAGATGATACATTACGTAACGAGTAAAGAGACTTGCCGGTAACGAGATTGAACTAGGTATTGGATACCGACGATCGAATCTCGGGTAAGTAACATACCGATGACAAAGGGAACAACGTATGTTGTTATGCGGTTTTGACCGATAAAGATCTTCGTAGAATATGTGGGAGCCAATATGGGCATCCAGGTCCCGCTATTGGTTATTGACCGGAAACGTGTCTCGGTCATGTCTACATAGTTCTCGAACCCGTAGGGTCCGCACGCTTAACGTTTCGTTGATGATATAGTATTATATGAGTTATGCATGTTGGTAACCGAATGTTGTTCGGAGTCCCGGATGAGATAATGGACATGACGAGGAACTCCGGAATGGTCCGAAGATAAAGTTTGATATATGGGATAATAGTATTTGATCGCCGTAAGGGTTCCGGAATTCACCGGAAGGGGTTCCGGATGTTTCGCGAAATGTTTGGGTACAAGAACACGTTATTTGGGCCAAAGGGGAAAGCCCATAAGGTTTTTGGAAAGCGCAAAAGGAAGTTTCGCGAGTCCGGGGCGACGCCGAGGTCCTGGCGTCGGAATCGAACACCGGGAACCTGGCGTCGCCCTGGAGTCGAGAAGGACTCTTGCCTTCGGGTGAAACCGACTTTGTGGAGGCTTTTACTCCAAGTTTCGACCCCAAGGCTCAACATATAAATAGAGGGGCAGGGCTAGCACCAAAGACACATCAAGAAACACCAAGCCGTGTGCCGGCAACCCCGATCCCTCTAGTTTATCCTCCGACATAGTTTGCATAGCGCTTAGGCGAAGCCCTGCGGAGATTGTTCTTCACCAACACCGTCACCACGTCGTCGTGCTGCCGGAACTCATCTACTACTTCGCCCGTCTTGCTGGATCGAGAAGGCGAGGACGTCATCGAGCTGAACGTGTGCAGAACTCGGAGGTGCCATGTATTCGGTACTTGGATCGATCAGATCGTGAAGACGTACGACTACATCAACCGCGTTGATAAACGCTTCTGCTTAGCGATCTTCAAGGGTATGAAGATACACTTCCCCTCTCGTTGCTATACCATCACCATGATCTTGCGTGTGCGTAGGAAACTTTTGAAATTACTACGTTCCCTAACAGACACTCCTCTGAAGCCGATGATCTGGGCCACGCTCAATGGTGGAGCCAATCGGGGCGAAGGCAAATGGCCGGACCAGGAAGTTCGCCATGTCGATCTTGCCGGGGATCCTCACCGGTGATGCAGAGCTCAAAGGGGTCGGTGGCAGAGCAGGGCGGCGAGAAGCAGGGGAAGTGCACGAAACTGGGGAGACTGAATTGGATTGGGGCCTCGGGCAGTGGAGTTGACAGCTGAGGAGGGAGGGAGGCGGATTGATAAGCAATGGGAAGATGCCACGTCTACCCGTGATTGGATTTTCTGTTTTACTTGCCACACAGCCTGCCAATTTTTACCCTGAGTGTCCCAATTTACCAGAGTTTGTTTGTGATTCTGTATCGAAACATTCTCATCCATCTGAACTGCATCCAAAGGAATATTTTGTGAACAGACGTGTCTGGCCGCCACTCATATTTGAGCCAGTGCTGGTCCTTCTCAGAAGCTGTGTGGCCCCCAAAACCACAAATGGTGCATATTCTCATGCCCGGGCATTGCTTAACCTGGTGGCCGACCCGATTACAGACTGGGCAATTAGAGCCCGAACGACCCATTATGCATGTGGCATCCAACGTACAAAGAACATGACAGATGCAAAGATTTATCAGATGAACACATCGTTGACAGAACTTTCCTGGGTAGTCCATGGTCATGTGGCCATGACGTGAGCAATTCATACATTTCAAGAGGTGAATATAAATATAATCTTGGGATGGCATGTCCCTGATTTACACCATCAATTTTATATCCTGTTTTGAATAACTGGCTTGTAGACCGTCCATAATATGGAAAAGTTTCTCATCAGGTATGGAATCCCAATAAACCTGTTTGAAACGGGCTCCTTGAAAAGATGGACATGTTGGGGAACGTAGCAGAAATTCAAATTTTTCTACACATCACCAAGATCAATCCATGGAGTGACTAGCAACGAGAGAGAGGGGAGTGCATCTTCATACCCTTGAAGATCGCGATACGGAAGCGTTGCAAGAACGCGGATGAAGGAGTTGTACTCGTAGCGATTCAGATCGCGGTTGATTCTGATCCAAGTGCCGAACAACAGCGCCTCCGCGTTGTGCAGCCCGGTGGCGTCTCCCATGCCTTGATCCAGCAAGGAGATAAGGAGAGGTTGGGGAAGAAGACTCCAGCAGCAGCACGACGGCGTGGTGCTGCTGGAGCAGCGTGGTACTCCGGCAGAGCTTCACCAAGCACCGCGGAAGGACGAGGAGGTGTTAGAGGAGGGAGGGGCTGCGCCAGGGAAGGGGTAATGCAGCCCTCCCACCCCCCTCTATTTATAGGGTGAAGGGGAGAGGGGGCCGGCCCCTCTAGATCCCATCTAGAGGGGGGCGGTGGCCAGGAGGGGAGGCTTGCCCCCAAACAAGGTGGAGGCGCCCCCCTCCCCTAGGGTTTCCAACCCTAGGCGCCTAGGGCCCTTGGGGAGGGGCGCACCAGCCCACTAGGGGCTGGTTCCCTCCCATATTCAGCCCATTAAGTCCTCCGGGGCAGGTGGCCCCACCCGATGGACCCCCGGACACCTTTCGGTGGTCCCGGTACAATACCGATAACCCCCGAAAACATTCCGGTGACTGAAACTGGACTCCCATATATAAATCTTCACATCCATACCATTCTGGAACTCCTCGTGACGTCCGGGATCTCATTCGGGACTCCGAACAACCTTCGGTAACCACGTACAAACTTTCCCTATAACCCTAGCGTCATCGAACCTTAAGTGTGTAGACCCTAGGGGTTCGGGAATCATGCGGACATGACCGAGACAGATCTCCGGCCAATAACCAACAGCGGGATCTGGATACCCATGTTGGCTCCCACACGTTCCACGATGATCTCATTGGATGAACCACAATGTCGAGGATTCAAGCAATCCCATATACAATTCCCTTTGTCAATCGGTATGTTACTTGCCCGAGATTCGATCGTCGGTATCCCAATACCTTGTTCAATCTCGTTACCGGCAAGTCACTTTACTCGTTCCATAATGCATGATCCCATGACTAACTACTTAGTCACATTGAGGTCATTATGATGATGCATTATCGAGTGGGCCCAGAGATACCTCTCTGTCATACGGAGTGACAAATCCCATTCTCGATTCGTGCCAACCCAACAGACACTTTCGGAGATACCCGTACTGCACCTTTATAGCCACCCAGTTACGTTGTGACGTTTGGCACACCCAAAGCATTCCTACGGTATCCGGGAGTTGCACAATCTCATGGTCTAAGGAAATGATACTTGACATTACAAAAGCTTTTAGCAGACGAACTACACGATCTTGTGCTATGCTTAGGATTGGGTCTTGTCCATCACATCATTCTCCTAATGATGTGATCCCTTTATCAATGACATCCAATGTCCATGGTCAGGAAACCATAACCATCTATTGATCAACGAGCTAGTCAACTAGAGGCTCACTAGGGACATGTTGTGGTCTATGTATTCACACATGTATTGCGGTTTCCAGTTAATACAATTATAGCATGAACAATAGAGAATTGTCATGAACAAGGAAATACTCCCTCCGTCCGGAAATACTTGTCGGAGGAATGGATGTATCTGGACGTATTTTAGTTCTAGATACATCCATTTTTATGCATTTTTCGACAAGTATTTTCGGACGGAGGGAGTATAATAATAACCATTTTATTATTGCCTCTAGGGCATATTTCCAACAGTCTCCCACTTGCACTAGAGTCAATAATCTAGTTCACATCATTATGTGATTGAATTGAATCCAACACCCATGGTGTTTGATCATATTTCGCTTGTGAGAGAGGTTTATTAGTCAACGGGTCTGAACCTTTCAGATCCGTGTGTGCTTTACAAATATCTATGTCATCTTGTAGATGCAGCTACCAGGCGCTACTTGGAGCTATTCCAAATAACTGCTCTACTATAAGAATATGGTTTACTACTTAGAGTCATCCAGATTAGTGTCAAAGTTTGCATCGACGTAACCCTTTACGATGAAATCTTTTACCACCTCCATAATCGAGAAAATTCCTTAGTCCACTAGTTACTAAGGATAACCTTGACCATTGTCCTGTGATCCATTCCTGGATCACACTTGTACCCCTTGACTGACTCATGGCAAGGCACACTTCAGGTGCGGTACACAGCATAGCATACTATGGAGCCTATGTCTAAAGCATAGGGGACGACCTTCGTCCTTTCTCTCTCTTCTGCCGTAGTCAGATCTTGAGTCTTACTCAATACTCACGCCTTACAACACAGCCAAGAACTCCTTCTTTGTCGATCTATTTTTAACTCCTTCAAAATCTTGTCACAGTATGTGTTCCTTTGAAAGTACTATTAAGCGTTTTGATCTATCCTTATAGATCTTGATGCTCAATGTTCAAGTAGCTTAATCCAGGTTTTCATTGAAAAACACCTTTCAAACAACCCTATATGCTTTCCAGAAATTCTACACCATTTTCGATCAACAATATGTCAACAACATATACCCATCAGAAATTCTATAGTGTTCCCACTCACTTCTTTGGAAATACAAGTTTCTCATAAACTTTGTATAAACCCAAAATCTTTGATCATCTCATCAAAGTGTATGTTGCAACTCCGAGATGCTTACTCCAGTCCTTAGAAGGATTGCTGAAGCTTTGCATACTTGTTAGCATTTTATAGGATTGACAAAACCTTCTGGTTGTATCATATACAACTTTTCCTCAAGAAAATCGTCAAGGAAACAATGTTTTGACATCCTATCTGCAAGATTTCATAAATAATGCAGTAACTGCTAATATAATTCCAACAGACTCTTAGCATCGCTACGAGTGAGAAAGTCTCATCGTAGTCAACTCCTTGAACTTGTCGGGAAACATCTTAGCGAAAAGTCGAGCTTTCTTAATGGTGACACTTACCATCATTGTCCGTCTTCCTTTTAAAATCCATCTGTACTCAACAGCCTTACGACCATCAAGTAGTTCTTCCAAAGTCTATACTTTGCTTTCATACATGGATCCTCTGTCAGATTTTATGGCCGCGAGCCATTCGTCAGAGTCCGGGCCCACCATCGCTTCTCCATAGCTCGTAGGTTCATTGTTGTCTAGCAACATGACCTCTAAGACAGGATTACGTACCACTTTGAAGTAGTACGCATCCTTGTCGTCCTACGAGGTTTGGTAGTGACTTGATCTGAAGTTTCACGATCACTATCATCAGCTTCCACTTCAATTGGTGTAGGCGCCATAGGAACAACTTCCTGTGCCCTGCTACACACTAGTTGAAGTGATGGTTCAATAACCTCATCAAGTCTCCACCATCCTCCCACTCAATTCTTTCAAGAGAAACTTTTCCTCAAGAAAGGACCCGTTTCTGGAAACAATCACTTTTGCTTCTGGATCTGAATTAGGAGGTATACCCAACTGTTTTTGGGTGTCCTATGAAGATGCATTTTATCCGCTTTGGGTTCGAGCTTATCAGGCAAAACTTTTTACATAAGCGTCACAGCCCCAAACTTTTAAGAAATGACAGCTTAGGTTTCTCTAAACCATAGTTCATACGGTGTCATCTCAACGGAATTACATGGTGCCCTATTTAAAGTGAATGCGGTCGTTTTTAACGCCTAACCCATAAACGATAGTGGCAATTCGATAAGAGACATCATGGTATGCACCATATCCAATAGGGTGCATTTATGATGTTCAGACACACCATCACACTATGGTGTTCCAGGCGGCATTAGTTATGAAACAATTTCCACAAGGTCTTAATTGTGTACCAAACTCGTAACTCGGATATTCATCTCTATGATCATATTATAGACATTTTATCCTCTTGCCACGATGATCTTCAACTTCACTCTGAAATTGCTTGAAACTTTCAATAATTCAGACTCATGTTTCATCAAGTAAATATACTTAGAATCTACTCAAATCATCTGTGAAGTAAGAGCATGACGATATTCACCACGTGCCTCAGCACTCATTGGATTGCACACATCAAATGTATTACTTCCAACAAGTTGCTCTCTTGTTGCATCTCACTGAAAAAACAAGGCCTTTCAGTCATCTTGCCCATGTGGTATGATTTGCATGTCTCAAGTGATTCAAAATCAAGTGAGTCCAAACGATCCATCTGTATGGAGTTTCTTCATGCATATATACCAATAGACATGGTTTGCTTGTCTCAATCTTTTCAAAAACGAGTGAGTCCAAAGATCCATCAACATGGAGCTTCTTCATGCGTTTTATACCGGTATGACTCCAATGGCAGTGCCACAAGTATGTGGTACTATCATGATATCTTATATCTTTTGGGATGAACATGTGTATCACTACGATCGAGATTCAATAAACCATTCATTTTAGGTGCAAGACCGTTGAAGGTATTATTCAAATAAATAGAGTAACCATTATTCTCCTTAAATGAATAACCGTATTGCGATAAACATAATCCAATCATGTCTATGCTCAACGCAAACACCAAATAACAATTATTTAGGTTTAACACCAATCTCGATGGTAGAGGGAGCATGCGATGCTTGATTACATCAACCTTGGAAACACTTCCAACACACATCGTCATCTCACCTTTAGCTAGTCTCTGTTTATTCCGTAGCTCTTTTATTTCGAGTTACTAACACTTAGCAACCGAACCGGTATCTTAATACCCTGGTGCTACTAGGAGTACTAGTAAAGTACACATTTAATATAATGTATATTCAATATACTTCTGTCAACCTTGCCAACCTTCTCATCTACCAAGTATCTAGGGTAGTTCTGCTTCAGTGACCGTTCCCTCATTACAGAAGCACTTAGTCTCGGGTTTGGGTTCAACCTTGGGTTTCTTCACTAGAGCAGCAACTAATTTGTCGTTTCATGAAGTATCCCTTCTTGCCCTTGCCCTTCTTGAAACTAGTGGTTTTACTAACCATCAAAAATTGATGCTCCTATTTGATTTCTACTTTCGCGGTGTTAAATGTCGTGAATAGCTCAAGGATCATCATATCTATCCCTGATATGTTATAGTTCATCACGAAGCTCTAGTAGTTTGGTGGCAGTTGCTACCTCTTGAGCACTGCGTTGGATTTCCCCGAAGAGGAGAGGATGATGCAGCAAAGTAGCGTAAGTATTTCCCTCAGTTTTTGAGAACCAAGGTATCAATCCAGTAGGAGACCACACACAAGTCCCTCGTACCTACACAAAACGATAGCAACTCGCAACCAACGCTTAGGGGTTGTCAATCCCTTCATGGTCACTTACGAGAGTGAGATCTGATAGAGATAATATTTTTGGTATTTTTGATAGATAGATGCAAAGTAAAAAGTAAAAGGCAAAGTAAAACAAAGCAAGTAAATAAAGTGATAGAGATTGATATGATGAGAATAGACCCGGGGGCCATAGGTTTCACTAGTGGCTTCTCTCAAGAGCATAAGTATTCTACGGTGGGTGAACAAATTACTGCTGAGCAATTGACATAATTGAGCATAGTTATGAGTATATCTAGGCAATGATCATGTATATAGGCATCACGTCCAAAACAAGTAGATCAAAACGATTCTGCATCTACTACTATTACTCCACTCATTGACCGCTATCCAGCATGCATCTAGAGTATTAAGTAAAAACAGTGTAACGCTTTAAGCAAGATGACATGATGTAGAGGGATAAATTCATGCAATATGATAAAAAACCCATCTTGTTATCCTCGATGGCAACAATACAATACGTGCCTTGCTGCCCTTACATCATTGGGTAAGGACACGCAAGATTGAACCCAAAGCTAAGCACTTCTCCCATTGCAAGAACTACCAATCTAGTTGGCCAAACCAAAAGGATAATTCAAGAGACTTGCAAAGATAACTCAATCATACATAAAAGAATTGAGAGAAGAATCAAATATTTTCCATAGATATCTTTGGATCATAAACCCACAATTCATCGGTCTCAACAAACACACCGCAAAAAGAAGATTACATCGAATAGATCTCCACGAGAGAGGGGAGAACATTGTATTGAGATCCAAAAAGAGAAGAAGCCATCTAGCTACTAGCTATGGACCCGAAGGTCCAAGTAAACTACTCACACTTCATCGGAGGGGCTATGGTGATGATGTAGAAGCCCTCCATGGTGGATGCCCCCTCCGTGAGCTCCTAACAGGCCCCAAGATGGGATCTCGTGGATACAGAAGGTTGCGGCGGTGGAATTAGGTTTTTGGCTCCTGTTCTGATCGTACGGGGATACGTAGGTATATATAGGAGGAAGGAGTACGTCGGTGGAGCGTCAGGGGGGCCACGAGGTCGGGGCGCGCCCTCCACTCTCGTGACCGCCTCTGGCACTGCTTGGAGTAGGGTCCAAGTCTCCTGGATCACGTTCGGTTGGAAAATCACTATCCCGAAGGTTTCATTCCGTTTGGACACCGTTTGATATTCCGTTTCTTCGAAACACTGAAATAGGCAAAAAACAGCAATTCTGTATTGGGCCTCCGGTTAATAGGTTAGTCCCAAAACTAATATAAAAGTGGTAAATAAAGCCAAATATAGTCCAAAATAGTAGATAAAGTAGCATGGAGCAATCAAAACTTATAAATACATTGGAGACGTATCAGGCATCCCCAAGCTTAATTCCTGCTCGTCCTCGAGTAGGTAAATGATAAAAAAGAATTTTTGATGCGGTGTGATACTTTGGCATAATTTTAATGTAAATCTTCTTAATTGTGATAGGAATATTCAGATCCGAAAGATTCAAGACAAAAGTTCATATTGACACAAAAATAATAATACTTCAAGCATACTAATCAAAGCAATCATGTCTTCTCAAAATAACATGGCAAAAGAAAGTTCATCCCTACAAAATCATATGGTTAGGCTATGCTTCATTTTCGTCACACAAAGATGTTCCCAACTTCTATACCCCCGATGACAAGCCAAGCAATTGTTTCATACTCAAATAATCTCAAACTTTTTCAACTTTCACGCAATACATGAGCGCGAGCCATGGATATAGCACTATGGGTGGAATAGAATATGGTGATGGGGATTGAGTGGAGAAGACAAAAAAGGGGAAAGTCTCACATTGACGAGGCTAATCAACGGGCTATGGAGATGTCCATCAATTGATGTCAACATGAGGAGTAGGGATTGCCATGCAACGGATGCACTAGAGCTATGAATGCTCAACAAAAGAAAACTATTGTGTGTGCATCCAACTCGCTTGCTCACGAAGACTTAGGGCATTGTGAGGAAGCCCATCATTGGAATATACAAGCCAAGTTCTATAATGAAAATTTCCCACTAGTATAAAAAGACAACTTATGAGACTCACTACCATGAAGATCTTGGTGCTACTTTGAAGCACAATATATGAGACTCACTACATGAAGAACACGGTGCTACTTTGAAGCACAAGTGTGGTAAAAGGATAGTAGCATTGTCCCTTCTCTCTTTTTCTCTCATTTTTTTTATTTGTTTGGGCCTTTTTCTTTTTTTTGGCCTCTCTTTTTTTTTCGTCCGGAGTCTCATCCCGACTTATGGGGGAATCATAGTCTCCATCATCCTTTCCTCACTTAGGACAATGCTCTAATAATGAAGATCATCACACTTTTATTTTTCTTACAACTCAGCAATTACAACTCGATACTTAGAACAAAGTATGACTCTATATGAATGCCTCCGGCGGTGTACTGGGATGGTGCAATGAATCAAGAGTGACATGTATGGAAAATAATGCATGGTGGCTTTGCCACAAATACGATGTCAACTACAGGATCATGCAATGGCAATATGACAAAAGTAATGTATGTCATGATGATGATGGTGGAAGTTGCATGGCAATATATCTCGGAATGGCTATGGAAATGCCACGATAGGTAGATATGGTGGTTGTTTTGAGGAAGATATAAGGAGGTTTATGTGTGATAGAGCGAATCGTATCACGGGGTTTGGATGCACCGGCGAAGTTTGCACCAACTCTCAAGGTGAGAAAGGGCAATGCACGGTACCGAAGAGGCTAGCAAAGGCGGAAAGGTGAGAGTGCGTATAATCCATGGACTCAACATTAGTCAAAAGAGCTCATATACTTATTGCAAAAATTTAGAAGCCATCAAAAAATTCAAGTACTACGCACATGCTCCAGGGGGATGGATTGGTAGGAAAAGACCATCGCTCGTCCCCGACCGCCACTCATAAGGATGCACAAGCCAGGTACACTTCATGTTTCAAATTTGTTACACAACTTTACCCATACGTGCATGCTACGGGACTTGCAAACTTCAACGCAATGAAGGAAATATGCCCTAGAGGCAATAATAAAGTTATTATTTATTTCCTCATATCATGATAAATGTTTATTATTCATGCTAGAATTGTATTAACCGGAAACATGATACATGTGTGAATACATAGACAATAACTATAGTCACTAGTATGCCTCTACTTGACTAGCTCATTAATCAAAGATGGTTATATTTCCTAACCATAGACATGTGTTGTCATTTGATTAGTGGGATCACATCATTAGGAGAATGATGTGATTGACATGACCCATTTCGTTAGCCTAGCACTTGATCGTTTAGTATACTGCTATTGCTTTCTTCATGACTTATACAAAGTTCCTGCAACTATGAGATTGTGCAACTCCCGTTTGCCGGAAGGACACTTTGTGTGCTAACAAATGTCACAACGTAAATGGGTGATTATAAAGGTGCTCTACAGGTGTTTCCGAAGGTACATGTTGGGTTGGCATAATTCGAGATTAGGTTTTGTCACTCCGATTGTCGGAGAGGTATCTCTGGGCCCTCTCGGTAATACTCATCACCTAAGCCTTGCAAGCATTGTAACTAATAAGTTAGTTATGAGATGATGTATTACGGAACGAGTAAAGAGACTTGCCGGTAATGAGATTGAACTAGGTATTGGATACCGACGATCAAATCTCGGGCAAGTAACATACCGATGACAAAGGGAACAACGTATGTTGTTATGCGGCTTGACCGGTAAAGATCTTCGTAGAATATGTAGGAACCAATATGGGCATCCAGGTCCCGCTATTGGTTATTGACCGAGAATGGTTCTAGGCCATGTCTTCGCACGCTTAACGTTACGATGACAGTTTTATTTTGAGTTTATAAGTTTTGATATACCGAAGTTTGTTTGGAGTCCCGTATGTGATCACGGACATGACGAGGAGTCTCGAAATGGTTGAGACATAAAGATTGATATATTGGACGACTATATTCGGACACCGGAAGAGTTCCGGGTGATTTCGGAGAAAACCGGAGTCTTGGAGGGGTTCTGGAACCCCAGTGGAAGTATTGGGCCTTAGTGGGCCGAGGGAGAGAGAGGGCAGCAGCCCAGAGGTGGGCGCCCCAAGGGGAGTCCGACTGGACTAGGGAAGGGGCGCGCCCTCTTCCCTCTCCTCTCCCTCTTTCCTTCCCCTTCCTCCTTCCTAGCTGGACTAGGAAAGGGAGTCCTACTCCCACTAGGAGGAGGACTCCCCCCTCCCTAGTGCGCCCCAAGGGCCGGCCGGCCTCCCCCTTGCTCCTTTATATCACAGGCAGGGGGCACCCCAGAGACACACAAGTTGATCTACGGATCGTTCCTTAGCCGTGTGCGGTGCCCCCCTTCACCATATTCCACCTCGGTCATATCGTCGCGGAGTTTAGACGAAGCCCTGCGCCGGTAGAACATCATCATCGTCACCACGCCGTCGTGCTGACGGAACTCATCTTCGGAGCTCGGCTGGTTCGGAGGCCGGAGATCGTCATCGAGCTGAACATGTGCTGAACTTGGTGGCCCCGCACGTTTGGTGCTTGGATCGGTCGGATCGTGAAGACGTACGACTACATCAACTGCGTTGTGCTAAACGCTTCCACTTACGGTCTACGAGGGTACGTGGACGAACACTCTCCCCTCTCGTTGCTATGCCATCACCATGATCTTGCGTGTGCATAGGAAACTTTTTGAAATTACTACATTCCCCAACAGTGGCATCCGAGCCTAGGTTTTATGCGTTGATGTTATATGCACGAGTAGAACACAAGTGAGTTGTGGGCGATACAAGTCATACTGCTTACCAGCATGTCATACTTTGGTTCAGCGGTATTGTGAGATGAAGCGGCCCGGACCGACTTTACGCGTACGCTTACGCGAGACTGGTTTCACCGTTACAAGCACTCGTGCTTAAAGGTGGCTGGCGGGTGACTGTCTCTCTCACTTTAGCTGAATCGAGTGTGGCTACGCCCGGTCCTTGCAAAGGTTAAAACAACACCAACTTGACGAACTATCGTTGTGGTTTTGATGCGTAGGTAAGAACGGTTCTTGCTAAGCCTGTAGCAGCCACGTAAAACTTGCAACAACAAAGTAGAGGACGTCTAACTTGTTTTTGCAGGGCATGTTGTGATGTGATATGGTCAAGACGTGATGCTATATTTTATTGTATGAGATGATCATGCTTTGTAACCGAAGTTATCGGCAACTGGCAGGAGCCATATGGTTGTCGCTTTATTGTATGAAATGCAAGCATACTGTAATTGCTTTACTTTATCACTAAGCGGTAGCGATAGTCGTAGAAGCAATAGATGGCGTAACGACAACGATGCTACGATGGAGATCAAGGTGTCGCGCCGGTGACGATGGTGATCACGACGGTGCTTCGGAGATGGAGATCACAAGCAAGATGATGATGGCCATATCATATCACTTATATTGATTGCATGTGATGTTTATCCTTTATGCATCTTATCTTGCTTTGATTGACGGTAGCATTTTAAGATGATCTCTCACTAAAATTATCAAGAAGTGTTCTCCCTAAGTATGCACCGTTGCCAAAGTTCGTCGTGCCCAGACACCACGTGATGATCGGGTGTGATAAGCTCTACGTCCATCTACAACGGGTGCAAGCCAGTTTGCACACGCAGAATACTCGAGTTAAACTTGACGAGCCTAGCATATCAGATATGGCCTCGGAACACGGAGACCGAAAGGTCGGCGTGAATCATATAGTAGATATGATCAACATAGTGATGTTCACCATTGAAAACTACTCCATCTCACGTGATGATCGGTCATGGTTTAGTTGATTTGGATCACGTAATCACTTAGATGACTAGAGAGATGTCTGTCTAAGTGGGAGTTCTTAAGTAATATGATTAATTGAACTTAAATTTATCATGAACTTAGTACCTGATAGTATTTTGCTTGTCTATGTTTGTTTGTAGATAGATGGCTCGTCTTTGTTGTTCCGTTGAATTTTAATGCGTTCCTTGAGAAAGCAAAGTTGAAAGATGATGGTAGCAATTACACGGATCGGGTCCGTAACACGAGGATTATCCTCATTCTGCCTGTAAGAGTTACGTCTGGAAGCACCGCTGGGTGCGAGCTGCCGCTGATCTGGCGACGATGTTAAGAACGTCTGGCGAGCAAAGCTGATGACTACTCTATAGTTCGAGTGTGCCATGCTTTACGGCTTAGAACCGGGCCTTCAACGGCGTTTTGAGCGTCATGGAGCATATGAGATGTTCCAGAGTTGAAGTTAATATTTCAAGCAAATGCCCGGATTGAGAGATATGAAGTCTCCAATAAGTTCTACAGCTGCAAGATGGAGGAGAATAGTTCGTCGGTGAACACATACTCGAGAATGTCCGGGTATAATAATCACTTGATTCAAGCGGGAGTTAATCTTCCGGATGATAGTGTCATTGATGAATTCTCCAATCACGCCACCAAGAAACAAGAGCTTTGTGCTGAACTATAATATGCAAGGGATGAACAAGACTATTCGAGCTCTTCGCAATGCTAAAAGCTGCGGAGGTAGAAATCAAGAAGGAGCATCAAGTGTTGATGGTCAACAAGACCACTAGTTTCAAGAAAAAGGGCAAAGGGAAGAAGAAGGGAACTTCAAAAGAACGGCAAGCAAGTTGCTGCTCAAGAGAAGAAACCCAAGTCGGACCTAAGCACTGGCCGAGTGCTTCTCTGCAAGCGATGGTCACTCGAGCGGAACTGCCCCAAGTATTTGGCGGATAAGAAGGATGGCAAAGTGAACAAAGTTATATGTGATATACATGTTATTTATGTGTACCTAACTAGAGCTCGTAGTAGCACCTGGTATTTGATCTTGGTTACATTGCTAATATTTGCAACTCGAAGCAGGGGACTACATAATAAGCGAGCACCGCCAAGGGCGAGGTGACGATGCGCGTGGAAAGCGGTTCCAAAGTCGATGTGATCGCGGTCGGCACGCTACCTCTACATCTACCTTCGGGATTAGTTTTAGACCTAAATAATTGTTATTTGGTGCCAGTGTTGAGCATGAACATTATATCTGGATCTTGTTTAATGTGAGACGGTTATTCATTTAAATCAGAGAATAATGGTTGTTCTATTTATATGAGTAATATCTTTTATGGTCATGCACCCTTGAAGAGTGGTCTATTTTTACTAAATCTCGATAGTAGTGATACACATATTTAAACCAAAAGATGCAGAGTTGATAACGATAGTGCAAATTATTTGTGGCACTGCCATTTGGGTCATATCGGTGTAAAGCGCATGAAGAAACTCCATACTGATGGGCTTTTCGAATCACTTGATTATGAATCACTTGGTACTTGCGAACCGTGCCTCATGGGCAAAATGACTAAAACGCCGTTCTCCAGAACTATGGAGCGAGCAACTGATTTGTTGGAAATCATACATACTGATGTTTGTGGCCCAATGAATGTTGAGGCTCGCGGCGGGTATTGTTATTTTCTCACCTTCACAGATGATTTGAGCAGATATGGGTATATCTACTTGATGAAACACAAGTCTGAAACATTTGAAAAGTTCAAAAAATTTCAGAGTGAAGTGGAAAATCATCGTAACAAGAAAATAAAGTTTCTACGATTTGATCGTGGAGGTGAATATTTGAGTTAGTAGTTTGGCCTACACTTGAAACAATGCGGGATAGTTTCGCAACTCACGCCACCTGGAACACCACAACGAAATGGTGTGTCCGAATGTCGTAATCGTACTTTACTTGATATGGTGCGATCTATGATGTCTCTTCTTGATTTACCGCTATCGTTTTGGGGTTATGCTTTAGAGGCGGCGCATTCACGTTAAATAGGGCACCATCAAAATCCGTTGAGACGACGCCTTATGAACTGTGGTTTGGCCAGAAACCAAAGTTGTCGTTTCTTAAAGTTTGGGGCTGCGATGCTTATGTGAAGAAACTTCAACCAGATAAGCTCGAACCCAAATCGGAGAGATGTGTCTTCATAGGATACCCAAAAGAGACTGTTGGGTACACCTTCTATCACAGATCCGAAGGCAAGACATTCGTTGCTAAGAATGGATCCTTTCTAGAGAAGGAGTTTCTCTCGAAAGAAGTGAGAGGGAGGAAAGTAGAACTTGATGAGATAACTGTATCTACTCCCTTATTGGAAAGTAGTTCATCACGAGAACCGGTTCCTGTGACAACTACACCAATTAGTGAGGAAGCTAATGATAATGATCATGAAACTTCAGATCAAGTTTCTACTGAACCTCGTAGGTCTACACATAGTAAGATCCGCACTAGAGTTGTACAGTAATCTTATTCTGGAAGTCATGTTACTTGACCATGATGAACCTACGAACTATGAGGAAGCGATGATGAGCCCAGATTCCGCAAAATGGCTAGAAGCCATGAAATCTGAGATGGGATCCATGTATGAAAACAAAGTATGGACTTTGGTTGACTTGCCGATGATAGGCAAGCCATTGAGAATAAATGGATCTTTAAGAAGAATCTTGACGCGATGGTAATGTAATCGTCTATAAAGCTCGACTTGTTGCGAAAGGTTTTCGACAAGTTCAAGGGGTTGACTACGATGAGACTTTCTCACCCGTAGCGATGCTTAAGTCTGTCCGAATCATGTTAACTATTGCTGCATTTCATGATTATGAAATTTGGCAAATGGATGTCAAAACTGCATTCTTGAATGGATTTCTAGAAGAAGAGTTGTATATGATGCAGCCAGAAGGTTTTGTTGATCCAAAAGGTGCTAACAAAGTGTGCAAGCTCCAGCGATCCATTTATGGACTGGTGCAAGCATCTCGAGTTGGAATAAGCGCTTTGATAGTGTAATCAAAGCATATGGTTTTATCTGAGACTTTTGGAGAAGCTCTGTATTTACAAGAAAGTGAGTGGGAGCTCTATAGCATTTCTAATTTTATATGTAGATGACATATTATTAATTGGAAATGATATAGAATTCTGGATAGCATAAAGGGATACTTGAATAAAAGTTTTTAATGAAAGACCTCGGTGAAGCTGCTTACATATTGGGCATCAAGATCTATAGAGATATATCAAGGCGCTTGATAGGACTTTCACAAAGCACATACCTTGACAAAATTTTGAAAAAGTTCAAAATGGATCGAGCAAAGAAAGGATTCTTGCTGTGCTACAAGGTGTGAAGTTGAGTCAAACTCAATGCCCGACCACAGCAGAAGATAGAGAGAAAATGAAAAATGTTCCTATGCTTCAGCCATAGGCTCTATCATGTATGCAATCTTGTGTACCAGACACGACGTATGCTTAGCAATAAGCTTGGCAGGAAGCTACCAAAGTAATCCAGGAGTGGATCACTGGACAGCGGTCAAGAACATCCTGAAATACCTGAAAAGGACTAAGGATATGTTTCTCGTATATGGAGGTGACAAAGAGCTAGTCGTAAATGGTTACGTCGATGCAAGCTTTGACACTAATCCGGACGATTCTAAATCGCAAACCGGATACATGTTTTTATTAAATGGTGGAGCTGTAAGATGGTGCAGTTCTAAACAAAGCGTCGTGGCGGATCTACATGTGAAGCGGAGTACATAGCTGCTTCTGAAGCAGCGAATGAAGGAGTTCATTTCCGATCTAGGTGTCATACCTAGTGCATCGGGACCAATGAAGATCTTCTGTGACAATACTGGTGCAATTGCCTTGGCAAAGGAATCCAGATTTCACAAGAGGACCAAGCACATCAAGAGACGCTTCAATTCCATTCGGGACCAAGTCCAAGTGGGAGACATAGAGATTTGCAAAATACATACGGATCTGAATGTTGCAGACCCGTTGACTAAGCCTCTCTCACGAGCAAAACATGATCAGCACCAAGACTCCATGGGTGTTAGAATCATTACTATGTAATCTAGATTATTGACTCTAGTGCAAGTGGGAGACTGAAGGAAATATGCCCTAGAGGCAATAATAAAGTTATTATTTATTTCCTCATATCATGATAAATATTTATTATTCATGCTAGAATTGTATTAATCGAAAACATGATACATGTGTGAATACATAGACAATAACTATAGTCACTAGTATGCCTCTACTTGACTAGCTCATTAATCAAAGATGGTTATGTTTCCAAACCATAGACATGTGTTGTCATTTGATTAGTGGGATCACATCATTAGGAGAATGATGTGATTGACATGACCCATTTCGTAAGCCTAGCACTTGATCGTTTAGTATACTGCTATTGCTTTCTTCATGACTTATACAAAGTTCCTGCAACTATGAGATTGTGCAACTCCCGTTTACCGGAAGAACACTTTGTGTGCTACCAAACGTCACAACGTAACTGGGTGATTATAAAGGTGCTCTACAGGTGTTTCCGAAGGTGCATGTTGGGTTGGCATAATTCGAGATTAGGTTTTGTCACTCCGATTGTCGGAGAGGTATCTCTGGGCCCTCTCGGTAATACTCATCACCTAAGCCTTGCAAGCATTGTAACTAATAAGTTAGTTATGAGATGATGTATTATGGAACGAGTAAAGAGACTTGCCGGTAACGAGATTGAACTAGGTATTGGATACCGACGATCAAATCTCGGGTAATTAACATACCGATGACAAAGGGAACAACATATGTTGTTATGCGGTTTGACTGATAAAGATCTTCGTAGAATATGTAGGAACCAATATGGGCATCCAGGTCCCACTATTGGTTATTGACCGAGAATGGTTCTAGGTCATGTCTACATAGTTCTTGAACCCATAGGGTCCGCACGCTTAACGTTATGATGACAGTTTTATTATGAGTTTATAAGTTTTGATGTACCGAAGTTTGTTCGGAGTCCCGGATGTGATCACGGACATGACGAGGAGTCTTGAAATGGTCGAGACATAAAGATTGATATATTGGACGACTATAATCGGACAGGAAGAGTTCTGGGTGATTTGGAGAAAACCGGAGTGCTTGAGGGGTTCTGGAACCCCCGGGAAGTATTGGGCCTTAGTGGGCTGAGGGGAGAGAGGGCAGCAGCCCAGAGGTGGCGCCCCTAAGGGGAGTCCGGGTGGACTAGGGAAGGGGCGCGCCCTCTTTCCCTCTCCTCTCCCCTCTTTCCTTCCCCTTCCTCCTTCCTAGTTGGACTAGGAAAGGGAGTCCTACTCCCACTAGGAGGAGGACTCCCCCCTCCTTGGCGCGCCCAAGGGCGGCGGCCTCCCCTCTTGCTCCTTTATATACGGGGCGGGGGCACCCCAGACACACAAGTTGATCTACGGATCGTTCCTTAGCCGTGTGCGGTGCCCCTCCCCATATTCCACCTCGGTCATATCATCGCGGAGTTTAGGCGAAGCCCCTGCGCCGTAGAACATCGTCATCGTCACCACGCCGTCGTCTTGTGGAACTCATCTCCGAGCTCGGCTGGATCGGAGGCCGGAGATCGTCATCGAGCTGAGCGTGTGCTGAACTCGGAGGCCCGTCGTTCGGTGCTTGGATCGGTCGGATCGTGAAGACGACGACTACATCAACCGCGTTGTGCTAAACGCTTCCACTTACGGTCTACGAGGGTACGTGGACGAACACTCTCCCCTCTCGTGGCTATGCCATCACCATGATCTTGCGTGTGCGTAGGAATTTTTTTGAAATTACTACGTTCCCCAACACGCAAGTATTTCTCAAATTCACAATTATCAACTAGCATGACTTTGATATTATTACCTCCATATCTCAAAACAATTATCAAGCATCAAACTTATCTTAGTATTCAATTTACTCAAAAGAAAGTTTCACATGTCTTGAACACTAAGCATATTAACATTAAGCAAATTACCATGCTATTAACGACTCTCAAAATAATCTAAGTGAAGCATGAGAGATCAATAGTTTCTTTAAAACAAATCCACCACCGTGCTCTAAAAGATATAAGTGAAGCACTAGAGCAAAAATTATCATGCTCAAAAGATATAAGTGAAGCACTATGAGCAAAACTATCAAGCTCAAAAGATATAAGCGAAGCACATAGAGTATTCTAACAAATTCCAAATCATGTATGGCTCTCTCAAAAGATGTGTACATCAAGGATGATTGTGGTAAACTAACAAGCAAAGACGCAAATAATACAAGACGCTCCAAGCAAAACACATATCATGTTGGTGAATAAAAATATAGCTCCAAGTAAATTACCGATGGAAGTGGACGAAATAGTAAGTCCTGGAAAAAAATTTTATTGATCAGCAGCAAAAAGAATCAACGCAAAAGCACGTTTCTGTGATTTATCATAACTAAATTCGTGCGCACAAAGTTTCTGTTTTTCAGCAGAATAAAATCAACTATCATCGTAGGTTATCCTATAGGCTCTACTTGGCACAAACACTAATTAAAACATAAGACCACATCCAAACAGAAGGTAGATGTATTATTTATTCCTAAACAGAAGCAAAAACAAAAAACACAAAATAAAATTGGGTTGCCTCCCAACAAGCGCTATCGTTTAACGCCCCTAGCTAGGCATAAAAGCAAGGATAGATCTAGGTAGTGCCATAATAATAAGATAGATATTGAAAGCTCATCTCATATTATCTACGTTCATCGGAAAGTTTCCTTTGAGGCAAGCAAAAATAATCAAAAGGGCTAAATTTGGCGGGACAAACATCCCCAAGATCAATCACGGGAGGAACGGGTTCCTCCCTTGGTCCTTCATAGTGCACAACTATTTCATCACTGAAAGCATTCTTTTGACAAAATCTTGTGAGCTTATACTCGAGAGAGTATCCTAGCTCATTATTTCTAATGGCAAAATCATTATTCAACTCGTTAATGCAATCAACCAAGACATTGATAGGGACCTTTTTTCTAAGGTTTTCATTGAAGGCGACATAGTCCGAAGATTGAAAACGTCTAACTTCCTCTTGATCATAGAGGATTGCTTCTATGGGTGGACGACCGGCGTCCACCCTATAGTGCGCAAAGATTTCCTTGGCTTCTCTTATGATAAATCTAAATTCATGAGCCAAAAAGATAGTAACGGCGCGTTTAATAGAAGAGTGCTTAATATTAGAGAATTCTAAGAAAATTCTCTGTATGCAAGGGTGCATATGCATAAATTTCCTTTCAAGTTCAACCACAAGCATAGCTATAGCATCCGCAAGACTACTAGTTCTATGAAGAATAGAACAACCCATGGAAGGTAAAGCACCGGCACAAGTAAAGAAATCTTGAATAACACCCTTGCCAATGATGTTACCACTACCGATTTGAAACTTTTTAGTATGCAAGATAGGGGGTTCATCGGCCGGAGCCTTGGGATTTTCTGCGTTATCATTATTGTCCATATCGATGATAATCTCCCCAATTTCAGACATAGCGGCAACAGAAGCAAGGTGGAAGAAAGCGAACAAAAAGGGAAAGGAGGAGGAGATTGGGAAAGAGAGGGCAAATAAAATGGCAAGGGTGAAGTGGGGGAGAGGAAAACGAGAGGCAAATGGCAAATAATGTAATGCGAGAGATAGGGATTGTGATGGGTACTTGGTATAGTTGACTTGCTTGCGTGAGCCTCCCCGACAACGGCGCCAGAAATTCTTCTTGCTACCTCTTGAGCACTGCGTTGGATTTCCCCGAAGAGGAGAGGATGATGCAGCAAAGTAGCGTAAGTATTTCCCTCAGTTTTTGAGAACCAAGGTATCAATCCAAGAGGAGACCACGCACAAGTCCTTGTACCTACACAAAAGCGATAGCAACTCGCAACCAACGCTTAGGGGTTGTCAATCCCTTCACGGTCACTTATGAGAGTGAGATCTGATAGAGATAATATTTTTGGTATTTTTGATAGATAGATGCAAAGTAAAAAGTAAAAGGCAAAGTAAAACAAAGCAAATAAATAAAGTGACAGAGATTGATATGATGAGAATAGATCTGGGGGCCATAGGTTTCACTAGTGGCTTCTCTCAAGAGCATAAGTATTCTACGGTGGGTGAACAAATTACTGTTGAGCAATTAACAGAATTGCGCATAGTTATGAGTATATCTAGGCAATGATCATGTATATAGGCATCACGTCCAAAACAAGTAGATCGAAACGATTCTGCATCTACTACTATTACTCCACTCATCGACCGCTATCCAGCATGCATCTAGAGTATTAAGTAAAAACAGAGTAACGCCTTAAGCAAGATGACATGATGTAGAGGGATAAATTCATGCAATATGATAAAAACCCCATCTTGTTATCCTCGATGACAACAATACAATACGTGCCTTGTTGCTTATACATCCTTTGGTAAGGACACCGCAAGATTGAACCCAAAGCTAAGCACTTCTCCCATTGCAAGAACTACCAATCTAGTTGGCCAAACCAAAAGGATAATTCAAGAGACTTGCAAAGATAACTCAATCATACATAAAAGAATTCAGAGAAGAAACAAATATTTTCCATAGATAATCTTGGATCATAAACCCACAATTCATCGTTCTCAACAAACACACCGCAAAAAGAAGATTACATCGAATAGATCTCCACGAGAGAGGGGGAGAACATTGTATTGAGATCCAGAAAGAGAGAAGAAGCCATCTAGCTACTAGCTATGGACCCAAGGTCAAGTAAACTACTCACACTTCATCGGAGGGCTATGGTGATGATGTAGAAGCCCTCCATGGTGGATGCCCCTCTGGCGGAGCTCGAGCACAGGCCCCAAGATGGGATCTCGTGGATCTGAGAAGGTTGCGGCGGTGGAATTAGGTTTTTGGCTCCTATTCTGATCGTACGGGGATACTTAGGTATATATAGGAGGAAGGAGTACGTCGGTGGAGCGTCAGGGGGCCCACGAGGTAGGGGGCGTGCCCAGGGGGCGCCCTCCACCCTCGTGACCACCTCTCGCACTGCTTGGAGTAGGGTCCAAGTCTCCTGGATCACGTTCGGTTGGAAAATCACGATCCCGAAGGTTTCATTCTGTTTGGACTCCGTTTGGTATTTCGTTTCTTCGAAACACTGAAATAGGCAAAAAAGCAGCAATTCTGGGCTGGGCCTCCGGTTAATAGGTTAGTCCGAAAAGTAATCTAAAAGTGGAAAATAAAGCCCAATATAGTCCAAAACAGTAGATAAAGTAGCATGGAGCAATCAAAAATTATAGATACGTTGGAGACGTATCATCAGTGACTTTGGAGAACCATCACTATCTCATCTGGAAGATAGCTCCCACTCGATTCAAGCGATTGTAGTACTCAAACAAGCTGAGCACATGCTCAACGATTGAGCTTTTCTCCCTTAGTTTGCAGGCTTAAGAAACTTGTCAGAGGTCTCATACCTCTTGACATGGGCACGAACCTGAAATCCCAATTTCAGCTCTTGGAACATCTCATATGTTTTGCGACATTTCAAAAATGTCTTCGGTGCCTCAATTCTAAACCGTTTAACATTACACACTGAACTATCATGTAGTCATAAAAACGTGTATGTCAGATGTTCGCAACATCCACAGACGACGCTCAAGGTACAACACACTGAGCAGTGCATTAAGGACATAAGCCTTCTGCGCAACAATGAGGATAATCCTCAGTTTACGGACCCAGTCCGCATAATTGCTACTATCAACTTTCAACTAAAATTTCTCTAGGAACATATCTTAAATAGTAGAACTAAAGCGTAAGCTACGACATAATTTGAAAAGACCTTTTGACTATGTTCATGATAATTAAGTTCATCTGATTACTTAATGAACTCCCACTTAGATAGACATCCCTCTAGTCATCTAAGTGATACATGATCCGAGTCAACTAGGCCGTGTCCGATCATCACGTGAGACGGACTAGTCATCATCGGTGAACATCTTCATGTTGATCGTATCTACTGTACGACACATGTTCGACCTTTCGGTCTCTTGTGTTCCGAGGCCATGTCTATACATGCTAGGCTCGTCAAGTCAACCTAAGTGTTTCGCGTGTGTAAATCTGGCTTGCACCCGTTGTATGCGAACGTTAGAATCTATCACACCCGATCATCACGTGGTGCTTCGAAACATCGAACCTTCGCAATGGTGCACAGTTAGGGGGAACACTTTCTTGAAATTTTATGAGGGATCATCTTATTTATGCTACCGTCGTTCTAAGCAAATAAGATGCAAAAACATGATAAACATCTCATGCAATCAAATAGTGACATGATATGGCCAATATCATTTTGCTCCTTTTGATCTCCATCTTCGGGGCGCCATGATCATCATCGTCACCGGCATGACACCATGATCTCCATCATCATGATCTTCATGAAGTTGTCTCACCAACTATTACTTCTACTACTATGGCTAACGGTTTAGCAATAAAGCAAAGTAGTTACACATGGCGTTATTCAATGACATGCATGTCATACAATAATTTAAGACAACTCCTATGGCTCCTGCCGGTTGTCATACTCATCGACATGCAAGTCGTGATTCCTATTACAAGAACATGATCAATCTCATACATCACATATCATTCATCACATTCTTTTGGCCATATCCCATCACATAGCATACCCTGCAAAAACAAGTTAGACGTCCTCTAATTGTTGTTGCATGTTTTACAAGATACAGCAAAGAGGTAATGTGAGAGATAGGGATTGCGATGGGTACTTGGTATTGTTGACTTGCTTGCGTGAGCCTCCCCGGCAACGACGCCAAAAATTCTTCTTGCTACCTCTTGAGCACTGCGTTGGATTTCCCCGAAGAGGAGAGGATGATGCAGCAAAGTAGCGTAAGTATTTTCCTCAGTTTTTGAGAACCAAGGTATCAATCGAGTAAGAGACCACGCACAAGTCCCTCGTACCTACACAAAACGATAGCAACTCGCAACCAACGCTT
This sequence comes from Aegilops speltoides, assembly GCA_021437245.1. Classification (NCBI taxonomy): domain Eukaryota; kingdom Viridiplantae; phylum Streptophyta; class Magnoliopsida; order Poales; family Poaceae; genus Aegilops; species Aegilops speltoides. The sequence continues at coordinate 434,858,176 of CM038141.1, forward strand.
GGGGGTTGTCAATCCCTTCACGGTCACTTACGAGAGTGAGATCTGATAGAGATAATATTTTTGGTATTTTTGATAGATAGATGCAAAGTAAAAAGTAAAAGGCAAAGTAAAACAAAGCAAGTAAATAAAGTGATAGAGAATGATATGATGAGAATAGACCCGGGGGCCATAGGTTTCACTAGTGGCTTCTCTCAAGAGCATAAGTATTCTAATGTGGGTGAACAAATTACTGTTGAGCAATTGACAGAATTGAGCATAGTTATGAGTATATCTAGGCAATGATCATGTATATAGGCATCACGTCCAAAACAAGTAGATCTAAACGATTCTGCATCTACTACTATTACTCCACTCATCGACCGCTATCCAGCATGCATCTAGAGTATTAAGTAAAAACAGAGTAACGCCTTAAGCAAGATGACATGATCTAGAGGGATAAATTCATGCAATATGATAAAAAAACCATCTTGTTATCCTCGATGGCAACAATACAATACGTGCCTTGCAACCCTTTCTGTCACTGGGTAAGGACACCGCAAGATTGAACCCAAAGCTAAGCACTTCTCCCATTGCAAGAACTACCAATCTAGTTGGCCAAACCAAAAAGGATAATTCGAAGAGACTTGCAAAGATATCTCAATCATACATAAAAGAATTCAGAGAAGAATCAAATATTTTCCATAGATAATACTGGATCATAAACCCACAATTCATCGTTCTCAACAAACACACTGCAAAAAGAAGATTACATCGAATAGATCTCCACGAGAGAGGGGGAGAACATTGTATTGAGATCCAAAAAGAGAGAAAAAGCCATCTAGCTACTAGCTATGGACCCGAAGGTCTAAAGTAAACTACTCACACTTCATCGGAGGGGCTATGGTGATGATGTAGAAGCCCTCCGTGATGGATGCCCCCTCCGGCGGAGCTCCGAAACAGGCCCCAAGATGGGATCTCGTGGATACAGAAGGTTGCGGCGGTGGAATTAGGTTTTTGGCTCCTGTTCTGATTGTTCGGGGATACGTAGGTATATATAGGAGGAAGGTGAAGGAAATATGCCCTAGAGGCAATAATAAAGTTATTATTTATTTCCTCATATCATGATAAATGTTTATTATTCATGCTAGAATAGTATTAACCAGAAACATGATACATGTGTGAATACATAGACAAACATAGTGTCACTAGTATGCTTCTACTTGAACTAGCTCATTGATCAAAGATGGTTATGTTTCCTAACCATAGGCATGTGTTGTCATTTGATTAATGGGATCACATCATTAGGAGAATGATGTGATTGACTTGACCCATTCTGTTAGCTTAGCACTTGATCGTTTACTATGTTGCTATTGCTTTCTTCATGACTTATACAAAGTTCCTACAACTATGAGATTATGCAACTCCCGTTTACCGGAGGAACACTTTGTGTGCTACCAAACTTCACATAAATGAATCGGGTGATTATAAAGGTGCTCTGAGGTGTCTCCAAAGGTACATGTTGAGTTGGCATAATTCGATATTAGGTTTTGTCACTCCGATTGTCGGAGAGGTATCTCTGGGCCCTCTCGGTAATACTCATCACCTAAGCCTTGCAAGCATTGTAACTAATGAGTTAGTTATGAGATGATGTATTACGGAACGAGTAAAGAGACTTGCCGGTAACGAGATTGAACTAGGTATTGGATACGGACGATCGAATCTCGGGCAAGTAACATACCGATGACAAAGGGAACAACGTATGTTGTTATGCGGTTTGACCGATAAAGATCTTCGTAGAATATGTGGGAACCAATATGAAAATCTAGGTTCCGCTATTGGTTATTGACCGAGAATAGTTCTAGGTCATGTCTACATAGTTCTTGAACCCGTAGGGTCCACACGCTTAACATTACGATGACAGTTTTATTATGAGTTTATAAGTTTTGATGTACCGAAGGTTGTTCGGAGTCCCGGATGTGATCACGGACATGACGAGGAGTCTCGAAATGGTCGAGACATAAAGATTGATATATTGGATGACTATATTCGGACACCGGAAGTGTTCCGGGTGTTTTCGGAGAAAAACCGGAGTACCGGAGGGTTACCGGAACCCCCCGGGAAGTAATGGGCCTTGATGGGCCCTAGTGGAGAGAGAGGGGCCGGCTAGGGCAAGAGGCGTGCCCCCTCCCCTTGAGTCCAAATAGGACAAGGAAGGGGCGGCGCCCCTTGCCTTCCCCCCTCCCCTCCTTCCTTCCCTCCTTCTTGGAATAGGAAAGGAGGAAACCTACTGGAGTAGGTTTCCCCCTCCTAGGGCGCCTCCCCTTGGCGGCCCCTCCTCCTCTCCCCTTTATATACGGGGAGGGGCACCCATAGACACACAAGTTGATCTACGGATCGTTCCTTAGCCGTGTGCGGTGCCCCCCTCCACCATATTCCACCTCGGTCATATCGTCGCGGACTTTAGGAGAAGCCCTGCGCCGGTAGAACATCATCATCGTCACCACTTTGTGGTCTTGTGAACTCATCCCACGCCGCTGGATTGGAGCCCGGGGGACGTCATCGAGCTGGACGTGTGCTGAACACGGAGGTGCCGTACGTTCGGTGCTTGGATCGGTGGAATCATGAAGACGTACAACTACATCAACCGCGTTGTCATAACACTTCCGCTTAACGGTCTACGAGGGTACGTAGAGAACACTCTCCCCTCTCATTGTTATGCCATCACCATGATCTTGCGTGTGCGTAGGAATTTTTTTGAAATTACTACGTTCCCCAACAGAAGGAGTACGTCGGTGGAGAGTCAGGGGGCCCACGAGGTAGGGGGGCACGCCCAGGGGGGCGCGCCCTCTACCCTCGTGACCGCCTCTGGCACTTCTTGGAGTAGGGTCCATGTCTCCTGGATCACGTTCGGTTGGAAAATCACGTTCCCGAAGGTTTCATTCCGTTTAGACTCCGTTTGATATTCCGTTTCTTCGAAACACTGAAATAGGCAAAAAAATAGCAATTCCAGGCTGGGCCTCCGGTTAATAGGTTAGTCCCAAAAATAATATAAAAGTGGAAAATAATGCCCAATATAGTCCAAAACAGTAGATAAAATAGCATGGAGCAAAAAAAAATTATAGATACATTGGAGACGTATCATGCACCAGCCCACTAGGGGCTGGTTCCCTCCCATATTCAGCCCATTAAGTCCTCCGGGGCAGGTGGCCCCACTCGATGGACCCCCGGACACCTTTCGGTGGTCCCAGTACAATACCGATAACCCCGAAAAACATTCCGGCGACTAAAATTGGACTTCCCATATATAAATCTTCACCTCCGGACCATTCCGGAACTCCTCGTGACGTCCGGGCTCTCATCCGGGACTCCGAACAACCTTCGGTAACCACGTACAAACTTTCCCTACAACCCTAGCGTCATCGAACCTTAAGTGTGTAGACCCTACGGGTTCGGGAATCATGCGGACATGACCGAGACAGCTCTCCGGCCAATAACCAACAGCGGGATCTGGATACCCATGTTGGCTCCCACACGTTCCACGATGATCTCATCGGATGAACCACAATGTCGAGGATTCAAGCAATCCCGTATACAATTCCCTTTGTCAATCGGTACGTTACTTGCCCGAGATTTGATCGTCGGTATCCCAATACCTCGTTCAATCTCGTTACCGGCAAGTCACTTTACTAGTTCCGTAGTTAGTCACATTGAGCTCATTATGATGATGCATTATCGAGTGGGCCCAGAGATACCTCTCCGTCATACGGAGTGACAAATCCCAGTCTCGATTCGTGCCAACCCAACAGACACTTTCGGAGATACCCTTAGTGCACCTTTATAGCCACCCAGTTTCGTTGTGACGTTTGGCACACCCAAAGCATTCCTACGGTATCCGGGAATTGCACAATCTCATGGTCTAAGGAAATGATACTTGACATTAGAAAAGCTTTTAGCAGACGAACTACACGATCTTGTGCTATGCTTAGGATTGGGTCTTGTCCATCACATCATTCTCCTAATGATGTGATCCCGTTATCAATGACATCCAATGTCCATGGTCAGGAAACCATAGTTTCTATTGATTAACGAGCTAGTCAACTAGAGGCTCACTAGGGACATGTTGTGGTCTATGTATTCACACATGTATTGCGGTTTCCAGTTAATATAATTATAGCATGAACAATAGACAATTATCATGAACAAGGAAATATAATAATAACCATTTTATTATTGCCTCTAGGGCATATTTCCAACAGGACATGCAACAGGCAACTTATCCTCCTGATTAAATGCAAAATGTCTCAAACAGATAATCCCATCAAGATCTGAGATAATCAACAATTTGAACCTTCCAAAGGAAATGTCTCTGGATGCCGGAGCTACTCCGGTGATCAACGCCGGCTGAGAGGGCTCGAATCTGGCCTTGGCCAAAAGGTTGAGAGAGCTAGAATGCAATACTTTTTCTTGTTGCTCTTGAAGCCATTTAGTTTAGATTTGATTGCAAAACCCCGAGAACCAACCTTAGGTAATTCAGTATCCGCATGCCAAATAAAATCAGAAGGCCCATAACAAGAACTTAAGTCCCCTCGATAGAGATGAAAATGGCAGATGAAATCAGGCCAAATCCGGTCCTTGAGACCATAAATAAAATGGCCAACTCTGTTCGAAGCTACAGAAAACCGAAAATGGCGGTCACTTAGTTGGACCACCTTGAAACCATCACTAGACCACCGATGCAAGATCGCAAAGCCAGAGCCACCGATTCCTCAGTCAAGGGGAACGACGCTGAGGAGAATGAAACCACCAGGAAGAATTATTTGGTGGAGTTGGAGGTAGGGGGTGAGAAGTGCACCGTGGAGTTGAACCTGGCACGTACCTGAGCCTTGACCGCAAGACCATGGGAGACGTCCCAATGGAGGAGACCCTCCATGGGATCCACAGGAAGAGGGAAACTTAGTGGGAGATCCTAACAGCGCCATGGGTGGTGGAGATTGCCATGGTGGTGGTGGTGGTGGTGGTGGTGGTGGTGGTGGTGGTGGAGAGCGCCATTTCCTTCTATTTCTCCGGCAAACGTGAGCCAGTTAGCCCACCGCAACACATTATAATCTGTTAACGAGTGCTTGCGAGCGCTCACGAGCTTCAAACAAACCGAGCCGAGGTTAGTTTTCTGCTCGTTAAACTTAACGAGCTGAGCCTTACCGAGCACGAGCTTAACAAACCGAGGAGCTCGTTAATCCACCCCTAATTCAAGCGCCTGAATATGGGATGCGTGCCGCACTCCGCCAGAGGCAGCGGGTGAGGGAGAGGGCGACGACAGCGGCAACGGAAATGATGTCCTCCCGTCGACGACGCACGTGCGCCGGTCAATCCGAACGATGAGTCCTTCCGACGTTCCTAGGCCTCTCGCTCACCATGGTGGAGACTGACGAGGGACGTCTCCGCCGCAAGAACGCCACGGCGCTTCGGCTCGCCATCGAGCAGTTGGAGTGCAAGGTGGTGAAGTACGTGACGACCAAACCCAATGCCACCCACTGGCGAAGGAGCGGGCAGAAGCGGTCCGTCAATCCGTCAACATCATCTCCTTCGACGACAACTCCGACGTCTTAGGGGGGCTCCAACAATGATAACCCTCCCCTCGCTGATGCCTACACAAACAGCGTGTTTGGCAGTATTTGGGAAGGGGAATGGGAGTTTAGAGGAGGGAGTTGTGTTGAGATTAGACATGGGATGAGTCGTTTTATTTCCAATCCTCTGTTTGGTGCGTGATAGGAATTATGTGTGAGAATATAAGGAGAAATTGTACTCCCTTGTTTGGTTCGTGGGAATTGACATGAGACTAGACAAGGGAAGTTAGGATGAAGGGTTAAGATTAACTCATTAAAACAATTCCCATCCAACTCCCACCCCCTCCCCTGTTAATAAAACGGTGGGAGTTGGAGTCTCACGTCCCATGCCCATTCTCATGTGAATTCCCAATACCTCCAACCAAACAACAGATTTAAAGTCTCGTGCCCCTTCAATTCCCATTCCCTGACTCTAATTACCCCCAACCAAACACGCTGAAAGGGCTATAACCGCACTGATGACCGCAGGGGCAAGGGACTGACGTAGAAGTGGTGATCTCCCGGCGCCCCTCTCCATCTACTTTTTTGTTTTTAGTTAATTTATTTTATCTATATGTTTGTATGTCAGCGATGAACTAAATCTTTTGGTCCGATGGATTCGTATGTTCGTACGGAATTTAGTTTGACCCGTGTTCATCATGCCCTTATGAGGCCGAAATCACTATTCTGACCCTTTCAACGAACTTTGTCACAAAATGAACTCGACGTGAAAGTATTTCATTTCACGATCTGACCCTTTTAGCAACGCCACAGCCCGAGGCGTTTCTGCCCAACATAGAAACGCCAAGGTAGCTAGTGTTTCTGATCAAATAAGAAACGCCGAGGTAGCTAGCGTTGCGGACCAGGAAAGAAACGCCAAAGGCGCTGGCGTTGCTACCCATCATTGAAACGCCAAGGAACCATGGCGTTGCCACCCTCTTTGGTCATAATTAATTAGCCTTATTAGTTAGGCTGTTCATCCACATTCCACATGCACATGAAAAAGGGCAGCAACACCATGGTCATTGGCGTTTCAATGATGGGCAGCAACGCCAGCGCCTTTGGCGTTTCTTACCTGGTCCACAACGCTAGCTACCACGGCGTTTTTTATTTGATCAGAAACGCTGGCTATCTCGGCGTTTCTATGTTGGGCAGAAACGCCGCGGGCTGTGGCGTTGCTAAAATAGTCAGATCGTGAAATACTTTCACGTCGAGTTCATTTTGTGACAAAGTTCGTTGAAAGGGTCAGAATAGTGAAAAAGTCCCTCTTATGATGACTGTGCAACGGCGACATGCCTCCAACTCCACCCCGGGCACCGGTTGAGCTTAATCCCGTGTAAAACATCCCACATGTGTATTTGGATGGATAATCGATCCTCTCAATAATCATACTACTTGTACCGCCCGCCAGTGATATGCATATTATGCCGAACCGGCCAATCATGGTATGCATGCCATCTTTCATTGGTTCGTAGATAGTGTCCCCACACTCGAGGTACAAAGTCTAGCATCTGCCCGCAAGAACAGAAAAGGCTGCAAGTGGTATCTCACGTACGCACGCCCGATTATTGCTTGCGCAGGTGGCACCACTCACACACCTATATCTAGCATCATGGGTTTGAATTCCCTTTGACGCAGGTTATTTCCCTATTTTTGCGTGTGGCACTGGTTCAGTCGTCGGTTTTATACCTCCTGTTCATGCAAAACTGGAATCGGTTTACATGGTTTTTTCCCATCAAATGTTAGAGCAACTCCAATGGGACGACCCATTTCGTCCGCGGCCGTCCGTTTGGATCGGCGCGGACAGAAAAGACGGGCCAATGCACCGACCCAAATGGACGCGCGTCCGTTTCTCGTCCCCGGGCGACCCATTCCCGGCTCAATTTTGAGCCGGATTTATGTCGTCGCGGAAACGAGACGGACGCAGACGCGCCTACTTCCTCGCCTGTCCCGGGCGGCTGAGTGCGGGCACGTTAGCCTCCCCCTCACCCCCGCCAACAAGCAACCCTTGCCCCGCCTCCTCCGTCACCGACGCCGCCGCCCATTTTTGCCAACGACTCTTCCGGTGCCACCGCCTCCACATCCGCCAAAGAACGCCGCCTTGCCCGCGTCGCCCGCCGCCGCCGTTTTGCCGCCGGGAGCAAACCGCCGTTCCCCCGCGCTTTCATCGCATACCGCATGACGAACAAGGCGCCTCGCCGCCGCCACATCCGGCCCGCACGCTCGTCGACGCCGCCACACTCGTCTTGACGCGGAGAGGCAGCTTAGCTGGATCGTAGGCGTCGCGTCTCCGCTCGCCGGCCTCCTCCTTCTTCGACGCCCGCAAGCTGTTCGACAGCTTGCCAAGGTACGAAAATGGACTCCGCCGACGAGTTCTTTTTCCACAATTTCCTTTGCGACTCCGACGATTCGTTGTCCGACGACGAGGAGGAGATATTGGTTGCCGTGTTGGTCCATCACCACCTCAATAGCCAGCGGCCGTTGTTCCGTGGCTCCATTCCGAACCACCTTCCGGCGTTGAATCGCAACCGAGAGAACGGGCATTTCCTTCTCTGGAAGGACTACTTTGATAAAACAAAACCGTTGTTCAAACATTTGCCCAAGAGCAAGAGAGTGCTAGGAAGGATGTCGAGCGTGCCTTTGGTGTTTTGCAATCTCGATGGGGCATCGTCGGTATCCTGCTAATACTTGGAGCACGCAGAAACTGTGGGAGGTGATAACTGCTTGTGTGATCATGCATAATATGATCGTAGAAGACGAGCGCCCGGAACGTCTGTACGATCAAGGCTTTCAGTTTCAGGGTGAGAATGTTGTGCCTGAGCATGGAGTACCGGCAACATTTGAGCAGTTCACTCAGTTTCATGAAGACATGCGTGATTGGGAAACTCACGTGCAACTGCAAAATGATTTGGTTGAGCATATGTGGACTCATGTTGGCAACCAATAGATGTATCTTCTTTTACTCGTTTGCAAAACTATGTGAAACATTTTTATTTGTATTTGGCTTGTAAAACTACACTATGTATTTGGGCGGCTAAACTATTTTGCTTGCATTTTCATTTCACAATATGATGTAAATCAATGTAAAATTGAACGGCCAGCCGGCCACGCCTGCACATATGGGTCGGCGCGTTGGGCGCGCTGCCGACCCATATGAAAAACAGGGCCGCCGGGCGGGCGGCCGACCCAAACGGACAAAAAGCGGACGAAATCGCCGTCCGTTTGGGTCAGCCCGTTGGAGTTGCTCTTAGGCGGTCTTTTTAGCTCAAAACAGATAATGGCGCTGCTTCCGGTTTTTTCTGGTCCGATCGCCAGTCCGGTCCAGTATTTTAAACTATGCTCCCCACACTCAAGTAACGTACGTGGCATGAAACAATGAGTTACAAAGCCTAGCATCTGCCCAAGAATTGCAAGTAGTGGTATCTCACGTACGTACGCCCGATTATTGTTCGCGTGGGTGGCATCACTGACCAGCAATTTGGCTCTACTTGGCGTTCTTCCCCAGCCAAGTCGGCCAGAGCTGCAGCACACACGTTCATGCTAGCCATCCATCGGCCCAAGAACACGCAAGTCATGTCGTGTCCACGTCCTGACCGTTCGATCTCCCATCAACGGAGCAGCCAGCCCTCGAGGCGTCCTGCGCGAGGCAGAGCCGCAACCACAAACCGAACCACGCGGCGCTCCGCGGTTTGAACTGCATGGAGGCTCTCTTCGGGATCGGGTGGGCCTGCCGAACCCGTTACGTACGCTCTCGTGAAGCGGATTAGCGCTTAGCGGCACTGACAGGTGGGACCGGAGTTCAATGCGGCAGGCTGGCCATGAAGAGAAGACCAGGTCGATCTGCCTGGCCCGTACGTATCTCCTCTCCTCTCCCCTGCGCTCCCGGCGCGAACCTGACAGGCGGGGCCCCGCACTGTCGTGCGCAAGTGGCTGCTGATTTGCCCTTAAACTCCACGCTGAAAAGACAAAAATGCTACACTCACGGGCTATTTTTTACTTAATCAACGGTCCTGAAAAGAAGATCGCCTTTTTTAATGCGCGACACATGGCTAACCCGACCGACCGTGCACCGGTGCACGCATACGGGCTCTTGGAGCCGACGTGGTTCGCCTCCGGTGTATACGTACCTGTACGAGGCCGCCCGTATCGCGACTGGAAATGCTCGCGCTAACTTACGTACGTACGTACTCCGTACACGCGTTTCTCTTCGACATGGCTAAGGAAAACGAAGACCACGTATGCACGGCTCGGCACAGGACCGTTGCATGGGCCGTTCCGGCCACAGAAGTTATGCGACACTTCCTTCCAAATCTGCACTATCTCTCTTGAATAAATCCTTCCGCTTTCATGCCGTGTGCTAGCATTAGCCAGTAGCGCTGCTAGGTTGGTGATTGGGAGAAAGACGACGCGAAAAGCTCGCGCGCCTCTCCCCATTGGAGCGAGCAAGCAAACTGGCATCTCCTGCTGCAATCATATCCCGTCCCGGCCGCGTCGGCCCGGGCCCAGCAGCGGATAGCACGAGGGCCCAACCCTAACCCTACCCAGAGGACGAGAGAATCCAAAACACCCGACGCGGCCGGGTGGCGCGCCAGCCAGCCAGCCCCCGAGAAAACGCAACGCAAAGGGGAGGAAACGAAGACCGGATCGGGACCTGACCCGAAAGCCATCCGTCCCTGCTGCGAGCGAGCGAGCACGGAAAGCGGGGGCGCGCGACCCGTGCTGCCGCGCGCGCACGGCCACATGCACCAGCACCACCCAAGCCAAGACTGACCCAGTAGCACGTACAACCAGGATGGAAGAGGTTCATAAAAAACAAGTATAAATTGGCAAGTAAGTACTACCAGCAGCAGTAGATTGTACGGGCACGCGACTGTACAGACGGCGAGGCAGAAACAGCATGTGACAAGGAAAGTCGGTAGCTGGAGTTTTTCTGTAAGCTTAATAATAACTGGTGAACACGAGTACATGACCGGCTCGCTCCACGCGACCACGCGTCTACGCCTAGCTACTACGAGTTGCTATGAATTCGGGCTACCTGTCCTGCGACGCGGGTCCGTCGGAGCCTGCTGGCGGTGCCGGCACGTCGCCGGCGGCGGGCGGGAGGGAGGGAGCGCAGTGGCTACTCGTCGTCGGGCACCTTGTAGTCGTCGGCGGTGACCTCGGCCAGCCAGAGCCCGGGGAAGAGCGACTGCACAGAAACGAACGGCACAGCTGTTGTTAGTTAGGGATCGGAGGATGAGTTTACCATTCTTGCACACAACACAACAATCATGCTGGGATTACTATACTGGTGCTACGCTGCTACGTTAAGTGAGCGCATAAAGCGTATCGATGGGATGGAGCCAAGGGGCAATTGGGTAAATCAGTGTACAGGTACTACTAAATGGTTGGGAAAGGCGGGGGTAGTATGGGGAATTCGCGCTTACATCGAGCTGCCGCTGTACGGCGCGCGGCCGCTTCCTCGGCCGCCGCCGCGGCCGGCCGCCCGTCAGCGCGTAGATGTCCTCCTCGATCTCCTCCGGCTCCAGGGCGACGGAGAAAGGGGCGCGCTTCCGGCGCCTCGACGGCGGAGTCGGCGCCGCCGGCCATGACGACGACAGCGCGGCCGGCCGCCGCCGCGTGCGCTCCCGCAGCTTCCACGGCTTGTCCGCGACGTCCTCCTGCGGCGGCTGCGGCTGCTCCGTGGGAGGTAGAGGCGGCGCCATGCGCTCGGGCTCGGGCTCCTTCGGCTTGGGCGGTGGGGGCGGCGGGGGCAGGGAGGACTTTTCTGGGGCACGCGAAGCCGGTCGGCCGCGTCGCGCAGGTGGCCCATGAGCTTCACACGGAGCCCCTCGATCCCGTCGTCGTCACCGGCGGCGTCGGCCCCGCGGTGGGAGTGAGACGACGAGCGGCGGCGATCGCGGCCGCCCGACGCACCCCCCAAGGCCGACTCCACGCGGTGGGATCGAGGCGGCTGCTGCTGCGGGCGCGCCCACGGCTCGAGGTGGTGCGTCGAGGGCGCGGCCGGCGGCTTCGCGCGCGGATCTGCCGTCGCCGCCATGTCTGACGGCTCCCTCGGCGTGGAGTCGGCTCGGGGGAGGGAGGCGGGGCGGAGGAGGAGGTCTTGAGGCAGCAGGGGTCTCGCTCGCGTTTGTTTTTGTTACCGGCCGGAACGCAGCGCAAAAGCAAGGACGTCGTGGCTGTGGTGCGGTGCGCGGGGGCAGTCTGGTCATTCTCCAACCCTGGACGCGCGCGGCCGTACGTATACAATCACTGATCGGTGGGACCGCGGCACGCCATAGACAGCTTCTGCACAAGCTCGCTGACCCGTGGGGCCGTCGTAGAGTACGCCACGGCCTATACTTGTCGTCCCGCTTAGAAAAATGCTGTCGCCGACGGGAAAGGCGACTGGGCGGCGGGGCCAATCTGTTATTAGCAGTAGGAGTATATCCACCAAACCAAGGATGTGAAGCTGGCGTGCCGATGTGGCGACGTCCGTGACGGCGAGAGGACGAGGGCGGCGGGCCCCGCCGGACAGGGGTACAGGGCGCGGCCATGCAGCGCCGCCTTGGGTTCCTGGCCCCGGGCCCGTAGGCACGCGACTGTACCGCCTTGTGTCTCCCCCCTAGACCTCCTGGTCAGTCTTGCCGCCGGGCACCAAGCTCCGGTCATCAGCCGATCGGGGGACGACGATGACCGGAGGATCGGAAAATCAAGTGCGGATTGCTGCTCAGAGATCGGATTTGGTCGGAGTGCATTTGACCGGAGAAACTGCTGCCCAAAACGGAGGGGGGATTAGTAATTGGATTAAAGAAAGAGCAGCGGGAAAGGTGCATGCGTGCTGCGTACGTACGCGGGGAGGTGTGGTGTGATGTGCGCGCGGCGTGGCGCTGTCGCGTCCGGCCGCACCGCACCGCACCGCACCCAAGATTCTCTCTCCGCTAGCTGCGTGAACCTGCCGTGCCGCGCCCGGTCGGTGGAGAGCATCGGCCAGGGCCAGTGGCAGGACGCCGTCGTCCCAAACCTGGGTTCGATCTATCTCCGGCCGCCTGCCTGGTGCCTCCTACACGCTGTGGTGGATCCTCAACGACCACGGCGGCACACGTGCGTGCCTCGTTGCCGCGTCGCGGCTGCTCTGCTCGAGGCTCAAGCCGTGGCCCTTGCCAGACACCTTTCGTTTGGCTGTTGACTCCGGTTTCCAAACGGTTTATAACCTGTAGGCACGAAATGAACACCACGATTTCCATGCACTACAGTGTTTCTATCAAAGATGGAGGGGTATTTGGCAATTGCAGTATTTTTTTTTTTGTGTGTCTCAAAAAGACGCAGTCGTGCATCTCGGCTGACCACGGTTCGAATTATTTCGTTTGTGGTATCGCTTTCATTTCAGATGGTACCTATCTTTCCTCAAAAAAAGAAAGATCGGCTCTAGCTTTATATGTTGTCCATGGGCCCATCCGTGTTGCATCTCGCTTTTTTTTTATTTCACAAAAATCGCTTTGAACTATGTAGGCTTGTTAATAGTTGGATGAATAAAAGTGATGTTGTGGACTATGTTAGTGGTGCAATTTAGAGGCTCTACGAAATCCGTCCAGGCCTCATAATTTCATTCATCTCAAGCCGATACACTTCCAGTACCTTGAGGACCAGGTCGCCAGCAGGCTTCGGCCTTGGCAGGGGAAACATTGTACGGCGACAGGCAGCACCACCCTGGTCAATTCCTCACCGCCATTGTGATTTATCACATCACAACACTTGTCATTCCAGAGGAGTTCGTAATGTCCATTGATAAGATTCTTAGAGTTGTTCTTTAGGTGGGCTCTGACAAGGTTTCCGGTGGCAACTGGAAGACAAACTGGACATTGGTATGTCGATCCTCAAATCTCGGCGGCCTTGGGATCTTGAACCTACATAAGTTTGCCCGCGCCCTTCGCCTTCGATGGCCATGGCTTGAATGGGAAGCGCCAGAAAGAACTTGGGTGGGCACTGAGAGCTCGTGCGATGCCAAGGACGTGGATTTGTTTCATGCCCTTACGAAGGTCACCATTAGTGGATGGGCAAAGGCTAAAACACATCGCACCCCTCATTTTTTATATATCCAAGAGCAATGAATGGTGCGCGAGGAAGGTTGCTCAAAATGACGCTTGGGTCGATCAAATCAATATGACTAATGGGCTGACGGTGGCACACATACAAGAATTCATCGCACTCTGGACACATGTGTCCCCGGTGGGCCTCCACGGTGGCCGTCCCGACACCATTACCTGAAAGCTCACCACCTCGGGTTGGTACTCCACGGCATTGGCCTGTAAGGCACAATTTTCTGGTACTAAGACAACGAGTTCCAAGGGCACGATCTGGAAGAATTGGGCGATGCCGAAATGCAAGTTTTTGTGTGGTTAATCATGCAAAACCGCATTTGGATGACTGCTTGCTTGGTGAGGACTGGATGGCCGAATTGCAGGAATCCCTTTGCAACCGGGTGCTCGAGTCGGCCGTGCACATCCTATTTAATTGCAGATTCTCCATTAGGATGTGGTGTATGATTAAAGATTGGCTACAACTACATGGGTTCATCCGGATGCGTGGCAGGCCTTGGCTGCCGGAAGACCATGGCTTCGCTTGCCCTGCTCGGGGCGAGGGAGCTTTGGAACGAGTGCACTGCGAGGATCTTCAACAACAAGTTTGCACTACCGACCATTATCTCTAAGATCTGGTGCGAGGCGAATAATAGGGGGCATGCGGGTGCAACTCATTTGTGCAATATCATTGCATGGAGAGCAGGCTTTTGTGAGACCAGTTAGTTGCCATCAGGCGCTAAGAAACTGTTTTTAACTCTTTCTTAATTAATGCATGGAGAGTAAGTCTTTTGCACTTTTAAAGCTAGAAAACTTTTCAGGTGTCTTTTCACAAAAGAAAATGTGAAAAGACAATACAATGCAATACACGTATATTCATGGGCATCCAATACTAATATATAGATGTACTTCCTCCGTTCTAAATTACTTGTCTTGGGTTTGTATAGATACAGATGTATCTAGACTTAGATACATCCGTATCTAGACAAATCTAAGACAAGTAATTCGGAACGGAGAGAGTATAAGGAAACCATCATGTCCAGGACTAAACCCTAATGAGATGGACGGAGATTAAAGTAGATGTGTATGTACGAATACATATGTCGGTCAACAGAAAAAAAAATCATTCAGGTGTCATGTTTTTCTTTTATGCAATCGCAGGAGGTCAAGGAGGCGACGAGGGTTTCCTGCGCGCCGCCGGTGGCGCCGCCGGTTCCCTCTCTCTCCATCGGCCGCTCCGGCCACAGGAGGGAGGGGGAACCTCGGGTCAGTCCGCTAGGTGTGTGTGGTAGGGTTAGGGTTGAGGGTGACGCTGCCGAGGCCGTTGCGGTGGTGTCGCAGCGGAATAAGTTTTTCCGGGCTCCGTTCGCGGTCAGTCGAGGCTTTGGCCTTCGTCTAGGAGCCAGCGGGGTGGGGGATCCCCGGATCTCGTCGAGGTCGCGGGCTATGGTGACTGGAGGTCCATTGGCACCGCCGTTTGGGTCCTCGGATGGGCGATGGATGCAGGAGGCGAAGACCCTCTTCTTCCTTGTCGGTATGATTTGTTTGTTGTTGTTCTTCTCCTTCCTCTGTCCGATCTTTGGAGGAGATTCGCTGCTTCGGGCGAATGGCCCGGCCATGATCTTGGACCGGTCGGATGACTCGAGTTCTCTTCCTTTCGGAAGGACATTTTTCATTGTACTCAAAGCCAAACATGGCGGCGGTATTGCAGTGTGTTGGATTGACGTCCATGCCCTCTCAAATACGGTGTCAAGAAAGGAGGAAGCAGAGTGGTGGCAATTGTTCCGTGGTTGAAGATGATGACCTGCTTGCGCTGGTTGCATATCTTTTTCTTTGCAGGGTCTTCTCTCAAGATTCGGGGATGATGACACGAGCTCCGGAGATCTTCTTATGTTATGGTTGTCTTAGGGTACTCTAGGCGTCTATGGTCCTTTGTGTTTGCGTTTCAGTGTGCTTGTAAGGGTCAACTATTTTGTATTGTTTCGTGATCTGAATGCAAAGAATTCTCAAAAAAAAAAACATTAGTTTATCTAGATGTGGAAGGTTTGAGGCCACAGGTTCAGCCTGGTGCTTTGTTTACGGCGGCGACGCAACGCGAGGGGCACTCTGGCCATTCTCCTGCCAGACCCCGCGCCCTGGTTCATCATCGGTTGTAGTCCTGCCCACTGATCTGCGGGTCGGCCCGCGGCCGGCTTGTCAGTTGTCAATTGTCATCGAGAAAAATCGTGGAGTGCGCACGCGGCGGCGACGTGAGATCGCCGACGGAAAAGGCATGTCCGTTATTATCCACCACCAACACGGACTAACGGAGGGAAGAAGCTGGCGTGCGGTTGAGGCGACGTCCGTGACGGCGAGAGCTGGAGACAGGGACCCAGATGGAAGGCTGGGAGAGCGTCCATGCAGCGCCTGCGCCGCCTTGTGTTTCTGGCACCGGGCCCGCGGGCCAGTGACTTGCGCGCCGCCCTGCTTGTTGTGCTGGACCTGGTCTTCCCGCCGGGTCGGGTCGGGCACCGGCCGGCTCCGGTCGGTCCTGGAACTGTTCAAAAAGCTTTGCCGCCTTTCCTCTGCACAGGCGTGTCCACGATCAATGAATGTACCGGCGACGACTGAAGGATCGGCAAAGAAAAATGGAGTGTCGGCTCCGAGCCTTCCATCCGGTTTGTAGCGTGCGTGCGTGCGTGGAATAACGAGGTGGCCACCGTGCAGTGCAGTTGACCCCAGAAAAGAATGCTGCCATAGTGCCAAGACGGAGAAGGATGATGATTAATCAAAGAAGCGAGCAGAGCAGGTGTGGGTGGGTGCGCGGCGTCATGCCCATGCCACGCCGGTGGAGAGCGTCGGGCTGGTGGCAACCTGGGCTCTTCGACGACGACCGGCTACGCACGTACGGTCGTAAACACGTGCCGGGCCGGTGGTTCGATCCGCGACGACCACGCACGACGAGCCTAGGTTTGCCGCGTCGAATATCAAAAAGGAGGAAAGCTGCCGCAGGTCGACGAGACACTTGGCGCCGAGCTACCACTCCGACACGACACCACGCGTGGAACCACGCAGCCCTTGAGCGCCGGCGGTGCGATGGCCAGAAAGAAGCGCGCGCGAGGAGGCCAGGGGGGCCGCACCGCACGCCCACTGGCCAGGGCAGGGAGGCTGCGAGGCGACGCGACGCCAAGCTCCTGTAGCGCTCGCCGCCTCGCCCACCGTGCGACCGGGCGCCGCTCCGCGACGTGAAATGAGGCGAGACGGGACCGGTTGGGTTCGGTCACTCTTCCAGAGGCCGACGGCCCGACGCGATCTTCGCCCATGCCCAACAGTTACCGCCAAACCCGTTGGATCAGCTTGCAACGGCGAATGTTTCTCAAAAAAAAAAAAAAAACTTGCAACGGCGAATATGCGTACAATCACACCCTAGTAGACAACAACTAGGCCGAGAGCGAACCAAGTGGTTGGATGATTAGAGGAGTGCAGATCCGTAGCCATGGGGTTCAAGTCGCGGTGCTTCGATTTATTCCCGCTATTTCGTGATTTCCGCGATCGCGCATTCGGTGGGAGGAGATGTTTTAAATCGACGACAAGGTGACTCTGATGACTTCAGAATTTCACGATGATGTCCGGCTCAATCTTTCGGAGCCGCTCATAGAGGTAGGTTGTGCGTGTGCGTTCATAGAGGGAAGTGTATGTGCGTGTATACGGGCGCTTGCGTCTGTACTGTGTTAAAAACAACAACGATGCCAAGATCAAATCAGTCCACTTCACACATTCAGTATTTTTGCAGTTTTTTTAGGGGAAACATAGCTGCCTTATTATTACTTAGTGTGCGGCACCATCGGCCATGATAGCATCACAGATACAAGACGGAAAAACAGAAAACCAAATTTTACATAAATTAAAAAGGCAACCATCCCTAGCTAAATTGTGAGCAGCTTTATTGGCCGCACGTCTGGCCCAAACAACACAAGACTCGGTTACACCTGCGAGCAGCTCCTTAATCTCCTGAATGAGTTGGCCAAACCTTGATCGATCGAGATCACCTGAGTTTTGGACCTGCGCCACAGATAAATTATCAGTTTCTAAAACCAGCTTTGTCGCGCCAACTTCATGTGCTAATTGCAGTCCCCGACGGCATGCAAGCAGCTCCACATGCCCCAGGACTGAAACATTACTGAACACATGACAAGCGCCAGCCCGGAAAGAGCCTCGGTGATCTCGGATTACCGCACCACCTCCACCATCAGTATTTTTTTGCAGTTGTTCAGTATATTTGCAGTTCTCTACACTAGTACCTGTGGCATGTGGTAGTACTGCTTGACATTACGAAAACTTGAGAAGATCGACTCCTTTTGTCCGATTGTTATTAATTGCTACGTAGGGAAATATACAACTACATATGCTTTGAATCACTAAGATTTTAGTAGTATTTATTTTGGATATGTGATATCACCACTAGATATCAAAAAGATCAAGATCGATCTGTCCACATCATATATTCGGTATTCTTGCATGCCTCGACGTTAAGATATGTGGTAGTGGTATTTGACACCTGAAATCTTGAGAAGATCGACTCCTTTTGGTCGATTGTTAATTGCTAGATAGGGACATATACGACTAAATAGGGTTCAAATCACGTAAGATCTTAGTGTTTATTTTGAAAATTCAAAGGGGATTTAACTGCACCAATGTACCGAAACAAGAAAATTTATTTTCTCCACTTTGTTTTAGAAAGCTAGTCTATGAGGGCGGTATCTTGCAATCTGAGGGGCCTTTAAGAAACGGGCCTTTAGAAAAATACAAATAAAATATGGATAACCAAGCAATTATTTTCACTCAATTATATGGTGATTTTCTATTTGTCGCTCTTTGCGACGAAACGCCAGACAATCGCACAGGATCACATCAGTGAGTGACATAGTGGGCCAACCCATTTAGCTAGATAATGGCTTTATTTTGTTTTTCTTCTTTTCCTTTTTTCTGAAACTTTTCTTGTTTTTTCAATAATTGTGCCAATTTTTTCAAGAAACAAGTATCTTAAAATTACAATTTCTTGGGACTTCTGTGAACTGTTCATGTTTTTTTACAAACAATGTTCACAGACATTTTAAAAATAGCCATGTTTCCGAAAGATTTTCTCAATTTTAAAACAAACCGGCCGATCATTGCTAGAGTAGGACTAAATCATGCTTCACATCCTGCAACGGCGAATGTGAAATCACCCCCCATAGAGAAGATAGAGATCAAGATCGAACCAGTCCACTTCAAAATTCTTGCATGACTTGCCATTAAGATCTGTGATAGTATTTGAAATCCCGAAATCTCGAGAAGATCGACTCCTTTTGTTCAATCTTTAATTGGTAAGTAACATACAACTAAATATGTTTTGAAGCACATAAGATCTTATTATTTATTTTAGAAATTGGAGGAAATTTTCCTCCATCAATGTATCTAAATAGGAAAACAGTTTTCCATTTTGTTTTGGAAAGCTAATCTAAAATATGAGGGGCCATATCTTGCAATTTGGGTGGGTGGGGGGGGGGGCTTTAAGAAACATGCTTCAACAAAAACAACAACAACAACAATATTAGTAATAATAATAATAATAATAATAATAATAATAATAATAATAATAATAATAATAATAATAATAATAATAATAATAAATGTGGACAACGAAGCAGTTATTTTCACTCAATTATATTTTTTGAGCAAACACTCAATTATATGGCGGTGCTCTATTTGTCGCTCTTTGCAACGAAGTGGGCAATCGCAAAAGACCACCACACCGAGCCACAGAATCGGCCGACCCATTTAGCCAGGTAATGTACTACTCCCTCCGTCCGGAAATACTTGTCATTGAAATGGATGTATCTAGATGTATTTTAGTTGTAGATACATCCATTTTCATCCATTTTGATGACAAGTATTTTCGGACGGAGGAAGTACATGACAACTATTTTTTATCGATTTTCCAAGGCTTTATTTTTATTTTTATTCCTTTCCCCTTTTTTCTGAATTTTTCCTATTTTCCTAAAATTTCTTCCCAATGTACTTTAAAAAAATGTTCTCAACATTTTCATAATTTTTTTTGTTTTTAAAAAAATGTTCATACTTCTAAAAAATGTTCACAACTTTTCATGATAATTTTTCACGGACATTCTAAACACATTCACATTCTTCAGAAAATGTTCTTTATTTTTTTGAACAAACCCATCGATTATCATCAGAGCGGCAACTAAACCATGCTTCACGTTTTGCAACGGTGAATATGCGATCAGCCCCCTAGAAAACAAAGAGATAGAGATTGAATCACTCCACTCCAGAATTTTTTGCATGTCTCGCCATTAAGATCTGTGCTATTATTTGACGTCTTGAAATCTCGAGAAGATCGACTCCTTTTGGCCAATCGTTAATTGGTAAGTAGGGTAATATACAACTAAATGTGCTTTGAAGAACGCAAGATCTTAGTATTAATTATGGATATCAGGAGAGATTTGCCTCCATTAATGTATTGAAGTAGGAAAATTTAATTTTCCACTTTGTTTTGGTAAGCTAATCTAAAATACAAGGGACGTGTCTTGCAATTTGAGGGCCCTTTAGGAGATGCAAGATGGGCCTCCAAAAAATAAAAAATGCGGATAGCAAAGCATGTGTTTTTCACTGAACAATATGATTCCCTCATCCTAGAAAACTGAAAACATGGCCCGGTGTGTCTGGGCACTAGCTGATGAGGACCTCACGGAAACCATTGTCTCCAACCGGACCGAAGATGCAAAACTGTGGATGTTGTGGCTTGTTGACACTCTTCCCCCGATGGAGCTTGCACGCATCCTCGTCACAATGTGGGCCATTTGGTGGGCAAGGCGTCGAGCCATCCATGATGATCAGTTCAAAGTCCGCAAGACGCACTCCTTCATTGAGAAATTCCTGTCGAATCTGGAGTTGATTCCAACGCAGCGGGCCAAGGACCGAAATGCAAACTCCAGGGACCTGCATGTAAGGGCCGGGGACGTGCATGCAAGGCACCGGGAAGAACTGATGAGTGATCACGGAGCACAGTCAGCTTGGCTCCCCCCACGGGATCATGATGTTAAGATGAATGTTGATGGTGGCCTCTCCAAAATTGGAGATCGGGGCGCTTCGGCGGTGATATGCAGGGATAGTCGAGGTATGTTCCTTGGTGCCTCCGTAGTCATCTTCGAAGGGTTGCTCGATCCAACGAGACTCGAAGCCCAGGCTTGCAACGAAGCTCTTGCTCTTGCTGCGGATCTCCATGTTCACTCTGTATGCGTTGCTT
Source organism: Aegilops speltoides (assembly GCA_021437245.1). Classification (NCBI taxonomy): domain Eukaryota; kingdom Viridiplantae; phylum Streptophyta; class Magnoliopsida; order Poales; family Poaceae; genus Aegilops; species Aegilops speltoides. The sequence continues at coordinate 434,879,100 of CM038141.1, forward strand.
CGGACTGCCTTGAGGTGATCTCAAACATCCATAAGGGTACCCCTTGTCGTTATTTCGCTCTTTTAGAGGAGATCAAGCACAGAAGGCGTTCTATCCAAGACATTAAATTTGTGCATGAGAATAGGAAACATAATGTGGAAGCCCATGCTTTAGCTAAGGCGGCTGCTTCCCTCCCGCCCGGGCGCCATGTGTGGCTAACTGATTTGCCCGATATCATTTGTATCCCTATGTTTTTGAACGTTGAATAAAGGATACATTTTCTGCTCAAAAAAAAAAAGAAAAAAAAGAAAACTGAAAACATGACAAAAAATTAGGAAAGAAACTCGTTCCTTCTTGTTTGAGAAACCTAGTAAAGACGCAGACGTTTGGTACATGAATTTTATACCTAGCAATACACCAATAAGAGGAAATAAACGCCTTCCTACTGCACGACTTACAATACATTGAATCTAGTTAGGCCAAACCCCGGCACAACGACGCAAAGTAAAAGGACGTTGTGCGTAGGATCCATCCATCCTTGATTCTTTTGTTAAGTGGATTTGCAGATGCAGATGCCTGGATTCAATCATCCTTTATCCAAAGAAAATGTAGGGTTTGAGAATTTGCATTACATGATCGACGGACCATTTTGATCCGCGCGATTCCAATGGCGAGAGAAAAATAAAAAAAACAGGAGATTGCAAACCATGCTCACTCAAATTGTATATGATTTTGTCTGCACGGTAGTCTGTTTGATTGCAATACACGCAAACAAAAATCACTTTTTGAAAGGTTTCAGTGGATAGAGACTTTTCTTATGAAATGTTGTACAAAATATCCTCCGGACAATTTTCTTATTATAGTACTCAATCCTAGCAGGCCATGTAGAAAGCATTTCCAAGGACCCTAGTCCTCCATAATTCATATAAAAGAATACTTTGAATCTAAGAGGCCTAAGATATTTAGATGACCAACTTAGTCGAAAAAAATGCTCAAGGTGCCAATCAATCAAATCCCACAAGTCAAGTGAAATAAAGATGAAAACAAAACTGAGGAGACTGTAAGAAGATAAAACATTTTTTAAGGATGAAGAGGTCAAAAAGAGAAAACTCTTGCCCATAGGAAGCAGGTGTGAAATGGTGAACCGTACAACATCTGCGCAGTTACGGTGACAAATTTTTGCTAGTGGAAGACTGCATCGCATCACATCGCATCAACCGCGGGCGATCGGGTGAGTAAATGCTGGCAAGAAGCATGTCATAAACGGCATTCAGAGAGGCAGTGACGCCTGAGCTCATTGGGCACACAAGATCGCCAAGTAGTACAAATTGTCAGCCACCGGCAGTCTGACTCTGTCACGAAGTTAGGGACACCATAAAAAAAGTCAGGCACCGCCTAGCTTTGCCATGGCGATCAAGGAGACACAGTGCAACAGTGACAGTTTGGTGCCTGAAGGCTGGTCGCCTTGCTAAACCCAAATAAGCAACACATCAGCGTGACGCACTTAACTGTAAGTGCAAAGCTGAACCCAAATACAAATTCTCAAAAAAAAAAAAATCCTATTTTAAAATTCAGCTGGGAAAAACATTCAGCTGAGAGAGAGAGAGAGAGAGAGAGAGAGAGAGAGCGCAGTTCTGAAGTTTAAACAGTCGCTTTCAGCGATGAGTAGCGAGTAGGCAGACCAGGATAATGATTGGGAGATCATGCGGTTTGGACTCATTACCCAACACAGCCCTTGGAAGTCTTTTTTTTTTCTATTGAGCTAGCCGGCGTCATGTGCTAGCCAGGAGCAGGACATCAGCACACCATTCTCTCAAGTTTCAGCATGGATTTCTGAAGCACTTCCATGGCAGTCAAATAGCCCTGACCTGGGTTTGCTGCTAACCATACCTTAACCTGGGTTTGTTCTGCAGCTAACCTTACCTTACCTTAACCACCTGAGTCTGGAAATATTGGCATAGGGTTCCTGCTCAACTGATTTTGGCCTGCCTATTCCTGCATCTCCGTCTTCATGCTGAGCTTGAGTGTAAGCAGCAGCACGGCCAAATGCTTATCCAAATGCTGTTTAGATAAAAAACAAGGGAGATAAGTGTACTCATGCAGTCATGCTACCAAATTGATTTTGGCCAGCCAATTTCTGCATCTCTGTCTTCATGCAGAGTTTGAGTGTGAGCAGAAGCACTTCCAAATGCTTATCCAAACGCTGTTTAGATAAAAACAAGGAGATTAGTGTACTGATGCTACCAAACTGAACAGTTTCTTGCTTTCTGTACTGGTGCTACCAAACTGACCTAGGGAGGGGCAGTTTTTTGCTTTCTGTCAGATGGAGACGAGCAAGTGCTGCTGGACATATCTGGAATGTGGTTGTGGCAAAAACTAACTACTGAACATATGAACACAACAGAGGGCTCCAAAAAAAGAAAAGAACACATGAACAGAGTATATCTACTGTTCTAGCAATGCAGAGAGTTCAGATCAAGATGGAGAAATGCTTCAGAAAAAACTAAAGATGCAGCAACAGAAAAGGATATAAATTGACGGCTATGAGTGACATGAAAAGTTGATGAAGATTCTACAATAGCCCCATTTCTGCCGGCCTGCAACCAAGATCTGAGGTTCTTCTGCAGCAGAACAGAACTGGCTTCGACACTCAACGACAGAACAGATACGGGAGCAGAACAGGAGAAATCCTTGAACCATATCCCGGTGATAAACCAACCAAGAAAACACCCCCCAACATACACTGTATTAGGGTTTGACTGACTCACATTACATGATACACGATCAATTGCCAAAGCATTGACGAACTGAAACTATTCAACCCTGAATCTATCTATCGACTCTCATGACATGACGCACTTCGACTTCAACCTCAACTCTGATGATGAACCATCTCTTGCTCGACCCACAATTCCCGGCAGGAAATCCATCTCTTGCTCCGAATCGCGACTCCCTCAGAATCCCCCTTTCTGCACCAATCCAGCGCCGAATCAGCGTCCGGAACGAACAGGAACAAGTGCCAGATGGACCAAAGATTGAAATTTTTTATTTGGAGAATGCTTACCTCGTTCACCTTGTAGCGATCGCGGTTCACCTCCGAGAGAAACTCGCCGGGGGAGATGGACTGCGGGAGAAGAAGACAAGATGAGAGGTGAGTAATCGGAGGAGGGAAAGGGAGGATTTCGCGAGCGCGATCGAGGAATTTTTTTGGGGGCGTGTCTTGCTTACGCACGTTGATTTGGCGCTGGACGGCCTTGGGCCGCCTCTTGTACCGGCGCGGCGGCTTCTTGCCGGTCATCGCGAGGAAGTCCGCCTCGATCTCCTGCTTGGTGAGCTCCACCGAGAACCCGGCGCTAATCCTGCCGCCGGAGGAGGAGCCGCCGCCGTCCATGTTCCAGAGCTTCCTGTGCTCCTGCGCGTCCTCCGCGCCGTCCCGGCCGCCCCTCCGGTCCCTCAGCTGGTAGTACTGCTTCCGGGCAGATTCCTCCGCCGCGGCGCCCTCGTCGGCCGGAGGGGCGTGCTTAGCCTCCCCCGCCGCCGCCACGGGGGCGGCTTTCGGCGGGGATCGGGAGCTGTTGCGCAGCGCCTCGTCACCCGCCGCCGCCGCCGCCGCCGCAGGGGGGCTGGAGTCGGGGTCCTTGCAGAAGGCCATGGGCCGGCGGTACCCCCAGGAGGCCGGGAGGTCGAAGCCGACGAGGAGGCGATTGTCCCTCGATCGCGACGAGGAAGCGGGGGACGGCGCCGGCATTGCTGACGCGGGCGTCGGCGAGGACTCCATCGGCGCGAGACGACAAGGAGGAGGGAGGGAGGGAGGAAGGGGATTAAAGGGGGCAGCAAATGTGTTGCGGAGGTTCTAGTCTGGCAATTGCTTGCATGCGCCGTCTATATATAGCAAAACTCCGAGGAGCGAACGCTCGCTGTGGTTTTCTTTTCTTGTGTGTTTGGGCTCGACGCCGGCGTGTGCCGCCCGCAGGAGTCCGTCCGGGCGCGTGTGTGTGGGGCATGAGCTCTCCCTCCCTCGTGATCCAACCGTGGAGGGCCGTCGGATCATTGATCCGACGGCACCTTGCAGCGTTCACGATTTACTTAGTATTTTCATATTTATTGTCTTATTTATTTATTGAAAATAAATAATTTGGAATACATCCGTATCTTTGGAAGATATTTAAGGAATGATTAAATGAATGGACATAGATATTGGAATATCTACACAACACGTGTGGTATCACTCGCAACGCCCAGCTGTCCGGCGATGTGCTGGAGGGTGGCGTGTTGGGCCAACGGTTGGCTGCTACCACACCACGCAAGCTGGCTGCCCGGCGATGTGCTCGAGGGTCACGCGTTGGATCAACAGCTGGCTGCTGGCACGTCACGCCATGCCAGATGGCTGCCTGACTAGGCGATGTGCTGGAGAGCCGCACGTTGAGCCAACGACTCGCTCCTGGCACGTCACGCAACACCAGTTGGATGCCTGATCTGGCGATGTGGGTGGCGCGTTCGGCCAACGGCTAGCCCCTGACACATCACACAACGCTAGCTGGCTGCCTGATCGGGCAATGTGCTCGAGGGTCACGCATTGGATCAACAGCTGGCTGCTGGCACGTCACGCCACGCCAGCTGGCTGCCTGACTAGGCGATGTGCTGGAGAGCCGCACATTGAGCCAACGACTCGCTCCTGGCACGTCACGTAACGCCAGCTGGATACCTGATCTGGCTATGTGGGTGCGCATTCGGCCAACGACTAGCTCCTGACACATCACACAAGGCTAGCTGGCTGCCTGATCGGGCAATGTGCTGGAGGGTCGCGCGTTGGGTTAACAGTTGGCTCGTGGCACGTCACGCAATGCCAGCTAGCCTCGCTGATCTTACAATGTATTGGGGGCACGCACATTAGGCCAATGGATGACTCCACACATGTCATGACACGCCCAGCCGATCGCCTGATCTGGTGATCTGCTGGAGAGAGCTGGCTCAGTACACCGCACGTTGGGCCAACAGACAACTCCTGGCACGTGTTGCAAGGCCCAAGCAATCGCCTGATTCGGTGAGTTGCTGGAGTGGAGTTGGTCCAATGCGCCACGTGTTGGGTCAATGGACGGCTCCTTGCACGTCACACACCCAACTGGCCGCCTGATCCGGTGATTTGCTGGAGAGAGTTGGCTCAGTGCACCACACATTGGGCCAACAAACGGATCTAGACGTATCACACAAAGCTCGATTGGCCGTCTGATCCGGCAATGCACTGGAGGAAGCTGTCGCACCGCATGTTGGTCCAACGGACGACTCGTGACACATCATGCAACGCCCGACTGGCAGTCTACTTGGCAATGAGTCGGAGGGATCTGGCTCAATGCACGAGGCGTTGTCGAGCATGTCGAAGTCCTCGATAGTGGCTATGTAGTGGGTGGTGAGTGGGAAGCGAAATTCTCCGTCATCAGCTTCCAACTCAAGCCGGATATAATTCGGTTGAGAGCCCCCGGATAAGGAGAGGGCTTTTAATGAGTGTAGCACATCGCCAAAAGTTGAGTGCCAGAAGATGTCCGTGGAGCTGAACTCAAAGATCGGCGCCCGATCATATTCGATGGGCGCGGATGCACGCGGTTCGAAACCCATGGCCGGAGACGAATCCGAGGTTCCGATGACACAAGGCCCACTCGAGGTTGGATTTGTGTGCGGCTCTATCACCGCTGAGTCTGTGGCTTCCGCGATGGGGTTAAGCTTCCCGTCCTCGGACGACGCAATCTGCTCCGGATCTAGGGCCTGAGTGGGTACAGGCGTTATCCCCTGAGTGCGGCCTGATGACAGATTTAGGTTATGTTCATCGAGGCGGCGGGGAGCCGCCGACAAGGGCTCGAACCTGTCGAAGATCAAGTCTCCGCGGATATCGGCAATCTATTTCAAGCTTCCAAACCTGACCTGATGGCCAGGGGCATAGCTGCCGATCTGCTCCAGATGGCCAAGCGAGTTGGCCCGCGGTGCAAAGTCGCCGAATACGAAGATCTGTCTGGGGAGAAAAGTATCCCCCTGGACCGCATTTTTGTAGATGATTGAAGGAGCCATCAAACCTTTTGACGACGACGCAGCGGACCTCTCAATGAAAGCACCAATGTCGGTGTCGAAACCGGCGGATCTCGGGTAGGGGGTCCCGAACTGTGCGTCTAAGGTTGATGGTAACAGAAGATGGGGGACACGATGTTTACCCAGGTTCGGGCCCTCTCTATGGAGGTAATACCCTACTTCCTGCTTGATTGATCTTGATGAATATGAGTATTACAAGAGTTGATCTACCTCGATATCGATATGGCTAAACCCTAGAAGTCTAGCCTGTTTGATTATGATCGTTGTGTCCTATGGACTAAACCCTCCGGTTTATATAGACACCGGAGGGGGCTAGGGTTGTACAAAGTCGGTTACAGAGAAAGGAATCTACATATTCGAATCGCCAAGCTTGCCTTCCACACCAAGGAGAGTCCCATCCGGACACGGGAAGAAGTCTTCGTCTTGTATCTTCATAGCCCAACAGTTCGTCCCCTGTACATAGTCCGGCTGTCCGAGGACCCCTTAATCCAGGACTCCCTCAATAGTCTCACATGAACTAGACGTATCAACGGGCTACGGAGATGCCCATCAATAGATATCAATGTGAGTGAGTAGGGATTGCCATGCAACAGATGCACTAGAGCTATAAGTGTATGAAAGCTCAATAGGAAACTAAGCGGGTGTGCATCCAACTTGCTTGCTCACGAATACCTAGGGCATTTTGAGGAAGCCCATCATTGGAATATACAAGCCAAGTTCTATAATTAAAATTCCCACTAGTATATGAAAGTGACAACATAAGAGACTCTCTATCATGAAGATCATGGTGCTACTTTGAAGCACAAGTGTGGTAAAAAGATAGTAGCATTGCCCCTTCTCTCTTTTTTGTTTTTTTTTGTTTGGGCCTTTCTCTATTTTTTGGCCTCTTTTTTCTTTTTTTTTTTAATTTTTCGTCTGGAGTCTCATCCCGGCTTGTGGGGGAATCATAGTCTCCATCATCCTTTCCTCACTGGGACAATGCTCTAATAATGATGATCATCACACTTTTATTTACTTACAACTCGATACTTAGAACAAAATATGACTCTATATGAGTGCCTCCGGCGGTGTACCGGGATGTGCAATGAATCAAGAGTGACATGTATGAAAGAATTATAAATGGTGGCTTTGCCACAAATACAATGTCAACTACATGATCATGCTAAGCAATATGACAATGATGGAGCATGTCATAATAAACGGAACGGTGGAAAGTTGTATGACAATATATCTCGGAATGGCTATGGAAATGCCATAATAGGTAGGTATGGTGGCTGTTTTGAGGAAGGTATATGCTGGGTGTATGGTACTGGCGAAAGTTGCGTGCTACTAGAGAGGCTAGCAATGGTGGAAGGGTGAGAGTGTGTATAATCCATGGACTCATCATTAGTCATAAAGAACTCACATACTTATTGCAAAAATCTATTAGTTATCGAAACAAAGTACTACACGCATGCTCCTAGGGGAAGGATTGGTAGGAGTTAACCATCGCGCGATCCCGACCTCCACACATAAGGATGACAATAAAAAAATAAACCATGCTCCGACTTCATCAAATAACTGTTCACCATACGTGCATGCTACGGGAATCACAAACTTTACCACAAGTATCTCTGAAATTCACAACTACTCCACTAGCATGACTCTAATATCACTATCTTCATATCTCAAAACAATCATAAGGAATCAAACTTCTCTTAGTATTCAATGCACTTTATATGAAAGTTCTTATTATATCCCTCTTGGATGCCCATCATATTAGGACTAAATTTATAACCAAGGCAAATTACCATGCTGTTTAAGACTCTCAAAATAATATAAGCGAAGCATGAGAGTTCATCTATTTCTTCAAAATAAAACCTTCGCCGTGCTCTAAAAATATATAAGTGAAGCACTAGAGCAAAAGACAAACTACTACAAAAGATATAAGTGAAGATCAATGAGTAGTTGAATAATTATGCAACTATGTGGAGACTCTCTAACATTTAAGAATTTCAGATCTTGGGATATTATTCAAACAGCAAGCAAAACCTAATAAAATAAAATTACACTCCAAGCAAAACACATATCATTTGGTGAATAAAAATATAGCTCCAAGTAAGGTTACCGATGAACGAAGACGAAAGAGGGGATGCCATCCGGGGCATCCCCAAGCTTAGGCTCTTGGTTGTCCTTGAATATTACCTTGGGGTGCCTTGGTCATCCCCAAACTTAGGCTCTTTCCACTCCTTATTCCATAGTCCATCGAATCTTTACCCAAAACTTGAAAACTTCACAACACAAAACTCAACAGAAAACTCGTAAGCTCCATTAGTATAAGAAAATAAATCACCACTTTTGGTACTGTTGTGAACTCATTCTTTATTTATATTGGTGTAATATCTACTGTATTCCAACTTCTCTATGGTTCATACCCTCCGATACTACTCATAGATTCATCAAAATAAGCAAACAACACATAGAAAACAGAATATGTCAAAAACAGAACAGTTTGTAGTAATCTGTAACTCTCGAATAATTCTGTAACTCCAAAAATTCTGAAATAAATTTGTGGACGTGTGGAATTTGTCTATTAATCTTCTTCAAAAATAGTCAACTTAATAGCACTCTTCTGTTAAAAATTACAATTATTTCGTGAGCGCAAAGTTTCTGTTTTTTACAGCAAGATCGCATTAACTTTCACCCAAGTCTTCCCAAAGGTTCTACTTGGCACTTTATTGAAACAAAAGCTATAAAACATGATTACTACAGTGGCTTAATCATGTGAACACACAAAAACAGTAGGGGTAAATATTGGGTTGTCTCCCAACAAGCGCTTTTCTTTAATGCCTTTCTAGCTAGGCATGATGATTTCAATGATGCTCACATAAAAGATAAGAATTGAGACACAAAGAGAGCATCATGAATAATATGACTAGCACATTTAAGTCTAACCCACTTCCTATACATAGGGATTTTTTGAGCAAACAACTTATGGGAACAATAATCAACTAGCATAGGAAGGCAAAACAAGCATAACTTCAAGCTTTTCAACACATAGAGAGGAAACTTGATATTATTGAAATTCCTACAAGCATATGTTACTCCCTCATAATAATTTTGAGTAGCATCATGAATGAATTCAACAATATAACTATCACATAAAGCACTATTTTCATGATGCACAAGCATAGAATTTTTATTACTCTCAACATAAGCAAATTTCTTCTCATCAATAGTAGTGGGAGCAAAGTCAACAAAATAACTATCATGCGAGGCATAATCCAAGTGAAAACTAAAATCATGATGACAAGTTTCATGGTTATCATTATTCTTTATAGCATACATGTCATCACAATATTCATCATAGATAGCAACTTTGTTCTCATAATCAATTGGAACCTCTTCCAAAATAGTGGATTCATCACTAAATAAAGTCATGACCTCTCTAAATCCACTTTCATCAATATAATCATCATAAATAGGAGGCATGCTATCATTATAATATATTTTATCATCAAAAATTGGGGGACTAAAAATATCATCTTCATCAAACATAGCATCCCCAAGCTTGTGGCTTTGCATATCATTAACATCATGGATATTCAAAGAATTCATACTAACAACACTTCAATCATGCTCATCATTCAAAAATTTAGTGCCAAAGATTTTAATGCATTCTTCTTCTAACACTTTGGCACAATTTTCCTTTCCATCATTTTCACGAAAGACATTAAAAAGATGAAGCATATGAGGCACCCTCAATTCCATTTTTTAGTTTTCCTTTATAGACTAAACTAGTGATAAAACAAGAAACAAAAAGATTCGATTGCAAGATCTAAAAATATACCTTCAAGTACTAAACTCCCCGGCAATGGCGCCAGAAAAGAGCTTAGTTGACGGGGTGTTAGTGCTACTTACCTAGCCTCCCTGATAACGGCGCCAGAAAAGAGCTTGATGTCTACTACACAACCTTCTTCTTGTAGACGTTGTTGGGCCTCCAAGTGCAGAGGTTTGTAGGACAGTAGCAAATTTCCCTCAAGTGGATGACCTAAGGTTTATCAATCCATGGGAGGCATAGGATGAAGATGGTCTCTCTCAAACAACCCTGCAACCAAATAACAAAGTGTCTCTTGTGTCCCCAACACACCCAATACAATGGTAAATTGTATAGGTGCACTAGTTCGGCAAAGAGGTGGTGATACAAGTGCAATATGGATGGTAGATATAGGTTTTTGTAATCTGAAATTATAAAAACATCAAGGTAGCAAGTAACAAAAGTGAGCGAAAATGGTATTCCAATGCTTCGAAACAAGGCCCAGGGTTCATACTTTCACTAATGCAAGTTCTCTCAACAATAATAACATAATTGGATCATATAACTATCCCTCAACATGCAACAAAGAGTCACTCCAAAGTCACTAATAGCGGAGAACAAACGAAAAGATTATTGTAGGGTACGAAACCATCTCAAAGTTATTCTTTCCGATCAATCCATTGGGCTATTCCTATAAGTGTCACAAAAAGCCCTAGAGTTCGTAGTAAAATAACACCTGAAGACACACATCAATCAAAACCCTAATGTCACCTAGATACTCCAATGTCACCTCAAGTATCCGTGGGTATGATTGTATGATATGCATCACACGAGAGAGAGAGAGAGAGAGATCAAACACATAGCTATTGGTACATACCCTCAGCCCCGAGGGTGAACTACTCCCTCCTCGCCACGGAGAGCGCCGGGATGATGAAGATGGCCACCGGTGATGGATTCCCCCTCCGGCAGGGTGCCAGAACGGGCTCTCGAGAGGTTTTTGGTGGCTACAGAGGCTTGCGGCGATGGAACTCCCGATCTAGGTTCCTTTCTGGAGATTTGGGTACTTATAGGAGGGTTTGGCGTCGAGAACAAGTTAGGAGGACCCACGGGGTGTCCACGAGGCACAGGGGAGCGCCCTAGGGGGGGGGGGGCGCCCTCCACCCTCGTGGGCCCCACAGGACTCCTCTCCGATAACTTTTTGTTCCGGTATTTTTTATATTTTCCAGAAAAAATCTCCGTTGATTTTCAGCGCATTTCGAGAACTTTTATTTCTGCACAAAACAACACCATGGTAGTTCTGCTGAAAACAACATCAGTTCGGGTTGGTTCTACTCAAATCATACCAAAATCATGTAGAAATATTATAAAGATGGCATGAATACATAAAAAATTATAGATACGTTGGAGACGTACCAGGGCGCGCTAGAGGCCCCTGGCGCGCCCTGATGTCCTGTGGTGCCCACGGGGGTCCCCTCCACCGCATCTCAGCTCTATAAGTACCCAAATATTCTAGAAACCCCAGAGGAGCAGTTGAAACACAATTCCAGCTGCGGCAAGTTCCAGAACCACAAGATCCAATCTAACACCATCACGAAGGGGTTCATCATCTTCATTGGTGCCTCTCCGATGATGCGTGAGTAGTCCACCATAGACCTACGGGTCTGTAGGCAGTAGCTAGATGGCTTCCTCTCTCTCTTTTGATTCTCAATACAATGCTCTCTTGGAGATCTATTTGATGTAATGACTTTTTGCGGTGTGTTTGTTGGGATCCGATGAAGTTCGAGTTTATGATCAGATCTATATCCATGAATATTATTTGAGTCTTCTTTTGATCTCTTATATGCATGATTATTTATAGCCATGTATTTCTTCTTCGAATCTTTGGTTTAGTTAGGCCACCTAGATCGATTTTTCTTCCATGGGAAGAGGTGCTTTGTGATGGGTTCGATCTTACGATGTCCTGACCCAGTGACAGAAGGGGTAGCGAGGCACGTATGTATCGTTGCTATTAAGGATAACAAGATGGGATCTATTTCTACATGAATAGATCTTGTATACATCATGTCATCGTTCTTATTGCATTACTCCATTTCTCTATGAACTTAATACACTAGATGCATGCTGGATAGCGGTCAATGTGTGGAGTAATAGTAGTAGATGCAGAATTGTTTCGGTCTACTAATCTTGGACGTGATGCCTATATATTGATCATTGCCTTGGATATTGTCATAATTATTTGATCTTCTGTCATTTGTCCAACAGTAATTTGTTCCCACCGTGCGCTATTTTCTCGAGAGAAGCCATTAGTGAAATCTACGACCCCCGGGTCTATCTTTTATCATATTGCTTTCTGATCTATCTTTTGCCGCGTTTATTTTCAGATCTATTATCCCCAAAACCCAAAAAATACCTTGATGTACTTTTTATTTGCATATTTTATTTTGTATTCTTGAGCGATCTATTTATCCAATCTTACACAAACTAATCTATCTTTTCACAGTGGAGAGATTGACAACCTCTCTTGCGCCTCGGGTTGCAAGTTTTTGTTCTTTGTGTGCAGGTGCCGTTTACATAGTGTTGCTTGGTTCTCCTACTGGATTGATACATTGGTTTCATAACTGAGGGAAATACTTACCATAGCTGTGCTACATCATCCCTTCCTCTTTGGGGAAACACCGACGCTGTTTTAAGCCATGTCACGCCCCGAGGCTGACTCCTGGAGCTGGGCCAACATCATACATCCGGACCCCGAAGCCGGTGCAACACCAGGCTTCCTGGCCGATGGGCCATCCCTAGAGTATTACCATGTCAGTAGCCCCCGAGCGTGTCTGGAGTTGGAATTTTATGTGTTCAATAATGAGAAGCCAGACAACCTCTTATGTTGGTGCAATTGTTGCCCTCTTGTGTTTTGGAGATTGTTGACAAAAATAGGCGTGGACTAATTTGTTTGCGCACACATAGAGAAATAGTCCATGCAGAACCAAAGAAGAATGCCATCTTTGGTGTCAAGTTCAAGGGACTACATTGAAGAACATTTGAGTTGCAGAGAAGACTGAGGATTGTCTTTTGAAGCCATTCTGGCGAGATGATTGATGTCAAGAAGTTGACCCCTTAAAATCTATTGCCATGGTAAAGCAATTGGTTCGGAGATCGCCTGAAAAAATTGACTGAGAAGACCGAAGGCGAAGCAAAGACGTAGAATTTACTTTGTTGTTTGATGACCCACAAGTATAGGGGATCAATCATAGTCCTTTCAATAAGTAAGAGTGTCGAACCCAACGAGGAGCATAAGGAAATGACAAGCGGTTTTCAGCAAACTAAAATTATTGATAACAGATAGTTTGGTAGCAAGGTTATTTGTAACAAGTAACAATAGTAACAAAGGTGCAGCAAGGTAGCCCAATCCTTTTTATAAAAAGGACATGGAAAAACTTTCTCTAATAGCAAACAATGCGTTCTTGAGGACACATGGGAATTCATCTAGTCACTTTCATCATGTTTACTTAATTCGTGTTTGCTACTTAGATATTTTGATATGCGGGTGGACCGGTGCTTGGGTTCTATTCTTACTTGAACAAGCCTCCCACTTATGATTACCCCCTCTCGCAAGCATCCACAACTACGAAAGAAGAATTAAGATAAATCTAACCATAGCATGAAACATATGGATCCAAATCAGTCCCTTACGGAATAACACATAAACTAGGGTTTAAACTTCTGTTATTCTAGCAACACATCATCTAATTACTACTCCACAATACCTTCCCTTACGCCCAAGTATGGTGAAGTGTCATGTAGTCGACGTTCACATGACACCACTAAAGGAAGCAACAGCATACATATCATCAAAATATCTAATGAAAAGTATATCCGGAGGGGCCTAGGGTCGTACAAAGTTGGTTTAACAGAAAGGAAATATTATATCCGGACACCTAAAGTTGCCGTTCCCGCATACGGGAGTCCTGACCGGACACGAGAGGTGGCCTCCTTCCTTGTATCTTGACAGCCCATTAGTCCGGCCCATATCAAATAGACCGGATGCCCGAGGACCCCTTAGTCCAGGAATCCCTCACCGCCCTCCACTACTTCCTCGGGATTAGCGTGACGCGCACGACCGACATGTTCTTCCTGTCGCAGCACAAATATGCGAACGAGCTGCTTGATCGTGCCAACATGATGAGTTGCAAGCTGGTCTACACGCGAGTCGACACCCGTTTCAATCTCTCCATGGCCGACGTCGCGTCCGTCCAGGACGCATCCGAGTACCGGAAGCTAGTGGGTGCTCTTTAGTACATCACCTTGACACCCCCGGACATGGCGTATGCCATGCAACAGGTTTGGCTCTACATGCACGATCCCTGGGAGCATCACCTAGTGCTGATCAAGTGCATCATGCGCTACCTGCGCGGCACTACTACACACGGGCTGCATCGGTCGCCATCGTGGTTGCCGAATACCGCGCGATCGCTACCGTGGTTGCCAAATTCTGCTGGCTTCGCCAACTTCTCGGGGAGCTCTGTGTGCCATTGCCTACCGTCACAGTCACCTACTACGACAACATATCTCGGTGTACATGACAGCCAACCCGATCCACCACAGGCGCACCAAGCAGATCAAGCTTGACATACATTTCGAGAAGGTGGCCTGGGGCAGCTACAAGTCCTCCACATACCCATAGCTCAACAGTTTGCGGACGTCATGGCGAAGGGCCTCTAGACGCCGGCCTTCGAGGAGTACAGGTACAACCTGTGCATCCGGCCTCCGATGCTCAGAATGCGGCGGGGTGTCGACTGTAACTCCTCGCCTCCCATGTACGCATGCACCTACCGATGCACTACCTCCACTATATCCTTCTCTTGCACATGATGCACCTCTGTGTAAACCATCACGCTCATGCGCTCTGTTGTAACACAAGCTATTTAGCCTCGAGTAATATACACAGTGACACCCAAGGTGCATCGCTTTCTCCTACCTCACGTCTACACTATCTTCTGACTGTTCGGTAGTTAGCACTGTCCTATATTATATAGAGGACGAGAGCTAGAGTTTACAGGGTGCCTAACCGATTTCACGCCTGAGATTATCTTGGCTTGCATGCCTCACTCTGAGCAGCACCCCTGACCGCCTCTTGGAGCTGGGCCAACATCAGGCCTTAAACATGAGCAACACAATATGTATCACAACAAGAGCATCTCTAGCCGCGCCCCCAATAGGCCCACAAGGCCGTTTTTAGCACCGACGCCAAAAGTTTGGCCCAGTCGCGCCCCCAGGAGCCCTTTTTCGCCGGTAAGGCCCGAAACTGGCACCGGCTGTCGGGGCTGATCTCTACGTGGCCTCGAGCACCTATGGGGCAGGGGGCCCCTTCTAGTCCGGCAAGGGAGTGGAGGGCGTGCGCAGAGCAGATCGAGGTCGGGCACGCGGGGGAGATGGGCAATTTTTACCCAGCTTCGGGGCTCTCCGGAGAGATAAAACCCCTACTGCTGCTTTGTGCTTGTATTTGATCTTGCTCATGAGCGCGAGCGTATGGTGGTGTTATGGTGTCGAATGGACCGAACCCCTTCTACGCGCGCAAGGGCCTCCCTTTTATAGTCTGAAGGGGCGCCAACAGGTGGCAGCGTAGAACGAGGGGGTAAAAAGGTAAAAGCGCAGATTGGTACAACAGTGTCCAACAGTGTCCCCTACCTAACTCTGACGGCAGGGGACAAGGGCATTTAATGCCAGTCCGGTCGCCCCAACAGTGCAAAGAAACGACCGTTAGGTGAGCCACCGGTTGCCACGATGGCGTCTCTGTCACCTCCGCTTGCCACCTCACTCTGCATGGCTGCGCAGTGCCTCACCACGTGCTCCTGGGATGGCCCTGGGGTGACACGTTGCTGGACGTGCTGGATTTTGGGTGTAAGGTGGCAGCCTTGCCGCGGCAAGTGCCTTGCCGCGACCCTTCTCTTGTCGGGCCGGCAAGCTTGCCGGCCGCCGGGCCTTGCCGGGACGCGCGGGTGAAAGTGCAACTAATCCCCGGGTGGTTTTGGTAATTAATAACAACATATATATCATTGAACTAATAGTTACTTGAGAATCATTTCAGAAAGTTCAGTGATATGGGTATGGCAAGGACTGAAGAAGTGGACCCCTCAAAATGCTAAGGCAAGCATTGGCAAAAGCTCAAGACTCCATTTTTGGTTTAGTGATCCAAGATCACATTGAGTCCATAGGAAAAGCCAATACTATTAAAAGGGGATGAGGTTATGATGATGATCTGGTTGCTCAAGTGCTTAGTGATACATCTCCTAAACTATCAGCAACTTTCACTGCCATATACACTCATAAGTAATCTCGGTCCCACTGATTTTCCAAACTCACCACACCGAGATGAACCACCTCAGCCATAAGCCAAACCCTAGCAAACCCGGATTTTCCGATTCGAACTCGGTCTCACGAAAAATGAGTTGCCAAGCTTCTGTAACCTTCGTCATCAAATCGGTGTCACCGAGATGATGAAGTCGGTCCCACCGAAATTGGCATGCTCTTGTCATTGCACGAATCGGACTAACCGAGATTGTATTTTCGGTCCCACCGAAAATCCCAACGTTCACATTATTTGAACTATCGGTCTCACCGAGTTGTCAACTTCGGTCCCACCGAGATTGGTCAAGTGTGTGTAACGGTTGGATTTTGTGTGGAGGCTATAAATACCCTCCACCCCTCTTCATTCGTGGAGAGAGCCATCGAAAGAACTACCACTCCTACCTTACATTTCGAGAAGAGAACTACCTACCCTTGTGTTGAGATCAAGTTGCTCCACTCCCACCATATGAAGCTTGATCTCTAGCCTTCCCAAGTTGCTTTCCACTCAATCCTTTCTTCCACCACAGCCAAATCGGTGAGGAGAGTTGAGTGTTGGGGAGATTATCATTTGAAGCACAAGAGCAAGGAGTTCATCATCATCAACAACATCTATTACCTTTTGGAGGGTGGTGCCTCCTAGATTGGTTAGGTGTCGCTTGGGAGCCTCCGTCGAGATGTGGAGTTGAACCAAGAAGTTTGTAAGGGCAAGGAGATCGCCTACTTGTGAAGATCTACCCGAGTAAGGCTAGCCCTCCGTGGGCGAGGCCATGATGGAATAGACAAGGTTGCTTCTTCGTGGACCCTTCGTGGGTGGAGCCCTCCGTGGACTCTCGCAGCCGTTAACCTCCGTGGGTTGAAGTCTCCATCAACGTGGAAGTACGATAGCACCACCTATCGGAACCACGAGAAAAATCACCGCGTCTCCAAAATTGCGTTTGCTCTTCTCCACCTCTCTTTACTACATGTGCAATTTACTTTCCACTGCCTATACTCTAGAATTGCATGTGTAGGGTGATGCTTGACTTGATCATAATTGTGAATCTGCCAAAAACTGTTCTTTGTCAAAAGGCAGAATTTTTATATTGTCAAGTAGTCTAATCACCCCCCCTCTAGACATACTTTCGATCCTACAAGTGGTATCGAGCTTTGGTCTCCATTGTATTGGTTTCCATTGCATTGACTCCATAAGCTTGGTTTCACAACCTAGAGAGTATGGCATCTAGTGAGGGTAATTTTCAGAGAGGTCCTTACTTTGATGGTACAAATTTTGCTAGTTGGAAGCATAAAATGAAAATGCATATTCTTGGTCATAACCCAGCCGCATGGGGCATTATTTGTGTTGGTATGCAAGGTGAATTCTTCGAGGAAGGAAAAGTTCGGATCGCGGCTACAACGGAAGAATTGCGGATGTTGCAAAACAATGCTCAAGCTTGTGACATTCTCTTCAATGCCTTGTGTCCCGAGGAGTTCAACAAAATCAGCCGCCTTGAGAATGCAAAAGAGATTTGGGATACTTTGGTTGAAATGCACGAAGGTACCGAGTCCGTGAAGGAATCAAAGCTAGACATTCTTCAAGGTCAACTTGACAAGTTCAAGATGAAGGATGGTGAAGGAGTCGCTGAAATGTACTCTAGGCTTGCTCTCATCACAAATGAGATTGCCGGCTTAGGAAGCGAAGAAATGACCGACCGATTCATCATCAAGAAGATTCTCAGAGCTTTGGATGGAAAGTATGACACCGTGTGCACTTTGATCCAAATGATGCCAAACTACAAGAATCTCAAGCCAACCAAGTCATTGGAAGAATTGTTGCTCATGAGATGACACTTAAGGATAAGGAAGAGCTTCACAACAAGTCAAGTGGTGCTTACAAAGCTACAAGTGATGCTCCCACAACCTCAAGTGACAAGTTAGTTTCCAATGAAGAGATAAGCCTAATGGTCAAGAACTTCAACAAATTCTACAAGAATAGAAGCAAAGAGAGAAGCTCAAAGTCTAGATCATATGATGAAAAGAGATCTTCTAGTCGTGATCGAACTGCTACAATTGTGGAAGACCGGACACTACTCAAATGAGTGTACGGCTCCCCACAAGAGAAGAGAAGAATCTCCAAGAAGAAGAAGCTCAAGAGATGAGTCACCTCGGAAAGAGAGAAGGAGCAGAGATGATCGTTATGAACGAAGATCCTCTCGGAGAAGCAAGGATTCGGAGAGGAAAGACAAGTCATCAAGGAGCTACACAAGAAGAAAACATCAAGCTCATGTAGGTGAATGGGTCTCCGGCTCCGACTCCGACCATCAATCCGAAGGAAGCTATCACTCCAACTCCGACTACAGTCAAGATGAAGGTGTTGCCGGTCTTGCTCTCGTATCCTCCAACTCCAACTCCTACGACTTATTTGATTCGCCAAATGAGGGAATTGGAAGATGCTTCATGGCTAAAGGCCCCAAGGTATCACACCCTGAATTCATTGACTTCAATAGTGATGAGGATGACTTGCTTGGTGAAGATGAGCTCTTACATGATAAATCCAATGAACCTAGTAACGATGAACATGCTAGTAGTCTTTATAGTCGAGAAGAGTCGAATGACAATGCTATGAAGGAGATTGAGCGTCTAACTAAAGAACTAAAAACTCTTAAGTTAGCTCATGAAACAACTCAAGAAGATCATAGAGAGCTCCTAAGATCTCATGAGAAGCTACGCTTCGAGAAGCTCACTCTAGAGCAAGAACATGAGTTTCTAAAAGCAATCAATGACGATCTTGAAAGAAGAGTTCTTCATATCTTGCCAAACGACTTCTCTTGTCTAATTTCTTGCCACCCATTAAGACTAAGCATGACAAGCATAAGAAAAATTCTTTCTCTAGTAGTAACAATAACCATGCTAAATCCAATATTGTTGCATCTAGTAGTTCTCTTGATTCCACTAACAATGTTTCAAGCCAAGTTACACTTGAGCAAGAAAATAGTTTATTGAAAGGGATTATAGAGAAAGGTGTCTACAAGAGCCTTGCCGGAAGCAAGAACTTTGAGGAAATTGTTCGCAAGCAAGGAAGGCACCGGAAGAATCAAGGAATTGGTTTTGAGCGAAAGTTCAACGCCGAAGGTGTTGAATGGGAAGAAGGCCAACATCCTACTCCACAGTTTGTTTCTCAAAAGGAGAAGTATGATCCTACTTCTTCCAATGTGGAACAAGCTCAAGATGACCTTCCACCACAAGACCACAAGCTAAAAGGCAAGGACAAGCTTCAAGAGGAGATTGATGCTTTTGTTGAAGCACCTCAAGCCATGGTCAAGTGGGTTCCCAAGGAAACGTCAAGTTCTACTTCGTCAAGCTCAACTACAACCCCAAGGATTCCCATCAAGATGATGTGGATCCCGAAGAAGAAGAACTAGAAAGTTCTTGAGGGTGACTCCGCCAACATACTTCACTCACATTCATTTTGGCAAAAACTTGTGCAATCAACTTCCACATCGTGCACTAGTTCATGGAGTCACAAACCCTCTTGTTGGTAAGTCAAGGGACAAGGTAATCATTGCTTCCATGGACATCATCTATTGTGAATTTCAATCTATGTCCATGGATATCCTTGTTTGTTCCTTGTGGGACTAACCCATGTAGGTATTGAAAGTGCCCGAATCCAAAGGATAGCTCCAAACTCTTGATGATCTTCATCAACATTGAGCATCCACATCTTCAACATCTACATGAAGTCTTCTACGACAACCCAAGGTTAGTTTGACCCTTTAAAAGGGGTTCTCACATCTAGGGGGAGCTTTGCTCTAAAAATTGAGCTAAAGCATCTTCAAATGATGTGAACACATCAATGTTTTATGTAAAAGTGGTAACCCCACTCGTGCTTAAACGATGAGTATGACCTATGATCAAATGTTCTCATTTGGCTCCTAAGTCAATATACTCATATAAAGATGACCTAGTCATTGACAAATTGTGTGTTAGTAGCTAGAGTTTTGGTTGTGCATGTTTGACACATATTTCATTTGCTATCTTATTGTGTGAGCATGTTGGATGCATGATTTTGTCCATTCGAGGACATCCATTTGTTGTTTTGGTCGTTTTGATTTTTTCGACCAAATGGATGGACAAGAATGCCTAAGTACCTCCCTAGCTATCTATGCTTTCTTGTCTCAAATTCTATTCATGCTTACATCACAAATTTTGAACAAGTCATTTTCGGACCCTCGGGTGAGGAGCACTCTGAGCCACCGATCCGTCAAGGGCTAACTTCCAAAACCTTCTAATTGATTTGGTCGACCAACTTACTCAAACTCGGTCGAACCGAAAGCATTTAGATCGATCTAGGTTTTCACCTCGGTGAAACCGAAGTTGTGATTTTCGGCGTGATCGAAGTGCATAATCGCCTAGCAAGTTATCCATCTCGGTGCCACCGAAGTTTTAAAACTCGGTCCCACCGATAGCAAAGGGGTATATATACTCGAGGGCGCGCGCTGATTTCTCCTTCAAACGTTTCGCCCCACACCCCTTGCTGCCGTGCCGCTTGGTCTCCGGATCGTCGCCGTTGCCGCTCAGGCGCCTCGCCTCAGTCTCGTCGCCGTCAACGGACATCTCCTCCGCGCCGTTGCCGCCAGAGAAAAACTCCACCAAGTTAGGGTGAGTTTTGATCCCACTCGTGCTCCCATCTCCGATTCAATGCACGTTTGGTTTGCCTATTATCTTGCCACAATTGAAATCCTCCTGTACACCAGATTAGTTCGTTTGGACTAGATTCGAGTAAAAGTTTTAGGGTTAGGTTTCCGCCGAACACATCTCGGTGAGACCGATTTTACATTTTCGGTATGACCGATTTGGCCTATGGCCATTGCACTGCACCCTTCGGTCCAACCGAGTTGTGCAAATTGGTGTGACCGAAATGACGATTCTGTGAAACCCTAGTGTTTTCGGCAGGACCGAAACCCACTTCGGTCAAACCGAAAGTGGTGTGAAAGCTCCTGTTTAACACTTCGGATTCACCGAACCTTAAACTCGGTCGACCGAAATGTCTTCGTGAAAACCTAATACTAGAATTTGAACTCATTTTTTGGAAAACTTCGCATTTGTGATGACTCTTCTTCTCTCGCCTACACCTTATCTATTCACAAAGTTGTCACCATGTCGATGCCATGTGATAATGTAACAGGTCAGAGACACCCATTGCAGATATTCCAGAGAGCAGCAGGACTTCTATGAGACAGTGCTGATGGACAAGAAGCCCATAGTCGCAGACACAAGATATGTTGACTGGAAGTACATTGACAGCGAAGAGCACAGAGATTTCTTTCCACATGTGCATGAAAGTTTCACTGCATGTGGTGTTGCAGATTTTGTAGGTCAGAAATTGACCAGTTGGAATGATGAGATGATAATGCAATTCTATGCCACAGCTCACTTCTACCCTGATGGAAAGATTGTGTGGATGACTGAAGGTCAAAGATTTTCTTCTTCAGTTGAAGAATGGGCAGAAATTCTGAATGCTCCAGTGCAACGAGACGATGATATTGATGTATATGGGATTCCAAAGAAGAATCATGAATCCATGAAGAACATGTATAAAGAGGTTCCAGCAAAGGATTTGGGAATCTGGAAGCTCGGCTCAGTCTACTATCTCCAGGCAGGCTTACCTACCACTAATACCATTTTGAGGCATACCTTGATGCCCAAGTCTGGAGATCATCGCATGATCAGAGGATACTCTATCAACATGCTGCACATACTTGATGAGAAAGCACCTTTCAAGGTGATGGACTTGATGGTAGAAACCATTAAGAGGACTGCGGTGACGTAAAAGGTCATGTGGATTTGCCCGCAGATTCAGATGCTTATCAATGCCAAGTTTGGCATGGGCACATTCTTGTTGGATAGAGAACATTTACCGCTGCAGCCAGAGCATGAAGACAATGTTGTTGTGATGGATGAGGAGGATCCAACATCTGTTGAAGGTCAAGCCAAGATCGAAGCTGCCAAGAAAGCCAAAGCTGACAAGGAAGCAGCAGCAGCAGCTAAACCAAAGAGCTTCGGAGAGCAGATACTTGAAGCTACCCAAAGGATTGAACAACGCTCGCCAGCATTATGCAGCCTCAGAGAGCTTAGAGAGGATTGTTGAGGACAAGATCCACGCCTGGACGTGAAGTCGATCAAGTGCAAGTATTGTCAATAAGCTCGAGGCGACATTGAGGAAGCAAAGCGGAGAAGGAAGAGCTTATGCGTGAGATGCAGGATGACTTAGTCCAGATGCTTATCAACAGATCGCTCCGGTTCCCACAGACCCGATCAGCTGCTATTCCAAAGGATGACATCAGACTACAGCCAAGACCTCCCACAGCCCAGAATTACTCCTACTCCAGCTCCAGCCCGGTGACCACTCCTCCAAAGACAGATATCACCTGAAGTCTTCGCCGATCTTTGTCATATCAACTCCAACATCAACCTAGACGGGGGCCGCCAGCAGAGTCCCCAGTGACGCTTAGCTCTATGCTTTTTCGAACTTTTTGGTAACTTGTTGCCAAAGGGGGAGAAATTGTATAGATCATAGGACTTCGAGAGAGAGAGTGCTGTTGTCGCTTTTGCTCTTTCTTTCTTTTGCGGTTTCTTTGAGATACTTTTGGTTTTCGAGACATTCAATGTGTTTGATACTCCGTTTGATTCTACCTTAATGAGTGCTTGGTCGTACTATGCCTTAATGTGTGCTTAATGCTTATCATATGCCATTCCTATCTTGTATGACCATTTACTCATGTCTTGGTGATTGGGTGCATGCTGTTCATTCTTATCATTTTGTGCGCTCCACCAAGATGTATGTGACATGGCACTACTAGGGAAAACCCTAGCAGTAGCGCGTGTTTTGTGCCTACTAGTAGCGCGGTAGGCCGCGCTACTAATAAGGCGCTATGACTAATGCTTAGCGAAAGAACGCTGCCATCACGCTCATCGCTAGTACAAATAGCTGCAACGCTTGTTTAGTACTGCGCCATCGCTAAGTTATCTACTTGCAGCGTGTTTTCCACCCATCGCTACTAGTATTTTTTTATAATTTTTTATTTTTAGTGTATTTATGCGCCATCATACAAATATTGGTACAATACCAGCTGTTATGAGGTTTACATCATTATGTCCATAACAGTGTATTAAATGAAGGTGGATTAGGTTCAAGTGGAGGCAATATGTGGTGCATGTCAAAGTATACTACTAATCCAAACATGATCTACTTTGGATTAGTAGTACTTTCGATGTGCACCACATGTTGCCTCCACTTGAATCTAATCCGCCAAAGACAAGATATGTAATCATCATCATGGTCATTACCATCAACATTATTTATTTAATCACCACTAACACTAGCTAATAATAAACATCATAGTCATTACCACTAACACTAGCTATTTTATCATCATAGTAATAGTGTAGCACATCATCATCCCGAAACTCAGTTCTAGCCAGCTACTCACCTCGCTACTCACTCCTCGCTACTCTCTCTTAGGTAAAAGAACATAAAACATGTATAGCTCTCCTCCTTGATCAAGTTCAAGCATGCAGATGAACCTGTCTCCTAATCGTGGAAGGCGTCTCTGGTTGCTGCTCCCTAGTACTTCTCTGCGCTCCCCAACACATATTTGGTCCAGTCTTGCACTATTAAGCATCCGTCGCTAATCTTGAATGCACTAAAGTAAGCTGAGGATATCTTGGCGTAAGTTGACAATACTCATGACACCTTTAGTCTCGATCCCATAAGGCACAACATTTATCGGGAGTCCCTGTTGAAGAACATCGTATGGTAACATACATAGCAATGAAGTTTAGCTTCAAAAATAATGTATGGAAAAGATGCAATGAGGATAAAAAGTAAAAATCTTACCATCCTTCCTAAATGGATGTGACCGTAGTTCATTATGAACACTATGGGTCGCACATTTTCAGTACTAAGATTTCTAAATGCACGAAGAAAATTTGTCTTGACAAGATCAAGATCCTCAAGCCATGAAACATAATGACCGAGCTCCTCGCAGCTTGAGTTCAGCCCCGAACAAGATATACGGTCCTGTCTACCAAGCGCTGGACATGTTTGCTTGCACGAAATAAGTCGACAATACAAAGTAGTTGTCAATTATTTTTGAATAAACAATATCAAAGACATAAATATGGTTGAGAAACTTACATAATGGTATAATCGAGGCATTTGCACATCGACCCAGATGTCGGTATTACCTTCAATATCATCTTCCCGGACGAATATCAAAGGTGATAACCATACCAGGCTCAAATGCATAAGTCTTGCATAGTGCTCGCCATGTTTTGCATCCAAAATAGGTGTAGTCGTCGAATTGTATAACTTCGCATGGAAAATATAACCATGCTCGGTCTTCAAGTAAACTTTCTTTTCCTCCATACTATGACTGAAACCTATCTTATCCAATACAAAAACTCTTGCATGGCAGGGGATACGCTAGTAGAATAGTAAAAAATATAAGTTGAAGCAAATGAAAGCAGATGTCATGCTTAATTACGAAAAAAGACTTGTCGTTGTGACTTCATCAGATCCACTTCAAGTTCACGTCCAGCTTGATGTCAAGCGCCTATCATCATCTAGGAAGATTCCGTTGCACAGTCAAGGCCGTCTTCGCAGATTTGCAAATACCGAAATCCTTCTCGTCGTCGACATTTCCTATGTTCATAGTTAAAACATTAATTGAAAATCGATCGAAGACTACCAAGATACTGAACACACAAATCCGGGGCACTCGATATTTCCTACATATATATTCTAGCACAAGTCATGCCAAAATTCACGGAAAAATCCGGCATGACCTTTGCTAAAATAGGACATATCGGCGCTGAAATTTGCCGGAACGAAATGAATCAACACTCCGGCAAAACATAGGCCACTCGGAGGTGTAACCTGCAAACATGATTGGCCACTTGGATATTGAGCAACACAAGATATACATTTCAAAATATCTTATAGGACTCAAATTAGCATGCATTCAATAAGCAAAAGTAGATCATCTCATGCATTTCAAAATATTGTCACTAATACATCACGAATAGTGTCATACATATAACATCACTAATACAACTAAAACTCTAGCACACGACGGGTATCGGCGCGGGAGGTGGACACCCACAGAGAAGGCACCATCACGGGATCATAGCTCCAGTGAGATCCCCAGAGAACCTGCCAGGTATTGGAGAACGGCCTGTGCTCCAAGGCAAACAAGTAGCGACGGACGTGCGCGTCCTCCTCACTGACACGGTGACGCACCACCTCCGCGGAGTCCTCGAGCCTCTGGATCGTCACTGGCCCACGCGACCGCCACCAAGCAAGGTTCGGGTCAACGACAGTGGCTCCTCACCAACCTCGCGCCCGGTAGGTAGCGCCCCAAGACTACCCGGCGGAGCCCAGTCCCGAACTTGGCCGATCTGGTCAAGCAGGTGTAAATCCTCCACCGACTCGGCGACGAGGATGCGGGATAGGCATCGTCCACGTCGAGGCGGGAAAAATTGCTTTTAACTAAAAAATAGAAACAAGTTCTTACTAACTAGTTCTATTAATTCAACTAGTTCTTACTAAAAATAATACTATAAATAAAAATATTCTAGTACCTAATTAGTACCTAATTCTTACTAACTAATTAGTACCTAAGAACTACTGCCCTAATTACCATCTAAGTAATTAACTAACTAGCACTAAAAATAGCCTAGGGTTCATACTAACTAGCACTAAATACCTAGGGTTCATACTAAGCAGAGAAGAGGGATCAGAAGGGGAGAGAGGGATCGGAAGGGAGAGTGCTTACAGAGGGCGGGGAGAGAGATGGGGTCGGGGAGACGGCGGCACCGAGGCGTGGCGAGGCGGCCGGGTAGGGGGAGACGGCGGCGAGGCGGCCGGGGTCGGGGAGACGGCGGCGAGGCGGGTCGGGGAGACGGCGGCACCGAGGCGCCGGGCGAGGCGGGTCGGTGGAGACGGCGGGCAGGCAGTGGTCGGGGAGACGGCGGTGGCGAGGCGGGTCGGGAATTGGGGAGGAAGGAGGAGAGGGAATCAGGGCGGGCGGGTCGGGGTAAGGTAGGGATAGTTGTAGCGCTTGGCAAAAGCGCTACAGCTAACGCAAGTAGCGAGAGCGCTCACGGTAACGCGCCATCGCTATAGCTAGCGGGGGCCAAGGTCATGGCAACTATAGCAGATGGCGCAGTATTCATCAAACGCGCATCGCTACTTCCAAGTCGAGAGCGTTTGGCGGACATGCGCTGCTGCTAAGTAGCAGTAGCGTGGTATTTTGAAGCGCGCTGCAGATAAGATTCTGTGTATAGGCTTTTCCCTAGTAGTGTGGAAGAGTGACCCATGATCCTAATCGATTGTGCATTTGCATTCAAACGCAAATCTTAAATAATGCACAAATTTAGGGGAGCTCTTGCTTATCACATACTTCTCAAAGCGATTTATATTATTCATTGATTATATCCTTTGTCGAAGCTTTGATCTATATGTTGTCATCAATTACGTAAAGGGGAGATTGAAAGTGCAACTAATCCCCGGGTGGTTTTGGTAATTAATAACAACATATATATCATTGAACTAATAGTTACTTGAGAATCATTTCAGAAAGTTCAATGATATGGGTATGGCAAGGACTGAAGAAGTGGACCCCTCAAAATGCTAAGGCAAGCATTGGCAAAAGCTCAAGACTCCATTTTTGGTTTAGTGATCCAAGATCACATTGAGTCCATAGGAAAAGCCAATACTATTAAAAGGGGATGAGGTTATGATGATGATCTGGTTGCTCAAGTGCTTAGTGATACATCTCCTAAACTATCAGCAACTTTCACTGCCATATACACTCATAAGTAATCTCGGTCCCACTGATTTTCCAAACTCAGTCACACCGAGATGAACCACCTCAGCCATAAGCCAAACCCTAGCAAACCCGGATTTTCCGATTCTGAACTCGGTCTCACCGAAAAATGAGTTGCCAAGCTTCTGTAACCTTCTGTCATCAAATCGGTGTCACCGAGATGATGAAGTCGGTCCCACCGAAATTGGCATGCTCTTGTCATTGCACGAATTGGACTAACCGAGATTGTATTTTCGGTCCCACGAAAATCCCAACGCTCACATTATTTGAACTATCGGTCTCACCGAAGTTGTCAACTTCGGTCCCACCGAGATTGGTCAAGTTTGTGTAACGGTTGGATTTTGTGTGGAGGCTATAAATACCCCTCCACCCCCTCTTCATTCGTGGAGAGAGCCATCAGAAAGAACTACCACTCCTACCTTACATTTCTGAGAAGAGAACTACCTACCCTTGAGTTGAGATCAAGTTGCTCCACTCCCACCATATGAAGCTTGATCTCTAGCCTTCCCAAGTTGCTTTCCACTCAATCCTTTCTTCCACCACAGCCAAATCAGTGAGGAGAGTTGAGTGTTGGGGAGATTATCATTTGAAGCACAAGAGCAAGGAGTTCATCATCGTCAACAACATCTATTACCTTTTGGAGGGTGGTGCCTCCTAGATTGGTTAGGTGTCGCTTGGGAGCCTCCGTCGAGATGTGGAGTTGAACCAAGAAGTTTGTAAGGGCAAGGAGATCGCCTACTCGTGAAGATCTACCCCGAGTAAGGCTAGCCCTCCGTGGGCGTAGGCCATGATGGAATAGACAAGGTTGCTTCTTCGTGGACCCTTCGTGGGTGGAGCCCTTCGTGGACTCGCGCAGCCGTTACCCTCCGTGGGTTGAAGTCTCCATCAACGTGGAAGTACGATAGCACCACCTATCGGAACCACAAGAAAAATCACCGCGTCTCCAAAATTGCGTTTGCTCTTCTCCACCTCTCTTTACTACATGTGCAATTTACTTTCCGCTGCCTATACTCTAGAATTGCATGTGTAGGGTGATGCTTGACTTGATCATAATTGTGAATCTGCCAAAAACTGTTCTTTGTCAAAAGGCAGAATTTTTATATTGTCAAGTAGTCTAATCACCCCCCTCTAGACATACTTTTGATCCTACAGCGGGGCGTCGCGGCAAGTCTTTTGGAAACGCCTTGGTTGTCCTTCCCGGCAAGCTCTCCTTGCCGGGGCCTTTGTTTTCTTTGTTGATACTTTGTTCTTGAATGGCAGTAACAGGAAGTGACGGAGGGTCTTGGCGGGCGCCCGGCAAGCCTTGCCGCAGGGCGCTGCGACTGCCCGTGCACAAGTTCGGGGTACTAAGGTACCCCCTACTTTAGTACACCGACAGGAGCCCCCGGGCCTGGGCCATACACGGTGTTGAGTGCTGTTGGGCCAGGCCCAGAACAGTGTACGGGCACGCGTGGCCTGGGTCCACACAAAATTGGACTCCGTGTCCACCGCGTCCTCTCGCAACGGCACGCGTCGATTGCGGCGTCGTGGGAGGCGTGGGTGGTGCGCGCGATTTTCAGGGCGTCCATCCCCGTGATCATGGGGCAGTGCGAGGTCACTTCATCCGTCGCCTCGGCTTCGCCTCCCCGCCATGTGGCTCCCATGCGCGTGGGGTCGTGGGCGGCGAAGGTGGGAAACCGAGCCGTCACGGGCGGAGATGGTGGGTCGGCCCTGCTCCTCTGCCCTCCTCGTGCTCCGATTGGCTGAGCGGGGCGGCCGAGCCCCCCACCTCGCTCCTTAAAAAGGGCGGAAGGGGAGCGCAAAAATCCCGCACTTCCTCCTCTTCCTCTTTCTTCAACTTCCGCTACTCTTCCTCCCATCTGCCATGGAGGGAGGGAACCCTGGTCCTTCATCGGTGGCTGCGAGGGTCGCCACCAGGCATCGCGCCTCTCCCTATCCTGCGCCTGTGGTGGCGGAGCCGGCCACGAGGGGAAGAGGGAGGGGACGAGGCCGTGGACGAGGCCGAGGACGTGGCCGGAGCGCTCGGGGAAGAGGTGGCCGGGGCGGTGCGCCACCCCCGTCTCCGCCGGCAGCTCCTCTCCTTGAGGCGGTGCACACCGGGGATGACCCCTGGGAGTTCTTCGTCAAGCTGCGCCGCGCACCTCATCGCCGCCTCCGGCTTCCAGCTCCGTTTGCGAGCGCGATGGAACCGGACCCGCCCGAGATGTTGGAGTTGCGTATGAGGGGCTGCGGGATCAGCGGCACTCGAGTTAGTGTCGTATCCCTAGTCCCCGGCGTGATGTACTTCGATCGAGGGTGGAAGACGTTCGCCCGCATCCACAGCTTGACGGTGGGGTTTACCCTCCATTTTAAGTTAATGGAGGGCGACCTTCTCGCCGCCAAGGTCTTGGGACTCCGCACCCGGCGAGATGCTGCGTGGACAGCTCCTCCGACAACAAGATTCCCCTCGAGCGAGAGTGACGAGGAGGGAGCGACAGCGACGACGACAGCGGCGGTGAGTCCGACTAGGCGCCGTCGGCCGTCGCCCAAGGCCACCGGCGACCCCATCATCCGAGTCGCTGCCCTCTGAACTCCCCGGGGCCGCCTCCTTGGGCGGCTGGCATAGGAGGCTGCGGAAGAGGAAGAGGGGTGGCGGCAAGGCCGTCAAGTCGGAGTACGAGGGCGAGGTGCCCTCGACAGCGTGCTGACGTCCCGCCGCCCCGGCTTCGAGCTCTGCTTCCGGCGCCTCCGCCTCCGCCAAGCTCTGGCCGGCCCCGGGTGTTCTCTTGGTGTCTTCGCGCCGTAGCTCACCAGCGCCCCTTTTGCCCTTCCCGGCAAACTTCTCTTGCCGGGGCCTCCTTGACCTACCTCCTGAAGAGAGAAACAGGAGAGGGATTACGGGCATCTTATCTTTTTTTTTATTTGTAAGCCTTCGGGCCTTAGCTGTATTTAGAACTTGTAATCCTCTCTTTCATGTTTTTCATCCTCTATGGACTTGTATTGAATTGGGATGTTTTTTAATGAAAAGAGGGGAATGCTCGCCGGGTTATATCCTTTACTTGGTTCTGTGCCTTGTATGTTTCCACCCTACGCTTTGAGGGAACTTGCCGGCGCTAGCACACTTGCTGAGTCTTGAACGCCAAGACAGCCAATGGCGGTGCTGTTTCCGGCAAGAAACCTTCTTGGGCCAGTTGCAGCGCACTTGTATTGTTGAGCGGACTCGGAAACAAGGCAAGGGCGCAACTTAACCATGAGTTGGTTCCTCCGCGCACGGGTTTTTCCATACAAGGCACATTCGTTCAAGGACGCGGCCTCACATTCCCCAGTCCATAAGAGGATGCATGATGAGGGATGAAAAACTCATCTGATATCGCAGCCCTCGGCGATTCTGGCTTGCCGGGGTTGAATCTTGGCATTTGCAGCCCCCCGGCAACTCCGGCTCCGCCGAGACCCAGGTGCCGGTGCGCCTTTCCTTGCCTTTTGTCGCTGACGTCGTGGCTTCGGGGATCCTGACTTGCCGCAAGGGGATTCCGGTACTCGCAGCCCCCAGCAAAACCGGGTTGCCGGGGCCTAGGTGCCGTCGCGTCCTTCTGTTTGTTGCTGTTATTCCAGTCATGAAAACAATTTAGACAGTGCCGCGATAAGTTGCTTTTTGTAGCGTAATTTTCACGTTGGGCAACGCAACGCCATGCTCGGCCCTTTGTATGTTTGTACTCTACGCTTTTTTTAGGGGACTTGCCGGGGCATACACGCTTGCTGAGTGCGGAACATCAGCAGCCCGCTGGCGGTGTTGCCTCCGGCAAGAAGCCACGTCGGGCTAGTTGCAGCGCGCTTTCATTATTGAGCGGGCTCACAAATCAAGGGTGCAACTCAGCCACGAGTCAGCTCCTCCGCGCACAAGTTTCTCATACAAAGGACGTCCCACGGCAGGGCTCGCTACGTTACTTCCTCTACTCCATTACATCCCTTGTACGTCTTTACCCTACGCATTTAGGGAACTTGCCGGCGCTAACACACTTGCTGAGTGCGGAACATCAGCAGCCTGCTGGCGGTGTTGTTTCCGGCAAGAAACCTTCTCGGGCCAGTTGCAGCGCATTTGTATTGTTGAGCGGACTCGGAAACAAGGCAAGGGCGCAACTTAGCCGCGAGTCGATTCCTCCGCGCACAGGTTTTCCATACAAGGCACGAATGTTCAAGGGATATAACTTGAAAAATTTAAAAATAACTAGGCTCAAACTTTGGCCACTTAGCTTTTCCGTCTTCTGCGCTCCGGCAAGGCCGCACTTCTCCCCTGGTTTCCTCCCTTGTACGTTTTCACCTTCACGCTTTCGGGGAACCCGCCGGAGCAACATACTTGCTGAGTGCGGAACATCAGCAGCCCGCTGGCGGTGTTGCCTCCGGCAGGAAGAACTCATCGGGCTAGTTGCAGCGCGCTTTCATCGTTGAGCGGACTCAATAATAGATTAAGGGCGCAACTTAGCCGCGACTCAAGCGACTCGACCCCCTTTGCGCACAGGTTCTCCATACAAGGTACGTATTTCTAGGGAATACAACCCAAAAGTTTGAAACTGGCTGCTTTCCTTGCCCTACTGGCCGGCGAAGCTAGATGGCACGTCCTCGACGGAGCGCAGCACTCCGGAGAGGTGCGATTGCCGGAGCAGGCGCCAGAGTTGTTCTTGCCGGGCTTAGTCTTCGGTAGGTCTGCTTTTGCCTTCTTGCACTTGCCGGTGGAGCTCGATGGCGCGTCCCCGACGGCAGCGCAACACTCCGGAGAGGTGCGCTTGCCGGGGTGGGCACCAGAGCTACTCTTGCCGGTCTTAGCCTTCTTCTTCCCCCGGGGAGCTTCAGCGGCAAGTGGCTCGCGCTCGGCCGCGGCTGCTGCTTCCCGGTAGATCTTGTCGGTGCAGATAAGTGCATCCTTCTTGTCGCCTTGGACAGAAATAACACTTATCGGACCAGGTATCTTGAGCACATTGTAGGTGTAGTGAGAGGCTGCCATGAACTTGGCAAGCGCTGGTCGGCCGAGTATCCCATTATAGGGCAATGGGATATCAGCAACATCGAATGTGACCCTCTCTGTCCTGAAGTTCAGCTCGCTACCAAACGTCACTGGCAATGTGATCTTCCCTTCGCTTGCTCCTTCCCGGTTTATCCCTTGAAGGTACCGATCTCTTCGAGCTCATTGTCGGGATTTGGAGCTTCTTGAGCACCGCAGAGAAATAAGGTTCAGCCGCCCGCCGCCAACCAACATCTTCGTGACCTTGAGGTTGCGGATCGCTGGTGAGACCAACATCGGCAAGCACCCGACCGCAGTGATGCGATCAGGGTGGTCCTCAACATCAAGATGATGGGCGTGTTGACCACTTCGAGGCTTGCGCGACTCGACGGACGGCTCCGCTGCGCTCACTTCCGCACCCACCGCTTGAGTTGGCGGTGCGAGGTGTGCAGAGAGAGGCGCCGCCGATGCATAACACCTCTGTTGCCTTCTGAAACTCTTGGTCATCAGTCTCATCCTCCTCCATCTCATCGTCCTCATCCTCCTCTTCGTCCTTGTCGCGACCACGGGGAGGCCTGTCTCCTTGCCGTGGCTTGGCCTTGCCGCGGTGCCCTCCCTGGGCGGGAAGCTTCTTGCCGGATCCTCCGCCACCTCCATGGGCTCTCTCCTTGTCGCAGCGCTCGTATTCAGCCTTCTGTAGTTCCGCCATCTGCTCCACTTTCTTGCAGGTTTGGAGGTCATGGCCCTTGGTGCGGTGGATCTTGCAATACTGCTTGCCGGAGCCATCCTGCTTGTCGGTGGCTACCACAGCTTCGCCGGAGTCATCAGTTTTGGCCTTGTCGGAGCCACCTCCATTGCCGGAATGCTCAACAGCTAGCACATCCTTACCCTTTCTTTTCCTGTTGTTCCACCTCCGGTTCTTCCTTGCCGGGGCGGCATCCTCACTGTCAGATCCTTCTGCTCCTGCAATCTCTCCGGGGATTTTCCTCCCCTCCTCAGCCCGTGCGCACTTGTCGGCTAGAGCGTAGAGCTCGCTAACATCTCTGATCTTGCACATCGCCATCTCCTCCTCATCCCGCGGTTACGTGACGTTTCGTGGAACGCGCCGATAACCGCGGTGGGTGGACGCTGGGATGTTGCGCTGCACTGGCTGAATCTTCTGATGTACTTTGCGCAGGGCTCTCCTCCTTACGACGAGCAGATGTAGATCACTCTCCGGCCATGGGGTTTGTGGTCACCGTGAAGGCGCCGACAAACTGATGACACAGTCCGCCCATGAAGAGATGGAGCCGTCCGGCAAGTGCATGAGCCAAGATCTCGACGTTGGGTTTGAGCACCAGCAGAAGTAGTTGGCAGGATCTTCGTCGCGCCCTCCGCAGCTCGCACCGCAATGGTGTAGATGCCGAGGAACTCCGACGATGTATCCTGCCATCGCACTTCTCGCACGCCTCGCTTGAAGTTCTTGGTTTTGGGCCATCGATTTGCCGCAGCTCACGGGTGAACGCAGGGCAACCTGCAGCGACGGCAAGTCGCTCGTTCCCCGGCGCATGCACATTGTGATGGGCCCATCGCGCTGGTCGATTGACGTCGCGCTTCCCTTTTGCGCTCGGCGAGTGCGAAGCGTCTTCGTCTTTGCCGTTTTGGAGAACGTGGCGTTGATCGCGGGCGGTTCGAGGGTCCGGACGACGCGTGGAGTCAGCGTCGGGGTTGGTCCGCGAGCCGCGATCTTGGTTTTCGGGCTGGGAGTGCACGGAGGTGGCACCCCGATGGTCTTGTCGGCCGGCCGGGCGCCTGGGCGCTTTGCCGGGCCTCGGCGCGGTTGCGGGGCTTGTCGCCGCTGGCGGTCAAGAGGTTGATATGGTCATCCTCCGCCGTCAATCTTGTGTGGCGCCGAGGGTAATCTAGAAGCAGCCGGGCTCGAGCAGCGCTTCTCTCGCTGTCTTGGGTGGCGGAGGCGACGAGCGCGCGAGGACCGGATGTGCTCGACTCCCAACTGGATTGGGAGGTGCAGCACCTCGTCCGGCGATCAGAGCCACTTCGCGCCAAAGATGTCGGCGTGCATGCCGACCTCGAACGCCCCGCGACCCACCAGCTTGGCCTTGCTCCACGCGAGCACGGTGCTAGGAGCACCGGGCGTTGTCGACCTTGCACCTCATGGGAAGGGTGCGGTTCGCACGGTCGCCGACGCTATGGGCCTTGTTCTGGATCTGGTGACGACGTGAGTCCCACCGTCGGCGCCCGCTTTCCGCTGGCGTTCACTCCACCGCCCGCTTGCTCGGCGGTGGTGGTAGAATCGATGTAGACGGATCGCCACCTCCGAAGGCTTCTTCTTCGGTGGCATGTTGATGAAGGCGTTGATGTAGCGCGCGCGGAGACCGGATCAGATGCTCACGACCTCGACGCAGCCCCTACCTGGCGCGCCAAAGATGTCGGGGCTGATCTCTACGTGGCCTCGAGCACCTATGGGGCACGGGGCCCCTTCTAGTCCGGCAAGGGAGCGGAGGGCGTGCGCAGAGCAGATCAAGGTCGGGAGCGCGGGGGAGACGGACGATTTTTACCCAGCTTCGGGGCTCTCCAGAGAGATAAAACCCCTACTGCTGCTTTGTGCTTGTATTTGATCTTGCTCGTGAGCGCGAGCGTATGGTGGTGTTGCGGGTGTCGAATGGACCGAACCCCTTCTACGTGCGCAAGGGCCTCCCTTTTATAGTCTGAAGGGGGCGCCGACAGTGGCAGCGAGAAACGAGGGGTAAAAGGTAAAAGCGCAGATTGGTACAACAAGTGTCCAACAAAGGTCCCCTACCTAACTCGACGGCGGGGACAAGGGCATTTAATGCCCGTCCGTCGCCTAACAAAGGCAAAGAAACGATCGTTAGGTGAGCCACCGTTGCCACGATGGCGTCTCTGCTGCTCCGCTTGCCACCTCACTGCGATGGCTGCGCGATTGCCTCGCCACGTGCTCTCGGATGGCCAGGGGTGACACGTTGCTGGACGTGCTGGATTTTGGGTGTAAGGTGGCAGCCGCTGCAAGTGCCTTGTCATGGCCCTTCTCTTGTCGGGCGGCAAGCTTGCCGCCGCCGGCCTTGCCGGACGCTTGGGCGTCGCGGCAAGTCTTTTGGAAACGCCTTGGTTGTCCTTCCTGGCAAGCTCTCCTTGCCGGGGCCTTTGTTTTCTTTGTTGATACTTTGTTCTTGAATGGCAGTAACAGGAAGTGACGGAGGGTCTTGGCGGGCGCCCGGCAAGCCTTGCCGCAGGGCGCTGCGACTGCCCGTGCACAAGTTCGGGGTACTAAGGTACCCCCTACTTTAGTACACCGACACCGGCGGACCCAGGACGAATCCGGCACGTTGGAGGGTGCCTGCGGGCCCTAGGGAAACTGAACTTGGTGATGAGGACATGTACCTAGGGTAGGGTCCTAGGCCTGACCTAGACACCCCACCCAAAGACACGGACCTACCGATAGGAATCAACCCGAAGTGCAATCCACTCGACAGAAGGTCCCACTTGGATACCCCAATTCCACTTGACCACAGCTTAGTGACTCGACCATACGGAAAACCACTCGGTGTATAGAAGGTCTAACGGCATCCCACGATGGCAACGGTCAGGCGTTCACTCTGTAGTCTTAATGATCATTTATGGCTAGCGTTACCAGTAACGCCCCATCTTAACTCACATTTAACCCTGTGTAACAGAGGTCAGAGAGGGTCCTGGCGCACTCTATATAAGCCACCCTCCTCCTCTGGCACAAGGGTTCGCACCCCTTGCAACATTCACGCATATCCAGTCAACACAGCCTTAGAGCACCGAGACGTAGGGTTTTACTTACTCCGAGAAGGACCTGAACTCGTAAACTTGGGTGTACAACCTCACCGTAGCTAGGACCTTGCCTCCTCATACGTAACCCCTATTCTTACTGTCAGACTTGCTCCCATGAAAGTTGGCGCCCACCATGGGGCAGGCGTCTAAGCGACTTCCGGTGAGGTTGCGTATTTTGTTATCGGACAACATGCTTTCCGGCGGTGGTTTGGCGTTGGGCCACGAGATCCGTCTTGATGCGCTCGTTTTCATCGCCGACGACTCCGCCTGGCTTCATGAAGCTCCCCTCGACATCGAGGCCCTCCCTGTCCGCGGGGCAACGCACTTCCGTGCGAGCGCTTGCAGCGTCCTTCTTCGATAGCCGCTAACTCAGTATTAGTCGGCTCTGGTGACATCATCGCTCCCCGCTGTTTGCCGTCGCAAGTGGTCCGGCCGTTCGCGGCTCCAGCGGTGGGTGAAGCATGTAGTGGCTCACCAGTCGACCACCCCCCAAGTCGCGGCGTTTGAGCCCGATGAATTTCTTTATGGTTTGTTCGATCTGCAGGCTGGTCACTCGGATTCCCTCTCGGAGTGCAAAAGCAATGACCCAACGACAGAAGTTCTTGTGGTCACTTCCCAGCACAGCCCGCCCGGATTTCACCGCAACGGTGGCGGCGACGGTGGCGCTTGTTGGGGAACGTTGCAGAAAATTAAATTTTTTCCTACGGTTTCACCAAGATCCATCTATGAGTTCATCTAAGCAACGAGTGATAGGAGTGCATCTACATACCCTTGTAGATCGCGAGCGGAAGCGTTCAAGAGAACGGGGATGATGGAGTCATACTCACCGTGATCCAAATCACTAATGACCAAGTGCTGAACGGACAGCACCTCCGCATTCAACACACGTACGGAGCGGATAACGTCTCCTCCTTCTTGATCCAGCAAGGGGGAAGGAGAGGTTGAGGAAGAAGGCTCGAGAGCAGACGACGGGCGTGGTGGTGGTGGAGATGCAAGATTCTGCAGGCTTCGCCAAGAAACTGCGGGAGGAGGAAGAGGTGTAGCAGGGGGAGGGAGGCGCCAAGACTCAGGGTGCGGCTGCCCTCTCTCCCCCCTCCTTTATATAGGCCCCCAGGGGGGCGCCGGCCCTGGAGATGGGAATCTCCCAAGGGGGCGGCGGCCAAGGGGGGTGGAGTGCCCCCCAAGGCAAGTGCTGCGCCCCCACCCTAGGGTTTCCAACCCTAGGCTAGGGTGCCCAAGGGCGCACCAGCCCACTAGGGGCTGGTTCCCTACCACTTCAGCCCACGGGCCCTCCGGGATAGGTGGCCCCACCCGATGGACCCCCGGGACCCTTCAGGTGGTCCCAGACAATACCGGTGACCCCAAAACTTTCCCGATGGTCAAACAGCACTTCCTATATATAAATCTTCACCTCCGGACTATTCCGGAACTCCTCGTGACATCCGGGATCTCATCCGGGACTCCGAACAACATTCAGTAATCACATACAAGTCTTCCCAATAACCCTAGCATCACCGAACCTTAAGTGTGTAGACCCTACGGGTTCGGGAATCATGCAGACATGACCGAGACAGCTCTCTGGCCAATA
Source organism: Aegilops speltoides (assembly GCA_021437245.1). NCBI lineage: Eukaryota > Viridiplantae > Streptophyta > Magnoliopsida > Poales > Poaceae > Aegilops > Aegilops speltoides. The sequence continues at coordinate 434,916,539 of CM038141.1, forward strand.
ACCAACAGCTGGATCTGGATACCCATGTTGGCTCCCACATGTTCCACGATGATTTCATCGGATGAACCACGATGTCGAGGATTCAATCAACCCCGTATACAATTCCCTTTGTCAATCGGTATGTTACTTGCCCGAGACTCGATCGTCGGTATCCCAATACCTCGCTCAGCCTCGTTATCGCAAGTCACTTTACTCAGATCGTAATGCATGATCCCGTGACCAAAGACTTGGTCACTTTGAGATCATTATGATGATGCATTACCGAGTGGGCCCAGAGATACCTCTCCGTCATACGGAGTGACAAATCCCAGTCTCGATCCGTGTCAACCCAACAAACACTTTCGGAGATAACTATAGTGCACCTTTATAGTCACCCTGTTACGTTGTGACGTTTGGTACACCCAAAGCACTCCTACGGTATCCAGGAGTTACACGATCTCATGGTCTAAGGAAAAGATACTTGACATTGGAAAAGCTCTAGCAAACGAACTACACGATCTTGTGCTATGCTTAGGATTGGGTCTTGTCCATCACATCATTCTCCTAATGATGTGATCCCGTTATCAACGACATCTAATGTCCATAGTCAGGATACCATGACTATCTGTTGATCGACGAGCTAGTCAACTAGAGGCTTACTAGGGACATATTATGGTCTATGTATTCACATGTGTATTACGATTTCCGGATAATACAGTTATAGCATGAATAAAGACAATTACCATGAACAAGAAAATATAATAAAAATCTTTTATTATTGCGTCTAGGGCATATTTCCAACAGTCTCCCACTTGCACTAGAGTCAATAATCTAGTTACATTGTGATGAGTCGAACACCCATAGAGTTCTGGTGTTGATCATGTTTTGCTCGCGAAAGAGGTTTAGTCAACGGATCTGTGACATTCAGATCCGTATGTACTTTGCAAATATCTATGTCTCCATCTTGAACATTTTCACGGATGGAGTTGAAATGACGCTTGATGTGCCTGGTCTTCTTGTGAAACCTGGGCTCCTTGGCAAGGGCAATAGCTCCAGTGTTGTCATAGAAGAGTTTGATCGGCCCCGACGCATTGGGTATGACTCCTAGGTCGGTGATGAACTCCTTCACCCAAATTGCTTCATGCGCTGCCTCCGAGGCTGCCATGTACTCCGCTTCACATGTAGATCCCACCACGACGCTTCGCTTGCGGCTTGCACCACCATCGCTCCACCATTCAACATATACACGTATCCGGTTTGTGACTTAGAGTCATCCAGATCTGTGTCGAAGCTAGCATCTATGTAACCCTTTACGACGAGCTCTTCGTCACCTCCATAAACGAGAAACATGTCCTTTATCCTTTTCAGGTACTTCAGGATATTCTTGACCGCTGTCCAGTGTTCCTTGCCGGGATTACTTTGGTACCTTCCTACCAAACTTACAGCAAGGTTTACATCAGGTCTAGTACACAGCATGACATACATAATAGATCCTATGGCTGAAGCATAGGGGATGACACTCATCTCTTCTTTATCTTTTGCCGTGGTCGGGCATTGAGCCGAGCTCAATCTCACACCTTGCAATATAGGCAAGAACCCTATCTTGGACTGATCCATTTTGAACTTCTTCAAAATCTTATCAAGGTATGTGCTTTGTGAAAGACCTATGAGGCGTCTCGATCTATCCCTATAGATCTTGATGCCTAATATGTAAACAGCTTCTCCAAGGTCCTTCATTGAAAAACACTTATTCAAGTAGGCCTTAATGCTGTCCAAAAGTTCTATATCATTTCCCATCAAGAGTATGTCATCTACATATAATATGAGAAATGATATAGAGCTCCCACTCACTTTCTTGTAAACGCAGGCTTCTCCATAAGTCTGCATAAACCCAAACGCTTTGATCATCTCATCAAAGCGAATGTTCCAACTCCGAGATGCTTGCACCAGCCCATAAATGGATCGCTGGAGCTTGCATACTTTGTTAGCATTCTTATGATCGACAAAACCTTCCGGCTGCATCATATACAGTTCTTCCTTAAGATGTCCGTTAAGGAATGCCGTTTTGACGTCCATCTGCCATATCTCATAATCATAGTATGCGGCAATTGCTAACATGATTCGGACGGACTTCAGCTTCGCTACGGGAGAGAATGTCTCATCGTAGTCAACCCCTTGAACTTGTCGATAACCCTTAGTGACAAGTCGAGCTTTATAGATGGTAACATTACCATTCGCGTCCGTCTTCTTCTTAAAGATCCATTTGTTTTCTATCGCTCGCCGATCATCGGGCAAGTCTATCAAAGTCCATACTTTGTTTTCATACATGGATTCTATCTCGGATTGCATGGCTTCAAGCCATTTGTTGGAATCTGGGCCCGCCATCGCTTCTTCATAGTTCGAAGGTTCACCGTTGTCTAACAACATGATTTCCAAGACAGGGTTGCGTACCACTCTCTGGTGCGGAACGTGTCCTTGTGGACCTCACGAAGTTCAAGAGCAACTTGATCCAAGTACCTTGATCATCATCATTATTTTCCTCTCCGGTTGGTGTAGGCATCACAGAACATTTTCCGAGCTGCAGTACTTTCCTGCTCAAGAGGTAGTATTTCATCGAAGTTCTACTTTCCTCCCACTTACTTCTTTCGAGAGAAACTCTTTTCCGAAAGGATCCGTTCTTGGCAAGAAAGATCTTGCCCTCGGATCTTAAGTAGAAGATACCCAATGGTTTCCTTAGGGTATCCTATGAAGACGATTTTTCCGACTTGGGTTCGAGCTTTTCGGGTTGAAGTTTCTTGACATAAGCATCGCATCCCCAAACTTTTAGAAACGATAGCTTAGGTTTCTTCCCAAACCATAATTCATACGGTGTCGCCTCAACGGATTTAGACGGTGCCCTATTTAACGTGAATGTAGCTTTCTAGAGCGTATCCCCAAAATGATAGCGTAAATCGGTAAGAGACATCATAGACCGCACCATATCCAATAGAGTGCGACACGACGCTCGACACACCGTTACGCTGAGGTGTTCCAGGCGGCGTGAGTTGTGAAACGATTCCACATTTCCTTAAGTGCGTACCAAATTCGTGACTTAAATATTCTCCACCACGATCTGATCGTAGGAACTTTATCTTTCGGTCACGTTGATTCTCTACCTCATTCTTAAATTCCTTGAACTTTTCAAAGGTCTCAGACTTGTGTTTCATTAAGTAGACATACCCATATCTACTCAAGTCATCAGTGAGAGTGAGAACATAACGATATCCTCCGCGAGCCTCAACGCTCATTAGACCGCACACATCGGTATGTATGATTTCCAATAAGTTGGTTGCTTGCTCCATTGTTCCGGAGAACGGAGTCTTGGTCATTTTGCCCACGAGGCATGGTTCGCATGTGTCAAATGATTCATAATTGAGAGACTCTAAAAGTCCATCAGCATGGAGCTTCTTCATGCGCTTGACACCAATGTGACCAAGGCGGCAGTGCCACAAGTATGTGCGACTATCGTTATCAACTTTACATCTTTTGGTATTCACACTATGAATATGTGTAACATTACGTTCGAGATTCATTAAGAATAAACCATTGACCATCGGGGCATGACCATAAAACATATCTCTCATATAAACAGAACAACCATTATTCTCGGATTTAAATGAGTAGCCATCTCATATCAAACGAGATCTAGATACAATGTTCATGCTCAAACTTGGCACTAAATAACAATTATTAAGGTTTAAAACTAATCCCGAGGTAAATGTAGAGGTAGCGTCGACGGCGCATCACATCGACCTTGGAACCATTCCCGACGCCAAGATCGTCACCTCGCCCTTCGCCAGCCTCCGCTTATTCCGCAGCTCCTGCTGTGAGTTACAGATATGAGCAACGGCACCGTATCAAATACCCAGGAGTTACTACGAGTACTGGTAAGGTACACATCAATTACATGTATATCAACTATATCTTTAGTGTTGCCGGCCTTCTTGCCCGCTAAGTATTTGGGGCAGTTCCGCTTCCAGTGACCCTTCCCTTTGCAATAAAAGCACTCAGTCTCAGGCTTGGGTCCATTCTTTGACTTCTTCCCGGCAACTGGCTTACCGGGCGCGACAACATCCTTGCCGTCTTTCTTAGGTTCTTCTTACCCTTGCCCTTCTTGAACTTGGTGGTTTTATTGACCATCAACACTTGATGTTCTTTCTTGATTTCTACCTCTGCCGACTTCAGCATTGAAAATACTTCAGGAGTAGTTTTCACCATCCCCTGCATATTGTAGTCCATCACAAAGCTCTTGTAGCTCGGTGGGAGCGACTGAAGGATTCTTCAATGACCGCCTCGTCCGGGAGGTTAATGTCCAGCTGGGATAGGCGGTTGTACAACCCAGACATTTTGAGTATGTGCTCACTGACAGAACTATTTTCCTCCATCTTACAACTATAGAACTTGTCGGAGACTTCATATCTCTCGACCCGGGCATGAGCTTGGAAAACCATTTTCAGCTCCTCGAACATCTCATATGCTCCGTGTTGCTCAAAACGCTTTTGGAGCCCCGGTTCTAGGCTGTAAAGCATGCCGCACTGAACGAGGGAGTAATCATCAACATGTGACTGCCAAGCGCTCATAACGCCTTGGTTCTCTCGATGGGTGCTTCACCTAGCGGTCCATCTAGGACATATGCTTTCTTGGCAGCTATGAGGATGATCCTCGTGTTAGGACCAAGTCTCAGATAGTTGCTGCCATCATCTTTCAGCTTGGTTTTCTAGGAATGCGCTGAAGTTCATGTTGACATGAGCATTGGCCATTTGATCTACAAGACATATTTGCAAAGGTTTTAGACTAAGTTCATGATAATTAAGTTCATCTAATCAAATTATTTAATGAACTCCCACGCAGATTAGACATCCTCTAGTCATCTAAGTGTTACACGATCCGAGTCGACTAGGCCGCGGTCCGATCATCACGTGAGATGACTAGTCATCATCGGTGAACATCTCCATGTTGATCGATTCACCATACGACTCATGTTCGACCTTTCGGTCTCTGTGTTCCGAGGCCATGTCTGTAAATGCTAGGCTCGTCAAGTTAACCCTAAGTGTTTTTTGCATGTGTAAAACTGTCTTACACCCGTTGTATGTGAACGTAAGAATCTATCACACCCGATCATCACATGGTGCTTCGAAACGACGAACTTTAGCAACGGCGCACAGTAGGGGAGAACACTTTCTTGAAATTGTTATAAGGGATCATCTTATTTACTACCGTCGTTATAAGTAAACAAGATGCATAAACATAATAAACATCACATGCAATTATATAGTAGTGACATGATATGGCCAATATCATGTAGCTCCTTTGATCTCCATCTTCGGGGCTCCATGATCATCTTCGTCACCGGCATGACACCATGATCTCCATCATCATGATCTCCATCATCGTGTCTTCAAGAAGTTGTCACGCCAACGACTACTTCTACTTCTATGGCTAACGCATTTAACAATAAAGTAAAGTAATTTACATGGCGTTCTTCAATGACACGCAGGTCATACAAAAAATAAAGACAACTCCTATGGCTCCTGCCGGTTGTCATACTCATCGACATGCAAGTCGTGATTCCTATTACAAGAACATGACACTACTAGGGAAAAACCTAGCAGTAGCGCGTGTTTTGTGCCCACTAGTAGCGCGGGTGGCTGTGCTACTAATAAGGTGCTACAGCTATTGCTTAGCAAGAACGCTGTGCCATCACGCGCCATCGCTAGTACAAATAGCTGCAGCGCTTTGTTCAAGGTCGCGCCATCGCTAAGGTATCTACTTGCAAGATGTTTTCTTTCCATCGCTACTAGTATTTTTTAGTGTATTTATGCTAATCATACAAATATTGGTACAATACCAGCTGTTATGAGGTTTACATCATTATGTCCATAACAGTGTATTAATGAAGGTGGATTAGGTTCAAGTGGAGGCAATATGTGGTGCATGTCAAAGTATACTACTAATCCAAACTTGATCTAGTTTGGATTATTAGTACTTTCGATGTGCACCACATGTTGCTCCACTTGAATCTAATCCGCCAAAGACAAGATATTTAATCATCATCATGGTCATTACCACCAACAAGATTTATTTAATCACCACTAACACTAGCTAATAATAATCATCATAGTCATTACCACCAACACTAGCTATTTTATCATCATAGTAATAGTGTAGCACATCATCATCCCGAAACTCATTTCTAGCCAGCCTACTCACTCTCGCTACTCACTCCTGCTGCTCTCTCTTAGGTAAAAGAACATAAAACATGTGTAGCTCTCCTCCTTGATCAAGTTGGAGCATGCAGATGAACCTGTCTCCTAATCGTGGAAGGCGCCTCGTTGCTGCTCCCTAGTACTTCTCTGCGCCCCCAACACATATTTGGTCCAGTCTTGCACTATTAAGCATCCGTCGCTAATCTTGAATGCACTAAAGTAAGCTGTAGGATATCTTGGCCGTAAGTTGATAATACTCATGATACCTTTAGTCTCGATCCCATAAGGCACAACATTCATCGGGAGTCCTGTTGAAGAACATCGATGGTAACATACTTAGCAATGAAGTTTAGCTTCAAAAATAATGTATGGAAAAGATGCAATGAGGATAAAAGTAAAATCTTACCGTCCTTCCTAAATGGATGTGACCGTAGTTCATTACTTAACACTATTGGTCGCACATTTTCAGTACTAAGATTTCTAAATGCAGGAAGAAAATTTGTCTTGACAAGATCAAGATCCTCAAGCCATGAAACATAATGACCGAGCTCCTCGCAGCTTGAGTTCAGCACCGTGACAAGATACGGTCCTGTCTACCAAGTGCTGGACATGTTTGCTTGCACGGAAATAAGTCGACAATACAAATTAGTTGTCAACTATTTTTGAATAAACAATATCAAAGACATAAATATGGTTGAGAAACTTACATAATGGTATAATCGAGGCATTTGCACATTGACCCAGATGTCGGTATTACCTTCAATATCATCTTCCTGGACGAATATCAAAGGTGATAACCATATCAGGCTCAAATGCATAAGTCTTGCATAGTGCTCGCCATGTTTTGCATCCAAAATAGGTGTAGTCGTCTGAATTGTATAACTTCGCATGGAAAATATAACAATGCTCGATCTTCAAGTAAACTTTCTTTTCCTCCATACTATGACTGAAACCTATCTTATCCAATACAAAAACTCTTGCATGGCAGGGGATACACTAGTAGAATAGTAAAAAAAATATAAGTTGAAGCAAATGAAGCAGATGCCATGCTTAATTACGAGAAAAGACTTGTCGTTGGACTTCATCGTGTCCACTTCAAGTTCTCGCCCAGCTTGATGTCAAGCGCCTATCATCATCTAGGAAGATTCTTCAAGATAGACGCGCTTCGTCTTCGCAGATTTGCAAATACCAAATCCTTCTCGTCGTCGACATTTCCTATGTTCATAGTTAAAACATTAATTGAAAATCGATCAAGACAACTACCAAGATACTAAACACACAAACCGGGGCACTAGATATTTCCTACATATTCTAGCACAAGTCATGCCAAAATTCACGAAAAAATCCGCATGACCTTTGCTAAAATAGGACATATCGAAGCGCTGAAATTTGCCGGAACGGAAATGAATCAACACTCCGCAAAACATAGGCCACTCAAGGTATAACCTGCAAACATGACCGCCACTTGGATATTGAGCAACACAAGATATACATTTCAAAATATCTTATAGGACTCAAATTAGCATGCATTCAATAAGCAAAAGTAGATCATCTCATGCGTCAGTACATCGTCGAATATTATCACTAATACATCACGAATAGTGTCATACATATAACATCACTAATACAACTAAAACTCTAGCACACGAGGGGTATCGGCGCGGGCGGTGGACACCCATAGAGAAGGCACCATCACGGGATCATAGCTCTAGTGAGATCCCCGGAGAACCTGCCAGGTATTGGAGAACGGCCTATGCTCCAACGCAAACAAGTAGCGACGGACGTGCGCGTCCTCCTCACTGACACGGTGACACACCACCTCCGTGGAGTCCTCGAGCCTCTGGATCGTCACTGGCCCACGCGACCGCCACCAAAGAAGGTTCGGGTCAACGACAGGCTGGCTCCTCACCAACCTGCGCCCCCCGGTAGGTAGCGCCTCCCAGTACTGAAGGAAATATGCCCTAGAGGCAATAATAAAGTTATTATTTATTTCCTTATTTCATGATAAATGTTTATTATTCATGCTAGAATTGTATTAACCGGAAACATAATACATGTGTGAATACATAGACAAACATAGTGTCACTAGTATGCCTCTACTTGACTAGCTCGTTTATCAGAGATGGTTGTGTTTCCTAACCATGGACAAAAGAGTTGTCATTTGATTAACGGGATCAAATCATTAGTAGAATGATGTGATTGACTTGACCCATTCCGTTAGCTTAGCACTTGATCGTTTAGTATGTTGCTATTGCTTTCTTCATGACTTATACATGTTCCTCGTAACTATGAGATTATGCAACTCCTGCTACGGAGGAACACTTTGGGTACTACCAAACGTCACAACATAACTGGGTGATTATAAAGGAGTACTACAGGTGTCTCCGAAGGTACATGTTGAGTTGGCGTATTTCGAGATTAGGTTTTGTCACTCCGATTGTCGGAGAGGTATCTCTGGGCCCTCTCGGTAATACTCATCACCTAAGCCTTGCAAGCATTGTAACTAATGAGTTGGTTATGAGATGATGTATTACGGAACGAGTAAAGAGACTTGCCAGTAACGAGATTGAACTAGGTATTGGATACCGATGATCAAATCTCGGGCAAGTAACATACCGATGACAAAGGGAACAACGTATGTTGTTATGCGGTTTGACCGATAAAGATCTTCGTAGAATATGTAGGAGCCAATATGGGCATCCAGGTCCTGCTATTGGTTATTGACCGAGAATAGTTCTAGGTCATGTCTACATAGTTCTCGAACCCGTAGGGTCCGCACGCTAAGGTTTCGATGATGCTTATATTATGAGTTTATGAGTTTTGATGTACCAAGGAGTTTGGAGTCCCGGATGAGATTGGGGACATGACGAGGAGTCTCAAATGGTCGAGATGTAAAGATCGATATATTGGACGACTATATTCGGAGTTCGGAAAGGTTCCGAGTGATTCGGTATTTTCGGAGTACCGGGAGTTACGGGAATACGAGGAAGAAGCATTGGGCCTAATGGGCCAAGTGGTGGAAGAGAGTAGGAAGGGCGCGCCCTTCTAGCCCAAACCGACTGGACTAGGGGCCGCCCCCTTCCTTCTTCTCCTCCTCTCCTTCCTTCTCCTTCTCCTCCCTTCCTTCCCTTCTCCTAGTAGGACTTGAAAGAGGGGGAATCCTACTTGGAGTAGGATTGCCCCCTAGGGCGCCGCCTCTCCTTGGCCGCCCCCTCCCCTTGCTCCTTTATATACGGAGGCAAGGGGCACCCCATGACACACAAGTTGATCTACGGATCGTTCCTTAGCCGTGCGGTGCCCCTTCCACCATATTCCACCTCGGTCATATCGTCGCAAGCTTAGGCGGCCCTGCGCCGTAGAACATCAAGATCATCACTACGCCGTCGGTCGACGGAACTCTCCCTCGACACTCGGCTGGATCGGAGTTCGAGGGACGCCATCGAGCTGAACGTGTGCTGAACTCGAGGCTCCGTGACGCTCGGTGCTTTGATCGGTCGGATCGTGAAGACGTACGACTACATCGACCGCGTTGTGCTAACGCTTCCGCTTACGGTCTACAAGGGTACATGGACATACACTCTCCCCTCTCGTTGCTATGCCATCACCATGATCTTGCGTGTGCATAGGAATTTTTTTTTGAAATTACTACGTTCCCCAACAGTGGCATCCGAGCCTAGGTTTTATGCGTTGATGTTATATGCACGAGTAGAACACAAGTGAGTTGTGGATGATATAAGTCATACTGCCTACCAGCATGTCATACTTTGGTTCAGCGGTATTGTGAGATGAAGCGGCCCGGACCGACATTACGCGTACGCTTACGCGAGACTGGTTTCCCCGTTACGAGCACTCGTGCTTAAAGGTGGCTGGCTGGTGTCTATCTCTCTCACTTTAGTTGAATCGAGTGTGGCTACGCCCGGTCCTTGTGAAGGTTAAAACGGAGTCTATTTGACAAACTATCGTTGTGGTTTTGATGAGTAGGTAAGAACGGTTCTTGCTAAGCCCGTAGCAGCCACGTAAAATTTGCAACAACAAAGTAGAGGACGTCTAACTTGTTTTTGCAGGGCATGTTGTGATGTGATATGGTCAAGACGTGATGCTATATTTTATTGTATGAGATGATCATGTTTTGTAACCGGTTATCGCAATCGGCAGAGCCATATGGTTGTCGCTTATTGTATGAAATGCAAACATACTGTAATTGCTTTACTTTATCACTAAGCGGTAGCGATAGTCGAGAAGCAATAGATGGCGAACGACAACGATGCTACGATGGAGATCAAGATGTCGCTACCGGTGACGATGGTGATCACGACGGTGCTTCAAGGTGGAGATCATAAGCACAAGATGATGATGGCCATATCATATCACTTATATTGATTGCATGTGATGTTTATCCTTTATGCATCTTATCTTGCTTTGATTGACGGTAGCATTTTAAGATGATCTCTCACTAATTATCAAGAAGTGTTCTCCCGAGTATGCACCGCTATGAAAGTTCTTCGTGCCGAGACACCACGTGATGATCGGTGTGATAGGCTCTACGCTCAAATACAACGGGTGCAAAACAGTAGCACACGCGAATACTCAAAGTTAAACTTGACGAGCCTAGCATATACAGATATGGCCTCGAACACGGAGACCGAAAGGTCGAGCGTGAATCATATAGTAGATATGATCAACATAGTGATGTTCACCATTGAAACTACTCCATCTCACGTGATGATCGGGCATGGTTTAGTTGATTTGGATCACGTGATCACTTAGATGACTAGAGATGTCTGTCTAAGTGGGAGTTCTTAAGTAATATGATTAATTGAACTTAAATTTATCATGAACTTAGTCCTGGTAGTATTTTGCAAATTATGTTGTAGATCAATAGCTTGCGTTGTTGCTTTCATATGTTTATTTTGATATGTTCCTAGAGAAAATTATGTTGAAAGATGTTAGTAGCAATGATGCGGATTGGATCCGTGATCTGAGGTTTATCCTCATTGCTGCACGTAAGAATTATGTCCTTAATGCACCGCTAGGTGATGACCTATTGCAGGAGCAGATGCGACGTTATGATCGTTTGGCTAGCTCAATATGATGACTACTTGATAGTTTTGTGCACCATGCTTTATGGCTTAGAATCGGGACTTCAAAGATTTTTTGAACGTCATGGACCATATGAGATGTTCTAGGAATTGAAGTTAATATTTCAAGCAAATACCCGAGTTGAGAGATATGAAGTCTCCAACAAGTTCTATAGCTAAAAGATGGAGGAGAATCGCTCAACTAGTGAGCATGTGCTCGATTGTCGGGTACTACAATCGCTTGAATCAAGTGGGAGTTAATCTTCCGATAAGATAGTGATTGATGAATTCTCTAGTCACCATCACCAAGTTAATAGAACTTCATGATGAACTATAGTATGCAAGGGATGACGAAAACGATTCCCGAGCTCTTCGTGATGTTGAAATCGACGAAGGTAGAAATCAAGAAAGAGCATCAAGTGTTGATGATTGACAAGACCACTAGTTTCAAGAAAAGGGCAAAGGGAAAGAAAGGGAACTTCAAGTGGAAAGACAAGCAAGTTGTCACTCCCGCGAAGAAGCTCCAAGCTGGACCAAAGCCTGAAACTGAGTGCTTACACTGCAAAGAAAATGGTCACTTGAAGCGGAAATGCCCTAAATATTTGGTGGATAAGAAGGATGGCAAAGTGAACAAGTGTATATTTGATATACAGGTTATTGATGTGTGCTTTACTAGTGTTTATAGTAGCCCCTAAGTATTTGATACTTGTTCGGTTGCTCAGATTAGTAACTCAAACAGAGTTACGTATCAAACAGAGACTAGTTGAAGGGAAAGTGACGATGAGTGTTGGAAGTAGTTCCAAGATTGATATGATCATCATCGCACACTCCCTATACTTTCGGGATTAGTGTTAAACCTAAATAAGTGTTATTTGGTGTTTGCGTTGAGCATGAATATGATTTGATCATGTTTATTGCAATACAGTTATTCATTTAAGTTAGAGAATAATTGTTGTTCTGTTTACATGAATAAAACCTTCTATGGTCATACACCCAATGAAAATGGTTTGTTGGATCTCGATCATGGGATACACATATTCATAATATTGAAGCCAAAAGATGCAAAGTTAATAAGATAGTGCAACTTATTTGTGGTAATCGCCGCTTAGGTCATATCGGTGTAAAGCGATGAAGAAACTCCATAAAGATGGATTTTGGAATCACTTGGTTATGAATCATTTGATGCTTGCGAACCGTGCCTTTTGGGCAAGATGACTAAAACTCCGTTCTTCGGAACAATGGTACGAGCTACTAACTTGTTGGAAATAATACATACCGATGTATGCGATCCAATGAGTGTTGATGCTTGTGGCAAGTATCGTTATTTTCTGACCTTCACAAGATGATTTGAGCAGATATGGGTATATCTACTTGATGAAACATAAGTCTGAAATAGTTGAAAGGTTCAAAGAATTTCAGAGTGAAGTGGAAAAATCATCGTATCAAGAAAATAAAGTTTCTGCGATCTGATCGCGGAGACGAATATTTGAGTTACGAGTTTGATCTTCAATTAAAACAATGTGGAATAGTTTCACAGCTCACGCCACCTAGAACACCACAATGTTATGGTGTGTCCAAACATCGTAACCGCACTTTATTGGATATGGTGCGATCTATGATGTCTCTTATTGATTTACCATTGTCGTTTTGGGGTTATGCATTAGAGACAGCTGCATTCACGTTAAAAGGGCACCATCTAAATCCATTGAGACGACACCATATGAACTGTGGTTTAGCAAGAAACCCAAGTTGTCGTTTCTTAAAGTTTGGGGCTACGATGCTTATGTGAAAAAGTTTCATCCTGATAAGCGCAAACCCAAATCGGAGAAGTACGTCTTCATAGAATACCCAAAGGTAACTGTTGGGTACACCTTCTATCACAGATCCGAAGGCAAGTTATTCGTTGCTAAAAATGGATCCTTTCTAGAGAAGGAGTTTCTCTCGAAAGAAGTGAGTGGGAGGAAAGTAGAGCTTGATAATGTAATTTGTACCTTCTCCCGAATTGGAAAATAGTTTATCACTCAAATCAGTTCCAGTGATTCCTACACCAATTAGTGAGGAAGCTAATGATGATGATCATGAAACTTCATATCAAGTTACTACAGAACCTCGTAGGTCTTCCAGAGTACGGTCCGCACCAGTGTGGTACGGTAATCCTGTTCTAAAAGTCATGTTACTAGACCATGATAAACCTACGAACTATGAGGAAGCGATGATGAGCCCAGTTTCCATGAAATGGCTTGAGGCCATAAAATCTGAGATATGATCCATGTATGAGAACAAAGTATGGACTTTGATTGACTTGCTCGATGATCAGCAAGCCATGTTAAATAAATGGATATCCAAGAGGAAGACGGACACTGATAGTAGTGTTACTATCCTCTGAGCTAGACTTGTTGCAAAAGGTTTTCAACAAGTTCAAGGGGTTGAATATGATGAGATTTTCTCACTCGTATCGATGCTTAAGTCTGTCCGTATCATGTTAGCAATTGTCACATTTTATGAAATCTGGCAAATGGATGTCAAAACTGCATTCCTTAATGAATTTATTTAAGAAGAGTTGTATATGATGCAACCAGAAGGTTTGGTCAATCCTAAAGGTGCTAACAAAATGTACAAGCTCTAGCGATCCATCTATGGACTGGTGCAAGCATCTCGGAGTTGGAATATACGCTTTGATAAGTTGATCAAAGCATATAGTTTTATATGGACTTACGATGAAGCCTCTATTTACAATAAAGTGAGTGGGAGCACTACAGCCTTTCTGATTAGTATATGTGAGTGACATATTGTTGATCAGAAATGATGTAGAATTTTTCTGCAAAGCATAAAGGAGTGTTTTAAAGGAGTAATTTAAAAGAAAAGACCTCAGTAAAAGCTACTTACATATTGAGCATCAAGATCTATTGAGATAGATCAAGACGCTTGATAAGATTTTCAATGAGTACATACCTTGGCAAGATTTTGAAATAGTTCAAAATGAAACAACTAAAGAAAGAGTTCTTGCCTGTGTTGCAAAAGTATGAAATTGAGTAAGACTCAAACCCGACCACAAGCAGTAAAAGAGAAAGAGAATGAAAATCATTCCCTATGCCTCACCATAGGTTCTATAAAGTATGCAATGCTATGTACCGGACCTATTGTATACCTTGCTATGAATTTGGCAAGGAGTACAATAGTGATCTAGGAGTAGATCATCGACATTGGTCAAGAATATCCTTAGTAAGGACTAAGGAGATGTTTCTCGATTATGGAGGTGATACAAGAGTTTTTTGTAAAAGTTACATCGATGCAAACTTTTACACCGATCCGATGACTCTAAGTCTCAACCTGGATACATATTGAAAGTGGGAGCAATTAGCTAGAGTAGCTCCGTGCAAGAGCATTGTGGACATAAAATATTTGCAAAATACATACGGCTCGAATGTGATGAGATCCGTTGACTAAGCTTCTCTCACGAGCAAAACATGATGACACCTTAGTACTCTTTGGGTGTTAATCACATAGCGATGTGAACTAGATTATTGACTCTAGTAAACCCTTTGGATGTTGGTCACATGATGATGTGAAGTATGGATGTTAATCATATACAGATATGAATATTGGTGTTAAATCACATGGCGATTGAACTAGATTATTGACTCTAGTGCAAGTGGGAGACTGAAGGAAATATGCCCTAGAGGCAATAATAAAGTTATTATTTATTTCCTTATTTCATGATAAATGTTTATTATTCATGCTAGAATTGTATTAACCGGAAACATAATACATGTGTGAATACATAGACAAACATAGTGTCACTAGTATGCCTCTACTTGACTAGCTCGTTTATCAGAGATGGTTGTGTTTCCTAACCATGGACAAAAGAGTTGTCATTTGATTAACGGGATCACATCATTAGTAGAATGATGTGATTGACTTGACCCATTCCGTTAGCTTAGCACTTGATTGTTTAGTATGTTGCTATTGCTTTCTTCATGACTTATACATGTTCCTGTAACTATGAGATTATGCAACTCCCGTTTACCAGAGGAACACTTTGGGTACTACCAAACGTCACAACGTAACTGGGTGATTATAAAGGAGTACTACAGGTGTCTTCGAACGTACATGTTGAGTTGGCGTATTTCGAGATTAGGTTTTGTCACTCCGATTGTCGGAGAGGTATCTCTGGGCCCTCTCGGTAATACTCATCACCTAAGCCTTGCAAGCATTGTAACTAATGAGTTGGTTATGAGATGATGTATTACGGAACGAGTAAAGAGACTTGCCAGTAACGAGATTGAACTAGGTATTGGATACCGATGATCAAATCTCGGGCAAGTAACATACCGATGACAAAGGGAACAACGTATGTTGTTATGCGGTTTGACCGATAAAGATCTTCGTAGAATATGTAGGAGCCAATATGGGCATCCAGGTCCCGCTATTGGTTATTGACCAAGAATAGTTCTAGGTCATGTCTACATAGTTCTCGAACCCGTAGGGTCCGCACGCTTAAGGTTTCGATGATGCTTATATTATGAGTTTATGAGTTTTGATGTACCAAGGAGTTCGGAGTCCCGGATGAGATCGGGACATGACGAGGAGTCTCGAAATGGTCGAGATGTAAAGATCGATATATTGGACGACTATATTCGGAGTTCGGAAAGGTTCCGAGTGATTCGGGTATTTTCGGGGGTACCGGGGAGTTACGGGAATACGAGGAAGAAGCATTGGGCCTAATGGGCCAAGTGGTGGAAGAGAGTAGGAAGGGCGCGCGCCCCCCTAGCCCAAACCGAATTGGACTAGGGGGCCGGCCCCCCTTTCCTTCTTCTCCTCCCTCTCCTTCCTTCTCCTTCTCCTCCCCTTCCTTCCCTTCTCCTAGTAGGACTTGGAAAGAGGGGGGAATCCTACTTGGAGTAGGATTGCCCCCCTAGGGCGCGCCTCCTCTCCTTGGCTGGCCCCCTTCCCCTTGCTCCTTTATATACGGGCCAAGGGGCACCCCATGACACACAAGTTGATCTACGGATCGTTCTCAGCCGTGCGGTGCCCCTTCCACCATATTCCACCTCGGTCATATCGTCGCGAAGCTTAGGCGAAGTCCTGCGCCGGTAGAACATCAAGATCGTCACTACGCCGTCGTGCTGACAGAACTCTCCCTCGACACTCGGCTGGATCGGAGTTCGAGGGACGTCATCAAGCTGAACGTGTGCTGAACTCGGAGGCTCCGTACGTAGTTCTTACTAACTAGTTCTTACTAACTAAATAGAAGAAGGTCAAATTTTACTCGTTTTATTATGCATTACACTAGTGTTTATTCATCATCTAAGAAAACGTCACCTAAGAAAAAATCCCAGCCAGATCTCAGATCCAATTCATTTCCACCCATAGATGAACCCTAACTATTTGATGCAACCAAAATTTGAAGAACTCTATCTAGGCAGAGGTAGGGGAGGGGGAGGAGTAGGCATGCTCACCTCGATCGGGTGCCTGCGACGAGAGAGGGGCAGGCGGCGTCGAGGTCGGGCTTGGGGCGGCGTCCGGGGCGGCTGAGGTCGGGGCGGCGTCCGGGCGGCGTTGAGGTCGGGCGGGCGGCGTTGAACTGGGGCGGGGGGGGGCGAGAGAGGGAAGCGGAGAGGCTGGCGACATCGACGGCGCACGGCGGCGGCGAGAGCGGAGTTGAGGTTTGGGGGAAAAGTGGCAGTGGGGAGAAGGACGAACGCGGTGGTTAAGTCGAAAGTAGCGAGCGCGTCCCCGAAACACGCCATCGCTACATTAGCTACAGCGCGTTCTACAATACGCGCTACTGCTACAACTTTCTCCTTTTTCCCTCTTCCACTTATTTTTCTTCACATTTTATTTTTTCCTTTCACCTTCTTCGATTTCTTTCATTCTCAATTACCTTTCTATTTGCTTTTCATTTAATTTTATATCATTTAGTAGTAGCGAGTTTAGAGCAAAACACGCTGCTACAAAGAAAGTAGCAGTAGCGCGGTTCCATGTAGATCGCTAGTACTATGTGTACCATATCGGCTAAGCCGTGAGAATTTTAGTAGTAACGTGTTTTCTGCTAGACGCGCTACTGCTACGAAACTATCTGCAGCGCGGTTTCGGCAGGCTCGCTGCTGCTATTTAGCACCAGCGTGCTTCTTTTACACACGCTACTGCTAAAGTTCTGTGTATAAGGTTTTTCCTAGTAGTGTGATCTCATACATCACAATATATCATTCATCATTCATCACAACTTTTGGCCATATCACATCACAAGGCAATTGCTGCAAAAACAAGTTAGACGTCCTCTAATTGTTGTTGCATCTTTTACGTGGCTGCAATAGGGTTCTAGCAAGAACATTTTCTTACCTACGAAAAAGCCACAATGTGATTTTTCAACTTCTATTTACCCTTCATAAGGACCCTTTTCGTCGAATCCGCTCCAACTAAAGTGGGAGAGACAGACACCGCTAGCCACCTTATGCAACTAGTGCATGTCACCGGTGGAACTCTGTCTCACGAAGCGCACGTGTAAGGTCGGTCCGGGCCGCTTCATCCCACAATACCGCTGAAGCAAAATAAGACTAGTAGCGGCAAGAAAGTTGACAACATCTACGCCCACAACAAAATTGTGTTCTACTCATGCAATAGAGAACTACACATAGACCTAGCTCATGATGCCACTGTTGGGGAACATTGCAGAAAATTAAAAAATTTCCTACGAATTCACCAAGATCCATCTATGAGTTCATCTAAGCAACGAGTGATAGGAGTGCATCTACATACCCTTGTAGATCGCGAGCGGAAGCGTTCAAGAGAACGGGGATGATGGAGTCGTACTCGCCGTGATCCAAATCACCGATGACCAAGTGCTGAACGGACAACACCTCCGCATTCAACACACGTACGGAGCGGATGACGTCTCGTCCTTCTTGATCCAACAAGGGGGAAGGAGAGGTTGAGGAAGAAGGCTTCAGCAGCAGCACGATGGCGTGGTGGTGGTGGAGATGCAGTACTCCGGCAGGGCTTCGCCAAGCAACTGCGGGAGGAGAAGAGGTGTAGCAGGGGGAGGGAGGCGCCAAGACTCAGGGTGCAGCTGCCCTCCCTCCCCCCTCCTTTATATAGGCCCCCAGGGGGCGCCGGCCCTGGAGATGGGAATCTCCCAAGGGGGCGGCGGCCAAGGGGGGTGGAGTGCCCCCAAGGCAAGTGGTGCGCCCCCCCCACCCTAGGGTTTCCAACCCTAGGCGCAGGGGGGCCCAAGGGGGGGGGGGCGCACCAGCTCACTAAGGGCTGGTCCCCCTCCCACTTAAGCCCACGGGCCCCTCCGGGATAGGTGGCCCCACCCGATGGACCCCCGGGACCCTTCCGGTGGTCCCGGTACAATACTGGGTGACCCCAAAACTTTCCCGATGGCCGAAACAACACTTCCTATATATAAATCTTCACCTCCGGACTATTCCGGAACTCCTCGTGATGTCCGGGATCTCATCCGGGACTCCGAACAACATTCGGTAATCACATACAAGTCTTCCTAATAACCCTAGAGTCACCGAACCTTAAGTGTGTAGACCCTACGGGTTCGGGAATCATGCAGACATGACCGAGACAGCTCTCCAGCCAATAACCAACAGCGGGATCTGGATACCCATGTTGGCTCCCACTGAAGGAAATATGCCCTAGAGGCAATAATAAAGTTATTATTTATTTCCTTATTTCATGATAAATGTCTATTATTCATGCTAGAATTGTATTAACCGGAAACATATTACATGTGTGAGTATATAGACAAACAGAGTGTCACTAGTATGCCTCTACTTGACTAGCTTGTTAATCAAAGATGGTTATGTTTCCTAACCATGAACAAAGAGTTGTTATTTGATTAACGGGATCACATCATTAGTTGAATGATCCGATTGACATGACCCATTCCGTTAGCTTAGCACCCGATCGCTTAGTATGTTGCTATTGCTTTCTTCATGACTTATACATGTTCCTATGACTATGAGATTATGCAACTCCGCTTGCGGAGGAACACTTTGGTACTACCAAACGTCACAACGAATCGGGTGATTATAAAGGAGTACTACAGGTGTCTCCAAAGGCAGATGTTGGGTTGGCGATTTCGAGATTAGGATTTGTCACTCCGATTGTCGGAGAGGTATCTCTGGGCCCTCTCGGTAATGCACATCACTTAAGCCTTGCAAGCATTACAACTAATGAGTTAGTTGCGAGATGATGTATTACGGAACGAGTAAATAGACTTGCGGTAACGAGATTTAACTAGGTATTGGATACCGACGATCGAATCTCGGGCAAGTAACATACCGATGACAAAGGAACAACGATGTTGTTATGCGGTTTGACCGATAAAGATCTTCAGTAGAATATGTAGGAGCCAATATGGGCATCCAGGTCCCGCTATTGGTTATTGACCAAGAATAGTTCTAGGTCATGTCTACATAGTTCTCGAACCCGTAGGGTCCGCACGCTTAAGGTTTCGATAACAGTTATATTATGAGTTTATGAGTTTTGATGTACCGAAGGAGTTTGGAGTCCTGGATGAGATCGGGGACATGACGAGGAGTCTCGAAATGGTCGAGACGTAAAGATCGATATATTGGACGACTATATTCGAGTTCGGAAAGGTTCCGAGTGATTCGGTATTTTTCGAGTACCGGGAGTTACGGGAATACGGGGAAGAGTATTGGGCCTTAATGGGCTTTAGTGGGAAAGAGCCAGGAGGAGGCGCGCGCCCCTCCCAATCCCAGTCCGAATTGGACAAAGGGTTTGGGGCGCGGCCCCCCTCTTCCTTCCTTCTCCACTTCCCCTCTTTCCCCCCTTGACCTAGTTGGACTAGGAAAGAAGGAATCCTACTCCGGTGGGAGTAGGACTCCCTTGGCGCGCCCTCCTCCTAGGGCCGGCCTCCTCCTCCCTCCCTCCTTTATATACGGGGGCAGGGGGCACCCCATAGACACACAAGTTGATCTACGGATCGTTCCTTAGCCGTGTGCGGTGCCCCCTTCCACCATATTCCACCTCGGTCATATCGTCGCAAAGCTTAGGCGAAGCCCTGCGCCGGTAGAACATCAAGATCGTCACCACGCCGTCGTCGTCTTGGCGGAACTCTCCTCGACACTCGGCTGGATCGGAGTTCGAGGGACGTCATCGAGCTGAACGTGTGCTGAACTCGGAGGTGCCGTATGTTCGGTACTTGGATCGGTCGGATCGTGAAGACGTACGACTACATCAACCGCGTTGTGCTAACGCTTCCGCTTACGGTCTACGAGGGTACGTGGACAACACTCTCCCCTCTCGTTGCTATGCCATCACCATGATCTTGCGTGTGCGTAGGAATTTTTTGAAATTACTACGTTCCCCAACAATGGCATCCGAGCCTAGGTTTTATGCGTTGATGTTATATGCACGAGTAGAACACAAGTGAGTTGTGGACGATATAAGTCATACTGCCTACCAGCATGTCATACTTTGGTTCAGCGGTATTGTGAGATGAAGCGGCCCAGACCGACATTACGCCAGACGCTTACGCGAGACTGGTTTCACCGCCACGAGCACTTTCGTTGCTTAAAGGTGATTGGCGGGTGTCTGCTCTCTCACTTTAGTTGAACCGAGTGTGGCTCGCCCAGTCCTTGTGAAGGTTAAAACGAGTCTATTTGACAAACTATCGCTGTGGTTTTGATGCGAGGTGAGATTGGTTATTGCTTCAGCCCGTAGCAGCCACGTAAAATTTGCAACAACAAAGTAGAGGACGCCTAACTTGTTTTTGCAGGGCATGTTGTGATGTGATATGGCCAAGACGTGATGCTATATTTTATTGTATGAGATGATCATGTTTTGTAACCTAAGTTATCGGCAATGGCAGGAGCCATATGGTTGTCGCTTTATTGTATGAAATGCAACGCATACTGTAATTGCTTTACTTTATCACTAAGCGGTAGCGATAGTCGAGAAGCAATAGATGGCGTAAACGACAACGATGCTACGATGGAGATCAAGGTGTCGCTACCGGTGACGATGGTGATCATGATGATGCTTCGGAGATGGAGATCACAAGCACAAGAAGATGATGGCCATATCATATCACTTATATTGATTGCATGTGATGTTTATCTTTTATGCATCTTATCTTGCTTTGATTGACGGTAGCATTTTAAGATGATCTCTCACTAAAATTATCAAGTAGTGTTCTCCACGAGTATGCACCGTTGCCAAAGTTCGTCGTGCCTGGACACCACGTGATGATCGGGTGTGATAAGCTCTACGTCCATCTACAACGGGTGCAAGCCAGTTTTGCACACGCGGAATACTCAGGTTATACTTGACGAGCCTAGCATATGCAGATATGGCCTCGGAACACGGAGACCGAAAGGTCGAGCGTGAATCATATAGTAGATATGATCAACATAAGATGTTCACCATTGAAAACTACTCCATCTCACGTGATGATCGGTTATGGTTTAGTTGATTTGGATCGCGTGATCACTTAGATGACTAGAGAGATGTCTGTCTAAGTGGGAGTTCTTAAGTAATATGATTAATTGAACTTAAATTTATCATGAACTTAGTCCTGGTAGTATTTTGCAAATTATGTTGTAGATCAATAGCTCGCGTTGTTGCTTTCATATGTTTTTTTTGATATGTTCCTAGAGAAAATTGTGTTGAAAAATGTTAGTAGCAATGATGCGGATTCGATCCGTGATCGGAGGTTTATCCTCATTGCTGCACAGAAGAATTATGTCCTTAATGCACCGCTAGGTGACAGACCTATTGCAGGAGCAGATGCAAACGTTATGAACGTTTGGCTAGCTCAATATGATGACTACTTGATAGTTTTGTGCACCATGCTTTATGGCTTAGAATCGGGACTTCAAAGATGTTTTGAACATCATGGACCATATGAGATGTTCCAGGAATTGAAGTTAATATTTCAAGCAAATACCCGAGTTGAGAGATATGAAGTCTCCAACAAGTTCTATAGCTAAAAGATGGAGGAGAATCGCTCAACTAGTGAGCATGTACTCAGATTGTCTGGGTACTACAATCGCTTGAATCAAGTGGGAGTTAATCTTCCGGATAAGATAGTGATTGATGAGAATTTTCTAGTCACCATCACCAAGTTAGTAGAACTTCGTGATGAACTATAGTATGCAAGGGATGATTAAAATGATTCCCGAGTTTTTCATGATGATGAAATCGATGAAGGTAGAAATCAAGAAAGAGCATCAAGTGTTGATGATTTACAAGATCACTAGTTTCAAGAAAAGGGCAAAGGGAAAGAAAGGGGAACTTCAAGTAGATTGACAAGCAAGTTGTCACTCCCACGAAGAAACCCAAGTCTGGACCTAAGCCTGAGACTAAGTGCTTCTACTGCAAAGGGACTGGTTACTGGAAGCAGAACTACCCCAAGTATTTGGCGGATAAGAAGGATGGCAAAGTAAACAAAGGTATATTTGATATACATGTTATTGATGTGTACTTTACTAGTGTTTATAGCAACCCCTCGGTATTTGGTACTGGTTCGTTGCTAAGAGTAGTAACTCAAACGGAGTTGCGTAATAAATGAAACTAGTTAAGGGTGAAGTGACGATGTGTATTGAAAGTAGTTTCAAGATTGATATGATCATCATCGCACACTCCCTATACTTTCGGGATTAGTGTTGAACCTAAATAAATGTTATTTGGTGTTTGCGTTGAGCATGAATATGATTTGATCGTGTTTATTGCAATACGGTTATTCATTTAAGTAAGAGAATAAACTGTTGTTTTGTTTACATGAATAAAACCTTATATGGTTACACACCCAATGAAAATGGTTCATTGGATCTCGATCGTAGTGATACACATATTCATAATATTGAAACCAAAAATACAAAGTTAATAATGATAGTGCAACTTATTTGTGGCAATCGCCGTTTAGGTCATATTGGTGTAAAGCGCATGAAGAAACTCCATCTTGATGGGATTTTGGAATCACTTGATTATGAATCACTTGATGCTTGCGAACCGTGCCTTTGGGCAAGATGACTAAAACTCCGTTCTCCGAACAATGGAACAAGCTACCGACTTATTGGAAATAATACATACCGATGTATGCGATCCAATGAGTGTTGATGCTCGTGGCAAGTATCGTTATTTTCGACCTTCACAAGATGATTTGAGCAGATATGGGTATATCTACATGATGAAACATAAGTCCGAAATAGTTGAAAGGTTCAAAGAATTTCAGAGTGAAGTGGAAAAATCATCGTAACAAGAAAATAAAGTTTCGTGATCGATCACGGAGACGAATATTTGAGTTACGAGTTTGGTCTTCAATTAAAACAATGTGGAATAGTTTCACAGCTCACGCCACCGAACACCACAATGTTATGGTGTGTCCAAACATCGTAACCGCACTTTATTGGATATAGTGCAATCTATGATGTTTCTTACCGATTTACCAATATCGCTTTTGGGATCATGCATTAGAGACAGCTGCATTCACGTTAAATAGGGCACCATCTAAATCCGCTGAGACGACACTATATGAACTGTGGTTTAGCAAGAAACCAAAGTTGTCGTTTCTTAATGTTTGGGGCTGCGATGCTTATGTGAAAAAGTTTCATCCGGATAAGCTCGAACCCAAATCGGAGAAGTACGTCTTCATAGAATACCCAAAGGAAATTGTTGGGTACACCTTCTATCACAGATCCGAAGGCAAGATATTCGTTGCTTAAGATGGATCCTTTCTAGAGAAGGAGTTTCTCTCGAAAGAAGTGAGTGGGAGGAAAGTAGAACTTGATGAGGTAAGATACTAGCTCCCTTATTGGAAAGTAGTTCATCACAGAAATTGGTTCCTGTGACACCTACACCAATTAGTGAGGAAGTTAATGATGATGATCATAAAACTTCAGATCAAGTTACTACCGAACCTCGTAGGTAAAACAGAGTGAGATCCGCACCAGAGTAGTACGGTAATCCTGCTCTGGAGGTCGTGTTACTTGACCATGACAAACCTACGAACTATGAGGAAGCGATGATGAGCCCAGATTCCACGAAATGGCTTGAGGCCATGAGATCTGAGATGAGATCCATGTATGAGAACAAAGTATGGACTTTGGTGGAGTTGCCCGATGATCGGCAAGCCATATTGTATAAATGGATCTTCAAGAGGAAGACAGACGTTGATAGTAGTGTTACTATCTACAAAGCTCGACTTGTCGCAAAAGGGTTTTTTGACAAGTTCAAGGTGTTGACTACAATGAGATTTTCTCAACTGTAGCGATGCTTAAGTCTGTCCAAATCATGTTAGCAACTGCCACAATTTATGAAATTTGGCAAGTGGATGTAAAAACTGCATTCCTGAATGGGTTTCTGGAGGAAGAGTTGTATGTGATGCAACCAGAAGGTTTTATCGATCCAAAGGGAGCTAACAAAGTGTGCAAGCTCCAGCGATCCATCTATGGACTGGTCCAAGCATCTCAGAGTTGGAATATACGCTTTGATAAGTTGATCAAAACATATAGTTTATACAGACTTGCAGTGAAGCCTATATTTACAAGAAAGTGAGTGGGAGCACTACAGCATTTCTGATAAGTATATGTGAATGACATATTGTTGATCGGAAATAATGTAGAATTATTCTGCAAAGCATAAAGGAGTGTTTAAAAGGAGTTTTTCAAAGAAAGACCTCGGTGAAGCTGCTTGCATATTGAGCATTAAGATCTATAGAGATAGATCAAGATGAAGGAAATATGCCCTAGAGGCAATAATAAAGTTATTATTTATTTCCTTATTTCATGATAAATGTTTATCATTCATGCTAGAATTGTATTAACCGGAAACATGATACATGTGTGAATGAATAAACAAACAACATGTCACTAGTATGCCTCTACAAGACTAGCTTGTTAATCAAAGATGGTTATGTTTCCTGACCATGAACAAAGAGTTGTTATTTGATTAACGAGGTCACATCATTAGTAGAATGATCTGATTGACGTGACCCATTCCATTAGCTTAGCACACGATCGTTTAGTATGTTGCTACTGCTTTTATCCATGACATATACATGTTCCTGTAACTATGAGATTATGCAACTCCGTTTACGGAGGAACACTTTGGTGCTACCAAACGTCACAACGAATCGGGTGATTATAAAGGAGTACTACAGGTGTCTCCAAAGGCAGATGTTGGGTTGGCGATTTGAGATTAGGTTTTGTCACTCCGATTGTCGGAGAGGTATCTCTGGGCCCTCTCGGTAATACACATCACTGAAGCCTTGCAAGCACTACAACTAATGAGTTAGTTGTGAGATGATGTATTACGGAACGAGTAAAGAGACTTGCGGTAACGAGATTGAACTAGGTATTGGATACCGACGATCGAATCTCGGGCAAGTAACATACCGATGACAAAGGGAACAACGTATGTTGTTATGCGGTCCGACCGACAAAGATCTTCAGTAGAATATGTAGGAACCAATATGGGCATCCAGGTCCGCTATTGGTTATTGACCGAGAATAGTTCTAGGTCATGTCTACATTGTTCTCGAACCGTAGGGTCCATGCACGCTTAAGGTTTGATGGCATGTTATTATGAGTTTATGTATTTTGATGTACCAAGAAGTTCGAGTCCCGGATGTAATCACGGACATGACGAGGAGTCTCAAATGGTCGAGACATAAAGATTGATATATTGGAAGCCTATGTTTGGAGTTCGGAATGGTTCCGGGTGAAAACAGGAATTTACCGGAGTACCGGGAGGTTACCGAACCCTCGGGAGGTAAATGGGCCTTAGTGGGCCTCGAGGGAGAAGAGGAGGGGCGGCCGGTGGTGGCGCGCCCCCCCCAGTCCGAATAGGACAAGGAGGGGGGGCGGCGCCCCCCTTTCCTCTTCCCCCTCCCCCAATCCTATTCCAACTAGGAAAGGGGGGGAGTCCTACTCCCGGTGGGAGTAGGACTCCTCCCAGCGCCTCCTCTAGGGGCGGCGCCTCCCCCCTCCTTTATATACGGGCAGGGGGCACCCTAGAACACACAAGTATTGATCTACGGATCGTTCCTTAGCCGTGTGCGGTGCCCCCTCCACCATATTCCACCTCGGTCATATTGTCATGAAGCTTAGGCGAAGCCCTGCGCCGGTGAAACATCAAGATCGCCACCACGCCGTCGTCTCGACGGAACTCTCCCTCGACACTCGGCTGGATCGAGTACGAGGGACGCCATCGAGCTGAACGTGTGTCAATAACTCGGGGGCACCGGAGTAACGGCGCCGGATCGGTCGGATCGCGAGGAGAACGTCGACTACTTCCTCTACGTTGTGATCGCTTCGCCGGGTCTAAGAGGGTACGTAGACAACACTCTCCCTCTCGTTGCTATACATCACCATGATCTTGCGTGTGCGTAGGAATTTTTTGAAATTACTACGTTCCCCAACAAAGGGTATCGAGCCTAGGTTTTATGGTTTGATGTTTTGCACGAGTAGAACACAAGTGAGTTGTGGGCGATACAAGTCATACTACCTACCAAGCATGTCATACTTTGGTTCAGCGGTATTGTGAGATGAAGCGGCCCTGACCGACATTACGCCAGACGCTTACGCGAGACTGGTTTCACCGCCACGAGCACTCGTTGCTTAAAGGTGACTGGTGGGTGCCTGTCTCTCTCACTTTAGTTGAACTGAGTGTGGCTACGCCCGGTCCTTGAGAAGGTTAAACGGAGTCTATTTGACGAAGTATCGTTGTGGTTTTGATGCGAGGTGAGACTGGTTCTTGCTTAAGCCCGTAGCAGCCACGTAAAATTTGCAACAACAAAGTAGAGGACGCCTAACTTGTTTTTGCAGGCATGTTGTGATGTGATATGGTCAAGACGTGATGCTATATTTTATTGTATGAGATGATCATGTTTTGTAACCGGTTATCGGCAATGGCGGAGCCATATGGTTGTCGCTTTATTGTATGCAATGCATCGCTTCGTAATGCTTTACTTTATCACTAAGCGGTAGAGATAGTCGAGAAGCATAAGATTGGCGAGACGACAACGATGCTACGATGGAGATCAAGGTGTCGCTACCGGTGACGATGGTGATCATGACGGTGCTGCGGAGATGAAGATCACGAAGCACAAGATGATGATGACCATATCATATCACTTATATTGATTTGCATGTGATGTTTATCCTTTATGCATCTTATCTTGCTTTGATTGACGGTAGCATTATAAGATGATCTCTCACTAAATTATCAAGAAGTGTTCTCCCCGAGTATGCACCGTTGCCAAAGTTCGTCGTGCCCAGACACCACGTGATGATCGGGTGTGATAAGCTCTACGTCCATCTACAACGGGTGCAAGCCAGTTTTGCACACGCAGAATACTCGGGTTATACTTGACGAGCCTAGCATATGCAGATATGGCCTCGGAACACGGAGACCGAAAGGTCGAGCGTGAATCATATAGTAGATATGATCAACATAAGATGTTCACCATTGAAAACTACTCCATTTCACGTGATGATCGGTTATGGTTTAGTTGATTTGGATCACGTGATCACTTAGATGACTAGAGGGATGTTTTTCTAAGTGGGAGTTCTTAAGTAATATGATTAATTGAACTTAAATTTATCATGAACTTAGTACCTGATAGTATCTTGCTTGTTTATGTTTGATTGTAGATAGATGGCTCGTGCTGTTGTTCCGTTGAATTTTAATGCGTTCCTTGAGAAAGCAAAGTTGAAAGATGATGGTAGCAATTACACGGATCGGGTCCGTAACTCGAGGATTATCCTCATTCTTTGCCGCAGAAGAGTTACGCCCTGGATGCACCGCTAGGTGACAACCTCTTCTTGGAGCAACGCCAGATGTTGTGAACGTCTCGCGAGCAAAGCTGATGACTACTCTATAGTTCGATGTGCCATGCTTTACGGCTTAGAACCGGGACTTCAACGACGTTTTGAACGTCATGGAGCATATGAGATGTTCCAGAGTTGAAGTTGATATTCCAACAGTAATGCCCGGATTGAGAGATATGAAGTCTCCAATAAGTTCTATAGCTGCAAGATGGAGGAGAATAGTTACATTAGTGAGCACATACTCAGAATGTGCGGGTATTACAATCACTTGACACAATTGGGAGTTAATCTTCCGGATGATTGTGTCATTGATGTAATTCTTCAATCACCGCCACCAAGCTACAAAGGCTTCGTGATGAACTATAATATGCAAGGGTTAGTAAAGACTATACGAGCTCTTCGCAATGCTAAAGGCTGCGGAGGTAGAAATCAAGAAGGAGCATCAAGTGTTGATGGTCAATAAAACCACTAGTTTCAAGAAGAAAGGCAAAGGGAAGAAGAAGGAACTTCAAGAAGAACAGCAAGCAAGTTGTTGCTCAGAGAAGAAACCCAAATCTGGACCTAAGCCTGGCTGAGTGCTTCTCCGCAAGCGATCGGTCACCGAAGCGGAACTGCCCCAAGTATTTGGCGGATAAGAAGGATGGCAAGGTGAACAAAGGTATATGTGATATACATGTTATTGATGTGTACCTTACTAGAGCTCGCAGAGCACTGGTATTTGATATTGGTTCATTGCTAATATTTGCAACTCAAGCAGGACTACGGATTGCGAACACCGCAAAGGACGAGGTGACGATGCGCGTGGGAAATGGTTCCAAAGTCGATGTGATCGCGGTCGGCACGCTACCTCTACATCTACCTTCGGATTAGTTTTAGACCTAAATAATTGTTATTTGGTGCCTGCGTTGAGCATGAACATTATATCTGGATCTTGTTTGATGCGAGACGGTTATTCATTTAAATCAGAGAATAATGGTTGTTCTATTTATATGAGTAATATCTTTTATGGTCATGCACCATTGAGGAGTGGTCTATTTTTGATGAATCTCGATAGTAGTGATACACATATTCATAATGTTGAAACCAAAAGATGCAGAGTTGATAATGATAGTGCAACTTATTTGTGGCACTGCCGTTTAGGTCATATCGGTGTAAAGCGCATGAAGAAACTCCATACTGATGGACTTTTGGAGTCACTTGATTATGAATCACTTGGCACTTATGAACCGTGCCTCATGGGCAAGATGACTAGAACCCGTTCTCGGTACTATGGAGAGAGCAACAGATTTGTTGGAAATCATACATACAGATGTATGTGGTCCGATGAATGTTGAGGCTCATGGCGGATATCGTTATTTTCTCACCTTCACAGATGACTTAAGCAGATATGGGTATATCTACTTAATGAAACATAAGTCTGAAACATTTGAAAAGTTCAAAGAATTTCAGAGTGAAGTTGAAAATCATCGTAACAAGAAAATTAAATTTCTACGATCGATCGTGGAGGTGAATATTTGAGTTACTGAGTTTGGTCTACATTTGAAACAATGCGGAATAGTTTCGCAACTCACGCCACCCGAACACCACAACGTAATGGTGTGTCCGAGCGTCGAATCGTACTTTACTAGATATGGTGCGATCTATGATGTCTCTTACAGATTTACCGCTATCGTTTTGGGGTTATGCTCTAGAGACGGCCGCATTCACACTGAATAGAACACCGTCAAAATCCGTTGAGACGACACCTTATGAACTGTGGTTTGGCAAGAAACCAAAGTTGTCGTTTCTTAAAGTTTGGGGATGCGATGCTTATGTGAAAAAGCTTCAACTGATAAGCTCGAACCCAAATCGGAGAAATGTGTCTTCATAGGATACCCAAAGGAGACAGTTGGGTACACCTTCTATCACAGATCCGAAGGCAAGACATTCGTTGCTAAGAATGGATCCTTTCTAGAGAAGGAGTTTCTCTCGAAAGAAGTGAGTGGGAGGAAAGTGGAACTTGATGAGGTAATAGTACCTTCTCCCTTACTTGAAAGTAGTTAAATCGCAGAAACCGGTTTCGAGACATCTACACCAAGTAGTGAGGAAGTTGATGATGTTGATCATGAAACTTCAGATCAAGTTACTCGCAGAACCTCGTAGATCAACAGAGTAAGATCCGCACTGAGTGGTACGGTAATCCTGTTCGGAAGTCATGCTACTAGATCATGATGAACCTACGAACTATGAAGAAGCGATGGTGAGCCCAGATTCCGCAAAATGGCTTGAGGCCATGAAATCGAGATGGGATCCATGTATGAAAACAAAGTATGGACTTTGGTTGACTTGCCCGAGGGTAGGCAAGCAATAGAAAACAAGTGGATCTTCAAGAAGAAGACCGACGCCGACGGTAATGTTATCGTCTATAAAGCTCGACTTGTCGCAAAAGGTTTTCGACAAGTTCAAGGGATTGACTACGATGAGACCTTCTCACCCGAAGCGATGCTTAAGTCCGTCCGAATCATGTTAGCAATTGCCGCATTTTATGATTATGAAATTTGGCAAATGGATGTAAAGACTGCATTCTGAATGGATTTACGGAAGAAGAGTTGTATATGATGCAACGAAGGTTTTATCGATCCAAAGGAGCTAACAAAGTATGCAAGCTCCAGCGATCCATCTATGGACTGGTGCAAGCATCTCGGAGTTGGAATAAACGCTTTGATAGTGTGATCAAAGCATTTGGGTTTGTCTGAGACTTTTGGAGAAGCTTTGTATTTACAAGAAAGTGAGTGGGAGCTCAGTAGCATTTCGATATTATATGTAGATGACATATTGCTGATCGGAAATGATATAGAATTCTGGATAGCATAAAGGGATACTTGAATAAGAGTTTTTCAATGAAAGACCTTGGTGAGGCTGCTTACATATTGGGCATTAAGATCTATAGAGATAGATCAAGACGCTTAATTGGACTTTCACAAAGCACATACCTTGACAAAATTTTGAAGAAGTTCAAGATGGATCAAGCAAAGAAAGGGTTCTTGCCTGTGTTACAAGGTGTGAAGTTGAGTAAGACTCAATGCCCGACCACTGCAGAAGATAGAGAAAATGAAAGATGTTCCTATGCTTCAGCCATAGGCTCTATCATGTATGCAATCTGTGTACCAGACTGATGTGTGCCTTGCTATAAGTTTAGCAGGAGGTACCAAAGTAATCCAGAGTGGATCATTGGACAGCGGTCAAGAACATCTGAAATACGAAAAGGACTAAGGATATGTTTTCGATATGGAGGTGACAAAGAGCTCATCGAAGTTACGTTGATGCAAGCTTTGACACCGATCCGACGATTCTAAATCGCAGACCGGATCGTATTTACACTAAACGGAGGAGCTGTCAGTTGGTGCAGTTCTAAACAAAGCGTCGTAGCGGGATCTACATGTGAAGCGGAGTACATAGCAGCTTCGGAAGCAGCTAATGAAGGAGTCTAGATGAAGGAGTTCATATCCGATCTAGGTGTCATACCTAGTGCATCGGGTCCAATGAAAATCTTTTGTGACAATACTGGAGCAATTGCCTTAGCGAAGGAATCCAGATTTCACAAGAGGACCAAGCACATCAAGAGACGCTTCAATTCCATCCGGGACTTAGTCCAGGTGGGAGACATAGAGATTTGCAAGATACATACGGATCTGAATGTTGCGAGACCGTTGACTAAGCCTCTTCCACGAGCAAAACATGATCAGCACCAAGACTCCATGGGTGTTAGAATCATTACTATGTAATCTAGATTATTGACTCTAGTGCAAGTGGGAGATCAAGGAAATATGCCCTAGAGGCAATAATAAAGTTATTATTTATTTCCTTATTTCATGATAAATGTTTATCATTCATGCTAGAATTGTATTAACCGGAAACATGATACATGTGTGAATGAATAAACAAACAACATGTCACTAGTATGCCTCTACAAGACTAGCTTGTTAATCAAAGATGGTTATGTTTCCGACCATGAACAAAGAGTTGTTATTTGATTAACGAGGTCACATCATTAGTAGAATGATCGATTGACGTGACCCATTCCATTAGCTTAGCACACGATCGTTTAGTATGTTGCTACTGCTTTTATCCATGACATATACATGTTCCTGTAACTATGAGATTATGCAACTCCGTTTACGGAGGAACACTTTGGTGCTACCAAGCGTCACAACGAATCGGGTGATTATAAAGGAGTACTACAGGTGTCTCCAAAGGCGGATGTTGGGTTGGCGTATTTGAGATTAGGTTTTGTCACTCCGATTGTCGGAGAGGTATCTCTGGGCCCTCTCGGTAATACACATCATGAAGCCTTGCAAGCACTACAACTAATGAGTTAGTTGTGAGATGATGTATTACGGAACGAGTAAAGAGACTTGCCGTAACGAGATTGAACTAGGTATTGGATACCGACGATCGAATCTCGGGCAAGTAACATACCGATGACAAAGGAACAACGTATGTTGTTATGCGGTCCGACCGACAAAGATCTTCAGAGAATATGTAGGAACCAATATGGGCATCCAGGTCCCGCTATTGGTTATTGACCGAGAATAGTTCTAGGTCATGTCTACATTGTTCTCGAACCGTAGGGTCCGCACGCTTAAGGTTTCGATGACAGTTATTATGAGTTTATGTATTTTGATGTACCGAAGAAGTTCGGAGTCCCGGATGTAATCACGGACATGACGAGGAGTCTCGAAATGGTCGAGACATAAAGATTGATATATTGGAAGCCTATGTTTGGAGTTCGGAATGGTTCCGGGTGAAAACAGGAATTTACCGGAGTACCGGGAGGTTACCGGAACCCCCCGGGAGGTAAATGGGCCTTAGTGGGCCTCGAGGGAGAAGAGGAGGGGCCGGCCAGGGGTGTGGCGCGCCCCTTCCCCAGTCCGAATAGGACAGGAGGAGGGGCGCCCCCTTCCTCTTCCCCTCCCCAATCCTATTCCAACTAGGAGGGGGAGTCCTACTCGGTGGGAGTAGGACTCCTCCAGCCGCCTCCTCTAGGGCGGCCGCACCTCCCCCTCCCTCCTTTATATACGGGGCAGGGGGCACCCTAGAACACACAAGTATTGATCTACGGATCGTTCCTTAGCCGTGTGCGGTGCCCCTCCACCATATTCCACCTTGGTCATACTGTCGCGAAGCTTAGGCGAAGCCTGCGCCGTGAAACATCAAGATCGTCACCACGCCGTCGTCTTGTGGAACTCTCCTCGACACTCGGCTGGATCGAGTACGAGGGACGTCATCGAGCTGAGCGTGTGTCAAGAACTCGGGGCGCCGGAGTAACGGCGCGGGATCGGTCGGATCGCGAGGAGAACGTCGACTACTTCCTCTACATTGTGATCGCTTCGCCCGGGTCTACGAGGGTACGTAGACAACACTCTCCCTCTCGTTGCTATACATCACCATGATCTTGCGTGTGCGTAGGAATTTTTTGAAATTACTCGTTCCCCAACACAAGGCGCTTGATAAGTTTTTTCAATGAGTACATACCTTGACAAGATTTTGAAGTAGTTCAAAATGGAACGATCAAAGAAAGAGTTCTTGCTGTGTTACAAGATGTGAAATTGAGTAAGACTCAAAACCCGACCACGGCAGAAGATAGAAAGAGAATGAAAGTCATTCCTATGCCTTGGCCATAGGTTCTATAAAGTATGCCATGCTGTGTACCAGATCTATTGTATACCCTACACTGAGTTTGGCAAGGGAGTACAATAGTGATCTAGGAGTAGATCACTAGACAGCGGTCAAAATTATCCTTAGTGGAATAAGGATATGTTTCTCGATTATGGAAGTGACAAAAGGTTCGTCGTAAAGGGTTACGTCGATGCAAGTTTTGACACCGATCTGGATGACTCTAAGTCTCGATCTAGATACATATTGAAAGTGGGAGCAATTAGCTAGAGTAGCTCCGTGCAGAGCATCGTAGACATAGAATATTTGCAAAATACATACGGCTCTGAATGTGACAAATCCGTTGACTAAACTTCTCTCACGAGCAAAACATGATCATACCTTTGTACTCTTTGGGTGTTAATCACATAGCGATGTGAACTAGATTATTGACTCTAGTAAACCCTTTGGGTGTTGGTCACATGACGATGTGAACTATGGGTGTTAATCATATACAGATATGATTATTGGTGTTCAATCACATGGCGATGTGAACTAGATTATTGACTCTAGTGCAAGTGGGAGACTGAAGGAAATATGCCCTAGAGGCAATAATAAAGTTATTATTTATTTCCTTATTTCATGATAAATGTCTATTATTCATGCTAGAATTGTATTAACCGGAAACATAATACATGTGTGAATATATAGACAAACAGAGTGTCACTAGTATGCCTCTACTTGACTAGCTTGTTAATCAAAGATGGTTATGTTTCCT
Source organism: Aegilops speltoides (assembly GCA_021437245.1). Lineage (NCBI taxonomy): Eukaryota > Viridiplantae > Streptophyta > Magnoliopsida > Poales > Poaceae > Aegilops > Aegilops speltoides. The sequence goes on from CM038141.1 coordinate 434,951,067, forward strand.
AACCATGAACAAAGAGTTGTTATTTGATTAACGGATCACATCATTAGTTGAATGATCTGATTGACATGACCCATTCCGTTAGCTTAGCACCCGATCGTTTAGTATGTTGCTATTGCTTTCTTCATGACTTATACATGTTCCTATGACTATGAGATTATGCAACTCCCGTTTGCCAGAGGAACACTTTGGGTACTACCAAACGTCACAACGTAACTGGGTGATTATAAAGGAGTACTACAGGTGTCTCCAAAGGCAGATGTTGGGTTGGCGTATTTCGAGATTAGGATTTGTCACTCCGATTGTCGGAGAGGTATCTCTGGGCCCTCTCGGTAATGCACATCACTTAAGCCTTGCAAGCATTACAACTAATGAGTTAGTTGCGAGATGATGTATTACGGAACGAGTAAAGAGACTTGCCGGTAACGAGATTGAACTAGGTATTGGATACCGACGATCGAATCTCGGGCAAGTAACATACCGATGACAAAGGGAACAACGTATGTTGTTATGCGGTTTGACCGATAAAGATCTTCGTAGAATATGTAGGAGCCAATATGGGCATCCAGGTCCCGCTATTGGTTATTGACCAAGAATAGTTCTAGGTCATGTCTACATAGTTCTCGAACCCGTAGGGTCCCACGCTTAAGGTTTCGATAATGGTTATATTATGAGTTTATGAGTTTTGATGTACCGAAGGAGTTCGGAGTCCTGGATGAGATCGGGGACATGACGAGGAGTCTCGAAATGGTCGAGACGTAAAGATCGATATATTGGACGACTATATTCGAGTTCGGAAAGGTTCCGAGTGATTCGGTATTTTCGAGTACCGGGAGTTACGGAATACGGGGAAGAGTATTGGGCCTTAATGGGCTTTAGTGGGAAGGAGCCAGAGGAGGCGCGCGCCCTCCCAAGCCCAGTCCGAATTGGACAAAGGGTTTGGGGCGGCCCCCTCTTCCTTCCTTCTCCACTTCCCTCTTTCCCCTTGACCTAGTTGGACTAGGAAAGAAGGAATCCTACTCCGGTGGGAGTAGGACTCCTTGCGCGCCTCCTCCTAGGGCCGGCCTCCTCCTCCCTCCCTCCTTTATATACGGGGGCAGGGGCACCCCATAGACACACAAGTTGATCTACGGATCGTTCCTTAGCCGTGTGCGGTGCCCCCTTCCACCATATTCCACCTCGGTCATATCGTCGCAAAGCTTAGGCGAAGCCCTGCGCTGGTAGAACATCAAGATCGTCACCACGCCGTCATGCTGACGGAACTCTCCCTCGACACTCGGCTGGATCGGAGTTCGAGGGACGTCATCGAGCTGAACGTGTGCTGAACTCGGAGGTGCCGTACGTTCGGTACTTGGATCGGTCGGATCGTGAAGACGTACGACTACATCAACGCATTGTGCTAACGCTTCCGCTTACGGTCTACGGACAACACTCTTCCCTCTCGTTGCTATGCCATCACCATGATCTTGCGTGTGCGTAGGAAATTTTTTGAAATTACTATGTTCCCCAACACCCACATGTTCCACGATGATTTCATCGGATGAACCACGATGTCGAGGATTTAATCAACCCCGTATACAATTCCCTTTGTCAATCGGTATGTTACTTGCCCGAGACTCGATCGTCGGTATCCCAATACCTCATTCAGTCTCGTTACCGGCAAGTCACTTTACTCGTACCATAATGCATGATCCCGTGACCAAACACTTGGTCACTTTGAGCTCATTATGATGATGCATTACCGAGTGGGCCCAGAGATACCTCTCCGTCATACAGAGTGACAAATCCAGTCTCGATCCGTGTCAACCCAACAGACACTTTCGGAGATACCTGTAGTGCACCTTTATAGTCACCCAGTTACGTTGTGACATTTGGTACACCCAAAGCACTTCTACGGTATCCGGGAGTTACACGATCTCATGGTCTAAGGAAAAGATACTTGACATTGGAAAAGCTCTAGCAAACGAACTACACGATCTTGTGCTATGCTTAGGATTGGGTCTTGTCCATCACATCATTCTCCTAATGATGTGATCCCGTTATCAACGACATCTAATGTCCATAGTCAGGAAACCATGACTATCTGTTGATCGATGAGCTAGTCAACTAGAGGCTTACTAGGGACATATTATGGTCTATGTATTCACACGTGTATTACGATTTCCGGATAATACAGTTATAGCATGAATAAAGACAATTATCATGAACAAGGAAATATAATAATAATCATTTATTATTGCCTCTAGGGCATATTTCCAACAGCGCTGGCCCGTCTCAAGGGCATGAGGAGTACGTCCCCGAGGCCCACAGAGCAGAGGGAAGAGTTGCATTGACGCAACGTTCAGGCGCTCCAGACCCCCATCGTTGGGGAGACCCCTGAGGCTCGCGCTTTGGAGGCTGCGCGCTTGGCCACCTTGGCTGAGCATATGCGTCTGGACAATCTGTAGAAGGCACTCGACGAGTGGACTCGTCAGCGGATTCCCGAATCCAGTCAACGGGCCAGACGGTTGTTTCCGACTGAAACTCAGGTATATCAAACTCTGATTCCAAATGTTGCAGCAGCAACACGCATAGCAGAGTCAATTCAGCCGTCGCGTTCAGAAGCTAGTAGAGGTTTAGAGAACATCTGTGCATTGCTTAAGGCCGCTGGAAACAGAATTCTGCCGTTTCCCAGTCACGCAACAGAATTCATAGCTGGTCAGTGATTGCAGACACAATTCAGTCAGCACATAGTCCAAGGTCACCCAGGCGCCGGGAAGATCATGGTCCCTGCCAGGACTAGTACCTGGAGCAGGGCCATAGGCAGTTTGATCGTCAAGGTTTCCCTGACGACCACCATTGAGTGCTTACGCCCCCTCCAAGGGGCAGATCATATGCGCCCCGATGTTATGATGATAGGTACCCGTATGGTGATGAGCGGAGAGCCCCGGTCGACCCAAGGGAGCCGGGATTCAATGCAAGATCACTCCTTGTGCAAGGTTTGGTCGACAGAGGCCGAGCGAAAAGAGAGGGAAAGGTAGAGATCGCCCGACTGGGAACAAAGCTTTCATTTCTGGGCCTAAATGTTTCAGTATGGCCATTCACTCAGCTGAGATGCCTCCCAAATTCAGGTTGGCAGCAGGCATGAGCAAGTTCACCGGTGAATCGTAGCCTGATACCTGGCTGGAAGACTATCGAGTGGCTGCGCATATCGGTGGTGGTAATGATGATGTGTCTATGAAGCACCTCCCCTGATGCTCGAGGGCTTGGCCAGAGCTTGGTTGACTCAGTTAGCACCCGAGAGTATTTTCTGCTGGGATGATTTGGCTCGAGTGTTCATCAAAACATTGAGGGCACTTGCAAGCGACCGGTTGGGCTGACCGAATTGCAACATTGTGTTCAGAAACCGAATGAGACTTTGCGAGATTTCATCTAGAGATGGACCACCCTTCATCATGCGGTGGAAAATGTGTTAGACAACGAGGCGGTTTGCGCCTTCAAAGAGGGCGTCAAGTATAGAGAACTTACCATGAAGTTCTGTCAGTCCGGAGATATACTCCGACTCGAATGATGGAGATAGCCACTCGATACACGAATGGTGAAGAGGAGGACCGACTATGCCACGACAAAGGGAAAATAGTCGTCCAAGACTCAGGGGCTAGGAATACCAGTCGGAAGAAGAAACGTAAGGCTGAACATATAGGGCCTGCTGAAGCTGTGGTCTTGAATGCAGGAGGTGGAAAGTGCTACGTCTTGAGCTTGCGTTGGTTTTCCTCGAAGAGGAGAGGGTGATGCAGCAATGTAGCGTAAGTATTTCCCTCAGTTTTGAGAACCAAGGTATCAATCCAGTAGGAGGCTCCTCAAAAGTCCCACACACCTACACAAACAAACTGAGAACTCGCAACCAACGCAATAAAGGGGTTGTCAATCCCTTCACGGCCACTTGCGAAAGTGAGATCTAATAAAGATAGTATGATAAGATAGATATATTTTTGGTATTTTCTAATATAGATTCAAAAAGTAAAGATGCAAATAAAGTAGATTGAAAGCAAATATGATAAGAGATAGACCCGGGGGCCATAGGTTTCACTAGAGGCTTCTCTCAAGATAGCATAAGTATTACGGTGGGTGAACAAATTACTATCGAGCAATTGATAGAAAAGCTCATAGTTATGAGATTATCTAGGCATGATCATGTATATAGGCATCACGTCCATAACAAGTAGACCGACTCCTGCCTGCATCTACTACTATTACTCCACACATCGACCACTATCCAGCATGCATTTAGAGTATTAAGTTCATAAGAATAGCGTAGCGCATTAAGCAAGATGACATGATGTAGAGGGATAAACACATGCAATATGATATAAACCCCATCTTGTTATCCTCGATGGCAACAATACAATCGTGTCTTGCAACCCTTTACATCCATTTGGTAAGAACACCGCAAGATTGAACCCAAAGCTAAACACTTCTCGCATGGCAAGAAAGATCAATCTAGTAGGCCAAACCAAACTGATAATTCGAAGAGACTTGCAAAGATAACTCAATCATACATAAAAGAATTCAGAGAAGATTCAAATATTATTCATAGATAAACTTGATCATAAACCCACAATTCATCAGATCTCGACAAACACACCGCAAAAAGAGTTTACATCGAATAGATCTCCACAAGAGAGGGGGAAAACATTGTATTCATATCCAAACATAGAGAAGAAGCCATCTAGCTAATAACTATGGACCCGTAGGTCTGTGGTAAACTACTCACAACTCATCGGAGGGGCAAGGATGTTCATGTAGAGGCCCTCCATGGTTGCTTCCCCCTCCGGCAGAGTGCCGACAAGGGCCCCAAGATGGGATCTCGCGGATACAGAAGGTTACGGCGGTGGAAATTGTGTTTTGTGGTGCTCCTGGATGTTTTCGGGGTACGTAGGTATATATAGGAGGAAGAAGTACATCGGTGGCCGCCCAAGGGGCCCACAAGACAGGGGGCGCACCCTACAGGGGGGGGGCACGCCCTCCTATCTTGTGGGGCCCTCGGAGCTTTCTTGACTTGCACTCCAGGCTCTCCGGATCAGATTTGTTCCAAAAATAATGCTCCCGAAGGTTTCATTCCGTTTGGACTCGTTTGATATTCCTTTTCTTGAAATCTTGAAATAGGCAAAAAACAGCAATATGGGCTGGGCCTCCGGTTAGTAGGTTAGTCCCAAAAATTATATAAATGTGTAAAATAAAGCCCATAAACATCCAAAAGGGGTAATATAATAGCATGGAACAATAAAAAATTATAGATATGTTGGAGACGTATCAAGCATCCCCAAGCTTAATTCCTGCTCGTCCTCGAGTAGGTAAATGAAAAAAAATTTGATGTGGACTGCTACCTAGCATAATTCATAATGGAATTTTCTTTATTGTAGCATGAATGTTCAGATACAAATGAATACAAAATAAAAGTTCATATTGACATAATAAATAGTAATACTTCAAGCATACTAATCAAAGTAATCATGTCTTCTCAAAATAGCATGGCTAAAGAAAGTTATCCCTACAAAATTATATAGTCTGGCTATGCTCTATCTTCATCACACAAAGTATTTAATCATGCACAACCCCGATAACAAGCCAAGCATTTGTTTCATACTTTGATAATCTCAAACTTTTTCAACTTTCATGCAATACATGAGCGTGAGCCATGGACATAGCATTATATGTGGAATAGAAGGGTGGTTGGAGAAGACAAAAATGAGAAGATAGTCTCACATCAACTAGGCATATCAACGGGCTATGGAGATGCCCATTAATAGATATCAATGTGAGTGAGTAGGGATTGCCATGCAACGGATGCACTAGAGCTATAAATATATGAAATCTCAATAAAAGAAACTAAGTGGGGTGCATCCAACTTGCTCGCTCACAAAGACCTAGGGCACTTTTGAGGAAGCCCATCATTGGAATATACAGGCCAAGTTCTATAATGAAAAATTCCCACTAGTATATGAAAGTGACAACATATGAGACTCTCTAACATGAAGATCATGGTGCTATTTTGAAGCACAAGTGTGGAAAAAGAGATAGTAGCATTGTACCTTCTCTCTTTTTCTCTCATTTTTTTCTTTCTTTTTTTTCTTTTTTTATTTGACCTTCTTTTTTTTCTTTTTTTCTTTTTGGCCTTTCTCTTTTTTTCTTTTTCTATTTTTTTTCTTTTTGTAAAGTCCGAAGTCTCATCCCGACTTGTGGGGGAATCATAGTCTTCATCATCCTTTCCTCACTAGGACAATGCTCTAATAATGAAGATCATCACACTTTTATGGATTTACAACTCAAAGCTAGAACAAGATATGACTATATGAATGCCTCCGGTGGTGTACCGGGATATGCAATGAATCAAGAGCGACATGTATGAAAATTATGAAGGTGGCCTTGCCACAAATACAATGTCAACTACATGATCATGAAAAAAGCAATATGACAAAAGTAATGTGTGTCATATGAATGGAACGGTGGAAAGTTGCATGGCAATATATCTCGGAATGGCTATGGAAATGCCATAATAGGTAGGTATGGTGGCTGTTTCGAGGAAGGTAAATGGTGAGTATATGTTACCGGTGAAAGTTGCGCGGTACAAGAGAGGCTAGCAATGGTGTAAGGGTGAAAGAGTGTGTATAATCCATGGACTCAACATTAATCAAAAGAACTCATATACTTGTTGCAAAAATTTAGAAGTCATCAAAAATAAAAGCACTACGCGCATGCTCCTAGGGGGATAGATTGGTAGGAGAATACCATCGCTCGTCCCTGACCGCCACTCATAAGGAAGCCAATCAATAAATAAAATTGTGCTCCAACTTCATCACAAAGCGGTTCAGCATACGTGCATGCTACGGGAATCACAAGCTTCAACACAAGCATTCTTTAAATTCATAATCACCCAACTAGCATGACTTTAATATCATTACCTCCATATCTCAAAACAATTATCAAGCATCAAATTGATCATAGCATCCAATTCACTTTCTATGATAGTTTTTATTATACCCAACTTGGATGCTCATCATTCTAGGACCAACTTTATGATCATAGCAAATACCATGCTGTTCTAAAAGACTCTCAAAATGATATAAGTGAAGCATGATAGACTAGAAATTTCTTCAAGATTAAGACACCATCATGCTCTAAAAGATATAAGTGAAGCACTAGAGCAAAAACTATCAAGCTCAAAAGATATAAGTGAAGCACATAGAGTATTCTAGCAAATTCTAATCAGATAGGCTTATCCCAAAATGTGTGTACAGCAAGTATGATTGTGGTAAACTAAAAAGCAAATACTAATATAATACACGACACTCCAAGGAAAACACATATCATGTGGCGAATAAAAATATAGCTCCAAGTAAAGTACCAATGAACGAAGACGAAAGAGGGGATGCCTTCCCGGGGCATCCCCAAGCTTAGGCTTTTGGCTATTATTGAATATCTTGGGGTGCCATGGGCATCCCCAAGCTTAGGCTCTTGCCACCCTTCATTCCATAGTCCATAAAAGCTTTACCCAAAACTTGAAAACTTCACAACACAAAACTCAACAGGAAATCTTATAAGCTCCGTTAGTGAAAGAAAACAAAACCACCACATAAGGTACTACAATGAACTCATTATTTATTTATATTGGTGTTAAACCTACTGTATTCCAACTTCTTTATGGTTTATAAACTAATTTACTAGCCATAAATGCATTGAAATAAGCAAACAACACACGAAAAACAGAATCTGTCAAAAACAGAACAGTAGCAAAAACAACACACTAATCAAAAGATAAAAACACATCTATCCAGAAGGTAGATGCAAGGTTTATTACTAAACAAGAGCAAAAACAAAAACCATAAAGAAAAATTGGGTTGCCTCCCAACTAGCGCTATCGTTTAACGCCCCTAGCTAGGCATAAAAACAAAGATAGATCTAACGAGTGCCATCTTTGGCACTAAATTCATAAGTAGCACGCATGGTAGATTCATAAGGTAATTTGACTTTCTTTCTTGGAAAGTTCTCCATGCCTTTCTTTAAGGGAAATTGGAATCTAATATTCCCTTCCTTCATATCAATAATCGCACCAATCGTTCTAAGGAAAGGTCAACCAAGAATAATAGGGCAAGAAAGATTGCAATCTATATCAAGAACGATAAAATCTAAGGGAACCAAATTTCTATTTGCAATGATAAGAACAACATTGATCCTTACCATAGGCTTTTTAATGGTGGAATCTGCAAGGTGCAAATTTAAAGAGCAATCATCAAGATCATGGAAACCTAGAATATCACATAAAGTTTGCGGAATCGTGGAAACACTAGCACCCAAATCACACAAAGCAAAACACTCATAATATTTAATTCTAATCTTTATAGTAGGTTCCCACTCATCATTAAGTTTTCTAGGTATAGAAACTTCCAAATTAAGTTTTTCATCATAAGATTGCATCAAGGCATCAACAATATGTTTGGTAAAAGCTTTATTTTGACTATAAGCATGAGGAGAATTAACAACGGATTGCAACAAGGAAATACAACCTTTTAAAGAGCAATTATCATAATCAAATTCCTTGAAATCCGAGATAGTAAGTTCAATATTATTAGAAGTAGAGGATTCTCCAATCTCACTTTTACCAATTTTAGCATCAAGATCTAAAGACTCCGAATTTTTGGGATGCCTTCTAGGCGAAGTTGATTCATCATCACTCCCATAATCATCAAAATTCATATTGCAAAACATAGATCTAATTGGAGACGCATCAATAACTTTAAGATCCTCATTATTATTTTCGTGTAATTTTTCTGGTTTAGCGGCCATCTTATTGACTAAGGTGGCTTGCTTGTCAGAAATTTTGGCTATAGCATTTTCAAGCCGGGTAATTTGAGCGTTAACTCCATAGAATTCTTTGTTCATATCATCAAGCTCTTTATTCATAAAACCCAAAAAACTCTTTTGTTCCTTAAGCTCATTTCTAAAGAAATCATTATGCTCAAATTGCAAATTCATAAAGCTTCTAATATTTGATTCAATCTCATCCATCTTTCTGAGAAGGTGGTCAGGACCCTTGGGCGCAGCCATGAGGTCAAACAAGCAAACAAGCACACAAAAGAAGGCAAGCGAAAAAGAGAGGAGGAGATTGGGAAAGAGAGGGCAAATAAAACGGCAAGGGTGAAGTGGGGAGAGGAAAACGAGAGGCAAATGGCAAATAATGTAAATGCGAGGGAGATGGGTTTGTGATGGGTACTTGGTATGTCTTAACTTGAGCGAAGACCTCCCCGGCAACGGCGCCAGAAATCCTTCTTGCTACATCTTGAGCTTGCGTTGGTTTTCCTCGAAGAGGAGAGGGTGATGCAGCAAAGTGTAGCGTAAGTATTTCCCTCAGTTTTGAAAACCAAGGTATCAATCCAGTAGGAGGCACCTCAAAAGTCCCACGCACCTACACAAACAAACTGAGAACTCGCAACCAACGCAATAAAGGGGTTTTTAATCCCTTCACGGCCACTTGCGAAAGTGAGATCTAATAAAGATAGTATGATAAGATAGATATATTTTTGGTATTTTGTAATATAGATGCAAAAAGTAAAGATGCAAATAAAGTAGATTGAAAGCAAATATGATAAGAGATAGACCCGGGGGCCATAGATTTCACTAGAGGCTTCTCTCAAGATAGCATAAGTATTACGGTGGGTGAACAAATTACTGTCGAGCAATTGATAGAAAAGCGCATAGTTATGAGATTATCTAGGCATGATCATGTATATAGGCATCACGTCCATAACAAGTAGACCGACTCCTGCCTGCATCTACTACTACTACTCCACACATCGACCGCTATCCAGCATGCATCTAGAGTATTAAGTTCATAAGAACAGAGTAACGCATTAAGCAAGATGACATGATGTAGAGGGATAAACACATGCAATATGATATAAACCCCATCTTGTTATCCTCGATGGCAGCAATACAATATGTGTCTTGCAACCCTTTCTATCACTGGGTAAGAACACCGCAAGATTGAACCCAAAGCTAAGCACTTCTCCCATGGCAAGAAAGATCAATCTAGTAGGCCAAACCAAACTGATAATTCGAAGAGACTTGCAAAGATAACTCAATCATACATAAAAGAATTCAGAGAAGATACAAATATTATTCATAGATAAACTTGATCATAAACCCACAATTCATCGGATCTCGACAAACACACCGCAAAAAGTGTTTACATCGAATAGATCTCCACAAGAGAGGGGGAGAACATTGTATTGAGATCCAAAAAGAGAGAGGAAGCCATCTAGCTAAGAACTATGGACTCGTAGGTTTGTGGTAAACTACTCACAACTCATCGAAGGGGCAAGGATGTTCATGTAGAGGCCCTCCGTGGTTGCTTCCCCCTCCGGTAGAGTGCCGGCAAGGGCCCCAAGATGGGATCTCGCGGATACATAAGGTTACGACGGTGGAAATTGTGTTTCGTGGTGCTCCTGGATGTTTTTAGGGTACGTAGGTATATATAGGAGGAAGAAGTACATCGGTGGCCGCTCGAGGGGCCCGCAAGACAGGGGGCACGCCCTACAAGGGGGCGCGCCCTCCTATCTTGTGGGGCCCTCGGAGCTTTCTTGACTTGCACTCCAGGCTCTCCGGATCAGATTTGTTCCAAAAACAACGCTCCCGAAGGTTTCATTCCGTTTGGACTCCGTTTGATATTCCTTTTCTTCGAAATCTTGAAATAGGCAAAAAACAGCAATATGGGTTGGGCCTCCGGTTAGTAGGTTAGTCCCAAAAATGATATAAATGTGTAAAATAAAGCCCATAAACATCCAAAAGGGATAATATAATAGCATGGAACAATCAAAAATTATAGATACGTTGGAGACGTATCAGAAAGTTCAAAGGAAAGCCGAAACCGCAGTGGAAACCTAAGGAGGTGAAAGATCAGTTAGGACATGATGTCCTGGATTTGCCGTGTTACATACACACGAAGAAAGATGAGGAGGGAAACCTGATTCAAGCCAAGCATACCACTCGACAGTGCCGTCTTCTGATTCAGAGCTTCCGAGAGAATCAGTCCAATGAGAAAGAGTCTGATAAAGAAGATGAATATGAGGAAGAGGAGGGTTACCCTCAGGTCAATGCTACCTTGATGATTTTTGCTGATGTAGAAAGCAAAATTCGACTCAAAGTCATTAATAGAGAAGTAAATATGGTTGCTCCGACAACTCCGACGTATTTGAAGTGGTCGAAGACTCCCATTATGTTCAACTAGTCAGATCACCCGGCACACGTTGCTACCCCTGGACGGTAAGCGCCGGTGGTCGACCCAATCGTTGGGGGCACCCGACTGACCAAGGTCCTTATGGATGGCGGAAGTGGGCTGAACATTCTATATGCTGAGACCCTAGAAGGGATGGGCATTCCGATGTCCAAGCTTAGTGAGAGCAACATGCAGTTCCACGGCGTCATTCCTAGAAAAAGGCAAAGTCACTCGGGCAGATTACTCTTAATGTGGTTTTTGGTGATTCCAAGCATTACCGCAAGGAAAAGTTGACATTTGAGGTAGTGGATTTCCAGAGTGCTTATCACGCCATTCTGGGCAGGCCTGCATATGCTCGTTTCATGGCTCGACCATGTTATGTATATCTCAAGTTGAAGATGCCCGGTCCCAAAGGTGTGATCACAGTTACAGGAAATAAACAAAGAGTAGAAGAGTGCCTTCAGAAGGGTTGCAAGATTGCAGATGAACAGATGGCAGCCGTAGAGATGCAGGAGCACCGGAAAACTGCAGATCCGAGTGATTTGCTGCGGTCCAATAAGCCTGCTTCAGAATCTGCATTTCAGTCGGCTGGAGAGACCAAGCCTGTTCACATTCACCCGGAAGAGCCTAATGCAGCTCCGACTCACATATCAACGACACTCGACAGCAAATAGGAAGCCGCACTCATCCAGTTCCTCCGTCAGAACTGGGACATCTTTGCATGGAAACCTTCTGACATGCCAGGTGTACCCAGGGGGGTGGCTGAGCATCGTTTGCATGTCGACCCAAAAGCAAAACCAGTCAAAGAGCATCTTCGACGGTCCGCCGTTGAGAAGAGAAAGGCGATCAGTGAGGAGGTGGCTTGGCTCATGGCTGCTGAGTTCATCTGCGAGATTTACCACTCTGAGTGGCTCGCCAACGTCGTCATGGTCCCTAAGAAAGATGATTCACTTCATACATGTATTGATTTCAAGCATATCAATCGAGCCTACCCAAGAGACCATTTTCCTCTCCCCGCATCGATCAAATAGTTGACTCAACGGCGGGGTGTGAGCGTTTTTCTTTCTTGGATGCATATTCCGGGCACCATCATTTCCGTCTGTATGGGCCTGATGAAATAAAAACAGCCTTCATCACCCCATTCAGGTGTTTTTGCTATGTTACCATGCCTTTTGGTCTGAAGAATGCTGGAGCCACGTTCATGCGTATGATACAGAAGTGCCTGCTCACTCAAATCAGTCAGAACATGGAAGCATACATGGATGATATCGTGGTCAAGTCACACAAGAGTTTCAACCTGCTGATTGACCTCACTGAAACCTTTGCCAACCTGAGAAGATATGACATAAAGCTGAATCCATCCAAGTGCACATTCGGAGTTCCTGGGGGGAAGTTGCTCGGTTTTCTTGTTTCCGAATGAGGAATCGACGCAAACCCAGAAAAGATTGGAGCAATCGTCCGAATGAAACGCCCTATGCGCATACATGATGTTCATAAGCTTACAGGTTGCTTGGATGCTCTCAGTCGATTCATTTCTCGCCTCGGTGAAAAGGCATTGCCTCTTTATCGACTAATGAAAAAAAATCTGATACATTCGAGTGGACTCCTGAAGCTGAAGCAGCATTTGTAGAGCTCAAAGCCCTGCTATCCACCCAGCCAGTGCTTGCTGCTCCAGTCAGCAAGGAGCCTCTGTTGTTATATATCACAGCCACTGGACAGGTTGTTAGTACAGTGCTCACGGTCGAGCGAGAGGAGGAAGGCAAAGCCTATAAAGTTCAGCGCCCAGTGTATTCCATTTCTGAAGTTTTGACTCTGTCGAAGCAAAGGTACCCGCATTACCAGAAGCTTGTCTATGGATTCTATATGACAACGAAGAAAGTTGCACACTACTTCGTAGATCACTCAGTTTTAGTTGTGAGTGATGCCACATTGTCAGAAATTTTGAACAATCGAGACGCAACTAGTCAAGTGGCTAAGTGGGCTATTGAACTCCTTCCTCTTGATATCAAGTTCGAAGCAAAGAAGGCTATTATGTCTCAGGCAATTGCAGGTTTCCTGGCCGAGTGGATTGAGCAACAACAACCGACTCAGGTCCACTCGGAACACTGGACCATATTCTTTGATGGATCCAAGATGTTGAATGGTTCTGGTGCTGGAGTGGTTCTGGTATACCCCAGAGGTGACAAGCTCAGTTATGTATTGCAGATTCACTTTGATTCTTCCAACAATGAAGCTGAGTACGAAGCACTTTTATATGGGTTGCGTATGGCCATTTGACTTGGCGTCCGTCGCCTAATGTTCTACGGCGACTCAGATCTAGTAATGAATCAAGTTATGAAAGAATGGGATATCAGGAGTCCAGCCATGACAGGATAGTGCAATGCAGTGAAGAAGTTAGAAAAGAACTTCGAAGGGTTAGAGCTCCACCGCATACCCTGACTCAAAAATCAGGCTGCTGATGATCTGGCTAAAATAGGTTCCACTCGGAAACCTATTCCCAGTAATGTGTTCTTGGAGCATCTCCACACCCCATTAGTAGAAGAAGATCCCTTTAGACAGGATCCCCCACAACCGATGAGTTCAACTAATCCGACTGAAGTTGAGGTCCCAACAGTTGTCGACCTAATCATGGAGGTTTTGGTGATCGTCCCCGACTAGATAGTGCCGTACATTGCATATTTGCTTAGGCAAGAGCTCCTAGAGGATGAAGATGAAGCTAGGCAGATCGTTCGCAGATCCAAAGCCTTCACAGTGATTGGTGATCAGCTTTACAGGAAAAGTGTGACTGGCGTAGCTCAGCGGTGCATTACTCTAGAAGAGGGTTGACTAATCCTAAATGACATTCACTCGGGGACCTTTGGTCACCATGCGTCCTCTCAGACCATCATGGCCAAAGCATACCGAGCGGGATTCTATTTGCTCGAACATGTCTCACAAACCTGCATCAGCCATGAAGACTATCCCACTCGTCTGGCCATTTGTTATTTGGGCGATCGACATGGTTGGGACCTTGAGGACTAGCAGAAGCGGCTTCACCCATCTGCTCGTGGCAGTCAACAACTTTAGTAAATGGATTGAAGCTAAACCCATCAAGAACCTCGACTCAAGTACGACCATCAGTTTCATGAGAGAGTTGATATTTAGATATGGAGTTCCGCACAACATCATCATAGATAATGGGTCAAACTTTGATTCAGATGAATTCAGAGCTTTCTGTGCTTCCCAAGCCACTCGGGTCGACTATGCATCCGTAGCACATCCGCAGTCGAATGGACAAGCAGAAAGAGCCAATGGTTTGATCTTACAAGGGCTGAAACCCCGATCGATGCACGACCTCAAGCATGTAGCAGGCGCTTGGGTGACGGAGCTGCCCTCTGTTCTCTCGGGGCTAAGAACGACCCTCGATCAGTCGACTGGTTGGAGTCCTTTCTTTATGGTGTATGGAGCCGAAGTAGTGCTTTCGAGTGACTTGCTCCACAATGCGCCCCAAGTGGAACTCTTCTCAGAAGCCGAAGTCGAACAAGCACGTCAGGACGCTGTTGCTACGTCTAGAGCTTGCGTTGGTTCTCCTTGAAGAGGAAAGGGTGATGCAGCAATAGTAGCGTAAGTATTTCCCTCAGTTTTTGAGAACCAAGGTATCAATCCAGTAGGAGGCTCCTCAAAAGTCCCACGCACCTACACAAACAAAGAAGAACTCGCAACCAACGCCATAAAGGGGTTGTCAATCCCTTCAAGGCCACTCGCGAAAGTGAGATCTGATAGAGATAATATGATAAGATAAATATATTTTTGGTATTTTATGATATAGATTGGAAAAGTAAATATGCAAATAAAAGTAGATTGAAAGCTTATATGATAAGAGATAGACCCGGGGGCCATAGGTTTCACTAGTGGCTTCTGTCAAGATAGCATAAGTATTACGGTGGGTGAACAAATTACTGTCGAGCAATTGATAGAAAAGTGAATAATTATGAGATTATCTAGGCATGATCATGTATATAGGCATCACGTCCGTGACAAGTAGACCGACTCCTGCCTGCATCTACTACTATTACTCCACACATCGACTGCTATCCAACATGCATCTAGATTATTAAGTTCATAAAGAACAGAGTAACACATTAAGAAAGATGACATGATGTAGAGGGATAAAGTCATGCAATATGATATAAACCCCATCTTTTTATCCTTGATGGCAATAATCCAATACATGCCTTGCTGCCCCTACTGTCACTGGGAAAGGACACCGCAAGATTGAACCCAAAGCTAAGCACTTCTCCCATTGCAAAAAAGATCAATCTAGTAGGCCAAACCAAACTGATAATTCGAAGAGACTTGCAAAGATAACTTAGTCACACATAAAAGAATTCAGAGGAGATTCAAATATTTCTCATAGATAAACTTGATCATAAACCCACAATTCATCGGATCTCGACAAACACACCGCAAAAAGAGTTACATCGAATAGATCTCCAAGAAGATCGAGGAGAACTTTGTATTGAGATTCAAAGAGAGAGAATAAGCCATCTAGCTAATAGCTATGGACCCCAAAGGTGTGTGGTAAACTACTCACAACTCATCGGAGAGGCCTTGGAGATGATGTAGAGGCCCTCTATGATCGATTCCCCCTCCGGCGGAGCGCCGGCGAAGGCTCCAAGATGGGATCTCGCGGATACAAAAGGTTACGGCGGTGGAAATAGTTTTTAGTGGTCGCTTCTGATGTTTTTGGGGTACATGGGTATATAGGAGGAAGAAGTAGGTTGGTGGACGCTCGAGGGGCCCACGAGGATGGGAGGCACGCCCAGCTCTTGGGGGCGCGCCGTGCACCCTTGTGGCCGCCTCGCTTGTTTCTTGACTTCCACTCCAAGTCCTCTGGATCATGTTTGTTCCAAAAATCACGCTCCCGAAGGTTTCATTCCGTTTGGACTCCGTTTGATATTCCTTTTCTTCGAAACACTGAAATAGGCAAAAAAGACAGCAATACGGGCTGGGCCTCCGGTTAGTAGGTTAGTCCCAAAATGATATAAATGTGTAAAGTAAAGCCCATAAACATCCAAAATGGGTAATATAATAGCATGGAACAATAAAAAATTATAGATACATTGGAGACGTATCAAGCATCCCCAAGCTTAATTCCTTCTCGTCCTCAAGTAGGTAAATGATAAAAGCAGAATTTTTGATGTGGAATGCTACCTAGCATAATTCTCAATGTAATTTTCTTTATTGTGGCATGAATGTTCAGATCCAAATGATTCAAAATAAAAGTTCATATTGACATAAGAAATAGTAATACTTCAAGCATACTAATCAAAGCAATCATGTCTTCTCAAAATAACATGGCTAAAGAAAGTTCATCCCTACAAAATCAAATAGATAGGCTATGCTTCATTTTCGTCACGCAAAAATGCTCCCATCTTGCACACCCCCTATGACAAGCCAAGCAATTGTTTCGTACTTAAATAATCTCAAACTTTTTCAACTTTCACGCAATACATGAGCGTGAGCCATGGATATAGCACTATGGGTGGAATAGAATATGATGATGGAGGTTGAGTGGAGAAGACAAAAAAAGGAGAAAGTCTCACATTGACGAGAAAAATCAACGGGCTATGGAGATGCCCATCAATTGATGTCAACATGAGGAGTAGGGATTGCCATGCAACGGATGCACCAGAGTTATAAATGTATGAAAGCTCAACTGAAGAAACTAGTGGGTGTGCATCCAACTTGCTTGCTCACGTAGACCTAGGGCATTTTGAGGAAGCCCATCGTAGGAATATACAAGCCAAGTTCTATAATGAAAAATTCCCACTAGTATATGAAAGTGACAACATAAAAGACTTTCTATATGAAGAACATGGTGCTACTTTGAAGCACAAGTGTGGAAAAGGATAGTAATATTGCCCCCTTTTTATTTTTTATTTTTTTCCCTTTTTTCTTTTTTTCTTTTTTTCTTTTGGCCTTTTTTTGGCCTTTGTTTTTTTTCTTTGGCCTTTCTTTTCTTTGGCCTTTCTTTTTCTTTTTTTCTTTTTGGGGACAATGCTCTAATAATGATGATCATCACACTTCTATTTATTTACAACTCATGAATTACAACCCAAAACTAGAACAAGGTATGACCCTATATAAATGCCTCCGGTGGTGTACCGGGATGGGCAATGAATCAAGAGTGACATGTATGAAAAATTATGCATGGTGGCTTTGCCACAAATACGATGTCAACTACATTATCATGCAAGGCAATATGACAATGATGATGTGTGTCATGATGATGAACGGAACGGTGGAACAGTTTCATGGCAATATATCTCGGAATGGCTATGGAAATGCCATAATAGGTAGGTATGGTGGCTGTTTTGAGGAAGATATAAGGAGGTTTATGTGTGATAGAGCGTATCATATCCCGGGGTTTGGATGCACCGGCGAAGTTTTCACCAACTCTCAAGGTGAGAAAGGGCAATGCATGGTACCGAAGAGGCTAGCAATGATGGAAGGGTGAGAGTGCGTATAATCCATGGACTCAACATTAGTCATAAAGAACTCATATACTTATTGCAAAAATCTACAAGTCATCAAAAACCAAGAACTACGCTCATGCTCCTAGGGTGATAGATTGGTAGGAAAAGACCATCGCTCGTCCCCGACCGCCACTCATAAGGATGCACAATCTAAGAACACCTCATGTTTCAAATTTGTTACACAACTTTCACCATACGTGCATGCTACGGGACGTGCTAACTTCAACACAAGCATTCTTTAAATTCATAATCACCCAACTACCATGACTCTAATATCACTACCTCCATATCTCAAAACAATTATCAATTATCAAATTGATCTTAGCATCCAATTCACTTCCCATGATAGTTTTATTATACCCAACTTGGATGCCCATCATTCTAGGACCAATTTTATAACCATAGCAAATACCATGCTGTTCTAAGAGACTCTCAAAATGATATAAGTGAAGCATGATAGATTAACAATTTCTACAAAATTAAGCCGCTGCCGTGCTCTAAAAGATATAAGTGAAGTACTAGAGCAAAAACTATCTAGCTCAAAAGATATAAGTGAAGCACATAGAGTATTCTAATAAATTTCAATCAAGTGGGTTTCTCCCAAAAGGTGTGTACAGCAAGGATGATTGTGGTAAGCTAAAAAGTAAAGACTAATATCATACAAGATGCTCCAAGCAAAACACATATCATGTGGCGAATAAAAATATAGCTCCAAGTAAAGTTACCGATAAACAAAGATTTAAAGAGAGGGATGCCTTCGGGCATCCCAAGCTTAAACTTTGGCTATTATTGAATATCTTGGGGTGCCTTGGGCATCCCCAAGCTTAGGCTCTTGCCACTCCTTATTCCATAGTCCATCAAATCTTTACCCAAAACTTGAAAACTTCACAACACAAAACTCAACAGCAAATCTCATAAGCTCTGTTAGTGCAAGAAAGAAAAACCACCACATAAGGTACTGTAATGAACTCATTCTTTATTTATATTGGTGTTAAACCTACTTTATTACAACTTCTCTATGGTTCATACCCCTACATACTAGCCATAGATGCATCAAAATAAGCAAACAACACACAAAAAGCAGAATCTGTCAAAAACAGAACAGTCTGTAGCAATCTGTAACTCTTGAATACTTATGGAACTCTAAAAATCTTACCAAAATAGGAAGTACTGGGAAATTTGTCTATTGATCTACAGAAAAAATAATCAACGCAAAAGCACGTTTATGTGAAGTACTAAAATTATTTTCATGCGCGCAAAGTTTCTGTTTTTCAGCAGAATCAAATTAACTATCACCATAGGTTATCCTATAGGTTCTACTTGGCACAAACACTAATTAAAACATGAAAACACGTCTAAACATAAGGTAGATGCAAAATTTATTACTAAACAGAAGCAAAAACAAAAAAACTAGCGCTATTGTTTAACGCCCCTAGCTAGGCATAAAAGCGAGGATAGTTCTAAGTAGTGCCATCTTTAATTTTAAGTTTTTTAGCGGAGTCATGCTCGAATCTGGGAGGTTCTTTACATTTCCCTTCATACTCGGAAATTTTTAGATCTAAAGAATCCAACTGCTTATTGCAAAGAGTAATCAACATATTCATGCAGTGAAGATTTCCGTTAACACTCTTAAGAGGTTCAAGAGACTTTTCTAGGATATTTTTGTTACTTCGCAAATCTTTTCAAAAACTTGTGTTTCTTCCTGGGTAGGATCTGGTCCCTCTTTTTGAGGTAGTGGTCCCACTATTCCCTCTATAATTTCATGCGCAATACTGGGATCAATTTCAATAATATTTCCTTTGGCAATGCAATCCAGAAGTTGTCTATGAGACATATTTAGCCCAACATAAAAATTGTGAAGTAGAATTATAAAATTCACCTCTAGGGTGCAATTACGATAAGATTCCATCATCCTATACTAAGCATCTTTTAAGTTTTCTCCTTCCCTTTGCTTGAAGTGAAGAACTTCAAACTCGGGAGACATAGGAGCGGATAAGGGACTAGCCATAGCGACAAGCACACAAGAAGACAAGCGAAAAAGAGAGAAGATTGGGAAAGAGAGAGCGAATAAAACATCAAGGGTGAAGTGGGGGAGAGGAAAACGAGAGGCAAATGGCAAATAATGTAATGCGAGGGAGATGAGTTTGTGATGGGTACTTGGTATGTCTTGACTTGAGCGAAGACCTCCCCGACAACGGCGCTAGAAATCCTTCTTGCTATGTCTTGAGCTTGCATTGGTTTTCCTTGAAGAGGAAAGGGTGATGCAGCAATAGTAGCGTAAGTATTTCCCTCAGTTTTTGAGAACCAAGGTATCAATCCAGTAGGAGGCTCCTCAAAAGTGCCACACACCTACAAAAACAAAGAAGAACTCGCAACCAACACAATAAAGGGGTTGTCAATCCCTTCAAGGCCACTTGCGAAAGTGAGATCTGATAGAGATAATATGATAAGATAAATATATTTTTGGTATTTAGATTGGAAAAGTAAAGATGCAAATAAAAGTAGATTGAAAGCTTATATGATAAGCGATAGACCCGGAGGCCATAGGTTTCACTAGTGGCTTCTCTCAAGATAGCATAAGTATTACGGTGGGTAAACAAATTACTGTCGAGCAATTGATAGAAAAGTGAATAATTATGAGATTATCTAGGCATGATCATGTATATAGGCATCACGTCCGTGACAAGTAGACCGACTCCTGCCTGCATCTACTACTATTACTCCACACATCGACCGCTATCCAGCATGCATCTAGAGTATTAAGTTCATAAAGAACAGAGTAACACATTAAGAAGGATGACATGATGTAGAGGGATAAACTCATGCAATATGATATAAACCCCATCTTTTTATCCTCGATGGCAACGATACAATACGTGCCTTGCTGCCCCTGCTGTCACTTGGAAAGGACAGCGCAAGATTGAACCCAAAGCTAAGCACTTCTCCCATTGCAAGAAAGATCAATCTAGTAGGCCAAACCAAACTGATAATTTGAAGAGACTTGCAAAGATAACTTAATCACACATAAAAGAATTCAGAGGAGATTCGAATATTTCTCATAGATAAACTTGATCATAAACCCACAATTCATCGGAGCTCGACAAACACACCGCAAAAAGAGTTACATCGAATAGATCTCCAAGAAGATCGAGGAGAACTTTGTATTGAGATTCAAAGAGAGAGAAGAAGCCATCTAGCTAATAACTATGGACCCAAAGGTCTGTGGTAAACTACTCACAACTCATCGGAGAAGCCTTGGAGATGATGTACAGGCCCTCCATGATCGATTCCCCCTCTGACGGAGCGCCGACGAAAGCTCCAAGATGGGATCTCGCGGATACAGAAGGTTACGGCAGTGGAAATAGTTTTTCGTGGTCGCTTATGATGTTTTCGGGGTACATGGGTATATATAGGAGGAAGAAGTAGGTCACTGGGTGCTCGAGGGGCCCACGAGGATGGGGGGCGCGTCCAACCCTAGGGGGCGTGTCCAGCCCTCGTGGCCGCCTCGCTTGTTTCTTGACTTCCTCTCCAAGTCCTCTGGATCACGTTTGTTCCAAAAATGATATAAATATGCAAAGTAAAGCCCATAAACATCCAAAACGGGTAATATAATATCATGGAACAATAAAAAATTACAGATACGTTGGAGACATATCAGCTGTTGATCTTCTGGAAGAGGAAAGAGAGATGGCTTTAATCCGATCAACCATTTATCAGCAAGAACTTCGTCGATTGCATGCGTGAAATGTCAGAGGTCGATCATTCCAGGAGGGAGATCTTGTGCTCCGAGTGGATCAGCAACTCCCTCACAAGCTAGCTCCTACCTGGGAAGGCCCCTTCATCGTCACCAAGGTACTTCACAATGATGTGTATCACCTTTACAACGTGACCACGAGGAAGGACGAGCCACGCGCTTGGAATGCAGATTTGCTCCGTTGTTTTTAAACCTAAGAACACTCGGATAGATGAGATGTAATAAGAAGTACTTTTTAGATTGTCTATCAAAGACATGACTTCCGTAGTCGTAAATTGATTGTTTTTCGCATATACTTATGTTCAAATCCCCCAGTGGGTGGCTTAGCTGCGAATCCGATTCGCCTAAGTTTCAAAAACACTCAGAGTGAAGAGCGATCCTCTAACTCGGGGGCTTAGCCGCGAACCCGATTCGCCTAAGTTTCAAATACACTCCAAGTGAAGAGCGATCCGCTCACTCGGGGGCTTAGCTGCGATCCTGTACTCGCCTAAGTTTCAAAAACACTCCGAGCGAAGAGCGATCGTCTCACTCGGGGGCTTAGCCAATGCGATTCACCTAAGTTTCAAAAACACTCCGAGTGAAGAGCGATCCTCTAACTCGAGGGCTAGCTGCAATCCCGTACTCGCCTAAGTTTCAAATACACTCTGAGTGAAGAGCGATCCTCTCACTCGGGGGCTTAACTGCGATCCCGTACTCGCCTAAGTTTCAAAAACACTCTGTGTGAAGAGTGATCCTCTCACTCAGGGGCTTAATTAGCTGCGATCCCGTACTCGCCTAAGTTTCAAAAACACTCCAAGTGAAGAGAGATCCTCTCACTCGGGGGCTTAGCTGTGATCCCGTACTCGCCTAAGTTTAATAAACACTCCGAGTGAAGAGTGATCCTCTCACTCGGGGGCTTAGCTGCGATCCCATACTCGCCTAAGTTTCAAAAACACTCTGAGTGAAAAGCGATCCTCTCACTTGGGGACTTAGCTGCAATCCACACTCGCCTAAGTTTTAAAAAAAATACTCCGAGTGAAGAGCGATCCTCTCACTCGGGGGTGAGGGAGTCCTGGACTAGGGGGTGTCCGGATAGCCGAACTATCATTATTGGCCGGACTCCAAGACTATGAAGATACAAAATTGAAGACTTTGTCCCGTGTCCGGATGGGACTTTCCTTGGCGTGGAAGGCAAGCTTGGCAATACGGATATGTAGATCTCCTACCATTGTAACCGACTCTGTGTAATCCTAGCCCTCTCTAGTGCCTATATAAACCGGAGGATTTTAGTCCGTAGGACGAACAACAATCATACCATAGGCTAGCTTCTAGGGTTTAGCCTCCTCAATCTCGTGGTAGATCTACTCTTGTACTACCCATATCATCAATATTAATCAAGCAGGAGTAGGGTTTTACTTCCATCGAGAGGGCCCGAACCTGGGTAAAAACATCGTGTCCCTCATCTCCTGTTACCATCCGCCTAGACGCACAGTTCGGGACCCCCTACCCGAGATCCGCCGGTTTTGACACCGACATTGGTGCTTTCATTGAGAGTTCCTCTGTGTCGTCACCTATAGGCCCGATGGCTCCTTCGATCATCAACAACAACGCGGTCCAGGATGAGACTTTTCTCCCCGAACAGATCTTCATATTTGGCGGCTTCACACTGCGGGCCAATTCACTTGGCCATCTGGAGCAGATCGAAAGCTACGCCCCTGGCCATCAGGTCAGATTCGGAAGTTTGAACTACACGGCCGATATCCGCGGAGACTTGATCTTCGACGGATTCGAGCCACAGCTAGGCGTGCCGCACTGTCACGATGGGCATGATTTAGCTCTGCCGCCGGACAGTGCCCTGGAGGCCGCACAAGAGTCTGCTCCGACCCTTAGTTCGGAGTCGACGCCGCCAATCGAGGATGGGTGGCTGGATACCACCTCGGGGGCTGCTACCTCTACGGCGATAAAGCCGAATACAGACCCTGTCCCTTGTGAAGCTCGTGACTCCAAGGTGCCGGACTCCTCTCCGGACCCCAAACCTTCCGTGCCCCTGCCAATCGAATCCGATTGGGCGCCGATCATGGAGTTCACCGCTGCGGACATCTTTCAGCACTCGCCTTTCAGCGACATCTTGAATTCGCTAAAGTGTCTCTGTTTAGGAGAGCCCTGTCCGGATTATGGTCAGAACGGTTGGGATGCGGACGACGAAGAAATTCAAAGCCCACCCACCACCCACATCGTAGCCACTATCGATGACTTAACCGACATGCTAGATTTTGACTCCGAAGACATCGACGATCTGGACGACGATGCCGGAGACGACCAAGAACCAGCACCTACAGGGCACTGGACAGCCAGCTCGTCATATGACATATACATGGTGGGCACCCCAAAGGATGGGAATGGCGATGGAACCGCGGAGGTTGACCCCTCCAAAAAGTAGCCTAAGCGCCGGCGTTAGCGGCGCCGCTCCAAATCCCGCCATAGCAAGAATGGAGATTCCGGCACCGGAGATAATAACACCCCGGACAGTGCCGACGACAACCCCCTCTAGCAAGATTCAGCACAGGAGGACGGAGAAGCCAGCCCTCGTGAGAGAGCGGCAGCCGAAGAGGTAGAGGACGATAATTACATGCCTCCCTCCGGAGATGAGGCAAGCCTCGATGACGACGAATTTGTCGTGCCCGAGGATCCTGCCGAACAAGAGCGTTTCAAACTCAGGCTTATGGCCACGGCAAGCAGCCTCAAGAAAAAGCAGCAACAACTTAGAGCTAACCAAGACTTGCTAGCTGACAGATGGACTGAAGTCCTCACGGCCGAAGAGTACGAACTCGAACGCCCCTCCAAAAGCTACCCCAAACGCAAGCTGCTACCCCGATTAGAGGAAGAAGCACATATACCTACATCACCAATGCACAATATGGCCGACCGGCCACCTCGTGGCCGCGACAGAGAGGCCTCTAGGCCCTTCACTAAAGCCACACCCCGGCGTCACTCGAAAAGTACAAAGCCACGGGGGAACATGCCAGACTTGCGAGACATATTGGAGGATAAGGTGAGGCAAACAAGATCGATCTACGGATCGCGTGGGCGCCCTACAATACGCGACGACAACCGTCACGCCGGATACAGCAATCCCGGCTGGGCCGAACACAGTAGACAAAGCTCGTTTGACCTGCGTCGTGATATAGCCCAATACAGAGGCGCCGCTCACCCACTATGCTTCACAGACGAAGTAATGGATCATCAAATCCCCGAAGGGTTCAAACCCATGAACATTGAATCCTACGATGGCACAACAGATCCTGCGGTCTGGATCGAAGACTATCTCCTTCATATCCACATGGCCCGCGGTGATGATCTTCACGCCATCAAATACCTCCCACTCAAGCTTAAAGGACCAGCTCGGCATTGGCTCAACAGCCTGCCAGCAGAATCAATCGAGTGTTGGGAGGACCTGGAAGCCGCATTTCTTGATAACTTCCAAGGCACATATGTGCGACCACCAGACGCCGATGACCTAAGCCACATAATTCAGCAGCCAGACAAATCGGCCAGACAATTCTGGACACGGTTCTTAACCAAGAAAAATCAAATCGTCGACTGTCCGGACGCAGAGGCCCTTGCAGCCTTCAAACACAACATCCGCGACGAATGGCTTGCCGGACACCTAGGACAGGAAAAGCCGAAATCAATCGCAGCCCTCACATCACTCATGACGTGCTTCTGTGCGGGAGAAGACAGCTGGCTAGCTCGCAGCAACAACCTAACCAAAAACTCTGGTAGTCCGGATACCAAAGACAACAATGGCAGGTCGCGTCACAATAAGCACAAATGCCGCATTAACGGCGATAATACTGAAGATACGACAGTCAACGCCGGATTCAGAGGCTCTAAACCGGTCAGCGGAAAAATCCATTCAAAAGAACTACTCTGGGCCCATCCAATT
Source organism: Aegilops speltoides (assembly GCA_021437245.1). Taxonomy (NCBI): domain Eukaryota; kingdom Viridiplantae; phylum Streptophyta; class Magnoliopsida; order Poales; family Poaceae; genus Aegilops; species Aegilops speltoides. The sequence continues at coordinate 434,976,512 of CM038141.1, forward strand.
TGGACCGGATACTCGATCGCTCGTGCCAGATACATGGCACCCCCGAAAAGCCAGCTAATCACACCAACAGAGATTGTTGGGTGTTCAAGCAGGCCGGCAAGTTAATCGCCGAAGGCAACGACAAGGGGCTGCAAAGCGATGACGAGGAGGAGACACGGCCGCCGAACAATAGAGGACAGAAGGGATTCCCCCCACAAGTGCGGACGGTGAACATGATATACGCAACCCACATACCCAAAAGGGAGCGGAAGCGTGCGCTCAGGGACATATACACGATGGAGCCAGTCGCCCCAAAGTTCAATCCGTGGTCCTCCTGCCCGATCACTTTTGATCGAAGGGACCACCCCACCAGTATCCGCCATGGCGGATTCGCCACATTGGTTTTAGACCCAATCATCGATGGATTTCACCTCACTAGAGTCCTGATGGACAGCGGCAGCATTATCAGGATACAGTGCGCAAGATGGGCATAGATCCCTCAAGGATCAAACCCACAAAGACGACCTTCAAAGGCGTCATACCAGGTGTAGAGGCCAATTGTATAGGCTCAGTTACACTTGAAGTGGTCTTCGGATCCCCAGATAACTTCCGAAGAGAGGAGTTAATCTTCGACATAGTCCCGTTCTGCAGCGGCTATCATGCACTGCTCGGACGAACCGCATTTGCAAAGTTAAACGCGGTGCCACACTACGCATACCTCAAGCTCAAGATGCCAGGCCCTCGAGGAGTCATCATGGTCAACGGAAACACCGAACGCTCTCTCCAAATGGAGGAGCATACAGCGGCTCTCACAGCGGAAGTGCAGAGTAGCCTCTTAAGGCAGTTCTTGAGTCCGGCTGTTAAGCGACCGGACACCGTCAAGCGCGCCCAGAGTAACCTACAACATGACCACTTGGCACGTTCCGAGCACGCGTAGCAATGCGGCCCAACCCCAGCCCTCGCAACATCACGACACCAGTGCCACACGTACATCACTACACTCTGGAGATACCATGGGCATAGGGGGAGGGGCACAACCACGGCATGCCCAGAGTGCGGATCAACCACACCAGGGTCTCCCGAATTTATCATTCTTCCTTTTCTTTTTTTCGTATCCTCAGGACTCCGTTTTCCAGAAGCCCTGTACGGCAGTAGACCTGCCGAACTCACGATGCAACAGCCAAGGAAGCAGAAAGGCTACGACGAGTATCCAGGTGGTCTCCATTACGAGCATTATACCTGTTTTACATACCAGCCTACCCTTCGAGGGGGACATGTTAAATAGTCCCACCCCTTGCTTATCGCACTATTTGTATCATTCTGCCTTTATTGCAGTACCTTTTGAATAAACAATGCATCACTTTTTGCCTATAATTGCATTCCTTTCTATATATGTTCACTTATGACATGTTGCACCCGTACGCCTTGGTACGGCCAAATACACCATGGGCTTAAGTTCCCCAAAGTATGGTGTGATAAGTCCGAACACTTTCACAAGTGCGGCACCCCGAACTTATTGCATTATATGCATCGGCTCCGAATCATGTCTTGGGTCAATAGTTGGGTTTGCCCGGCTCCCATGTTTTGGTACCTTATGTTCCATTATATCGGCTAAGGTAGCGCTGGGAGAACCACTGCGATTGTGCCCCAGTTGAGCTGGGTTGAGCACCTCAATGGAGAAAGCTAAAACTGACCGTCATGATAAGGCGAGAGCTGGTCGCTGTTCGAGAGGTCTTTTCGAGTCCCTAAAGACTTATGCCGCTTAGAGCGAGGAGCCGGCTTTGTCCGGCCCCAGGCGTGGATAGCGCCCTGAATTCGGCCTTCCGAATACCAGGGGCTTCGCCGAAATTTAAAATTATAGAATTCTATGGCTAAGTGAGAGTGTTCAAGCATTAAAAGTCCGGTTGCCTCGTTCGTTGTGTTGAGCGCCTCCCTAGAAGGACCCAACAATGGGAACAAGAGCGCTCAAGTTTATCCCGAACACCCCAGCACTCGTGGCATGGGGGCCGACGCCAATGACTTGCCATCTCTCAGATTTGATAAACGGCCACACAAAAGGTAATATTTTAAATTAACAAGCGTTGCTTAGCGCATATGAACAAAGTTTTCAGTGCACGGGATAACAAAATGCGAGTTTACTCAAAAATTACATCTTTGGAGCACTCACCCGCAATAATGCGGGCATCCTTCAGGACACCCTTATAGTACATCTCGGGCGTGCGATACTCCTTGCCCGGCGGTGGCGCATCCGTCACAAGCTTCTCGGCGTCCATCCTGCCCCAGTGCACTTTAGCACGGGCAAGGGCTCGACGGGCACCTTCAATGCAGGCGGACTGCTTGATGACTTCAACCCATGGACACGCATCCACCAGCCGCCGCACCAGGCCGAAGTAGCTCCCAGGCATGGCTTCTTTGGGCCACAGCCGAACTATGAGGCCCTTCATGGCCTGTTCGGCCACCTTGTGGAGCTCGACCAGCTGCTTCAGCTGGTCGCTCAGGGGCACCGGATGTCCGGCCTCAGCATACTAAGACCAGAACACCTTTTCCGTTGAGCTCCCCTCCTCGGCTCTATAGAACGCGGCAGCATCAGACACGCTACAGGGCAGATCTGCGAACGCTCCTGGAGAGCTCTGAATTCGGGTAAGTAACAGGTAATTCACTTTTACATGCTTGCTTTGCACGAGGAATGCCTTACCCGCTGCTATCTTCTTCACCGCCTCGATTTCTTGGAGGGCCTTTTGGGCTTCGGCCTTAGCGGCTTTGGCACTTTCAAGAGCGGACAAGAGCTCGGACTCTCGAGTCTTCGAGTCACGTTCCAAACTCTCATGTTTTTCCACGAGAGCCTGGAGCTCTTGCCGCACCTCCGCCACCCGCACCTCGTGCTTCTCTCGCTCGGTGCGTTCCGCGGCCGCACTGCGTTCGGCCGCGGACACTGCCTCCTTCAAGGTCGCCACCTCGTTCGTGGCCCCTGCAATACCCACGTTATTCCTGTCATTTTTTGCAACAAAATCCTTTTTTATAAGGTACAACTTTAATAAGGTGCTACTTACCTTCCTTGTCCTCGAGCTGCTTCTTGGCACGGCCGAGCTCGCTCTCGGACCGCTCGAGGCTCTCCATCAAGGCGTTGACCTCTGCAGTCAGTGCGGCAGAGGTCAACAGCGCAGCCTGCATTCCCATATTGACATATTTGTGTTAGACTCCTGCCTATATCTTTTTAGATCCTCAGTTCGGCTTTTCTTACCAAACACCGAACTGAGCATCAGGGGCTACTATCTATGCGGTACTATTTCTCATATCTTAAAATCCTTACCTCAAAGCCTGTTAGAAGGCTGGTGCAGGCTTTGGTCAGCCCGCTCTTGGCGGACTGAACTTTCTGAATCACCGCACTCATAACAGTGCGGTGTTCCTCTTTGATGGAAGCGCCGTTGAGCGCCTCCAGTAAGTTATCCGGCGCCTCCGGTTGGACGGAGGTCACCGGCGTCGCCGTCTCGCCCTTCTTACGAAGGGGCCGCTCGCCGTACTCCGGAACCACCGAAGGTTCTGGTGCGGAGTCCGGTCCAAAGTCCGGGAGGTTGCCCTGCGGCACCTCCGGAGCCTCCACCTCCTGGCTGGTCCCCTTCTAGGACCCCACCTCAGCATCGTCTGCGTCACGAGGAGAGGAGGTGATCGGAAGTGAAGCGCTATTCACATCCGACGAACCTAGGGACCCGCTCGACGAAGCGGGGAGATCATCCTTGGGCGGGCTACATGGTTGTGTTTGGCGTAGAAGACACTATGCGACGAAAAGAAAAATCATAAGCTATTCTGGAATCCGGACACTTATGGTCTCGCTAGGGGCTTGGCCCTCGAGGGCCACTCCTCTACACCGTCGTCGGCGTTGGTGGAATAGTCTGGAGAAAGGGTCCTTCCCTTCTTGGACCCTTCGGCCTCCCCCGTTGGGGAAGCCTTCCTCTTGTTCTCTCCCCCAGCTGGGGGAGAGGCCTCTTTCTTCTCCTCATGGGAGGAGTCTGCCTCGGAGTCATCGGACGATGAGTCCGATAACACCTGGCGCCGGGAACTCCTCCGAGTTCCCGTGGCCTTCTTCTTGGCCTTTTTCTCCGGCACCACGTAAGGCGCCGGGACCAGCAGCCCTGTCAAACGGGCATCCGCTGGGTCTTCTGGAAGGGGAGCCGGACAGTTAACCTGTCCGGACGTCTTCTGCCAGGCCTGTTAAAGGTAATGGGAGTTTAGATCCCACATAGAGTCAAACTATGGAAATCAAGTGTCCCGTAAAGGATAATATAGCTTACCTTGCCAGCCGGACGCTGCGAGCTGAATCCGCGATCTTCGGTAGCAGATGCGGGCCTCTTCGTACATAGTGTCGAAGAGCCTGCTCAAGGCCTGGTGCTATGCTGGATCGAACTCCCATAAGTTGAAGTCCCACTGTTGGCACGGGAGAATCCGACGGATGAGCATGACCTGGACTACGTTGACAAGCTTGAGCTTCTTGTTCACCAGGGTTTGGAGACAGGATTGGAGTCCGGTCAGCTCCTCCAAATCGCCCCATGATAGGCCCTTCTCTTTCTAGGAGGTGAGCCATGTGGGGATGCCAGATCTGAATTCGGGGGCCGCTGCCCATTTAGGGTCACGCGGCTTGGTGCTATAGAACCACCCCGATTGCCATCCTTTGATGGTTTCCACGAAGGCACCCTCGAGCCAGGTGACGTTGGGCATCTTGCCCACCATGGCGCCTCTACACTCCGCTTGGTGGCCACCCACTACCTTCGGCTTGACATTAAAAGTCTTTAGCCATAAACCGAAGTGGGGCAACGCCGAGATGTTGAGGATAAAATTCGAGGCCAGATCATAGAAATCCAGGCCATAGTAGAACATGAGCTCCCGCACAAATGGGTGGAGTGGGAAGCCCAGTCCGCGGAGGAAATGGGGAAGGAACACCACCCTCTCATGGGGCCTGGGGGTGGGGATGAGCTGCCCCTCGTTGGGGAGCCGGTGCGCGATATCGCTGGACAAGTATCCGGCCTTGCACAGCTTCTTGATGTGCCCCTCCGTGACGGAGGAGGCCATCCACTTGCCTCCCGCTCCGGACATGGTTGGAGAAGGTTGAGGTGAGATGTGCGGACTTGGTATTTGGAGCTCGAGTCTTGTGGAGATGGATAAGCAAAGGAGGAAGAAGGCATAGGTGAAAAGGTGGATCCTTATCCCCTTATATATGAGAGGACGAAACTATGCGTCCCCACCGGCCTAGTAAAACTCGCTTATCTCCCAAGCGCCGCAATCAATGGCGCGGTTGGGTTACTCACGCCCGTATTGATGAGAATCTCGGAATAAGGGGACACGATCTCTGCTTTGACAAGACGTGCCAAGGAAACCGCTTTGCTAAACACGCTGAGGTGGAACAATAAAAACAATTCGAATAAAGGCTTGGCCGTGGTGTGACGTCATGCCACGAAATACGTCAGCAGATTGAACTTGTGTAAATATTATTCTCTCTACGGTGGTATGTGGAATTTATTTTGCAGAGCCGGACACTATCCTGGTGTTCAAAATCTTCTATGAATTATTCGGAGGAGGAACCCGCCTTGCAATGCCGAAGACAATATCGCGCAGAACTAAATCGTCATTGAAGCCTGGTTAGGGGAGCTCTTGAGGAGTCTGGACTAGGGAGTGTCCGGATAGCGAACTATCATCATTGGCCGACTCCAAGATTATGAAGATACAAGATTGAAGACTTCGTCCCGTGTCCGGATGGGACTTTCCTTGGCGTGGAAGGCAAGCTTAGCAATACGGATATGTAGATCTCCTACCATTGTAACCGACTCTGTGTAACCCTAGCTGTCGGTGTCAAAACCAGCGGATCTCGGGTAGGGGGTCCCGAACTGTGCGTCTAGGCGGATGGTAACAGGAGACGAGGGACACGATGTTTTACCCAGGTTCGGGCCCTCTCGATGGAGGTAAAACCCTACGTCCTGCTTGATTAATATTGATGATATGGGTAGTACAAGAGTAGATCTACCACGAGATCAAGGAGGCTAAACCCTAAAGCTAGCCTATGGTATGATTGTTGTAATGTATGTTGTGTCCTACGGACTAAAGCCCTCCGGTTTATATAGACACCGGAGGAGGCTAGGGTTACACAGAGTCGGTTACAATGGTAGGAGATCTACATATCCAGACGCCAAGCTTCCTTCCACGCCAAGGAAAGTCCCATCCGGACACGGGGACGGAGTCTTCAATCTTGTATCTTCGTAGCCTTGGAGCCCGGCGGACGATGATAGTCCGGCTGTCCGGACACCCCTAGTCCAGACTCCTCAAGAGTCTCTGAACCAGCTTCAATGACGATTAGTCCGCGCGCGCATAATGTTCGGCATTGCAAGGCGGGTTCCTTCCTTGAATAATCCAGAGAAGATCATGAACACCAGGATAGTGTCCGCTCTACAAAATAAATTCCACATTCCATCAGAGAGAATAAAATGTACACCAGTCCAATCTGCCGACGATATGCGGCATGACATCACACCGCTACCAAGCCACTGCTTGAATCGTTTTTACTTTATACCACCTCAAAGACGTTTAGCTAAGCGGTTCCTTGGCACGCCTTGTCGGCAGTAGATCGTGTTCCCTTATTTCGGGATTCTCATCAATACGGATGTGGGTAACCCAACCGCCATTGATGGTGGCGCTTGGGAGATAAGCGAGTTTTACCAGGCGGTGGGGACGCATACAGTTTAATGGTCGCCTATATATATAAGGGATAAGGATTTACCTTCTCACCCACGCCTTCTTCCTCCTTTGCTTATCCATCTCCGCGACTCAAGCTCCAACGCCTAAGCTCACAAGATCTCGCCGACCTTCTCCGAATATGTCCGAAGCGGGAGGCAAGTGGTTGGCCTCCACCGTCAAGGAGGAGCATATCACCAAGCTACGCAACGCCGGATACCTTTCCGGCGATATCGCGCATCGGCTGCCCGACGAGGGGCAGCTCATCCCTACCCCTGGGCCTCATGAGAGGGTCGTCTTCCTTCCCCACTTCCTCCATGGACTGGGCGTTCCGCTCCATCCATTCGTCCGGGGGCTCATGTTCTATTACGGCCTGGATTTCCACGATCTGGCGCCGAACTTCATCCTCAACATCTCGGCGTTTCATCGGTGGTGCGAGGCCTTCCTCTGCATCCGGCCCCACTTCGGCCTGTGGCTCAAGACCTTCAACGTCAAGCCGAAGGTTGTGAAGGGTACGCAAGCGGAATGCAGAGGCGCCATGTTGGGTAAATTACCCAACGTCCGTTGGCTCGAAGGGACCTTCGTGGACTCCATCAAGGGGTGGCAATCGGGGTGGTTCTATATCACCGAGCCGCGCAAGCCCACATGGGCGGCGGCCCCCGAGTTTAGATCTGGTATCCCCACGCAGCTCACCTCCTGGAAAGAGAAGGGCTTGCTGTGGGGCAATCCGAACAAGGTGACGGGACTCCGAGCCTGCATCCAGAAGCTGGTGAGCAATAAGCTCAGGCTCGTCGACGTGGTCCAAGTCATGCTCATCCGCCGGATTCTCCCATTCCAAGAAAGGGCATTCAATCTGTGGGAGTTTAATCCGGAACAGCACCAGGTGCTGAGCGAGCTCTTCGATACGACATACGAAGGCGCCTGGAGGGTGCTGTTTAAGGGTGCCGAAGCCCCCGTATCCGCGACGGAAGATCGCGAATTTAGCTCGCAGGATCCAACCGACGAGGTGAGTGATTCAACCCCATTACGGGACACTTTATAGTAATCAAATTGATTCTATGAGGGTTTCATTCTTCCTTTTCCTTTGACAGGAATGGATGGAGAAGGCCGAGCAGCTTATCTGCCCGGCTCCCATGCCAGAAGACCCAGTGGACGCCCGTTTAGCAGGGCTGCTGGTTCCGGCACCGCATGTGGTGCCGGAGAAGAAGGCCAAGAAGGCGGCCGCGGGGACTCGAAAGAGTTCCCGCTATCGTGTCCGATGTAGGTGGACTCCTCCCCAAGACGAGGAGGAGGAGGAGGACTCTCTCCCGGAGGAGGGAGAGAAGAAGAGGAAGGCTTCCCCAATAGGGGAGGCCGAAGGGTCCAAGAGGGGGAGGACTATCCCCCCGGACAGTTTCACCAACACCTCCGTTGGCGAGGATGAGTGGCCTCCAAGGGCCAGGCGTCCGGCAAAATCGTAAGTATCCGGATCCTTGATATGCAATTTCTTTCGTGCGCGTAGTGTCCTTCTAACGCCGCATTCGCCGATGAGTCCGGCCGATGATGATCTCCTGCTTCATCAAGCGGGTCATTGGCCCCGTCGGATGTGGATTCACTTCCGACCGCCACTACCCCCCGTGGCGAAGACGCCGAGGTGGGATCCCAGAGAGGGACCAATCGGGAGGAGGCTCCGGAGGCGCCGTCAGGACGCCTCCCGGACTTTGTGCCGGACTCTACATCGGAACCCGCAGTGGTTCCAGAGTCCGGCGAACGGCCCCTTCGAAGGAAGGGCAAGACCGTGACACCGGCGATCTCCGTCCAACCGAAGGCGCCGGATAACTTGCTGGACGTGCTTAAAGGCGCTTCCATCAAGGAAGAACACCGCACTATCATGAGTGCGGTGATTCAGAAGGTTCAGCTCGCTAAGAGCGGCTGACCGAAGCCTGCAGCAGCCTTTTAACAGGCTTTGAGGTAAGAAGTTCAAGTTATATAATGTAATACCGCATAGACAGTAGCCTCTGATGCTCAGTTTGGTGTTCGGAAAGAAAAAGCCGGACTGAGGATCTAACAAGATATACGCAGGGTTGCTTAAAATATGTCAATATGGGTTTGCAGGCTGCGCTGCTGACCTCTGCCGCACTAACGGCGGAGGTCGATGTGCTGAAGAAGGATCTCGAGCGGTCCGAGCAAGAGCTCGGCCATGCCAAGAGGCAGCTCGAGGAAAAAGAAGGTGAGGAACACCACTTTTAATAATTACCTTACAGAAAAGGGTTTTGGTTGCGATAAAGTAAATAAGGATACGGGTATTGCAGGGGCCACTAACGAGGTGGCAGCCCTGAAGGATGTTGTTTCCATGGCTGAATGCAGTGCGGCCGCGGAACGGGCGCAGCAAGAAAAGCAGGAGGCACGGGTGGCGGAAGTTCGGCAAGAGCTCCAGGCTCTCATGGAGAAACATGAGAGTTTGGAGCGTGACTCGAAGACTCGAGAGTCCGAGCTTGCCTTGGCTCTCGAAAGTGCCAAGTCCGCCAAGGCCGAGGCCCATAAGGCCCTTCAGGAGGTTGAGGATATAAAGAAGATAGCGGCAGGTAAGGCATTTTTGATGCAAAGCAGGCATGTTAATGTAAACTACCTGGCACTTACCCGCATTCAGAGCTCTCCAGGGGCGTTTGCAGATCTGCCAGCAGAAGTCGCCCGATGCCGCCAAGATTCTATCGTGGCGAGGAGGGAGCTCGACGGAGAAGGTCTTCGTCTCAAGACGCCGAGGCCGGCCATCCGGCCCCAAGCGACCAGCTGAAGCAGCTGGTCGAACTCCACAAGGTAGCTGAGGAGGCCATGAAGGGCCTTATAGTCCGGCTATGGCCTGAACAGGTCATGCCTGGGAGCTACTTTGGCCTCGTGCGGCGGCTGGTGGATGCATGCCCCTGGGTGGATGTCATCAAGCGCTCCGCCTGTATCGAAGGTGCTCGCCGGCCTCTCGCCCGCACAAAGGTGCATTGGGGCAGGTTGGATGCGGAGAAGCTTCTCACGGACCCACCGCCACCAGGCAAGGAGTATCGCACGCCCGAAATGTATTATAAAACTGTCCTGAAGGGAGCCCGCGATATTGCGGATGAATGCCCCAGAAATGTAATCTTTGAGTAAACTCGTTATGTATCATCCTGTGCGCTGAAACTTTGTTCATGTGCGCGTTAAGCAACTCTTGTTTAATTTAAAATATTACCTTCTGTGCAGCCGTTTATAAAAATCTGAGAGATGGCAAGTCGTTGGCTTCAGCCCCCAAGCCACGAGTGCTGGGGTGTTCGGGATAAACTTGAGCACTCTTGTTCCCACTATTGGGTCCATCTAGGGAGGCGCTCAACACAACGAACAAGGCAACCAGACTTATAGTGCTTGAACACTCTCACTTAGCCATAGAATTCTATAATTTTAAATTTAGTGAAGCCCTAGTATTCGGAAGACCGAATCCAGGGCGCTATCCACGCCTTCGTCGGACATTGTCTGAAACTTCGCTCGAAGCGGCGTGAGTGTTTAAGGACCCGAAAAAACCTCTCAAACAGCGACCAGTCTCTCGCCTTATCATGCCGGTCAGTTTTAGCTTTCTCCACTGAGGCGCTCGCCCGGCTCAACCGGGGCACAATCGTAGTGGTTCTCCCAGTGCCACCTTAGCCGACAGAACGGAACGTAAGGCACCAAAACGTGGGAGCCGGGAAAACCCAACTATTGACCCAAGACATGATTCGGAGCCGATTCATATAATGCTATAAGTTCGGGGTGCCGCACTTATGAAAGTGTTCGGACTTTATCACACCATAGTTTGGGGAACGGAAGCCCCTGGCGTATTTGGCCGTACCAAAATATACGGGCGCAAGATGTCATATAATGAGCATATATATATAAAAGGTAATGCAATTGCAATCAAAAAGGGTGCTGCATTATTTATGAAAGAGAGTCTGCTATGAGAGCAGACTGATACAAATAGTGCGGTAAGCAAGGGATTTGGACTAAATAAACATGTCCCCCTCCAGGGGTGAGCTGCGGACTTGGTGTATATAATTGAATTTAATGCTCGTAATTGAGACCACCTGAGTGTTTGTCGCAGCTTTCTTTCGTCCCTGAGTGTTGCATCATGAGTTCGGCAGGTTCATCGCCGAACAGGGCCTCTGGTTAACGGAGTCCTGTGTACATAGAGAAGAAAAAGAAAAAATAATAAAAAAAGGGGGGCACACTTGCGAGCCCCCGGTGTGGTCGAACCGCACTCTGGGTTCGTTACGATCGTGCCCCCTCCCCTGTGCCCATGGTATCTCCAAAGCGTAATGATGTACGTGGAGTGTTATTCTTGCGATCAAGCGCGGGCGAGGGTTGGGGCCGCATTGCTACGCGTGCTCTGATCGCGCCAGGTGGTCTTGGTTGGTATTGCTTCGGGCGCGTTTTGCTGTATCTGGCCGTTTAACGGCCGGACTCGAGAATTGCCTTAAGAGGCTACTCTGCACTTCTGCCGCGAGAGTCGCTGTATGTTCCTCCGTTCGGAGGGAGCGTTCCGTGTTCCCGTTGACCGTGATGACTCCACGAGGGCCTGGCATTTTGAGCTTGAGGTATGCATAATGCGGCACCGCGTTGAATTTTGCAAACGCGGTCCGTCCGAACAAAGCGTGATAGCCGCTGCATGAGCGGGACTATGTCGAAGATTAACTCTCGCCCGAAATTATCCGGGATCCAAGACCACTTCCGTTACGGAGCTGTGCAATTGGCTTCCACACCTGGTATGACACCTTTAAAGGTCGTCTTTGTAGGTTTAATCCTTGAGGGTCTATGCCCGGTTTGCGCCGTGTATCCCGATAAAGCAGGTTCAGCTGCTACCGCCGTCCATCGGGACTCGTGAGGTGAAATCCATCGGCGATTGGGTCTAAAACCAACGCGGCGAATCCACCATGGCGTATGCTGGTCGGATGGTCTCTTCGATCGAAGTGATCGGACAGGAGGACCATGGATTGAACTTCGGAGTGACTGGCTCCATCGCATAGACGTCCCTTAGCGCGTGTTTCCTCTCCCTCTTGGGTATATGGGTCGCGTAAATCATGTTCATCGTCCGCACTTGTGGGGGGAAACCTTCTGTCCTCTATTGTTCGGCGATCGGGTCTCTTCCTCGTCGTCGCTGTTTAGCCCCTTGTCATTGTTTTCGGCAATTAACTTGCCTGCTTGCTTGAACACCCAGCAATCTCTATTAGTGTGAGTGGCTGGTTTTTCAGGGGTGCCATGTATCTGGCATAGGCGATCGAGTATTCGGTCCAAATTGGACGGACCCGGAGTGGTTCTTTTGAATGGCTTCTTCCGCTGACCGGGTTTAGAGCCTCGGAATCCGGCGTTGACTGCTGTATCCTCCTTATCGTCGCCATTAATGCGGCGTTTGTTTTTGTTTCGACGTGACCTGCCGTTGTTGTCCTTAGTATCCGGACTGCCAGAATTTTTACGGAGATTGTTGCTGCGGGCTAGCCAGCTGTCCTCCCCCGCACAGAAGCGGGTCATTAATGATGTGAGGGCTGCCATAGATTTCGCTTTTCCTGCCCTGTGCGGGCTAGCCATTCGTCCCGGATGTTGTGTTTGAAGGCTGCAAGGGCCTCGTGATCCGGACAATCGACGATTTGGTTTTCTTTGTCAAGAACGTGTCGAATTGTTTGGCCGATTCATCCGGCTGCTGAATAATGTGGCTTAGGTCATCGGCGTCGGTGGTCGCACATCGTGCCACTGGAAGTTGTCGAGGAATGCGGCTTCCAGGTCTTCCCAGCACCCAATTGACTCTGCGGGCAAGCTATTTAGCCAATGCCGAGCTGGTCCTTTAAGCTTGAGTGGGAGATACTTGATGGCATGGAGATTGTCGCCGCGGGCCATATGGATGTGGAGAAGGTAATCTTCGATCCAAACCACGGGGTCTGTTGTGCCATCGTAGGATTCGATATTTACGGGTTTAAACCCTTTGGGGATTTGATGATCCATTACTTCGTCGGTGAAGCATAAGCGGGTGTCTTGGCGCCTCAGTATTGAGCAATATCACGACGCAGCTTCGAGAGACCTTTTGCTGCTGTGTTCGCCCGCCGGGTTATTGTATCCGCGTGACGATATTCGTCATGGGCCGGGCGCCCACGTGATCCATAAATGGATCTGGATTGCCTTGCTTTGTCCTCGGTATATCTCGCCAAGTCCGGTGCGTTCCCTCTTGGCCAGACTTTTGGAGCGATGCCGAGTGCGGTTTTGGCGGGAGGCTGGATGCCTCTCGTCACGCGACCATGGGGTGGTCGGTCAGCCATATCGTCGCCTGGTGATTGAGGCACGTATGCTTCCTCCTCTAATCGGGGAGCAGCTTGCGTCTTAGGTAACTTTGGAGGACGTTCGAGTTTATACTCTTGACGCGAGGACCTAGGTCCATCGATCGGCCGCGAGGTCCTGATCAGCTTGAAGTTGTTGCTGCTTTTTCTTTAGGCTATTTGCTGTGGTGATAAGCCTGCGCTTGAAACGCTCTTGTTCGACGGGATCCTCGAGTACATTTAATTCGTCATCGCTGAGGCTTGCTTCGCCTTGGAGGGAGGCATATAGTTATGATCCTCAACCTCTTAAATCTGCCGCCCTCTCATGAGGGCTTGCTTCGCATCCTTCTCGCTGAATCTTGCTTTGAGGGGTTGTCTTCGCACTCTCTCGGGGTATTATTATCTCCTCGTGCCGGAATCTCCATTCTTACCGTGGGCGGATTTAGAGCGGCGCCGCCGACGCCGTGTTTGGGCTGCTTCCTTAAAGAGTCTCGCCTCCACGCTTTTTCGCCGCCCCCGTCTTTTGGGGTGTCCACCATATATATGTCGTGACGAGGTGGTCTTCGATTGCCTCGTAGGCGCTGGTTCTCGCTCGTCTCCAAGATCGCCGTCCATAGCGCCGATGTCGTCGGAGTCGTAGTCTAGCATGTCGGTTAAATCGTCGATAGTGGCTACAAAGTGGGTGGTGGGTGGGCTCTAAATTTCTTCGTCGTCCGTATCCCAACCGTCCTGGCCATAGTCCGGCCAGGACTCTCCCGATAACGAGAGATTCTTTAGCGAATTTAGGATGTCGCCAAAGGGCGAGTGTTGGAAGATGTCCGTGGCGGTGAATTCCATAACCGGCGCCCAATCCGAATCGATTGGTAGGGGCGCGGGAGGTTCAGAGTCCGGCAAGGAGTCCGGCACCTCCGAATCACGAGTTTCGCGGGGGACAAGATCGATGTTCGGCTCCATCACCGTGGAAGTTGAAGCCCCTGAGGCGGCGCGTCTATCCACCGATCTCGATCTGGCGTCGGCTCGGACCGATAGCGAAGCGGATTCATGTGCGCCACCAAGGCTTTGCTCGCGGCAGAGCTAGATCATGCCCATCGTCACGATCTTGGCGCGCTCGGCCAGGCTCGAGTCCGTCAAGATCAAGTCTCCGCGACATCGGCCGTGAAGTTTAGGGCTTCCGAATCGACCGACGGCCAGGGCGAAGCTTCGATCTGCTCGAGATGGCCTGCGTTAATTAGTTCGCAGCGGCGAATCCAATACGATGATCTGTGCGGGAGAAAAGTCTCACCCTAGACAGCGTTGTTGGTTGAAGATGCCATCAAGCCTATCGGTGATGACACGGAGGAACTCTCAATGAAAGCACCAATGTCGATTGTCCAAAACCGGCGGGTCTCGTAGGGGTCCCGAACTAATGCGTCTAGGCGGATGGTAACAGGAGACGAGGGACACGATGTTTTTACCAGGTGTTGGGCCCTCTTGATGGAGGTAAAACCCTACGTCCTGCTTGATTAATATTGATGATATGGGTAGTACAAGAGTAGATCTACCACGAGATCAAGGAGGCTAAACCCTAAAGCTAGCCTATGGTATGATTGTTGTAATGTATGTTGTGTCCTACGGACTAAAGCCCTCCGGTTTATATAGACACCAGAGGAGGCTAGGGTTACACAGAGTCGGTTACAATGGTAGGAGATCTACATATCCGTATCGCCAAGCTTGCCTTCCACGCCAAGGAAAGTCCCATCCGGACACGGGACAGAGTGTTCAATCTTGTATCTTTGTAGTCTTGGAGTCCGGCGGACAATGATAGTCCGGCTGTCCGGACACCCCCTAGTCCAGGACTCCCTCACTAGCCCTCTCCGGTGCCTATATAAATCGGAGGGTTTTAGTCCGTAGGACGAACAACAATCATACCATAGGCTAGCTTCTAGGGTTTAGCCTCCTCGATCTCGTGGTAGATCTACTCTTGTACTACCCATATCATCAATATTAATCAAGCAGGAGTAGGGTTTTACCTCCATCGAGAGGGCCCGAACCTGGGTAAAAACATCGTGTCCCTCATCTCCTGTTACCATCTGCCTAGACGCACAGTTCGGGACCCCCTACCCGAGATCCACCGGTTTTGACACCGACAGGGGGCTTAGCCGCGAACCTGATTCGCCTAAATTTCAAATACACTCCGATTGAAGAGCGATCCTCTCACTCGGGGGCTTAGCTGCGATCCCGTACTCGCCTAAGTTTCAAAAACACTCTGAGTGAAGATAGATCCTCTCACTCAAGGGCTTAGCTGCGATCCCGTACTCGCCTAAGTTTCAAAAACACTCCGAGTGAAGAGCGATCCTCTCACTCGGGGGCTTAGCCGCGAACCCGATTCGCCTAAGTTTCAAAAACACTCTGAGTGAAGAGCGATCCTCTCACTCGAGGGCTTAGCTGCGATCCCGTACTCGCCTAAGTTTCAAATACACTCCGAGTGAAGAGGGATCCTCTCACTCGGGGTCTTAGCTGCGATCCTGTACTCGCCTAAGTTTCAAAAACACTCCGAGTGAAGAGCGATCCTCTCAGTCGGGGGCTTAGTTGCGATCCCGTACTCGCCTAAGTTAAAAGCACCTCGAGGCATGCTCTGAGCCGTGCCACAAGTACAATGTCTGGACGCATGCTCTGAGCTGCACCACAAGTACAACGTTGGAATGCACTCTGAGCTGCGCCACGAGTACAACATCGGAATGCACTCTGATCTGCGTCACAAGTACAACGTCGACTCCACGCTCTGAGCTGCACCACAAGTACAACGTCGACTCCACGCTCTGAGCTGCACCACAAGTACAACGTTGGAATGCACTCTGAGCTACGCCACAAGTACAACATCGACTCCAAGTGGGGAGCAACCCTCTTACTCGGAGGGACAGTTGTGATCCCAGATTCATTAAAATCAAGAAAATCCAAAGATCAGTGAAAGCGAAGCAACTTCATTCGAACAAAGCAACCAAGTTCAGATAGTTCCGGCAAGGTTAAACGGCACGAACTAAAGTACTTGAGCATCAGGCTCGAAAGAGTTTTAATGGTTACAAAATTCATTCGGCATCCGAGGCAAATTAAGTCATCAAGTTTCTCACTAATCAGGAGGAGGGCTGCCTGGCTCGACAAATGAATCCAAGTCAATGCCATCTGCAATGCGAGTGGCTGCGTCGATCACTACTAGGGAAAAGCCTAGCAGCAGCGCGGGTTTGGGCACCCTCAGTAGCGCGGGTACCGGCGCTACTAATAAGGCGCTATAGTTTAACGTAGCAAGAGCGCGTGTTAACACACGCCATCGCTACACATGAATTGCTGCGGTGCTGTTTAGAAAAGGACGCCATTGGTATTATCTCAGCGCTGCTTTTGGTGTAAGCGCCATCGTAAGCCGCGCATCGCTAAATCCCCTCGCTACTACTAGTTTTATTAGTTTTTTTCCTGCAGATTTGTTTTTTATTTGTTTTGCATTTGAATAGGCTTTATACAATAATCTTTAGCATATCATCCACATACAAATGTAATCATAGCATATACATACAATTAGTCTCATCAAATCATGTCATCATCATAATCATCATCCAACACAAAGTGGTCTCGTCATCAATCTCAAAATAGCGATACAAGTCTCGACACTTGCAAATACATTGTCATCCATCTAAACAATGATATACATGAGAATAGCTATCACTTTGAGTACATGAGTTCAGATCCTCTCTCCCATTAGCGTGAACCTAAACTAAGTATCATGCGGTCACTCGAAACCTAAAACCGGTACACTGGGCTCGACACTGCCACTTGTCGATATATACTCCTGGCGTAGCACTTCTTCGCCATTTATGATCTATGCACCTGCATCGTCACATGAGTCGATGATATGCAACATATATAGTTGAGCAACACAAAGAGACAGACTTGGCAAAATAGAAACAACATATCATAAGCATAAATAACAAAGTTCATCGCACTCCAAATGACCTAACTAGAGTGATTTTCGCTAGTCGAGGAGGACGGTTTAATTACATCACAAATAAAGTTTCACCGTGCATAACTCAAAGTTTTGTCATAAAAGAAACTATGGACTAAACGGACACATTGTCATATATCGACAATCACTCCATCATGTCGTGCCATCCATCCAAGTCGTGGAGATAGTCATCGAGCTTTGTGAAAGGCTTCATGTCGAGACGCCGAGAGGTTATCCATGTTCGGACGCCTTCCGCGACATTTGTCCTTCTGCATGGAACATCCTTATTTTTCCGACGACCTCATTCATGATGATTTGGGCAAGTTCGCGCTGGATGTTATAGAACTCAGCTCGAAGTCGATGATCCTCGATATCTCCTATGTCCTTTGCCGGGTCAACGCGTTGCAAACTTGGTCATGGCGTGTTTGTTTATCTTCTTCATTGCCGGGTCATTGTCTAGATCTTCATAATCCTTCTCATTCCGGCCCGGGAACAAGAATATTTGGTGTAACTTCTTTAGGAGGGAATTCCTCATATTTTCTATCTTCTTTAGATTCTCATCGTTGATGGTGGCGGTTGTCCGTATGATGCAGCCTATTTGATTGCCGTAGCATGCGCGCGCTTCCTCGGGCGCCTTCGGCTCAAAATTGCCGTTGTCCACCTCCGTGACCACCAGTCTAGTAGTCCTGAGTTTGTTAGGAACCCGTTGCCTCTTCGCTTTCGGTGCTACACCGGATCCGCTCCCCGAGGCAGCACCGGTCTCAGCGCCGGTCTCGATGCCGGTCTGAATCTCAGCGCCGGTGTCAGTCTCAGCACCGGTCTGCGTATCGGTCTCAGCACCGGTCTGCGTGTCGGTCTCAGGCCCCGATGCCGGGCCCAAAGAACAAGATCCGCTGATCGTCGGTAAAGCTAAAAATTGCCCGCCGCCTGTAGACGCCGCCGCAATCACCGTAACCCTGTCCTTCATCGTTGCTAGCCATGTTTCCTATGATTAAATCTAGTCAATTAATTCTAGACATAATAAAATGAATAATGACATAAAAAGGACTATTGTTGTTTTGCGGGAATGTTGACTCCTTCTTGGTGCGGCAAATCCGGGCACTCGATATGTCCTAGTTTGTAGCACAAGTCATGCCGAAATTCACGGGAAATTTCGGCATGACCTTTGCTAAAAAGTGGACAAATCGAGAACCTGAAATTTGCCGAACAGAAATGAATCAACATTCCGGCAAAACATAGGCCACTCAGCATCATTCCGTGGAAACAACAAAGCCACCACTTGGGCACAATCGAACAACTTCAATGAAAAGATATAACATGACCACCTCAATGAAAAATAAAATTTGCCTAAATTCTTTTCCTTGAAAAACAGTGGTCTTTGAAAATCAAAACCTTTGCCAATCTACTTAACCTAGCTTCTTAATCCAACTAACCTAGTTAACCTACCTATTTAACCTAGTTAGTTAATCTAGTTTACCCAGATAATTAACCCTAATTAAACTAGTTAACGAGCTAGTTCTCTCGTCAAAGCCTAAAATAAATTTTTGCACTAATTAACATGGATAATTAACCTAATTAAACTAGTTAACCTGACTAGTTCTCCGTCAAAGCCCTAACTAAGTTTTTGCACTAACCCAGATAATTAACCTAATTAAACTAGTTAACCTAACTACTTCTCGTCAATGCCCTAACTAAATTTTTGCCCTAAAACCTAGATAATTAACCTAATTAAAACTGGCTAACCTATGCATGGGAGAGAGAGGAGGGTGGGGCTTACAGATGATGGCTCGGTGGTGGCGGACAGAGGTGTGGTGGCAAGGAGGCAGGGCATCTCCTGTGGCGGAGGCAGGGGCGTCTCCGCGACGGCGAGGAAGGTGGCGTCGACGGCGGCTCGGTGGCGTTGACGAGGTCAGCGCGTCTCCGTGGCGTTGGGGCGGCTCGGTGTCGCCGACCAAGACGGCTCGGCTGGTGGCTGCGGGCGGGGGCGGGTGTGGGCATTTAATCGGGAGACGGCGGCGCTGGGTGGGTTTGAGGGATTTGGGGAAGTGGTAATGGGGAAACGGTTTTTGGCTAAGTCAACCTTAGCGGTAGCGTTTAGCAAAACGCGCTATAGCTAAGTTAGCTATAGCGCTTTCCTCAAAACGCGCTGCTGCTATAGCTAATTTCCTATTCTGCTTCTATAGCGGGGTTCAGGGCATGCGCCTGCAGCCACGTTAGCTATAGCGCCTCTTACAAACAAACGCTGCTGCTATGCCTTCCTCCGATTTTTTCACTTTTTTCGCTTATTTTGCTTTACATTTTATTTTTCCCTTTCTCCTTTTTCTATTTCTTTCATTTTCATTTAAATTTCTATTTGTTTATCATCTTATTTTATTTCCGTTAGTAGTAGCGCTTTCTCTCGAAACACGCCGCTAACTGTGTTCTAGCAAGAGCGCTGCTTTTCTTAAGCTCGCCATCGCTATGCGTAGCCTAGCATTCTACCAATGGGAATATTAGTAGTAGCGCTTTTTTACCACAGCGCCATCGCTAAGTTTGTGTCTGAGCGGTTTCTAATAGCTCACATCGCTAAATAGCACTAGCGCAGTTTTTTGAACCGCGCTGCTGCTAAGATTCTGTGTATAGCCTTTTCCCTAGTAGTGGATGAAGGTCACCGTGAAGGATTGGAATTGAAGCTTCTTGGTGTTAGCTACTTGTAGATCCTTCAACTTCTCTTCCTTGACATCCCTAAAGTGAATGCGGACGAGGGATAAAGCGATATCAGCACCACAGCGCGCAGCTGACTTCTTCCATGCCTACACTCGGTCAGGGATGCTATTGAGTCGAGTCATCAGTGACTCGAGGTCATTCTGTTGCACAACCTATGGCCGGAGCTCCATGTCGACCCGATACATCGCGGTTTTCACGCCGGCGATGTAGTCCAAGACGTTTGCAAGTCGAGCCTCCAGTCGCAGCACATTCATGGCAGTTTCATCTTTTACAGGGGAGTTGATGGGGTCCAGTCCAGTCTCGACCCGTCCAGTTTCCTCCTCAAAGTTATGACAGAATTATGCAAGCATGGAAAGTTAGTGAATCGACAATACATGCCATGAAAGTTTTTCAGTCAACCGAAGGGAAATATCTTCAAGCTTCAGGAACATCTTTTGAGCAAAATCCTTTAGATAAGCTTCTAGTTCATCCCTCTTCTTGGACAGAGCCGCTTGTTCATCCTTCAGTTGCATGGTTTCCTTCTTTGCTTCGTCCACATCACTCTTCAGCTTGGCGTTCTCATCTTCCAACTTTCCGACTGAAGCCAGCTCAGTCTTCTCACGAGAGTTCCTCTGTGCCGCAGCAAGGTCAAGATCCTTTTGCTCCAGGCCTGCTTCATTTTGTCTAAAGAAAAAACATTCCTCAGACGTGCTTGGAGTTGACGATTTTCACTATGCACATCTGTTCGAGTGAAATCACTTGGTTCAAAGGACAGACGGAGAAAATGACAAGGCATGCAGTCAGCGAGTGGTTACCTCCCATGATGGCTACTTCCTCCTGAGCTTTCTTCGAGCTCTTTTTGGCCTGTTCCAGCTCGAGCTTAAGACTGGTCTTCTCCTGCTCCACAGTGGCATATTGGGCCCCAAGCTCACAAGATTTCTGGAAAACAATAGTTGGACAAGTCAGTCGACAGTTACCTCCAAGTGGAAAGATACAAGAGTCAAGTACACAACAAAAGAGTTCTAAGACTGCTGCCAAATCAAACATCCAACAGCAGTCTCGGGGACTACACCCACTTGGTGCACTTAGTGTGCCCCCACTGGTTTCATTTCCCACTTAGCATGCTTAGCCCAGCTCGAGTGGAAGGAGTAAAAAAAGCAAACATCATTGCTTCAAAGACCACCGCCGACTGCCTGTAGTCGACCGTGGTCTTGGGGACTACACCCAGTGGGTGCACTTAGCATGCCCCCACTGATTTTAGTTCCCACTCAACAAGGCCTGTCTAGGTCGAGTGGAAGTGGTGCAAGCAAAAAATATTTGATAAGACCCCCGCTGAATAAAACATTTGACGGTAGTCTTGGGGACTACACCCAGTGGGTGCACTTAGCGTGCCCCCACTGGACCAAAAGTTTTTCACTCGACACGACCTGGCCGACTCGAGTAAAGAAGATACACTACAGAGATCAAACACCCAGTGGGTGAACAAGCGTCAGTCGCAAAAGTCAAGTTTGATGCATGAACATCTTACAAATAATAAAGCACCAGTTTGCAGAGAGTGTGTCTGAACAAAGCAAAAGCCAAGACAGAGAAATCAATCGGTCATTAACTTACAATTCCACTTACTTGGACATTACCCTGAAGAGCAGAGCTGGTGTTGTATGCGGCCTTGCTGGCGTCATACACCACTTTCAGTCGCTCCATTATTTGTCCTGCCTGAATCATGGCCTCCTTGGCAGCTCCTACTTGGTCCTCTGGGACGGAGTATGCAGCAAACATAAGAAATGATGGAGCAGACGTCTGGACTGGTGGACGCAGCAAACATAGGAGCTTCAACTTGCACAATGGGCTCGGGAGCTTGAGTAGTCGATGCAGAAGGCCGGTCGGTCGACAAAGGAACGACAAAGGAAACAGAATCCCGTGCTGGATCGCTGACCGGCTGGATCACAGGCTCAGAAGACGAGTGAGGCATCCTAGACACTAGCACCCTCTTGCTAAGATTTTGACCTTTCTTCCCAGTATTCTTCGGAGGCTCATCCCTGTCATCATCATCAGGGAGTTGAATGATATTCTCTATTGCTGCAAAACACTCGACGATGAAATTCCAGTCGACCACAAAAATCTATTAACAGAACACAGATCAGTCACAAAGCCTTACCCGGTCGAGAGGTGGCCGCATCTGCTGTTTCCGCATCACCACGATCTTCGTCAATATCCATGTGGGTCGCAAACCCAGAAGCAGCACTGAAAATTCCAGATTTCACTCGGTCAAACAAGCCAATGAGTCTATAGAAGAACACAAAAAAATGCATGAAAGAAGTGCTTACGTTGATGTCACGGGAACAACCACACCTTGATCCTCGACAGGGCCTTCCGAGGCTTGGGCGGAGCAACTTTGGCCTGCTTGGGAGCCTTTTCAGTCGGCTCAGGAGTTGACGTGTGAGTGCGCTTGGGAACTTTGGCACTCGACGCTGCAGCCTTGCCCGCCCCGCTGCAGGATCTTGCTGCTGTTTGGATCGACGCTTGAACGAGGCGGTGAGTCAACTTCCTCGCCGCTGCTACTCGAGTCCTTGCTCTCATCTTCACTATCTTCGGCATCTTCATCGTCATTGTCTTCACTATCACTGTCGATCCCCTCCCGATATTCCTCTCCATTGGGCATCGAGTGCAGCTTGGGGAAAACCTACAAAATGCAAGTTGTGTACATGAGTCGGATTCAAGAACAAGCATCGACAAAGATAAAAAGAAAAAGCACTCGGATAGGCGAGTCTGACCTCTCCAGGAGCGCGGGTGGCGTCGAATGGCAGAATCCTTCTGCCCCCCTTGGGTTGTCCTTGTTACCAGTAACACTCCGGAGCCACTGGGCCACCATCTCCTTGTCAACCTCCTCCGGGTGGGTACGAGCGATGTCGTCAGAGCCCGAGTACATCCACATGGGGTGGTCACGAGCTTGCGGAGGCTGGATCCTTCGATTGAGAAATACCTCCAACATGTCCATCCCCATCACTCCTCCCTTCACCAACTCGACAATAGCCGCAACTAGCGTCTTCACTTCCTCTTTCTCCTCCGGGGCTACCACTAGCGACCGAGGAGACTAGAGTCTGTCTAGAGTGAAAGAAGGGAGGCCAGTCGACTGACCAGGAGCCGGAACATCCTTGCAATAGAACTAGGTCGACTGCCACCCCCTAACAGATTCGGGAAAAGTCACAGGGGGGAAACAACTCCTACCCCTCGTTTGGATCCCTAGCCCCCTGCACATTTGGATCACGTGTGTTTTCTGATCGACTGGGTTAGCTTTCTTCACCATCTAAGATCGACAAGTGAATATATGCTTGAAAAGACCCCAGTGCGGGTGGCAGCCCAAGGAATTTTCGCACATGGAGATGAAAGTAGCAAGATACAAGATAGTGTTTGGAGGGAAATGATGGATCTGAGACCTGAAGAAGTTCAAAAACCCTCAAAAGAACGGGTGCGGAGGCATAGAAAAGCCGCGCTCGACGTGGGTGGTGAGGAGAACACACTCACCATCGCGCGGCTGCGGCTCGAACTCCTCCCCAGGCAATCTCCATGGCCCGGGTTTAATCAGGTCGTCATGAGCGAGGTTCTCCAAGTCCTGTTGTGAGGCCGTCGAGCGAGTCATATCCCTTGGATCCAGCCAGGCGGCAGAGCGGAACACGATGACGAACCCCGCGCCGTCTTCTTTCCCTTCGCCATTGTCGACGCCTTCTTCGCGCGCTCCAGAGCCGCGGTCTTCTCCTTCACCATCGCGTGGAGCTTGAGAGGGCTGCGGAGAGGCATGGGGAGCGAGAAGAATGGAGGCGGAGAAGAAGAGAGAATAGAGATCGATTGAAAGCACTGTGCCACGCATTGGCTTCAACGCCTTATATGAGGCTAGCTTCGAGTGGCTGACTAGTGGCCCCCAGCAATCAAATCATATCCCATCACAGGCACAGGAGAGATATGTGGTGAAAAAGGTGGCAAGGAGATCGAGGCATCCCGGACCGATTCGTTCCGCTTATCGCGCCACGCCCCGTCCGGTGCGCTTCTCTAAAATTTTGAATCCCATAAAATCCGGAAACCTCGGAGCAGTCAATCCCGTCTAAGATTTCACGTCCTAATCCACTCGGAGGATTACTACATTTATTCACTCGACAGCTCCAAGCTATCAGAATCGATCGAGCCAACTGAAGCAAGATTGAAAGTTCCCATGCATTTTCTAGACTTCAATGAGATGTCCCAAGAGCATTCAACTGAGTCAGAGCCAACTTCAACCTTTTCTCCACTCAGACCTCAATCCATTCGGGGGCTAATGACGAGGACATCTACCTAGGGTAGTGTTGGGGATATTACCACTGGGCGTGAACCGGCCTACTTGGTCCGGGTTAACTTCATTAGTAGTATAAGCAGATGAAGGCCCAAGGCCTGTAGTCGGTTTAGAACCTGTAGCCGTAAACCGGCTGATGTATAACTTGTATTGTAAGTTAGGAATAGAGAGATACCAACCGGGATACGAGTATGAACCGGTTGGGACTCTATGGACCGACGGGCGTCACCCGTGTATATAAGGGGACGACCCGGCGGCGGTTCAAGACAGACAACTACAACTCGAGCCTAGGCGAAGCTTGTTTGCTCCCTAGCCATCGAGACCACATCAATTCCATCACAACTAGACGTAGGCTTTTACCTTCATCAAAGGGGCCGAACTAGTATAAACCCTCGTGTCTTTGTGTCCGCTTTAACCCCTTCGAGTTAACCCGTAGCGATGGCTCCACGACTAAGTCCTTTCACTAGGACATCTGCCGTGACAAATCCACGACAGTTGGCGCCCACCGTGGGGCTATCGCACGATGGTTTGACGATCTTGGAGGGCAAGCTCAAAGGACTCGAAGGCTATGCTGTGGGCCGGATGACCAAGAGTCGTCGTGGCAAGATCTACATCGACGTTGCAGGATGGGGTCTCGAGGCCGATTCGATCGAGTACGGGTACCGGGCCCCCTTTGGTGGCATACACGTTTTCATTGGCAAAATCGGTGAGCCTGGGCCTGAGCCGGACATCTGCACCGACCTCGTCGAGACGGCTCAGCATGCGAGATCTACCCAGGCTAAACCGGCCGTGAAGCGTGCCTTCGTTGGAATCATCCACGGAGGAGAGCGTGAGGACGAGCCAGAACACGGTAGCGAGACTGTCGTCTATTCCAGCGATGAGTCCTCGACCGGAGAGACCAAATCGCTATACCAGTTGCAAGACGACCAGGTTAGGGCGTTCCGATGGCGGCAAGATTCGGACCCCGTGTCGATCAGCGGGTTGGAATATTCATGGCGGCACACAGCGGCGAATCACTCTTCGACCGCCGCAGCAATGCTCTCCGGATCAGCAGCGGCAGCGGCAGCAGGGGCAGGAGGCCTTGTGCGCCCGCCGGTTCAAGTTCTGTCTGATCTGTTTGATGCACTAGCCGCGCTTATGGCAGAGGCCAATCCGGCAGATTAGGAGGCCCATGATGCAGAGATTGCAAAGGTGAGAGAGCAGATTGTACAAGCCAAAGCAGATCTGGCAGCAGAAAAGGACAGGATGGCCTCAGAGCGGGCCGCTTTGGACGCCCAGGCCTATAAGCTCATGCTTGACCAGAACGCATCACAGGAAGTCTTGAAGAGGAAGCACAGATCACGCCTGCCGTTAGGGTTTGACCCTCGAAATCTCTTTCACACTCGGGAGCTGGACCCAAGAATCCGCCGCAGACTGGAGGCAAACCGGATCGAGGCACCAGGGCCAGGGGCGACGGTCCAACCCCGACTGATGGAACCTCCTCAACAGAACATTGTGATTCCTCCGCCGGTTCAGACACCTCCGGGTCATTATTCTAATCCTATGGACAATCTTGTTGCAGCTGCTGCGCGATTAGAGGCTATCCCGGTCGAAGGGGATTCTCCACAAGCGATAGAGACGAGCCGGGTTAAGGAACTTCTCCGGACCGCGCTAATTCAACAGGAGGCATATTCATACAGCCGCGATCGGATTCACTCCACACCTCGTCCAAGCCGGAGCTATTGCAGGTGCATGGATGAACCAGCCATATCGAGCAATGCGCGAGGCCGTGAAGCGGCCCGTGGCAATAACCCGGCAGGTGGTGTTCGCGATGCTCAAGATGTGGTGCACCGGGCCCGGGCACGAAGGGAGGCCGAGTTAGCAGCACAGAACGAGGCGGGTCAGCTTACACCGGTTCGTCCTACCACCTCTGCCGGGCCGGGGGTCGCATCCGCTTTGGGAGTGCCTTGTTTAGTCCCCGCTTTACGCAATGTACGCCTGCCCCTGCCCAAGGATTTTAAGGGTCCACGCAAGGTGCCGAATTACACCGCTGATTTGTCTCCGGAAGCGTAGGTAGAGAGTTATGAGATGGCCATGGAGATGCTAGATGTGGATGAAACCGCGTGTGCAAAGTACTTCACCATGATGCTTGAAGGCACGACCCGTACTTGGTTGAAAAGCTTGCCACCTAATTCTATCAGCTCATGGGCCCAGTTGCGGGCCCGGTTTATCCAGAATTTCAAAGATACATGTAAGCAGCCCAAGTCCATAGTAGACCTAGTGGATTGTGTTCAGGAGGACGGAGAATCAACAACCCATTGGGTACGCCGCGTTTCGGAGGTCTTGCACTCGTCTGACAGGATCAATGCTGATTCTGCGATCTTAACCCTGGAGGGCAACTGCCGGTTTAAGCCTTTAAAATTGAAATTAGGGCGCATGAGGCGGTTTTGTAATGACATGGGAACTCTCATGGCCGCTTTAGTGAAGTATGCTGATTCAGATAGTACCAAGGATCCCGAGACTGGCGATGATGAAGCAGGGAAGGGAAAGAAGAATATCAACTCCAAGGGGCAACAGTACAAACCGGCGGGTCATGGAAATGGAGGCAAGCGCAAGGCGGATGGCAGCATGGACTTTGTGGCTAACACTAACGCACAGGACAAGGATCAGCGGCGCAGAGGTAAAGCGGCAAATCGTAATGGGGCTCCAAATCCTAACGCGGATCGTTTGAATTATTTGTTGAATCAGCCTTGCCCAAAGCACGGGACGAAGGAGGCGCCGGCTAACCACCTTTGGAAGGATTGTTATATTATGCAGGAGTTTAAAAACTCTAATGCCTTCCGGTATGATCGCGGGTCAGGTGGCGGTTCAGGATCCGGATTCCATGGGCCGGGTCATGATGGAGCTTCCGGTTCAGGTCTCAATCAGGGCGGTCACAACAACCAGAATAGTCAGAACGGTCAACAACAGCAGCAGCAGTCGGGTTATCAGAGCCAGCCGAAACAGTTGAACAATGGGAAATATCATGTTTTCACAACTAGCTTGGATAAACGCGACCGAAAACTCCACAAGCGAGCAGTGAACTCTGTTGAACCGGCCGTACCATGTTACTTACGCTGGTCGGAGCAGCCTATCGTGTGGAGCAGGGAGGACCACCCACCCCGGGTTGAAAATCCGGGCCAGCTAGCATTAGTGGTAGACCCTCAGGTGGGAGGTTATAAATTCACCAAGGTACTCATGGATGGACGGAGCAGTATTAACATCCTATACTATGAGACATTCCGCCGCATGGGGCTAACGAGATTAAAGATCTCGCACCGCCTAATACGGTGTTCCATGGTGTGGTGCCTCGCAAATCAGCATATCCTGTTGGTAAGATAGCCCTGGACGTGGCTTTTGGGGACGAGCATGATTCCCGATCCGAAAAACTAACCTTTGAGGTGGTGAAAATACGGAGCCCGTATCACGCCTTGTTTGGGCGGCCGGCTTATGCCAAATTCATGGCGTGGCCTTGTTATATCTACTTGTAGCTCAAGATGCCGGGTTACAAGGGGACAATAACGGTTCATGGGAGCCGTAAGGTTGCTTTGGAATGTGAGGAAGGTGATGCGGCTTATGCAGAGTCGGTCTATGCCACGGAAGAGTTGAAATATTATAAGGACAATGTTGATCCGGCGGACATGACCCCTTTGAAGAAGCCAACCACAGAGCATGATTCGGATCTGAAGTTCAAATCGGCAGCTGAGACCAAGCTTGTTGACTTCGTGCCCGGCGATTCATCCAAGCAGCTTCATCGATTGCTAACTTGGACCCTAAATAGGAAAGCGCGCTCATCGAGTTCATCCATGAGAATCGGGACATTTTTGCATGGAAACCTTCTGACATGCCAGGTGTACCGAGGGAACTCGCTGAGCACACTCTTAATGTGGATCCTAAGTATAAACCGGTAAAGCAATTTCTCCGCCGGTTTAACAAAGAAAGGCGCAGCCATTGAGAGGAAGTGGCCAGGCTCTTAGCAGCTGGTTTTATCATTGAGGTGTTCCATCCAGAGTGGCTTGCTAATCCGGTGCTGGTTCTTAAGAAAAACGGCACTTGGCGTATGTGTGTGGATTACACGGATCTTAACAGGGCTTGTCCAACGGATCCTTTTGCCCTCCCCTGCATTGACCAGATCATTGATGCCACGGCGAGTTGTGAGCGTTTGAGTTTTTTGGATGCATATTCTGGATATCATCAGATCAAAATGGCGGTTAAGGACCAGGAGAAGACAACGTTTATTACTCCTTTTGGAGCCTTCTGCTATGCATCTATGCCCTTCGGGCTCAAGAGTGCCCAAGCCACTTATCAACGGTGTGTACAGAATTGCCTGCATAAACAGATCGGCCGCAATATGCATGCCTATGTGGATGATATTGTAGTCAAGTCAAGGCAGAAGGAGACGCTGGTGGATGATTTGAAGGAAACCTTTGACAACTTGCGAGTTTACAAGATGATGCTTAACCCGGCCAAGTGTGTCTTTGGTGTTCCGGCATGCAAGTTACTGGGTTTTCTTGTGTCCAACAGAGGAATTGAGGGTAATCCGGAGAAGATTATGGCTATCACCTCCCTGGCTAAACCGAAGTTTATCAACGATGTTCAACGTTTGGCGGGCCGGATCGCCGCACTGCGCCGGTTTATCAGCCGCCTCGGAGAGAAGGCTATTCCTTTGTACCAGATGCTGAGAAAGACAGATCAATTCATCTGGAGTCCGGCTGCTGATGAAGCATTGGAGGACTTAAAGCGGCAATTAGCCAATCCACCCGTTCTTGCGGCTCCGGTCGACAAGGAGCCGTTATTATTATACGTAGCGGCCAATGCTCGGGCAGTTAGCGTGGCTATTGTGGTGGAATGCAAGGAGGCAGGCAAGGAATATCCGGTTCAGCGGCCGGTTTCTTATATTAGCGAGGTGCTTATTGAATCCAAGCAAAGGTATCCGCATTGGCAGAAGCTGGTATATGGAGTTTTCATGGCAAGCCGGAAGTTGAAGCAGTATTTTCAAGGGCACCCCATCACAGGGGTTAGTTCAGCTCCCTTGGGCGATATCATACAGAACCGGGAGGCGACTGGCCGGATTGCCAAGTGGGCTATAGAGCTTGGGCCACACGGATTGAAGTACGTGCCTCAGACGGCGGTGAAGTCTCAAGCGCTTGTTGATTTCATCAATGATTGGACGGAGTTGCAAGCACCAGAGGAGAAGCCGGATCACACATATTGGACTATTCATTTTGATGGATCCAGCAATTGAAGGCTCGGGGCGGAGTCGATTAACTTCCCCACGAGGTGATAAGTTTTGTTATGTTCTCCGCTTAATGTTCCCTTGTACTAATAATGCAGCTGAGTACGAAGCCTTGCTCCATGGTCTCCGGATGGCTAAAGAGATGAACTTAAGCCGGGTTAAGTGCTTCGGTGACTCGGACCTCGTGGCTCAACAGGTGTCTGGCACTTGGGATCCTAAGGACCCGCTCATGGCTGCATATCGTCGTGAAGTGGATAATATTGCGGGTCACTTCAAAGGTTATCAAGTGGATCACGTGGACCGTCAAAAGAATGAAGCGGCGGACGCATTAAGCCGGTTGGGCTCTCAGCGCAAACCGGTCACGCCTAATGTCTTTCTTGATGTGTTGCACAACCCGTCAGTTAAGCTCCCAGGTGAAGCGGATTTGGCTATTCCTGATCCGGAGGCTCAATTAGTGGCAGCCCTGCATGTCATTCCGGATTGGACAGTTCCTTATCTTGCGTACATGAACCGGGGAGAGTTGCCGGAGGATGAGATTTTAGCCAGGCAGATAGTCCGGCGATCCAAGTCTATGACGATTGTCAATGGTGAATTGCATCATTGCAAAGGTATCGTATGCGTTTCAACGTTGTGTTTCTCCTGAAGAAGGCTGTGAAATCTTACGAGAAATCCATGAAGGAGATTGTGGACACCACGCCGGTTCAAAGTCTCGTGGCAAAGGCGTTTCGCCACGGTTCTCTTGGTTGACAAAGACATGCCGATGCGGAGGATTTGGTTAAACGGTGTGATGGCTGTCGAATTTTCAAGGCGTGCTCATGTGCCAGCTCAAGAATTGAGGATGATCCCAATCACTTGGCCATTTGCAACTTGGGGGCTGGATATGGTCGGACCTTTTAAAAGATCAAAGGATAAGAAAACCCACCTTTTGGTGGCAGTTGATAAATTTACCAAGTGGCTTGAAGCGGAGCCTGTCAGCAAGTGTGATGCAGCAACAATGTGCGCTTCATCAAAAGGTGATTTTCGGTTTGGCTTTCCACACAAGATCATTATCGACAATGGTACCAATTTATCCAAGGGCGCTATGAAGGAGTTCTGTGAATGTGAGCACATCCGACTGGACGTATCATCAGTGGCTCACCCCCAGTCCAATGGGCAGGCAGAACGGGCTAATCAAGAGATCTTGCGAGGCATCAAACCCCGGCTTATGGTTCCATTGCAAAGAACACCAGGATGTTGGGTTGAAGAACTACCATCTGTGCTATGGAGTATCAATCCTACGCCCAACCGATCCACAGGATACATGCCTATTTTTATGGTCTACGGAGCGGAGGCCGTTCTCCCTAGTGATATCTGGCACGATTCGCCTCGTGTGGCAGCTTATGTTGAAGTGGACAATGAGACATCACGGCAAGACGCTTTGGACCTATTGGATGAGGAGCGTGATGTAGCGGCTGCCCGTTCGCCGATTTATCAACAAGATCTTCGTCGCTATCACAGTCGCCGCGTTAGAACCAGAACTTTTCAAGAAGGAGATTTGGTGCTTCGACTCATCCAAGACCAGACAGATATGCACAAGTTATCCCCGCCTTGGGAGGGACCTTTCGTGATCAGCAAGAATCTGCACAACGGGTCGTACTATCTGATTGATATTCGAGAGCATAAAGACTCACGCACATCAGAGGAGGAGACCAACAGGCCGTGGAACATAGCTCATCTTCGGCCTTACTACACTTGAGCCATTGGCTCTATCTATGTACATATTATGACATTGTATATATTATCTTTGATATAATAAAACCGGAGCCTCAGCTAAAGCGGGGTCTCTGTCTTTTCTTATCATGTGTGGTTACATGGAGTGGTTCTGTTTTAAAGCGGCCTCCGGTTTACCCCTTGAATTTTGCTTTTTTATATCACTTGGGGCCTTGGTCGCGTCCGAACCAACGCGACACCTTTTGATAGGCGAAAGCCACCAGATCACTTGGGGACATGGTCAAGTCTGAACCAGT
The DNA here is from genome assembly GCA_021437245.1 of Aegilops speltoides. Taxonomy (NCBI): domain Eukaryota; kingdom Viridiplantae; phylum Streptophyta; class Magnoliopsida; order Poales; family Poaceae; genus Aegilops; species Aegilops speltoides. Next base: position 435,007,722 of record CM038141.1, read on the forward strand.
CACGCCTCTTGATCGGCCTAAGGCCACAAAATCACCTGGGGGCTTGGTTGAACCCGAACCATTGCCACGCCTTTTGATTGGCATATATGCCACGGTTTCATTTGGGGACCTGGCTGACTTGAATCATTGTCACTCCTATTGGAGGCTTGGTCCTGTCCGACCATGGTAACACCATCTGATCAGCTCAATATAGCATATTTTTTGCAAAACGGTTTTTATCATTACCTTTGCTTCCATATTTATTTTATGGCTTGTTTTTCTTATTTTTTGTTGTGTCTCCTTTATGCCAACAACACCTTTTTCCGGTTCAGCCGATGGATTTGATTACCTTTTAATCCGGAGAAGTATGCCCGGTTTACCTTTCTTGTTAACATCATGGAATAACAGGGGGGGCTCGTAATGACCCAGCACGGTTTATATGGGAGCTATTTTCTCCCCCTTTGACGGTAATGGTTTATAAAACCTCCGCTTCAAGCCTTGGCTAAGCCGACTTCACGCCCAGATATGGCAGTTCAAATTTTTCTGATTGCAGGAAATATAAATTAAGGTTTTTCAAGTAAAAGTATCAGTATTTATGCGCGAAGGCATATTCAAGGCAGAAGTGTTAACTATCCTATTACAAGGCAACACGGTGCCCCAATAAGATCATTGTTATTTTGGCAGGTCATCGTAAGGCAGCTATTTAAACCGGCTTCCGGTTTAAGCCTGCTCATCGTCCTGTGCCGCTTCATCTTCATCGTCTCTATCCATTGGCTGGAAATCAACAGTGGTCCAGTCGATTCCCATTAAAGCTTGAAAGACAGCCTCTTCATGGATCAGAGAAGACGGTTCAATATCAGGAGCGTAAGTATGCTTACGGATTGGAGGAATCAGATTCTCCGCTTCAAGAGTTGGGGCAGGCACTCGCTTGTTCTGATCGTTGTATTGAGCTTGATAATGCGTCAAGTCTACCTCTTCAGCTAATTGACAGGCCAGAGGGCGCACTGCATGGTTTATTGCCCTCAAATCATCTTCGTTGAACTCGGAGCCATCTTCCTTCAGGCTGGGATAGCATTGAGCTGCCTCTACAGGATCGAAATCCGGAACCATGCCTTGGCCCGGATTAAGGCGTTAATGGCTCCGGTTCGAGCAGCAGATTTTTTCAGCTCTTCATTCCGAGCAGGAAGCATTGACAACCTATTAAGAGTGTCCTGAATTAGAGAGGGTGCCGGATTGTTATGAGAGGCTGTGGTGATGATCCGCTGTGCTCCGGTATACAGTTGTTTAACTAAGGTGTAGGCAGCCTTCAGCTTCTTCCGCACATCTGACCCTAAGTGCCCAATGCGTGTACCTGCAACAATACAGGGATGATCTCAAACCGGATTTATTATAAGCAAGCCAGAGTTGTCACAGAAACTAAAAGGAGCTTACCAAAGATAGCAGCGGTCATGGAGTGTATTTGCCGCTTTACGGCGGTCAGCTCATCTACCACCGGTTTAAGGGCAGCCTCAGCATTTTCCGCTCTTTTTGTTAAAGCGGCCCTCTCAGTGGCCCAATCAGCCCGCTCTTTCTTGAAGCCCTCCTTCAGTTTTTCAGTGACGCTCAAGGCGCTGGTTAATTCTTCCCTTGCCTTGTCTGTTTCAGCCTGTTGGGTTTTCAAGGTTTTCTGCAGATCAGTAATCCGGTCCTCTTTGACCCTTACTTCAGCTTGCATACAGACAGTACTTGGCTTTAAACAAAACGGTACAAGAATTTGAAGTATCAACCACATAACAAGTTATACGCTTGATACTTGGGGGCTAATGCACCTTCAATTTTCATCTATTGCAAAGTCCCAAGCTCAATACAGGTATTCAACTTGGCACTTGGGGGCTAATGGCTATTTGCTCAATTATGTTCTGATGTTACAATCATTTTTGGAGTCCCGGTTTAACTATGTTAAGTTGAACCGGCCCTTGGGGGCTACATTGACGGATTTCAAAGTACTGAGGATTATGCTCAAGTCTCGGTTTGAAGAAGGTTACAAACCGGCCCTTGGGGGCTAGGAGGATTAATACAGTGGCAGGAAGTAAAGAAGAAACACAAGGTAGTTACCTCAAATTTGTCTCTCATCATCTTTAGCAGGCCAGCTTCACAGTCGCGGCTAGTATATAGCCGGTTCAAGTAACCAAAATGCAGGTCTTGGGCACTCAGAGCAGCTTATGTTTCCAGTTCTACATCCCATTTGCCTTTGTTCTTGGCAGAAAAATCCTCTTTCACTGTATGCTTGGTTAAAGCAACAGGATTCCCTGGTTCAAAGCGACCTACACCGGTAATTACAACATCATCATCCTTAGACTCAACGGTTTGCGTTGATGCGGTCGGTTTATCAGCAGGACTGCGGGATTTTTCAATCCAGACGGAGCTGGCAGACGGGTCAGCAGAGACTGAGGTATTTATAGGCCTTTCCTCAGGAATAGCATCGTCTTGCAAAGGAGGATCATTGGGAATATCTTCATGAGTAAAAGCTTCAAGATCTGGCGCTTTATCCTGTTCTGGGGCGACATCTTCTTCAGCCGCTTTGTCCAGGCGGGCCTTCTTGCTCGGTTTAGGTTTAGCCCTAAAAGAAAAACAAAGAGTCAAGGAACAGCATAAGCTATTACACAGTATACCGAAAGCATATGTTCAGCCTAGCTTACCCAAGAACCATTTTCAGTGGCGGCAGCTGAGTGGCCGACGATTCACCAGAGGATGAATGAGAAGTAACCTGATAATCGGAGTCGGACGGATTAAGAGGATGACGGAAGAAACCCGCTTTAGGATATAAATCAATAAAAAGTTTGGAGACCTCGGAGCGGCGTTTTCGAAATGGACTGTTTGGTAAACCGGCGGAGGTAACTACCTGGCCACTATGCCGGGTTGTGCCGCGAGCTTCATGTTGCTGAGTCTTCATAAGAAATTTGGGATCCAAGTAAGCAAGAGGATGAGAAAATTTAACTTTCCAGTTTGTTTGGCGAAATTTTGGCTAAGGCAAAATTTCTGAATCAGAAGAGAGAATAGTTACCTCATCGACTTCAGCATTACTGGCTTCAGCGTCGTCCTGACAAGTATCATCATCAATAAGGCGTGTAAAAAGTAATCCTAGTGAATCAAGTTCTACCTCAAGGTCCGGGTTACCCACATCATCATCAATAGCTGGATCAGAGGAAGCGGTGGTTTTCCTTTCGTAAGCTGGCTTCTTGATAACCTTGGTCTTGGGCCTGGTTGACCGTCCTGCCTTCTCTGTTTTGTCTTGTGGAAGCTTCTTGCTCCAAAACGGATTATCACCCTGGTTCAGCAGTAATTAATGTCAGACGGAGAAAGCAGTAACAGGTTCAATAACAGAACAATCAAAATCTTACCGCTGGCGGTTTGTTGGTGGCCTTGAGAAGGAGGCGCACTCAGTTTGAGCGCAGAGGTGCTCCGGTTCATTCAACATCTTCTTCACAGAATCTGTGACTTCATCATCAGAGAGTTGGATTTTAGTGTGTCGGAGTGGGTCATCGACGCTATCAGTATACTTGCACATCAAACCGGAGCGCCGGCTGAGAGGCAGTATGCTCCATGATATCCAACAGCGTGCAAGGTCTATTCCCGTTAAACCGTTGGCCATAAAGGCTCGGAGCTTGGACGATATGAGCATATTTACTTCTCTCCTTGGCACTTAATCTTTGTGGAAAGGGGTGAGTGTTGCTGAGCCGCTCCGGACGGAAGCCAGGCAAGGGATTTTCATTGTCAGGGGAGGTGTCTTTGCAATAAAACCAAGTTGCATTCCACTCCTTGGGGTGAGTATGTAATTTGACGTGGGGATAAGTGATCTCTTTTCTTTTTTGAATTGCCATACCGCCCAATTCAGTATTGGGGCCGTCAGTAAATTCGGTGCGGCGATTTAAGTGGAAGCAGTCTCTAAACAATTCGACTGAAGGTTCCTCTTGAAGATATACCTCAGATAGCACTTGGAAGTGACATAAGTTGGTAACAGAATTGGGGCCAATATCTTGCGGACGGAGCTGAAAATTGGCTAATACATCCCGGTAAAACTTTGAACCAGGCGGTTTGAAGCCCCGGGCCAAATGATCTGCGAAGACCACAACCTCCCCCACTTGAGGTGTGGGAGGACATTCATCACCAGGAACCCTCCAGTGGATCGTGTCTTTGCTGTCTAAGGCGCCGATCAGGACTAAATCATCCAACTGAGTTTCTGTGACGCGAGAAGGAACCCAATTACACTCATATACTTGTTTGGCCATGGTGAGATCTACAAGAAATAGGTGATTCCGATTCAAGAATATGTTGGATAAAAGAAGGTACTGATATGAGCAAATGTTAAACCGGAGGCAGTACACATAAACCGGATTTCTATGAAGTGGCATCATATGGGTTCTGGCGGTTCAACAAGGGGACTAATGGTGTATACCGGTTTACTAACTTTTTCTATATTAAGTTAAACCGCCTGATCTAAACATCGGAAGTAATCGAAGTTGTGGATGGCTAAGTATGTAGAAACAGGTTTCACAAGATCCTATTGCAGTAGTGGATCTAAAGCAAGCTCAGAAAAACAGAAAATACTCAAAAGAGTGAGGCAGAACGGAAGTGAACCAATGAGCGGATATGTACGTGAGATCTATGGACTTAGGTGTGAAATTATAGGCGGATACTAAAAGATTACTATTAAACAGAGCAGGGGTTCACAGATTCATTCAAGAGTCAGGGTATGAGTATGAGCAAGTATTTAACACGGCGCTTAACATGAAACCCTAAGAACAGATCTAGGTCAAGAAGAGAAGAAGGCTTACCAGAAACGAAGAAGACGCGGAAGGATGCCGCAGTACTCTGGTGCGTTCAGGTTGATGCAGCGGCCCAAGACGATGTAGAGGTCGACGATGGCGGCGGAGCTCCAAGACTGGCGACGCGAGGAAGACGAAGAAGAAGAGACGAAGGGAAGAAAAGGAAATGACCCTTCGGTCTTATTTATAAGGCAACAGACGTAGGTCAGGCCCGTGAATCCAGGAGCTAAATTTTCGGAAGTGGAGCTGATGGCCTGGATGTCACAGATCTATTAATAAAGGAGGGCGTCATAAATGATAGCCTCGTGATGACATCATGCCGGTTTACCGCAACCAGAAATGATGACGACATGGCGGTTTACCAATTACCAGAAGATGTCCAAGACAAAGATTTTGTGAAGGATTGACATGAACCAGTTCAAATCAATCTGGGGCCTAATATTGGGGATATTACCACTGGGCGCGAACCGGCCTACTTGGGCGGGTTAACTTCATTAGTAGTATAAGCGAGATGAAGGCCCAAGGCCCGTAGTCGGTTTAGAACTCAGAGTCGTAAACCGGCTGATGTATAACTTGTATTGTAAGTTAGGAATAGAGAGATACCAACCGGGATACAGTATGAACCGGTTGGAACTCTATGGACCGACAGGCGCCACCCGTGTATATAAGGGGACGACCGGCGGTTCAAGATGAATAACTACAACTCGAGCCTAGGCGAAGCTTGTTTGCTCCTAGCCATTGAGACCACATCAATTCCATCACAACTAGACGTAGGCTTTTACCTTCGTCGAAGGGGCCGAACTAGTATAAACCCTCGTGTCTTTGTGTCCGCTTTAACCCCTTCGAGTTAACCCGTAGCGATGGCTCCACGACTAAGTCCTTTCACTAGGACATCTGCCGTGACAAATCCACGACAGGTAGGGTCCTAGGCCTGACCTAGACACCCCACCCAAAGACACTAACCTACAGTCAAAGGCACTCAAGGACCAACAGAGAATACCGACTGGAATCATCTCGAAGTGCAATCCACTCGACAGAAGGTCCCACTTTGATACCCCAATTCCACTCGACCACAGCTTAGTGACTCGACCATACGGAAAACCACTCGGTGTAGAGAAGATCTAAAGGCATCCCAGGATGGCAACGACCAGACGTTCACTCTGTAGTATTAATGATCATTTATGGCTAGCGTTACCAGTAACGCCCCATCTTAACTCACATTGAACCCTGTGTAACAGAGGTCAGAGAGGGTCCTAGCGCACTCTATATAAGCCATCCTCCTCCTCTGGCACAAGGGTTCGCACCCCTTGTAACATTCACGCATATCCAGTCGACACAGCCTCACGGCACCGAGACATAGGGCTTTTACTTCCTCCGAGAAGGGTCTGAACTCGTAAACTTGCGTGTACAACCTCACCGTAGCTAGGACCTTGCCTCCTCATACGTACCCCCTATTCTTACTGTCAGACATGCTCCCACGACACTTGGCGCAAACGGGAAAGGGCACGCCGAGTCAGCGACACGCTGCTTCGTCGTCCTTATCACCTTGATTCCCACGGGAATCAATGCCAAGGCTGCCGCGCCGCCGCGCCGGTCAGCCTTCCATTGATGCCTCACGGGCGGCGCAGTGAAGGCGCTGCGACGCGCGTCCCGCCCGCTCCCGCCACGCAGCACCTAGCGGGCAGCTTCCCACCGCCCCACTTCGGCTATAAAAGCTGACCTCCCCACCGGTGAACGCCACAGTTGCCACAACTCGCCCCCTCTCTCGCCTCATGTCGCCACAGAAGCCACTCGCCGCTCGTCTCGCCACAGAAGCCACTCGCCCCTCTTCCACCGACGACGATCAATGGTCGAGCGGTACCCAAGCGACGTCGCGGCGGCGAACGGCTTCGGCCGGCGCCATCTGAGTGAAGACGAGGCACACCTCCTCTACGAGGCCGACTACCCAGCGCCCCCAGACATGCGGTTGTCGGGCTCGTGGAGGTTGAGCGCCGGCGGCGTCCTGGTGCCCCCGGTGCCCACCGGGGCTAAACGGCCGCCGAGATCGCGCACATACGTTCGTCACTGACGGAAGCGCAGCGGAACGAGCCGAGGTACGCTGCCGACAGCCACACGCTGTGGGCGATGTACTTCGACCGCCGCCACGCCGACCAGGTCGCCTCTGCAAATGGCGCCATCCCCCGTGGCCGCCTCAACACCGATGAGCGGCGCGAATGGTGGGGCGTGCTTGGCCGCACCCTCGAAGCCATCCTCGACCACATCGAGACCGGCAACACGCTGCGCCTCGAGTACCCGCCCCCGTCCTTCTCTCGCTGCCGCGGTAGTTCCTGGACGTCACGGGGAATGGAGGCGGCGACCTCCTCATCGTTGGGTTCCGGTTCGCTCTCCTTTGGGTCGCCGGCACTCCGTCCCGTCAAGCCGGAGACGCAGGAGACGCCGTTCGGCGCACCCGCAGCGGCGCCCTCGTCATCAACAAGGGCGGCCACCCCTCCCCTTGTTCCCTCCGCCTCGTACGGCCGAAGACCGAGCCGGGGTTGCTCCTCTTCAAGAAGGAGCACGCGGAGATGGCCGCCGCCGACGAGACCGCCCTCAAGTGGGCGAAGGAGGACTACGTCCGTGAGCAGGTGAAGCGCCAGCGCCGGGCCTACGAGGAGATAAAAGCTCGGCGCCGCGGACGCGACGAGGGCGACATCGTCATCCTCGACAGCGACGAGGATGAGGACGCGCCCGGGCCGTCCAAACCCCCGCGCGTCGACGACCCTGGTCAGGGGTGCAATATGGACGGCGCCGGTGGGTCGCAGCAGGGCGACGGCGGCAGCGACGACGACGACGGCGGCGGCAGCGACTACACCCGTTTCTACATGCTTCTCGGCATGTAGCGCGGCAGCAGCGGCGTAGTAGGGCTCTGGCGGGCGGCGGCAGCGGCGTAGTAGGGCTACGCGTAGTTGTTCTTTGTTTTTTCGTACAAATCTGAATAAAATCGCCGAGTTTGTGTCGTGTTTGAATCAACTCGGCGAGTTTGTGCCGTGTTTGCGCCGATTTGGGGGACGACCTGGAGCACAATCGCCCCCACGCTTAAATGAAATGCCGGTTTGGCCCCACATGGCGCTTTTTCGCTCTAAGATTCACAACCCTGCCGCGGTTTCATTCAGACAACCCTGATTTCTGGCATAACATTTCGGAAATGATTACAGAACTCACAACCCAGATGAATTTTGAGAAGGACGGGTGCATCACGTGACTGAATTACTTCTATCTCTGGTATAAATAATGAAATAAAAGTTCCAGTCATGCAGAGTTGTTCAATGGTCCGAGAACCCGAAACCGATTTGAAAATGCAAAACCTGTAAACTGCTAGTCTGTCGTGGTGGTGGGTATGAGCCTCTGGGTTAAGGAACCGACAGGGGATTCTTCGTCTTGGTGGGCACGAACCGCACTTGATTCACTGTCATCGTCTTCCTCTGCTGCCATGAGGTTCACGGTGTCTCTGTCCCGGGGGTAAGTGCAGTACAAGAGGCCATAGGTCAAAGAGCAGATGGCCATGGGCACCGCTAGCTCCACGTACATGGCCTTGGCCAACGCAGCCGCGTTCCCTCTGTCCATGTCCACGCTCGACTCGGAAGACACCGGCTTGTACCCGAACACGCGCTCCGCCAGGATGCCCACCACCGGCGGCGCGAAGGAGGCGAACACCGACTCGAAGCACTTGTCCAGCGCGTACACCGTCGTCCTCGCCTTCGCCGGCACGATCTCCGCGAAGATGGGGCTGCAAATTAAGAGACATTGATTTGGAGTAAGATGATGTTTGTTGTTGCAGGATTGATTGGTTGGGGAAGAAATGGTTGGTTTCTGACTGACTTGTTTGTGGACGCGGCGTTCCAGGAAATGGCGAACCCCATGACGAAGAACACGGCCGCGTGCGCCACGCCGGTGGACGGGTCGTTGGGCAAGCCGAGCAGCAGGACGGCGCCGAGCGGGAGCGCGGACGCGGAGCTGATCTGCGCGAGCGCGATCCTCCCGGCGTCGGGGAACCGGCGCGAGACGGCGTCGCCGACGACGCCCCCGAAGAGCGCGCCGAGGGCGGTGGCGAAGAGGTAGAGCCCCGTGATGATGCTGGTCTCCCAGTGCGTGAACCCCATGAGCTCCAGCCACATGGTGGCGAAGTTGAGCCCCGACCAGGCGATGAGGCCGGCGACCCCCTGCGCCACGATGACCTGGAACGTGGGCACCGCGATGACGGCCCTGGCGTCCCGGAGCAGCTCCCGGGCCTCCTCCCTCGCCGACGCCGCGTTCTTGGACTTGGAGTGCGGGTCGGCGGCGAGCAGCCACATGAGCAGGCCCAGCGCGACGCTGATGGCGCCCACGATGTGGAACGCGAGCCGCCAGCCGGGGACGCCGAGGAAGGTGACCGGCGCGAGGAGCACGCCGAAGGAGCCCCCCACGATGGACCCGAGGTTGCAGGTCATCTGAAGCCACCCGAAGGCGGCGCCCCTGGTGTGGTCGTCCGTGTAGTCGGCGACGAGCGAGTTGATGGCCGGAATGACCAGCGCGAGGCCGATGCCGTTCAGCCCCCGCGAGATGGCCATCTGCGCACCACAAATTAAGTTTCATTCAAATTCAGTTCTTGCGGACACCAATGGCGCAAATTTTCGGCCGGCGCCGTCGCAATTCGCTGCTCGAAAGATAAGCATTTGACTTCGCCGGTCATGGCAGTTTAATTTCATTTCACAGAAAACAGAGGGGATAATAACCTCCCTCCATTTGGCGGCAGCTGCGGGCAGAACTGAGAAAGAACCTGGAGGTAGGTGCGGGAGATGGCGACGAGGAAGGTGGCGGCGGCCCAGAGGAAGGCGCCGACGGCGACGACTTGGGCGCGGTCGTGGCGCGCGGAGGCGTAGGCGGCGAGCGGGAAGGAGAGGGCCTGGACGAGCGCGCGGCAGAGGGTGAGGGAGCCGAGCGCCGTGGGGGAGGCGGCCAGCGCGGCGCCCACCTCCCGGTACACCGCCGGCAGCAGCACCTCGTCCGCCTTCTCCAGCATCGACGTCAGGTTCACCAGCACCAGCGTCCGGCGCCGCGTCGCCGCCGCCTCCGCCTCCGCCTCCCTCATCCCTCCGCCGCCCGGCTAGCTAGCTAGCTCGATTTGGCCGGCGAAGAGAAAGAGGCGTCTCCCCGCTCTCGTCTCTTGTCTGCTACTGTACTACGCGGGGGATGAGCAGAGTTTGCAGATCGGAAGCGACATTGACCCCGAGCGGTGGGAGCAGCTGAGGTGGAGATATGATCCGTGCCATGTGTGTGGGTGCGGATATTCAAGTCAAGAAGGCTGTTTGGTGGTTGCACGTTCCATCCAATCTATCCAGGTATATTCGGTATGCAAGTTTTTCTTTTCCATTTTCGGATACTGGTAGTTTTTTGGGATGGTCCGGAAGAACCGGTTTCCAGAAAATCTCAGAAATATCAGCTTTCTTTGTGCAAAAAAAAAATTCCAAATTGTTTTGAATTCAACAAATTTTGGCGTAAAAACGCTAAACCAAAATTGTGAACAAGGGAGGCAGTCCCGCGACAACGTGGTAGCAGAGCGCCATTCCATCAAGTCAGGGATTGCGCTATGTATAGCGACTGTATTTAACATCTCTTTGGACATTTAACTTAAAATATGTTTATTTTTTTCGAACAACAGGAGTATTTTCCGAGAGCCACCGGGAATTCCGGTAAGCGGTCGGTTACCAAAACATTTTGAGCGGAAAAATAAAACCTACTCATAATTTGTGTGATTTTTTCTATAACTTTCAAAGAATGGAAATGAGCCAGGACGGTGTACTCCCGAGCTCAAGTACCATCTAAGGCATCACAACGGGGACCCCTAAAACGACACAGTATCCGTCCGAACAATGATGCGGCAGCCGGCCATTTAACCGTGTTCGCATACATTTCAACCCGGATTTGAGCTAACTGGACGTATTTCGTGCAAAACTGGATGGTTTTCATTTATATTGGACCACAATCATTACACTTTTGATATACTTCATTAAACAAAAGCGTACGAACCCTAGCCTAGTCTAATATTCACCAGCGCCCGTCCTCCAAGTCCTTTTTGTTCCCTACCGTGTCCATGCTCGGCGGCCTAGCTAGAGCCCTAGGAAATGAAACTACGGTTGCCGACGAGCAGTGGCGGAGCTTGAAAGGAAAAGTTGGGCAGGCCAGACTAAAGAAGAGTACAATTTTTCTTTTAAATTCGCCATCATGAGGGCATGTTAACCGGGCTAGCAGATATACTCGTCCTATGTGCCGAAATACTTGTAGTTGGGGGAAATTGTACTAGTTTCCGCCAACTACAAGTATATCCGTACAGAGGGAGTATATAATATGTACAACACGTGTAATAAAATACAATTCAACCATCAAGCACTATTAAGTTATCTGCAAGAAGCTTCACCATTTTGAGAAAGCTTGGAATGTAAGCCACTTAACAACCGCAATTTACACTTCGAGCCGCAAACGGTTTCTTGGCACTTTCTCCTTGCCCTTCACAACTACAATATTCTCCGTGTGGCATGGTTGTTTCGGTAAGGCATGACCACTAGTGACTGCATTGTTGTGTGGTGAGCATGGTCGAGATCCTATGTGGGTCAAGAATGCACAATGTTTTCGATGAACCCAAATCCATATACCATGAAGACATGAGAACCACCTCGCATATTCTTTTGTTACTGGAGACAAAACAATATTAGACAATACGCACAATTTTTGTCCTCTAAATACTCTATGCATAAGATCAGATCATTAGTCCTTATTTATAACTAGCAAGACAGATCACTGGATGTATGGAGGCCTATTGCTTATCAAATATAGAGTTTGGGGGGAGATTTATACCTGCTAGCTACCTGGAGCTGTGTGCCCGTGTGTGAAGTGTGATGCAGCAGGGGGCTAATTCATGTGTTCGCCAACACAGAACATGGAAGGGGATCTCGCTCAGGTCATGCGCCAGCCATTGAGTTGGAGGAGAACAGCCAGCCGCAAGATTAGATGGCCGGCAACACGCACGGCATTGGTCGGTGGACAATGAGCGGCGGGAGGGAATAGGGCAGGGGCGAGACGGTGGGCAGTGCTCTGGTGGACGGTGCTCCCTCCCTATCCATGGTGGTCAGTGTCGGCGGCGTGGCTACATGCTGAGACGAGAGGAAATTGGGAATTGGGGAAGGTGCGTGACTGCCTACGCGTGCGTGAGACGAGAGGAAGGGATGGGGATGATGTGTCGTGTGTGGGCTGGGCTAAGACGACATGTAGGTAAAAAAATTTGGCCAAATTCCTGGGCGGGCCATGGCCCGGGTCGGCCCCTACAGAGCTCCGCCCCTGCCGACGAGGAAGAATAAGACACGACGCATGGACTGGCCCACAGGCGACAAAAAGCGCCATCGTCTCCCATGTCCTGCTTTTTCTAGTCGGAGTCCGCGGCCTGGCGCTAGTAGAAAACAGGGCGTTAGTCCCGGTTTTAGAGGGCCTTTAGTCCCGGTTATGCAACCGAGACTAAGGAATCGGGACTAAAGGCCCCAACTTTTAGTCCCGGTTGTATTATGAACCGGGACTAAAGGGGCTCCACGTGGCCGCTGTGAGGCAACCAGGCAGGAGGACCTTTAGTCCCGGTTGGTAACACCAACCATGACTAAAAGGCAAGATTAAAATGCAGGGTTGAGGGTTTAGGGGTTTCATATTGTGTTTCCCCCTTTTCTTTTTGTGTTTACCATTCAATTCTTTTACATTTAGGGTTTTCCTTTTTATTTTATGTTTTCCATTCAACTCGAAGCTATAGCTACTACATATATCAATGAAGGAACCATTACACAAATCGTCATGAATATAGAGAGAGACGTGACCTCTCTTTCTTCGTACTTGGTCGAACAACAAGTTTTCGTGTATCTATTCGATGCTACTACATATATACGATGTAACATATCTTACTATCCCCAATATCTAATTACCAAAATCACATTCCAAACCACGATGGTATTCTCTGTCTTTAGATATGACATCTTCAAGAAAGAATCCCGCCAATTCCTCTTGAATTGCTCATATGGAATTCTTTTGTAGAAGTTCGTCCCGCTTCCGTTCGATCTAATAGTGAATATTGTTTACGTACTTCAAGTTGTTGTAAATATCTGCCCTTCTCACAGGTCATCTAGCGAATGAACTCGCTGATGTAGTATCCACATAAATTATTCCCGGCTTCCTACCTCAAGCACTTTACGAGAATAGAGTTCAATCAAAATAATAATCAAGCACAATAATGGTATTGAAACTAGAATCAATGAGGAGATGCAGGGAACTAGCTAGTGTTGGGGAACGTAGTAATTTCAAAAAAATTCCTACGCACACGCAAGATCATGGTGATGTATAGCAACGAGAAGGGGAGTGTATCTTCATACCCTTGAAGATCGCTAAGCGGAAGCGTTTATCAATGCAGATTGATGTAGTCAGACGTCTTCACGATCCGACCGATCCAAGTACCGAACATACGGCACCTCCGAGTTCGCACACGCTCAGCTCGATGGCGTCCTCGCCTTCTCGATCCAAAGAAGGCGGGCGAAGTAGTAGATGAGTTCCGCAGCGACGACGGCGTGGTAGCGGTGTTGGTGAAGAACAATCTGCGCAGGGCTTCGCCTAAGCACTACGAAAACTATGACGGAGGATAAACTAGAGGGACGGGGTTGCGCACACGGCTTGGTGTTTCTTGATGTGTCTTTGGTGCTAGCCCTGCCCTCTATTTATATGTTGAGCCACAGGGTCGAAACTTGAGGTAAAAGCCTCCACAAAGTCGGTTTCACCCGAAGGCAAGAGTCCTTCTCGGACTCGGGGCGAACGCCAGGTTCCCGGTGTGCAGGTGCAGACGCCGAACCTGGCGTCGGCCTCGACTCATAAAACTTCCTTTGCGCTTTCCAAAACCTTGTGGGCTTTCCCATTTGGCCCAAATAACGTGTTCTCGTACCCCAAACATTTGAAACATCCGGAACCCCTTCCGTGAATTCGAACCCTCCGGAGATCAAACACTATTATCCCATATATCAAACTTTATCTCCGGACCATTCGGAGTTCCTCGTCATGTCCATGATCTCATCCGGACTCGAACAACATTCGTTACCAACATGCATAACTCATATAATACTATATCATCGGCTAAAGCGTTAAGCGTCACGGACCCTACGGGTTCGAGAACTATGTAGACATGACCGAGACACGTTTCCGGTCAATAACCAATAGCGGGACCTGGATGCCCATATTGGCACCCACATATTCTACGAAGATCTTTATCGGTCAAACCGCATAACAACATACGTTGTTTCCTTTGTCATCGGTATGTTACTTACCCGAGATTCGATCGTCGGTATCCAATACCTAGTTCATGTTGGGGAACGTAGTAATTTCAAAAAATTTCCTACGCACATGCAAGATCATGGTGATGCATAGCAACGAGAGGGGAGAGTGTTGTCTACGTACCCTCGTAGACCGAAGCGGAAGCGTTGACGCAACGTAGAGGAAGTAGTCGTACGTCCTCCTGGTCCAACCGATCCAAGCACCGTTACTCCGGCACCTCCGAGTTCTTGACACACGTACAGCTCGATGACGCACCCTCGATCTCCAATCCAAGAGAGGCTCGAGGGGAGTTCCGTCAAGACGACAGCGTGGTGACGATCTTGATGTTCTCTGTCGCAGGCTTCGCCTAAGCACCGCTACAATATGATCGAGGTGTAATAACGTGGAGGGGGCACCGCACACGGCTAAGGAACGATCAATGATCAACTTGTGTGTCCTAGGGTGCCCCCTACCCCGTATATATAAAGGAGGAGGGAGGAGGTGGCCGGCCCAAGGGGGCGCCATAGAGGAGGGGGAAACCTACTCCAAGTAGGTTTCCTCCCTTTCCTTATCTTATTTGGAGGGAAGGAAAGAGTACTAGTATTAGGAAGTAGTACTAGTAGTAGTAATAGGAAGAGGGGAAGGAGAAAGGAAGGGGCCGCCCCCCCAGTCGGATTGGGCTTGGGGCGCGCCCTCCTTGTTCCTTCTCCTTCCTCCTACATGGGCCCAATAAGGCCCATATACCTCCCGGGGTTCGGTAACCTCCGGAGCTCCAAACTTCTCCGGAACCTTTCCGGTGTCCAAATATATCCGTCCAATATATCAATCTTTATGTCTCGACCATTTCGAGACTCCTCGTCATGTCCGTAATCATATCCGGGACTCGAACAACCTTGGTACATCAAAATACATAAACTCATAATATAAGCATCATCGAAACCTTAAGCGTGCGGACCCTACGGTTCGAGAACAATGTAGACATGACCGAGACATGTCTCCGGTCAATAACCAACAGCGGGACCTGGATGCCCATATTGGTTCCTACATATTCTCTGAAGATCTTTATCGGTCAAACCGCACAACAACATACGTTGTTCCTTTGTCATCGGTATGTTACTTGCCGAGATTCGATCGTCGGTATCCAATACCTAGTTCAATCTCGTTACCGCAAGTCTCTTTACTCGTTCCGTAATACATCATCTCACAACTAACTCATTAGTTGAAATGCTTGCAAGGCTTAAGTGATGTGTATTACCGAGAGGGCCAGAGATACCTCTCCAGGCATTCGGAGTGACAAATCCTAATCTCGAAATACGCCAACTCAACAAGTACCTTCGGAGACACTGTGAGAGCACCTTTATAATCACCCGATTCGTTGTGACGTTTGGTAGCACACAAAGTGTTCCTCCGTAAGCGGAGTTGCATAATCTCATAGTCATAGGAACATGTATAAGTCATGAAGGAAGCAATAGCAACATACTAAGCGATCGTGTGCTAAGCTAACGGAATGGGTCATGTCAATCAGATCATTCAACTAATGATGTGACCTTGTTAATCAAATAACAACTCCTTGTTCATGGTTAGGAAACATAACCATCTTTGATTAACAAGCTAGTCAAGTAGAGGCATACTAGTGACACTCTGTTTGTCTATATATATTCACACATGTATTATGTTTCCGGTTAATACAATTCTAGCATGAATAATAAACATTTATCATGATATGAGGAAATATATAATAACTTTATTATTGCCTCTAGGGCATATTTCCTTCAGTTCAATCTCGTTACTGGCAAGTCTCTTTACTCGTTACGTAATGCATCATTCCGTAACTAACTCATTAGCTACATTGCTTGCAAGGCTTATAGTGATGTGCATTACCGAGAGGGCCCAGAGATACCTCTCCGACAATCGGAGTGACAAATCCTAATCTCGGAATACGCCAACCCAACAAGTACCTTCGGAGACACCTGTAGAGCACCTTTATAATCACCCAGTTACGTTGTGACGTTTGGTAGCACACAAAGTGTTCCTCCGGTAAACGGGAGTTGCATAATCTCATAGTCATAGGAACATGTATAAGTCATGAAGAAAGCAATAGCAACATACTAAATCATTGGGTGCTAGGCTAACTGAATGGGTCATGTCAATCACATCATTCTCCTAATGATGTGATCCCGTTAATCAAATGACAACTCATGTCTATGGCTAGGAAACATAACCATCTTTGATTAACAAGCTAGTCAAGTAGAGGCATACTAGTGACACTCTGTTTGTCTATGTATTCACACATGTGTCATGTTTCCGATTAATACAATTCTAGCATGAATAATAAACAATTATCATGAAATAAGGAAATAAATAATAACTTTATTATTGCCTCTAGGGCATATTTCCTTCAGCTAGTACTACTTACATCGGAGTGTCAAAATCGCAGCTCCTTTTCCGTTCACCCCTAGCCTGCTTGGTGAATTATTTCCAAATTTGCCTGACAAAGAAAATGAATAAAGGAGTTATTAATTACTTGATATCAAGAAATGAACGAAAATTGCCGATATAGTGCAATAATGACTGAACTTACTTTTGGAGCATTTCACTCATGTCCACCCACTCCTTAGGGTCTTTATGTCTTGAGTCTATGGCAATTACTACTCTTGCATCAAGATGAATGACTAGCAGAATAAAGTGAAACCTGTGCACGCATAACTCATCAATTACACTTAACCTCGAGTAAGTGAAACAGAATGTGCACAAGACAGTAACACTCACTTGAAGGTATTTTCCTTCTGGTTTGTTGTCCAATTAACGCCTTTAGCAAGTTTTTCTCCGTATCCTTGGCGTTGTGTGCTAGCGTATATTCATTTATGGTATTTGGGTTAATGAACCCAATGTCATAGATTTTTCCCCTTTTGCATTCGAGAATCTTCAATCTGCATAATATAGTGAGGATAACTATACATGCAATGAACGAGTTGAGCAACTGACGAGGGCATCTTGATTGTATAACTGAAATAATTCTTCAAATTCAACGTAGATCGCCTTGACTCCATTGAACTAATTCTCATCTGTAATTCCCACGTAGATAATGTTGCTCCCTTCCTTTGAGGCTTCCATGTACCACTCATGAAATCTTCGCAGTTGTGTTGGTAGATGCAGGAGCTCCTCCTGTCTGATGAGAGGCTTCCCGTGCTCGTATCTAAAGGCTAACTCAGCCATGGGGAACTGTTCGTCCTCGCCTAAGTAATCACCTAGAGTGAAACCAAGACCAGCGGCCGCTACCCCCGGATCATTAGCAAACAGTAAACACCTTGAGCGAGGGGCACGATTGGTTTTTTTGTTTGCCGAGCTGGGAATTGTTTTCCCCCTTGCACTACTATTACTTCCGACTACTGTTGTGCTTTATGTGACTTGATAATAGAGCGTTCAAAGTTTGATAGCAGCGGTGGTCGCGTAAGGTTATCCAAACAAAGCTTCGCTTTTGCCGGATCTATTTTCTCCTTTGGCTCGGGCCATTTCGATGCAAGCTAGCGTTTCACATTGGCACCCACTCTCTTCTTGGGTTCCTCATCACTTAGTTCGTATGGTAACTTGGCAGGAGCCTCCTTGACGCTTATTGTACCTGCTCTGGAATTCTTCACAGTTGTACTAACCGCCAGAGCAGCAGTGGTTCTCTTCCGCCAGTACTGAAGCGACAAAGGAGGCGGAGTCAGCTGACGCAGCAGATTTTGTAGAGGGGCCTCCTCCGGTGGAGGTGTGCTAACGCGGTGGAGACAGCTGAGGCGATGGAGTGTGCTGACGCGGCGGAGACGGCCGAGGCAGCGGAGATAGAGCTGGACTATGAAGGGTCTGCTGAGGGGCCTCCTTCGGCGGAGTCTGCTGACTCGATGTCCAATATGGAAGCACGATGTGTTCCTTTCTTCATAGTGTTGGAGAACGTAGTAATTTCAAAAAATTTCCTACGCACACGCAAGATCATGGTGATGCATAGCAACGAGAGGGGAGAGTGTTGTCTACGTACCCTCGTAGACCCGAAGCGGAAGCGATCACAACGTAGAGGAAGTCGTCGTACGTTCTCCTCGCGATCCGACCGATCCGGCGCCGTTACTCCGGCGCCCGAGTTCTTGACACACGTACAGCTCGATGGCGTCCGTCGTACTCGATCCAGCCGAGTGTCGAGGAGAGTTCGTCAAGACGACGGCGTGGTGACGATCTTGATGTTCTATCGGCGCAGGCTTCGCCTAAGCTTGTGACGATATGACCGAGGTGGAATATGGTGGAGGGGCACCGCACACGGCTAAGGAACGATCCGTAGATCAAACTTGTGTGTCCTAGGGTGCCCCCTGCCCCGTATATAAAGGAGGGAGGGGGAGGTGCGGCCGGCCCAAGGAGGCGCAGAGGAGTCCTACTCCCACCGGAGTAGGACTCCCCCTTCCTAGTTGGAGTAGGATTGGGGAGGGGAAGAGGGAGGCGGCGCCCCCTCCTGTCCTATTCGGACTGGGGGGGGCGCGCCACCCCTGGCCGCCCCTCCTCTTCTCCCTCGAGGCCCACTAAGGCCCATTTAGTTCCCGGGGGGTTCCGGTAACCTCCCGGTACTCCGGTAAATTCCTGTTTTCACCCGGAACCATTCCGAACTCCAAATATAGGCTTCCAATATATCAATCTTTATGTCTCGACAATTTCGAGACTCCTCGTCATGTCCGTGATCACATCCGGGACTCCGAACTTCTTCGGTACATCAAAATACATAAACTCGTAATAACTATCATCGAAACCTTAAGCGTGCGGACCCTACGGTTCGAGAACAATGTAGACATGACCGAGACACGTCTCCGGTCAATAACCAATAGCGGGACCTGGATGCCCATATTGGTTCCTACATATTCTACGAAGATCTTTATCGGTCAGACCGCATAACAACATACGTTGTTCCCTTTGTCATCGGTATGTTACTTGCAGAGATTCGATCGTCGGTATCCAATACCTAGTTCAATCTCGTTACGGCAAGTCTCTTTACTCGTCCGTAATACATCATCTCACAGCTAACTCATTAGTTGTAATGCTTGCAAGGCTTGATGATGTGTATTACCGAGAGGGCCCAGAGATACCTCTCCGACAATCGGAGTGACAAAACCTAATCTCAAATCGCCAACCCAACATCGCCTTTGGAGACACTGTAGTACTCCTTTATAATCACCCGATTACGTTGTGACGTTTGGTAGCACCAAAGTGTTCCTCCGTAATAGCGGAGTTGCATAATCTCATAGTTACGGGAACATGTATAAGTCATGGATAAAAGCGGTAGCAACATACTAAGCGATCGTGTGCTAAGCTAATGGAATGGGTCATGTCAATTAGATCATTCTACTAATGATGTGACCTTGTTAATCAAATAACAACTCTTTGTTCATGGTTAGGAAACATAACCATCTTTGATTAACAAGCTAGTCTAGTAGAGGCATACTAGTGACATGTTGTTTGTTTATGCATTCACACATGTATCATGTTTCCGGTTAATACAATTCTAGCATGAATGATAAACATTTATCATGAAATAAGGAAATAAATAATAACTTTATTATTGCCTCTAGGGCATATTTCCTTCAGTCTCCCACTTGCACTAGAGTCAATAATCTAGTTCACATCGCCATGTGATTGAACACCAATAATCATATATGTATATGATTAACACCCATAGTTCACATCGTCATGTGACCAACACCCAAAGGGTTTACTAGAGTCAATAATCTAGTTCACATCGCCTTGTGATTAACACCCAAAGAGTACAAAGGTATGATCATGTTTTGCTCGTGAGAGAAGTTTAGTCAACGGATCTGTCACATTCAGAGCCGTTATGTATTTTGCAATTTTTCTATGTCTACAATGCTCTGCACGAAGCTACTCTAGCTAATTGCTCCCACTTTCAACATGTATCTAGATTGAGACTTAGAGTCATCGGATCGGTGTCAAAACTTGCATCGGCGTAACCCTTTACTGACGAACCTTTGTCACTTCCATAATCGAGAAACATATCCTTATTCCACTAAGGATAATTTTGACCGCTGTCGATGATCTACTCCTAGATCACTATTGTACTCCTTTCCAAACTTAGTGCAGGGTATACAATAGATCTGGTATACAGCATGGCATACTTTATAGAACCTATGGCCAAGGCATAGGGAATGACTTTCATTCTCTTTCTATCTTCTGCCGTGGTCGGGTTTTGAGTCTTACTCAATTTCACACCTTGTAACACAGGCAAGAACTCTTTCTTTGACTGTTCCATTTTGAACTACTTCAAAATCTTGTCAAGGTATGTACTCATTGAAAAACTTATCAAGCATCTTGATCTATCTCTATAGATTTTGATGCTCAATATGTAAGCAACTTCACCGAGGTCTTTCTTTGAAAAACTCCTTTCAAACACTCCTTTATGCTTTGAGAATAATTCTACTTTATTTCCGATCTACAATATGTCATTCACATATACTTATCGAAATGTTGTAGTGCTCCCACTCACTTTCTTGTAAATACAGGCTTCTTTGTAAGTGCAGATAAAACTATATGCTTTGATCAACTCATCAAAGCGTATATTCCAACTCGAGATGCTTGCACCAGTCCATAGATGGATCGCTGGAGCTTGCACACTTTGTTAGCTCCGTTGGATCGAAAAAACCTTCTGGTTGCATCATATACAACTCTTCCTCCGTAAAACCATTCAGAATGCAGTTTTTACATCCATTTGCCAAATTTCATAAATTGTGGCAATTGCTAACATGATTCGGACAGACTTAAGCATCGCTCTGAGTTGAGAAAATCTCATTGTAGTCAACATCTTGAACTTTGTCGAAAACCTTTTGCAACAAGTCGAGCTTTGTAGATAGTAACACTACTATCATCGTCCGTCTTCCTCTTGAAGATCCATTTATTTTCTATGGTTTGCCGATCATCGGCAAATCCATCAAAGTCCATACTTTGTTCTCATACATGGATCATATCTCGATTTCATGGCCTCAAACCATTTTGCGGAATCTGGGCTCATCATCGCTTCCTCATAGTTCGTAGGTTCATCATGGTCTAGTTACATGACTTCCAAAACAGGATTACCGTACCACTCAGTGCGGATCTCACTCTGGTTTACCTACGAGATTCGGTAGTAACTTGATCTGAAGTTACATGATCATCATCATTAGCTTCCTCACTAATTGGTGTAGTAGTCACAGGAACAAATTTCTGTAATGAACTACTTTCCAATAAGGGAGAAGGTACAATTACCTCATCAAGTTCTACTTTCCTCCCACTCACTTCTTTCGAGAGAAACTCCTTCTCTAGAAAGGATCCATTTTCAGCAACGAAAATCTTGCTTTAGGATCTGTGATAGAAGGTGTACCCAACAGTTTCCTTTGGGTATTCTATGAAGACGCACTTCTCCGATTTGGGTTTGAGCTTATCAGGATGAAACTTTTTCACATAAGCATCGCAGCCCCAAACTTTAAGAAAGCGACAACTTTGGTTTCTTGCTAAACCACAGTTCAGTATAGTGTCGTCTCAATGGATTTAGATGGTGCCCTATTTAACGTGAATGCAGCTGTCTCTAATGCATGATCCCAAAAGCGATATTGGTAAATCGGTAAGAAACATCATAGATTGTACTATATCCAATAAAGTACGGTTATGACGTTCGGACACACCATTATGATGTGGTGTTCGGTGGCATGAATTTGTGAAACTATTCCACATTGTTTTAATTGAAGACCAAACTCGTAACTCAAATATTTGTCTCCGTGATCAGATCGTAGAAACCTTATTTTCTTGTCACGATGATTTTTCCACTTCACTCTGAAACTCTTTGAACCTTTCAACTATTTCAGACTTATGTTTCATCAAGTAGATATACCCATATCTGCTCAAATCATCTGTGAAGGTCAGAAAATAACGATACCCGCCGCGAGCCTTAACACTCATTGGATCGCATACATCAGTATGTATTATTTCCAATAAGTCAGTTGCTCTCTCCATTGTTCCGGAGAACGGAGTCTTAGTCATCTTGCCCATGAGGCATGGTTCGCAAGCATCAAGTGATTCATAATCAAGTGATTCCAAAATCCCATCAGCATGGAGTTTCTTCATGCGCTTTACACCATTATGACCTAAACGGCAGTGCCACAAATAAGTTGCACTATCATTATTAACTTTGCATCTTTTGGTTTCAATATTATGAATATGTGTATTACTACGATCGAGATCCAATGAACCATTTTCATTGGGTGTGTAACCATATAAGGTTTTATTCATGTAAACAGAACAACAGTTTATTCTTTTACTTAAATGAATAACCGTATTGCAATAAACACGGTCAAATCATATTCATGCTCAACGCAAACACCAAATAACATTTATTTAGGTTCAACACTAATCCCGAAAGTATAGGGAGTATGCGATGATGATCATATCAATCTTGAAACTACTTTCAACACACATCGTCACTTCACCCTTAACTAGTTTCATTTATTCGCAACTCCGTTTCGAGTTACTACTCTTAGCAACTGAACCAGTACCAAATACCGAGGGGATGCTATAAACACTAGTAAAGCACACATAAAACACCTGTATATCAAATATACCCTTTTTCACTTTGCCATCCTTCTTATCCACCAAATATTTAGGGTAGTTCTGCTTCCAGTGACCAGTCCCTTTGAAGTAGAAGCACTTAGTCTCAGGCTTAGGTCCAGACTTGGGCTTCTTCACTTGAGCATCAACTTGCTTGCCGTTCTTCTTGAAGTTCCCTTCTATCCCTATGTCCTTTTCTTGAAACTAGTGGTCTTGTTAATCATCAACACTTGATGTTCTTTCTTGAATTCTACCTTCATCGATTTCATCATCATGAAAAACTCGGGAATCATTTTCATCATCCCTTGCATACTATAGTTCATCACGAAGTTCTACTAACTTGGTGATGGTGACTAGAGAATTTCATCAATCGATATCTTATCTGGAAGATTAACTCCCACTTGATTCAAGCGATTGAAGTACCCAGACAATCTGAGCACATTCTCACTAGTTGAGCGATTCTCCTCCATCTTTTAGCTATAGAACTTGTTGAAGATTTTATATCTCTCAACTTGGGTATTTACTTGAAATATTAACTTCAATTCCTGGAACATCTCATATGGTCCATGATGTTCAAAACATCTTTGAAGTCCCGATTCTAAGCTGTTAAGCATGGTGCACTTAAACTATCTAGTAGTCATCATATTGAGCTAGCCAAACGTTCATAACGTCTGCATCTACTCCTGCAATAGGTTTGTCACCTAGCGGTGCATCAAGGACATAATTCTTCTGCGCAGCAATGAGGATAAACCTCAGATCACGGATCCTATCCGCATCATTGCTACTAACATCTTTCAACACAGTTTCTCTAGGTACATATCAAAACAAACATATGAGAGCAACTTCGCGAGCTTTTGATCTTACAACATAATTTGCAAAATACTACCAGGACTAAGTTCATGATAAATTTAAGTTCAATTAATCATATTACTTAAGAACTCCCACTTAGACAGACATCTCTCTAGTCATCTAAGTGATCACGTGATCCAAATCAACTAAACCATAACCGATCATCACGTGAGATGGAGTAGTTTTCAATGGTGAACATCTTATGTTGATCATATCTACTATATGATTCACGCTCGACCTTTCGGTCTCCGTGTTCGAGGCCATATCTCGCATATGCTAGGCTCGTCAAGTATAACTGAGTATTCTGCGTGTGCAAAACTGGCTTGCACCCGTTGTAGATGGACGAGAGCTTATCACACCCGATCATCACGTGGTGTCCAGGCACGACGAACTTTGGCAACGGTGCATACTGGGAGAACACTTCTTGATAATTTAGTGAGAGATCATCTTATAATGCTACCGTCAATCAAAGCAAGATAAGATGCATAAAGGATAAACATCACATGCAAATCAATATAAGTGATATGATATGGCCATCATCATCTTGTGCTTGTGATCTCCATCTTCGAAGCACCGTCATGATCACCAGCGTCACCGGCGCAACACCTTGATCTCCATCGTAGCATCGTTGTCGTCTCGCCAATCTTATGCTTCTACGACTATCGCTACCGCTTAGTGATAACGTAAAGCATTACAGGGCGATTGCATTGCATACAATAAAGCGACAACCATATGGCTCCAGCCAGTTGCCGATAACTTCGGTTACAAAACATGATCATCTCATACAATAAAATATAGCATCACGACTTGACCATATCACATCACAACATGCCCTGCAAAAACAAGTTAGACGTCCTCTACTTTGTTGTTGCAAATTTTACGTGGCTGCTACGGGCTTAAGCAAGAACTAGTCTCACCTACGCATCAAAACCACAACGATACTTCGTCAAATAGACTCCGTTTTAACCTTCTCAAGGACCGGGCGTAGCCACACTCGGTTCAACTAAAGTGAGAGAGACAGACACCCACCAGTCACCTTTAAGCAACGAGTGCTCGTGGCGGTGAAACCAGTCTCGCGTAAGCGTACGCGTAATGTCGGTCTAGGCCGCTTCATCTCACAATACCGCTGAACCAAAGTATGACATGCTGGTAGGTAGTATGACTTGTATCGCCCACAACTCACTTGTGTTCTACTCGTGCAAAACATCAAACCATAAAAACCTAGGCTCGGATGCATAACAACTGTTGGAGAACGTAGTAATTTCAAAAAATTTCCTACGCACACGCAAGATCATGGTGATGCATAGCAACGAGAGGGGAGAGTGTTGTCTACGTACCCTCGTAGACCCGAAGCGGAAGCAATCACAACGTAGAGGAAGTAGTCGTACGTTCTCCTCGCGATCCGACCGATCCCGGCGCCGTTACTCCGGCGCCCCCGAGTTCTTGACACACGTACAGCTCGATGACGCCCTCGTACTCGATCCAGCCGAGTGTCGAGGGAGAGTTCGTCAAGACGACGGCGTGGGACGATCTTGATGTTCTACCGGCGCAGGCTTCGCCTAAGCTTCGCGACGATATGACCGAGGTGGAATATGGTGGAGGGGGCACCGCACACGGCTAAGGAACGATCCGTAGATCAAACTTGTGTGTCCTAGGGTGCCCCTGCCCCCGTATATAAAGGAGGGAGGGGGAGGTGCGGCCGGCCCAAGGGAGGCGCGCCGGAGGAGTCCTACTCCCACCGGGAGTAGGACTCCCCTTCCTAGTTGGAGTAGGATTGGGGAGGGGGAAGAGGGAAGGGGCGCCGCCTCCTTGTCCTATTCGGACTGGGGGGGGGGGCGTGACCACCCCGGCCGGCCCCTCCTCTTCTCCCTCGAGGCCCACTAAGGCCCATTTAGTTCCGGGGTTCAGAACCTCCGGTACTCGATAAATTCTGTTTTCACCGGAACCATTCCAACTCCAAATATAGGCTTCCAATATATCAATCTTTATGTCTCGACCATTTCGAGACTCCTCGTCATGTCCGTGATCACATCCGGGACTTGAACTTCTTCGGTACATCAAAATACAAAACTCATAATAACATCGCCATCGAAACCTTAAGCGTGCGGACCCTACGGTTCGAGAACAATGTAGACATGACCGAGACACGTCTCCGATCAATAACCAATAGCAGGACCTGGATGCCCATATTGGTTCCTACATATTCTACAAAGATCTTTATCGGTCAGACCGCATAACAACATACGTTGTTCCTTTGTCATCGGTATGTTACTTGCCCGAGATTCGATCGTCGGTATCCAATACCTAGTTCAATCTCGTTACATCGCAAGTCTCTTTACTCGTTCCGTAATACATCATCTCACAGCTAACTCATTAGTTGTAATGCTTGCAAGGCTTGATGATGTGTATTACCGAGAGGGCCCAGAGATACCTCTCCGACAATCGGAGTGACAAAACCTAATCTCGAAATACGCCAACCCAACATCGCCTTTGGAGACACCTGTAGTACTCCTTTATAATCACCCGATTACGTTGTGACGTTTGGTAGCACCAAAGTGTTCCTCCGTAAACGGAGTTGCATAATCTCATAGTTACAGGAACATGTATAAGTCATGGATAAAAGCAGTAGCAACATACTAAACGATCGTGTGCTAAGCTAATGGAATGGGTCATGTCAATCAGATCATTCTACTAATGATGTGACCTTGTTAATCAAATAACAACTCTTTGTTCATGGTTAGGAAACATAACCATCTTTGATTAACAAGCTAGTCTAGTAGAGGCATACTAGTGACATGTTGTTTGTTTATGCATTCACACATGTATCATGTTTCCGGTTAATACAATTCTAGCATGAATGATAAACATTTATCATGAAATAAGGAAATAAATAATAACTTTATTATTGCCTCTAGGGCATATTTCCTTCACATAGAATGGTAGTCCTTCTAGCATCTCCCAGATTATTCTCCCCTTCACCTGTAGGGTACTCAAGCTCTAGCTTGTCAAATCGTTGATAACTTCATCCACCCCGATAATAGCATAGCCATCTGGAATCAGAGAGCAATGGTAAGTTCCATCAGGTACACGAGGTAAGGCATAGCTGACCGCCACCTTCACAGATATGTTCATGCATTTCGCATGTAGATCATAATGTTCCCTCTGCGTGATATCATCCACAAGGTAGCAAGGAGTCAAGATACCAGACCGAACAAGCTCTGTGGAAGCCACGCTGCTTTTCTGCTGAGATGGTGGGGTAGCTCCATGGGCAGTATCGAATGAAGGATCTTTGTGTCGCTGAGATGATGGGCCGGTAGCTCGTTGGCTGGTAAGTGCCTCTATTTTCTTCTGCTGCAATGCTACTATTTCTTCTAGCTTCTGCAGCCGGTCTACATCATGTTTCTTCTTTCTCACTCGGCTTCTATAACTGTCACTGCTGTCGGGAAACCCAACCTTCCACGTAATGGAGTGATGTCGCTTAAACTACATCGGTATTTCCCCAAAGAGGAAGGGCTAATGTAGCATGGCTACGGTAGGTATTTCCCTCGGTTATGAAACCAAGGTATCGATCCAGTAGGAGAACCAAGCAACACTATGCAAACGGTACCTACACACAAAGAACAAATTCTTGCAACCCGACGATTATGAGGGGTTGTCAATCCCTCTTACGAGTAACGGTGCCAGAAATTGTCAAGTTGACGGGATAAAAATTGTGTAGATTGGATAAATAGATCTCGATAAAATGCGAAAAAAATAAGTAATAAAAAAAGTGCAGCAAGGTATTTTTGGGTTTTTGGAATAACAGATATGAAAACAAAAGCAAAGAAAAATAGATCTCAAAGCAAATATGATGAAGAATAGACCCGACGACCGTAGATTTCACTAGTGGCTTCTCTCAAGAAAATAGCACACGGTGGGTAAACAAATTACTGTTGCACAATTGATAGAACATCGAATAATTATGACGATATCCAGGCAATGATCAATATATAGGCATCACGTCCAAGATTAGTAGACCGACTCCTGCTATCTACTACTATTACTCCGCACATCGACCGCTATCCAACATTAGTAGACGTGATGTTGTGGCCGTGTGGCTAATTTGTTGTTCTGCAAATATGATGAGGGCATGTAAGCAAACAGACTAAACTAGTTAGCAAATAAATCAGTATCATGAGGAGAAAACGTCACATCAATATTTTTGTTTTAATATCTATGCATGCCATGTGTAGTAGGGTGACTACTTACATCATTATGCAATGTGTTAACTTCCAAGTCCAACATCTATATTGAGGAAAATTAAATGACAATTGAAAAAAAAGGAGAAACAAGAAATAAGTTTTGTGAGGTGCCATTAAGATTAGAGACAAGATGCCCAGCATGAATGCAGCAACAACAAGAACCAACCAAGTAAATACACCACATGTTACTTGAAAAGGAAAATGTGAAAATAATATATACTCCCACCGTTTCTAAATATAAGTCTTTTTAGAAATTCCTGTACAAACTACATGCAGATGTATATAGACATATTTTAGAGTGTAGATTCACTCATTTTGCTACGTATGTAGTCCCTTATTGGAATCTCTAAACATACTTATATTTAGGAACGGAGGGAGTACATTCAGACAAGTGAAATATATGCATATGTTTAGATATCCAAAACTTCAACAACAAGATCTGAACTTCTTACTTCAACAACAAGAAAAGTCATGTATAATATATTCAATGAAGGAAATATGCCCTAGAGGCAATAATAAAGTTATTATTTATTCCCTTATTTCATGATAAATGTTTATTATTCATGCTAGAATTGTATTAACCGGAAACATAATACATGTGTGAATACATAGACAAACATAGTGTCACTAGTATGCCTCTACTTGACTAGCTCGTTTATCAAAGATGGTTATGTTTCCTAGCCATGGACAAAAGAGTTTCCATTTGATTAACGGGATCACATCATTAGGAGAATGATGTGATTGACTCGACCCATTCTGTTAGCCTTAGCACTTGATCGTTTACTATGTTGGTATTGCTTTCTTCATGACTTATACATGTTCCTATGACTATGAGATTATGCAACTCCCGTTTACCGGAGGAACACTTTGTGTGCTACCAAACGTCACAACGTAACTGGGTGATTATAAAGGAGCTCTACAGGTGTCTCCGAAGGTACATGTTGGGTTGGCGAATTTCGAGATTAGGATTTGTCACTCCGATTGTCGGAGAGGTATCTCTGGGCCCACTCGGTATTGCACATCACTATAAGCCTTGCAAGCATTACAACTAATTAGTTAGTTGCGGGATGATGTATTACGGAACGAGTAAAGAGACTTTCCAGTAACGAGATTGAACTAGGTATTGAGATACCGACGATCGAATCTAGGGCAAGTAACATACCGATGACAAAGGGAACAACGTATGTTGTTATGCGGTTTGACCGATAAAGATCTTCGTAGAATATGTGGGAGCCAATATGAGCATTCAGGTTCCGCTATTGGTTATTGACCGGAAACATGTTTCGGTCATGTCTACATAGTTCTCGAACCCGTAGGGTCCGCACGCTTAAGGTTTCGATGACAGTTTTATTATGAGTTTATGAGTTTTGATGTACCGAAGGAGTACGGAGTCCCGGATGAGATCGGGGATATGACGAGGAGTCTCAAAATGGTCGAGACGTAAAGATCGATATATTGGACGACTATATTCGGACTTCGGAAAGGTTCCGAATGATTCGGGTATTTTCGGGGGTACCGGGGAGTTACGGGAATACGAGGAAGAAGTAATGGGCCTCATGGGCCAAGTGGTGGAAGAGAGAGGAGGAGGCTGCGCGCCCCCTAGCCCAAACCGAATTGGACTAGGGGCGGCCCCCTTCCTCCTTTTCCTCCCTCTCCTTCCTTCTCCTTCTCCTTCCTTCCTTCCCTCTCCTAGTTGGACTAGGAAGGAGGAGTCCTACTCGGTGGGAGTAGGACTCCTCCTGGCGCGCCTCCCTTGGCCGCCGCCTCCCCTTGCTCCTTTATATACGGGGCACGGGGCACCCCATGACGCACAAGTTGATCTTCGTGATCGTTCCTTAGCCGTGTGCGGTGCCCCCTCCACCATATTCCACCTCGGTCATATCATCGCGGAGATTAGGCGAAGCCCTGCGCTGGTAGAACATCATCATCATCACCACGCCGTCGTGCTGACGGAACTCATCCCCGACACTTTGCTGGATCGGAGTCCGGGGATCGTCATCGAGCTGAACGTGTGCTGAACTCGGAGGTGCCGTGCGTTCGGTACTTGGATCGGTCGGATCGTGAAGACGTACGACTACATCAACCGCTTTGTCATAACGCTTTCGCTTATGGTCTATGAGGGTACGTGGACAACACTCTCCCCTCCCGTTGCTATGCATCACCATGATCTTGCGTGTGCGTAGGAATTTTTTTGAAATTACTACGTTCCCCAACAGTGGCATCCGAGCCTAGGTTTTATGCGTTGATGTTATATGCATGAGTAGAACACAAGTGAGTTGTGGGCGATACAAGTCATACTGCTTACCAGCATGTCATATTTTGGTTCAGCGATATTGTTGGATGAAGCGGCCCGGACCGACATTACGCGTACGCTTACGCAAGACTGGTTTTACCGACATGCTTTGCACACAGGTGACTAGCGGGTGTCAGTTTCTCCAACTTTAGTTGAACCGAGTGTGGCTACGCCCGGTCCTTGCGAAGGTTAAAACAGCACTAACTTGACAAACTATGGTTGTGGTTTTGATGCGTAGGTAAGAACGGTTCTTGCTCAGCCCGTAGCAGCCACGTAAAACTTGCAACAACAAAGTAGAGGACGTCTAACTTGTTTTTGCAGGGCATGTTGTGATGTGATATGGTCAAGACATGATGAGATATAAGTTGATGTATGAGATGATCATATTTTGTTGAAGTTATCGGCAACTGGCAGAAGCTCTATGGTTGTCTCTTTGTTGCATAAGATGCAAGTGCCAAATAATTGCTTTACTTTATCGCTATGCGATAGCAATAGTTGCAAGAGCAATAGTTGGCGAGACAACCATGTGACGACACATTGTTATAGATAAGGATGATGAAGATCATGGTGTCGTGCCGGTGACGATAGAGATCATGACGGTACTTTGGAGATGGAGATCAAAGGCGCAAGATGATCATGGCCATATCATGTCACATATTTTGATTGCATATGATGTTTATCTATTATACATCTTATTCTTGCTTTGATTGATGGTAGCATTTTAAGATGATCCCTCACTAAAATTATCAAGAAGTGTTCTCCCTGAGTATGCACCGTTGCGAAAGTTCTTCGTGCTGAGACACCACGTGATGATCGGGTGTGATAGGCTCTACGTTCAAATACAACAGGTACAAAACAGTTGCACACGCGGAATACTCAGGTTAAACTTGACGAGCCTAGCATATAACAGATATGGCCTCGGAACACGGAGACCGAAAGGTCGAGCGTGAATCATATAGTAGATATGATCAACATATTGATGTTCACCATTGAAACTACTCCATCTCACGTGATGACCGGACATGGTGTAGTTAATATGGATCACGTAATCACTTAGAGGATTAGAGGGATGTCTATCTAAGTGGGAGTTCTTAAGTAATATGATTAATTGAACTTAAATTTATCATGAACTTAGTCCTGGTAGTATTTTGCAAATTATGTTATAGATCAATAGCTCGCGTTGTTGCTTTCATATGTTTATTTTGATATGTTCCTAGAGAAAACTGTGTTGAAAGATGTTAGTAGCAATGATGCGGGTTGGATCCATGATCTGAGGTTTATCCTCATTGCTGCACAGAAGAATTATGTCCTTGATGCACCGCTAGGTGACAAACCTATTGCAGGAGTAGATGCAAACCTTATGAATGTTTGGCTAGCTCAATATGATGACTACTTCATAGTTTAGTGCACCATGCTTACCGGCTTAGAATCGGGACTTCAAAGACGTTTTGAACATCATGGACCATATGAGATGTTCCAGGAGTTGAAAGTTAATATTTCCAGCAAATACCCGAGTTGAGAGATATGAAGTCTCCAACAAGTTCTATAGCTAAAAGATGGAGGAGAATCGCTCAACTAGTGAGCATGTGCTCGATTGTGCGGGTACTTTAATCGCTTGAATCAAGTGGGAGTTAATCTTCCAGATAAGATAGTGATTGACAGAATTCTCTAGTCACCATCACTAAGTTACTAGAACTTCGTGATGAACTATAGTATGCAAGGGATGACGAAAACGATTCCCGAACTCTTCGTGATGTTGAAATCGACGAAGGTAGAAATCAAGAAAGAGCATCAAGTGTTGATGATTGACAAGACCACTAGTTTCAAGAAAAGGGCAAAGGGAAAGAAAGGGAAACTTCAAGTACAATGGCAAACAAGTTGTCACTCCCGTGAAGAAGACCAAAGCTGGACCAAAGCCTGAAACTGAGTGCTTACACTACAAAGGAAATGGTCACTGGAAGCGAAAATGCCCTAAATATTTGATGGATAAGAAGGATGGCAAAGTGAATAAGGGTATATTTGATATACAGGTGTTTGATGTGTGCCTTACTAGTGTTTATAGTAGCCCCTGAGTATTTGATACTTGTTCAGTTGCTAAGATTAGTAACTCGAAACAGGAGTTACAGAATAAACAGAGACTAGTTGAAGGGGAAGTGACGATGAGTGTTGGAAAGTAGTTCCAAGAGTGATATGGTCATCATCGCACACTCCCTATACTTTTGGGATTAGTGTTAAACCTAAATAAATGTTATTTGGCATTTACGTTGAGCATGAATATGATTTGATCATGTTTATTGCGATACGGTTATTCATTTAAAGTTAGAGAATAAATTGTTATTCTGTTTACATGAATAAGACCTTCGATGGTCATACACCCAATGAACATAGTTTGTTTGATCTCGATCGTAGTGATATAGATATTCATAATATTGATGCCAAAAGATGAAAAGTTAATAATGATAGTGCAACTTATTTGTTGCACTGCCGTTTGGGTCATATCAGTGTAAAGCACATGAAGAAACTCCATAAAGATGGATTTTCGGAATCACTTGGTTATGAATCATTTGATGCTTGCGAACCGTGCCTTTTGGGCAAGATGACTAAAACTCCGTTCTCCGGAACAATGGAACAAGCTACTAACCTATTGGAAATAATACATACCAATGTATGCGATCCAATGAGTGTTGATGCTCGTGGCAAGTATCATTATTTTCTGACCTTCACAAGATGATTTGAGCAGATATGGGTATATCTACTTGATGAAACATAAGTCTGAAATAGTTGAAAGGTTCAAAGAATTTCAGAGTGAAGTGGCAAAATCATCGTAACAAGAAAATAAAGTTTCTGCGATCTGATCGCGGAGATGAATATTTGAGTTACGAGTTTGGTCTTCAATTAAAATAATGTGGGATAGTTTCACAGCTCACGCCACCTGGAACACCACAACGTTATGGTGTGTCCGAACGTCGTAACCGCACTTTATTGGATATGGTGCAATCTATGATGTCTCTTACTGATTTACCACTATTGTTTTGGGGTTATGCATTAGAGACAGCTGCATTCACGTTAAAAGGGCACCATCTAAATCTGTTGAGACGACATCATATGAACTATGGTTTAGCAAGAAACCCAAATTGTCGTTTCTTAAAGTTTGGAGCTGTGATGCTTGTGTGAAAAAGTTTCATCCTAATAAGCTCAAACCCAAATTGGAGAAGTGCATCTTCATAGAATACCCAAAGGAAACTGTTGGGTAAACCTTCTATCATAGATCCAAAGGCAAGATATTCGTTGCTAAAAAATGGATCCTTTCTAGATAAGGAGTTTCTCTCAAAAGAAGTGAGTGGGAGGAAAGTAGATCTTGATAAGGTAATTTGTACCTTCTCCCTTATTGGAAAGTAGTTCATCACAAGAACCGGTTCCTGCGACAACTACACCAATCAGTGAGGGAGCTAATGATATTGATCATGAAACTTCAGATCAAGTTACTACCGAACCTCGTAGGTCTACCAGAGTAAGATCCGCACCAGAGTGGTACGGTAATCCTATTCTGGAAGTCATGTTACTTGACCATGGCGAACCTACGAACTATGAGGAAGCGATGATGAGCCCAGATTCCGCGAAATGGCTTGAAGCCATGAAATCTGAGATGGGATCCATGTATGAAAACAAAGTATGGACTTCGATTGACTTGCCCGATGATCGGCAAGCCATAGAAAATAAATGGATCTTCAAGAGGAAGACGGACGCTGATAGTAGTGTTACTATCTACAAAGCTAGACTTGTCGAAAAAGGTTTTTGACAAAGTTCAAGGTGTTGAATACAATGAGATTTTCTCACTCGTATCGATGCTTAAAAGTCTGTCCGAATCATGTTAGTAATTGCCACATTTTATGAAATTTGGCAAATGGATGTCAAAACTACATTCCTTAATGGATTTATTATAGAAGAGTTGTATATGATACAACCAGAAGGTTTTTTTCAATCCTAAAGGTGCTAACAAAATGTGCAAGCTCCAGCGATCCATCTAGGGACTGGTGCAAGCATCTCAGAGTTGGAATATACGCTTTGATAAATTGATCAAAGCATATAGTTTTATACAGAATTGCGGTGAAGCCTGTATTTACAAGAAAGTGAGTGGGAGCACTACAACATTTCTGATAAGTATATGTGTATGACATATTATTGATCAGAAATAATGTAGAATTGTTTTGCAAAGCATAAAGGAGTGTTTGAAAGGAGTTTTTTTCAAAGAAAGACCTCGACAAAGCTACTTACATATTGAGCATCAAGATCTATTGAGATAGATCAAGACACTTGATAAGATTTTCAATGAGTACATACCTTGACAAGATTTTGAAGTAGTTCAAATTGGAACAGTCAAAGAAAGAGTTCTTGCCTGTGTTGCAAAGGTATGAAATTGAGTAAGACTCAAATCCCGACCACGGCAGAAAATAGAAAGAGAATGAAAGTCATTCCCTATGCATCAGTCATAGGTTCTATAAAAGTATGCTATGCTATGTACCAGACATATTGTATACCTTGCACTGAATTGGGCAAGGGAGTACAATGGTGATCTAGGAGTAGATCACTGGACATTGGTCAAGAATATCCTTAGTGAGGACTAAGGAAATATTTCTCGATTATGTAGGTGATAAAAGAGCCCGTCGTAAAGAGTTACATCGGTGCAAGCTTTTACACCGGTCCAGATGACTCTAAGTCTCAATCTGGATACATATTGAAAGTGGGAGTGATTATCTAGAGTAGCTCCGTGCAGAGCATTGTAGACATAGAATATTTGCAAAATACATACGGCTCTGAATGTGACAGACCCATTGACTAAACTTCTCTCACGAGCAAAACATGATCATACCTTTGTACTCTTTGGGTGTTAATCACATAGCGATGTGAACTAGATTATTGACTCTAGTAAACCCTTTGGGTGTTGGTCACATAAAGATGTGAACTATGGGTGTTAATCATATACAGATATGAATATTGGTATTAAATCACATGGCGATGTGAACTAGATTATTGACTCTAGTGCAAGTGGGAGACTGAAGGAAATATGCCCTAGAGGCAATAATAAAGTTATTATTTATTCCCTTATTTCATGATAAATGTTTATTATTCATGCTAGAATTGTATTAATCGGAAACATAATACATGTGTGAATACATAGACAAACATAGTGTCACTAGTATGCCTCTACTTGACTAGCTCGTTTACCAAAGATGGTTATGTTTCCTAGCCATGGACAAAAGAGTTGTCATTTGATTAACGGGATCACATCATTAGGAGAATGATGTGATTGACTTGACCCATTCCGTTAGCCTTAGCACTTGATCATTTAGTATGTTGCTATTGCTTTCTTCATGACTTATACATGTTCCTATGACTATGAGATTATGCAACTCCCGTTTACCGGAGGAACACTTTGTGTGCTACCAAACGTCACAACGTAACTGGGTGATTATAAAGGAGCTCTACAGGTGTCTCCGAAGGTACATGTTGGGTTGGCGTATTTCGAGATTAGGATTTGTCACTCCGATTGTCGGAGAGGTATCTCTGGGCCCACTCGGTATTGCACATCACTATAAGCCTTGCAAGCATTGCAACTAATTAGTTAGTTGCGGGATGATGTATTACGTAACGAGTAAAGAGACTTGCAGGTGACGAGATTGAACTAGGTATTGAGATACCGACGATCGAATCTCGGGCAAGTAACATACCGATGACAAAGGGAACAACGTATGTTGTTATGCGGTTTGACCGATAAAGATCTTCGTAGAATATGTGGGAGCCAATATGAGCATCCAGGTTCCGCTATTGTTTATTGACCGGAAACGTGTCTCGGTCATGTCTACATAGTTCTCGAACCTGTAGGGTCCGCACGCTTAAGATTTCGATGACAGTTTTATTATGAGTTTATGAGTTTTGATGTACCGAAGGAGTTCGGAGTTCCGTATGAGATCGGGGACATGACGAGGAGTCTCGAAATGGTCGAGACGTAAAGATCGATATATTGGACGACTATATTCGGACTTCGGAAAGGTTCCGAGTGATTCGGGTAGTTTCAGGGGTACCGGGGAGTTACGGGAATACGAGGAAGAAGTAATGGGCCTCATGGGCCAAGTGGTGGAAGAGAGGAGGCAGGGCGCGCGGCCCCCCTAGCCCAAACCGAATTTGACCAGGGGGCCGGCCCCCGTTTCCTCCTTTTCCTCCCTCTCCTTCCTTCTCCTTCTCCTTCCCTTCCTTCCCCTCTCCTAGTTGGACTAGGAAAGGAGGGAGTCCTACTCCCGGTGGGAGTAGGACTCCTCCCTGGCGCGCCCTCCCTAGGCCGGCCGCCCCTCCCCTTGCTCCTTTATATCACGGGGCTGGGGGCACCCCATGACACACAAGTTGATCTTCGTGATCGTTCCTTAGCCGTGTGCGGTGCCCCTCCACCATATTCCACCTCGGTCATATCATCGCGGAGTTTAGGCGAAGCCTCGCGCCGAGAGAACATCATCATCGCCACCACGCCGTCGTGCTAATGGAACTCATCCCGACACTTTGCTGGATCGAGTCCGGGATCGTCATCGAGCTGAGCGTGTGCTGAACTCGGAGGTGCCGTGCGTTCGAGTACTTGGATCGGTCGGATCGTGAAGGCGTCACGACTACATCAACAGCGTTGTCATAGCGCTTCCGCTTACGGTCTACGAGGGTACGTGGACAACACTCTCCCCTCTCGTTGCTATGCATCACCTTGATCTTGCGTGTGCGTAGGAATTTTTTTGAAATTACTACGTTCCCCAACATTTAGTTCAGGACTAGCACCTTGCAAGAGAAGGGTCATCTTAACCTATAGTACTACGCACTAGGAAAAGTATGTAAATAGGCCTAAGGCGACTAGAACAACATATTGAGCACCTAGTGGTAAGCAACACGCAAACATTTGTACAATAGCAAGTCAGGTGCTTAATTGTATCCCTACAATGCTTATGGCATAAGCAAGTCAGTGCGAAAGGTTGCCTAATCATAAGGTATATTCAAATCTCAGAATGAAATCTTAAAATAAGTAGCTCTATAGCAGGGTTTAGTTAATTTATTGGTCTGTAACCATTGTGCATAACTAATATAACTGTATTGAACAGAAAATCCTGAAGCTACAAAACCTGGTCTTGTTAATCTAGTTGTGAAGATCATCACCAGAAAGCAATGGACTAATTCTGAACCGTTAGCTTTATCTTGGTTCTATCATGCTTAAGTAAATAACTCGGAATCTTGTGATTATAGGCTCCTTGTACAGAATCTGTTGCCAGTGTAATGATATCAGATGATGGTCATTTTCATTTCCAAAATGTTCCACTAACACTGTTTGGTTAAAATTAATCGGGGTCTTTAGACATCGCTGGAAGGCCTGAAATAAATCCAGAAAATGCGAGCACCAATGCCAAGTCTAGGACTTGAACTCTGGTGGGCTCGGGATACCGTTGTCCTCTTAGCCATCCAACCGCATGTTGGTTTGCTTCATCCTATTTTTATGTTGCCTATGAGAAATCTTTTTGAAGAAGAAATGATTGAAAATAGATTTCCACAATCTTGTAACTAATAAGAGTGTATCTTCGGATATTTTGTAGGGACCAAATAAATCAATGAAAATATATTTGTTTACAAAGAATGCGAGAGAGTTAATTATTTGCAACCTATAAGGGTTCAACTTTTTTTGCAAGCATGAATGCTAAAATTGGTTTCAATATGAATAACCAATACACAACACTAATTTTCTCAAGCTACCACATGAATTCTACTTGTCGTGGCTCTATCTGTTTGGTATACTCCTGCACCTTAATGCACTAAATCTAGAATAAACTTACCAGCAAAACCCTTTATAGAACAATCTACAACATGATTGTTGGCGCATTTGTTACCTTTTTGCATTCTAAATCTGGTGGTTGCCATAGTTCGAACCTTGTAAGCCTAAATTTAGTTCCTTTTCTTTTAGCCACGTCATGCGCAGAAACTAAATAGCATAATATTGTTGCTTGCGCTGCACCATGTAGTTAATTAAGACGGAATTGATGCAGTGGTGCAACAGTTAAGTTTATTAATGTGATTGAGGGATGTATCAGAAGGTGCAGTCAAATATGATGTGGTGGGAAATAAAGAGTTTGGAGAAAAGAAATCAGCAGAGGAAGACGATTGGGGGGGGGGGTGGGTGGGTGGGTGGAGTTGAACCTATTGATGAAGAGTTTTGCCTACCATGAAAATGAACCTTACATATGTTTTCATATAACAATATAAGTAGGATGTGTTCTGATGTCCTCCGGCTTCACGCTTCGAAAACTTCCCAGACGAAATTGTCCCGAACGGTTTTAGCTCGAGAAGCTGGATTCGGGAAGCTGCTCCTTCCCTACGTGTAAAAAAAGAGAAGCGAGGCCAGCCCAACTCCACCGAAATGTGAAGCATGGAGTTCGCTCTATTTACAAGGAACTGCCACCGCCAAGTATACTGGTTCGTTGGCTCCCCTCGAAAAGAAACAGAACATCTCGAATCGTTACATGAATCCTCGCTTGTACCGCTACCCCCTCCTAATTGGGCTTCATGCAGCCGGCCCAACATACACCTAACAGGCCACAACCCTCTCTCAGTTGGGCTGCAACTGTGGGAGAAGCTACCGATGTCCCGAACGCTCCAGGAATCGCTACGTGAAGTTAGAAGCGAGGATGAGAAGTTGGAAATGTGGAGTTTTGTGAAGCTGGGGAGAATTCGAACACGCCCGTAGTATGTCTATATCTATATCTATAGCAATATAAAAGTATTGTTGACAAAATCGTTAAAAGGTAGCTGCTCGGTTGGCTGGCGAGTAGGTGATTTTCTCGCGAGAAAACTTCTAATATATTCATCTTCAATCATGGCAGTACAACGAACACCAGAAATAATAAATAATTATATATCTAGATCTGTAGATTCTTCAGTGCAAGCACTCAACATGTCTAGTATGCCATTAATATGATACCAAATCAATACTCCCTTCGTTTCTAAATACAAGTCTTTTTTTTACATATTTCACTATAGAGACTACATCCGGATGTATATAGACGCCTTTTAGAGTATAGGCTCACTCATCTTGATCCATATGCAGTCTATAGCAGAATCTGTTAAGAGACTTATATTTAGGAATGAAGGGAATAGTATAGAGGCGATAGTCACATATAATTAGCATACAATTAATATCCTATCTAATATCAACGTGTAATTAATATTCTAACAAATATCAACGTGCATGTAAGCATTTACTATATATAGTAGAGTCAGAGATTAGTACTATACTAGTTTTTTGGGGTACTACTAGAGTACTAGTACTAACTAGTAATTGTGTATGTACAATGCACATTAATATCACATGATATTAATTGTATTGTACATTATTATTTTTTTGTATAGTAGTGTACATTAATATTAATATTAGACAATATATACATTGTATTATTAATATTAGACAAGATATAAATTGTGTTATTAATCTTAGGTAAGATATACATTGTACTTCAATATTAGGTAAGATATAATTACTTGGTTAATGCTATGTTGATATTAGACATGATAGTAATTAATGAAAGGTGCTAAGCATGTTTAGCGCTTAACATTAGAGTGATGCATACTATTGGATAGAAAAGAGTGAGATTTCTTAAATCTTAGCAACTCGTTTTTTATATTGGTATAGATATGGATTTACTTGGGGAAAAAGTGGCCTTATGATTGGAGGCATCAACCTAACCCAATACAAAACCGAGGAGCCTGTGGCGACAAAACAATCCTGTCACGATGAAACCGTGAGAGCGATGCGTCACACGCATGAAAACTACAGGTGGGCCCCAGCGATAGCAACTATATCCACCCGAACCCGTAGCAAATCCACCCGACCCTTGGTACAACCAGCAGCTCTCGAGGCCCACCTCCGAGCCCACCATTGCCAGCTGTCAGTACTCACAGATCACACGTTCAAAAGGTCATGAATCATCAACATTATTTATACATCTCATAAAAGTAGAGAGTAAATATGGAACCTTCACCATACAGCTTATTCGGCCGTGAGACACACAAGGGTTTTGACGTGTGGGTTCATCATGGGGTTAGTATCATTGAAGGACCGGCCGGTCGTGACCCACTCAGAATTTGTCACAATTTGGCCATTTCGGCTGACAAACCCACACTCCTAATAACTCAATAGCCCAGCGCACTGTGTATTTCCTCCTAGTATGTAAGAGAGCGTGACCTAAATTGGCCGGCCACTGCTTGACCAGACCTTCCCCTCCCCTCGCCGCCACTCCCTCCCTCTCGTTGTCGCCGCCCCCTCCGCTCAATGGCCCAATCGGTGCACCCGTCGCGGCATCGCTCCCCTCCCCATTCGCCGCCACCGCCGCCCCCTCCGCTCAAGGGCCCGATCATTGCACACCATCACGGCGTCGCTCCCCTCCCCTCCGCCGCTGCCGCTTTGTTGTAAGACTTGATTGAACTACTTGTGTTATTCTTTTGCCAAATATCGTATTATGAGTTTTGGATTACGCAGATTTTTGTTTGGAGTGTGCACACCCTTGAGATAGTTCATACCATGGGAGTTCCGAAACCGCGCGAGCGACGACGCGCGCCGCACCGGAACCGATCGGATCGCACGAGGCGGCCGAGTTCTGGTGGGAGATGGAGCCGGAGAGACCGGGAATCCAGGGGCAAAGCTACTCTTTTCCTTTTCAAAAACCTCCCCCTTTCCTTCCCCTGGTTCATCTCCCCCTGCCCCCTTGCCGCGCCGCGCGACTCTCCTCAATCATCGATGGTTCTCATGGCGGCCGCCTCCGACGACCATCGCCAACACGACCATCACCACCACAATCACGGCCGCCGCCGCCATCGTGCGGCGAAACGCTCGCTAACTCCGCCCCAGCCCGAGTCCCCGTCCCCGGCCCCAGCCCCGGCCCCCCTCGATTGCTTCTCCTTCACCTGGGGCGTGCGCCGCCGCCTCCGCTGCTCCAAGGACGGCGCCCCCGTCACCGCGACCGCGTTGCCGTCTCCTCCCCAGCACCCGACCACCCCGTCGCCGGACAAGGAGAAGCCGCCCCAGGGCGACGCCGCCGGCTCCTCCTCCCGGCCGCAGCGGTCCCGGCACCTCCGCCCGCTCCGCTACCCCGCAACACATCCCGCGTCCAGATCAACGGACGCTGGTGCGGGGCAGGCGCTCCACTCGCCCGCCTCCGCGCCCCCGCCGCCGCTGACGGAGCCGCAGCAGCCTAGGAAGAGGGGATTCGCCGTCGCCCTCACCAAACAGGAGATCGCCCGGGACTTCGCCGCCGTCCGCTGCAAGCGCCCGCCGCGCCGCGGCAAGAAGCGGTCCAAAGCCCAGCAGGCCAAGATCGACGTAAGCATCCGATCCTCGACTCACCTGTGATTCCTTCCTTTCTTCCTTCCTCATGCCCGATCTTGGGTCCGCCTCGGTGTTTAATTAAGAGATTGAAACTGCAGGCGCTGTGCCCGGGATTCTTCCTCTCGACGGTGGACCTGGACAACTACAAGATCGATGATAATAATAATAATGTAAGACGCCGACCCATCAGTTAGGCTGCTGTATCCAACAAAGTTGGTTCTTTTTCTTCATGTGCGTTTGCTTTCCTCTTGCAGAGGTGATTCATGGCTGCCGTGACGAAGCTTCAGACGGGAGCAACTTCTCAATTGCTCCCATATCTTTCTTCCTGTGATGGCTAACATGCCCTGATGCCCATTACTGAATGGTGTTGGTTCTTCCGAGGTAGAGAACAGCAAATTGGATCTAGTTAGGTTCCTTGAGTGGTTTTGT
The DNA here is from genome assembly GCA_021437245.1 of Aegilops speltoides. Taxonomy (NCBI): domain Eukaryota; kingdom Viridiplantae; phylum Streptophyta; class Magnoliopsida; order Poales; family Poaceae; genus Aegilops; species Aegilops speltoides. The sequence continues at coordinate 435,049,668 of CM038141.1, forward strand.
ATACAGATTTCCCTTTTAGGAGAGCTGCCAGAGCGATGGGAAAGTTTATGCTTCAGGGTGCTAGCTATGTCGGTTTGAAGTATAGTCCCTGCAGCTTGTAAGAAATGATAATATTCTTAGATAATGGGAAGCAGACATGTTTTGTACATTGTTTAAATCATCAAATAGTGTTGGACATGGCTAATTGGAAGTGAAAGTAATAGGTGCTTCATACTTGTGATAGAGTAATGGCTGACTAACCGTGGCCTCTATATTTTTCAGCAGTAAGTATAAATCAGGGAACAATTCAACCAAATTATCAGATAAAGATTGCATCTTTCTTGTCTCACTCATCTCCTTTTATGTGTAAATGTTTAAGTTTACTTTCATACTTATTAACCCATTTTCCTTCTCTTTTTCAGTTATTCCGTTCAAGTTTTCAAGCATTTTCTGATATATTGTTGCATGCCATTCTTGCCTTGAGAATGCTTGTACTTGTAAATGCGGTTGTTTCTCTGATCTGCATTTTGCTTTAAGGAGGTAGCATGTTCACTCGCCATCACCCTGTTTTACTGTGGTTGGTTCAGACAAAAAATTCTTGAGTATGACAAATCATTGTGGTTATGAAGGGTTCTTGAGGATGTTTAAATGTTTCTTGAGATCGCTCTCAGGATTTACTGATGGAAGATAGATAGTTAGCTCTTAGCTGCATAGCATGACTCCTTGGCAGGCATCTCCATGGCCCTACTTACCTCGAGATCAGCTTGTATTAATCTCCTTGTCTGTGTTATGTGTATAAATAAATATATTGATAGTTATCCATCCATTTCCTTTTTCTTAATTCACTTATCTTGTTCATGCTATCGTGCATTTTTCAATATACGAGGAAGCTGGTGCACGCCATTGTTGCTTTCATATTGTAACAATGTTATGTCACAGTTTTCATAATGCTATTCTGTTTTGCAGAGGAGCTGCCATGTTCAGTAGTTATCACATCTTTGTAACAGGGTTTACTTGTTGACTGAACCTATATTCGTCGACTTGAACACAAATTGACTCCTATTGTTCATTAGTACATCGCTGTTGTATTTTTTCCCTTATTTTTGCACATTTACCCATTTAGCGATTCGACACCTTATCAATCTGCTTCTGATGAATAATTTGTTGAGTGTTATCGCAAAGTTTTAAATCATGTTTTTTACGGATTGTGATGGGAGACGGTGAATCTTTTTTGGTTTTGAGAACCAGATTCTGGTATTCTGATTTGTAGATGAGCCTGGGAATTTCCGTTTTGTACAGTAAGGGGTACTCGGAATCGACCCTTTTTTGAGAGATTGTTCCCATGATTGACCTGACGATAATGCTTCATGTTGTAAATGTTGATTTCATTGATCCCCATGTTGTGTTGTGGTTGCCGTGAGTTTAACCATCATGTTATGTTACTGTGCTGCAGTTCTGGTTCATGTGAGTTTTTCCATCATGCTATGTACTGTGCTGCAGTTGTTCCATTGAAATGCCATCCTGCACCTGTTCAGGAAGCAGCCTGAAAGCTGCTGTGTCAACCTGTCGACAGCATTCATCAGGTCATACATGGTTTCTCGCCTATAATGTCCATCTGAACTGCTTAACAGTTAGTTGTGTACTTCTGTTCGATGGCTGTTCTACTCCGACTCGACAGTGACAGCGGCTCTGTGAGGTGACGAGAGGAACAGCAAACTGTGGCTGGGCTCCATCCAGCTCGACTACATCGGCCCTAGTTGCCTACATTGGCTCATGTTGGTCAGGATTCGAGGGCAAGCATCACCAGATCAACCTGGCAAAACATTTATCCACCGCCTAAGCCAAACATCAGAAAAGGATAAAGAACTGCCTGTTAGTGCACAATCGTCTTAAGCGTGATTGTGCTTAGGGAGTAATAAAAGAGATAATGACACTAATTGACACCTTGCGAAGTCTATCAATACCAATCATCACATGGTACCCCGGCCCTAAAGGTAAATGGCAAACGGGCAGTGGCAGGAGAAATGACTAAACCCATACCCAGACGCCAATAGCTGACTAAAGATTTCACCCAAAACAGTATATACAGTAAAATACTTCCACATTTACTGCTGAGCACCAGCTTGGGACAACTGAATGTCGTTGACCTGGACCAGGCGCTTCATTGTACGACGACAGATGAAACAGCAGCTTGAATATTACTCGGGCAGGAGACATATCATATATAAAATTGGACATGGCTAATAGGTGCTTCATACCAGCGATAGAATATAATGGCCGACTAACTGTGGCCTCTCTATTTTTCAGCAACAAGTGTAAATCCGTGCAAATTATCAGATAAAGTTTGCATCTTGTCTTAATCTCCTTTTATGTGTAATGTTTCTGAAAGTTCTCTTCTACAGATATTCATCCATTTTCCTTTTCGTTCTTACTTTTCTTGTTCACATTTTCAAGCATTTTTTTGGTATATTAAGAACATTTGTTGCATGTCTCTTTCAGAATGCTTATGCTGGTAACTAAGGTGTTACATTTGTTATTTCTCTGGTCTGCATTTTTGCTTTACGGAGGAGGTGGATGTTCAGTAGCCATTGCCCTGTTTAACAGTGTTTGGTTCAGACAAAAAGTTCTTGAGTATGACAAAGATTGTGGTTATAAATTGTTCTTGAGGATGTTTACATGTTCCTTGAAGTTTCTTTCGGGATTTACTGATGGAAGATGGATGGTTAGCTGCATTGCACGAGTCCATGTCTGGCCTGTCCCTCGACCAACTTATCTCTGCCCTGCTGGAGACCAGGTTGTATTATCTCCTGCTTCTTTGTGTATTGTGTACAAAAGTATGGCAATAATTATCCATGCCTTTCCTGTCTATTATTCCACTTTTCTTTACTTTTTTTTGTTGCTTTCATGACATGAATACTGATTACTGTGATGTTAGAGTTGTAATTTCTCTGATCTGTCATTCTGCTTTTGCCGATGAGCTGCAATGTTCAGCAGCCATCACATTTTTGAAAGTGTTTATTTGTTAGCTGAACTTATGCACATTTAGCGATTCAATATCTTATCAAATGCAATTCAAGAATACATTGCCGGTTCAGATTATCACATTTGATTATACGTTCTTTTAAAGAATCTTTCCATGATTGACCTGACGACAATGCTTCATATTGCAAATGATTGATTCCCATGTTGTGCTGTGGTTGCTGGGAGTATCATCAAGTTATGTTGCAGTGCTGCAATTGCGCTTGCTCAGAAGTGCCATACTGCACTTGTCCACGACATTCAGAAGTCTTGCTTTCATAATGCTAATACTGATCACAGTGTGATGTTACAATTCTTATTTCTTTGATCTTCCATTCTGATTTGCAGAGGAGCTGCAATGTTAAGCTGCCATCACACTTAATAGCAGTGTTTATTTGTTAACTGAACTTATGCCCATCCTTTTACTGGAGCTGAACGCAAATTGATTATATTCTTCAGAACACGCAAAAGGCTTGAGTGTCATTATATTTGAGTGAAAGGAGAGTTGTACACAAGAGGGAGAGTACACTGACAACACCAAAAACATCACCGCTTACATACAGGCTCACATCCACCCAACGCCCTACTCAACCTATCTCTCTGAAAACCCTGCCTCTGCTTGCTTGCCTATCTAGTGAAAAGTATGCACGAATCTTATTTGCCACTTCTGAAGCCAAACTGGACTATTATGTCCAAGAGTAAATTGCCACTTCCGGTTCTTCTCTCTATGTTTGCACATTTAGTGATTTGACATTTTATCAATCTGTTTTTGATGGACAGTTGGATTAGTGTTATGCCGATAAGTTTTTGATCGATCATGATGGGAATGTTGTTAGTGTTTTTTTTTTTTGGTTTTGAGAAACTGATCCTGGTATTCTAACAATGTAGATAATCCTGGGAATTCACATTTTGTTCCTCTTGTTTATAATCAGTGCACTGACCTTTTTTAAGCTGTGTTGTGTTGTGGTTTACATGAGTATTTTATACTATTATTGTGTTGCAGTTGTGCTCTCTTGTTAAGTCAAGTCTAACTGACAAGTACTGAAGTTGGATCAGTCTGGTTTTGTTAATCTACCATCTTTTTTTTTTCTGGAAAAGGGGATTTACCCCAGCCTCTGCATCAGAACGATGCATACGGCTCATATTATTAAAAGAATAATCCAGTAACAAAGTCTCGAAAGGTCGTAGTACAATCATCAACAAAAGCTTGAACATATAATTACTTGGAGTTTGAATTAGAAAGTCATGTGTCTTGTTTATTTACTTAGATAGTAGGACTGCTAACCGAAACTCATTTGGTCAATCTGTTGTAGGACAGCTGCTGCTGCTGCTGTCGAGGCTAGAGACGAGTCTGAAATTTCAAGGTAGGTCATCCACGACTATACCAGGCTATACTCTACTGTGTTGAGCCATTGCACTTGCACACCAAAAAGAAGGATCGTAGGGGAGGTGGTACCATTCAATAACAACAGTCACCAAGTTATGATAGCCTCTGCTGTGTTGCACAAATAAAAACATACAAGGATGCTCATCCTATATTACCTGAATGTTGTGAAGAGAAAGTCAACAGGACGCAAGAAGTGCAGTTTGACATTTCAAAAGAGGAAATAGACAGCACAACTGGAGCACAGTAACAGAACTGATGAATGCTCACGTAAATCACAACACAACAAATTTGCAAAATGAAGACTTAAAAAAGGGTAAATAAATGTGGCAGTGATAAACATGCAGATAATCATGCGAGGAATCAATATTAAATGGATGTAAATAAATGTGGCAGTGATACAGTGGTAAAAAGTGAAAGGAAACAAATTAGTCTTATTTGAATTGATCGCTCTCAAAGAGAATAAAACATAGAAGACCAAAATCAACGCCTTACAGTTTATATGAATTTGTAGCAAGTCCACTAACGTTTTTGGCCGACATTTTAAAATGCTTGAGGCCGTGAAGATGGGATCATGGAACCAAATGCAAACTAAACTCATCAAACTGACATGATCGATGGAACATCATCCATACACAAATTGAGGTACTTGCAAATCTTTCCCTAATAATAAAGCACGGATTGGGTCTCCGGGTTCACCGTCACAATACGCTTTCTTCTCATGTTATAATACGCTTTTATGATTTGTATAGACAAAATTGCAATATAAACGAGGTGGTACTAATTAAATTGAACCGGGTCGCCCGCCTGGGCCTGGGGCCACGTCTACGCTAGCGTTTTCCGGTCAGAACACGGGTGCACGGGTCAACAAACAATCATCCCATAACCCGTCGATGTCGCCGCCGCCCAACACCGGCCGTCTCGCGCGACAGATCGAGGGACGACCAGACGAGGAGGAGCAAGTATGCAGAGCAAGGGACGAGCTTTCCGCGGTTTTCCACGGTTCAGCTTCAGCGCCGGCAAGGGCAACGTACGCGTACATGCAGGAGCCCTCGCTGTTCCTGTCCAGAGGCCACGGGATCGACCGGCTTTGGGGCTGCTGAGAAACAACGGTGGCGGCAACCTGGTGCTACTATGTACATAATCCATCTGATCCCGTTCGAAATCACCAAAGAGGTTGGCAACAACATCAGTTGATAGCCGCCACGCAGAGCCATCCAGTCGAGTCGTCATGGTAGGTGTTTGTTCGTGTGGCCTCCGTGATGGTGGTGGCTTCCGCCAACACTGGCGTGATGCTCCCTCTTGCGAGCTCCACGTCCAAGCTCTGGAAGGCCCTTCCTTCTTCTACTAGAGGAAGCAATGCTAAAGTGTTGGCCTGAACGGGGGAACATGAGCTACCTCAACTCCGAGTCTACCGTCTGGAACGACGATGCTGTCGGCGCAGAGCTGGAGAGTGTGGTGTTTTGGTCCAAGTGCTGCGTATACGCGGTCGCTGAGTGGGTCCTGTAAGTTTAGTTTGGTCCAGTCGCCGGAAAGTGTCCTAGAGTATATTCTACGAATCTCAGTACACGGCACTAGCCCTCGCCGTCGCGACGGCGGCCGAATAATCTTCGTGAACGGTGACGGTGGCCGACGCAACTCCCATGCCCGGCGTAGAGGCGGTTTCTAGCACAGAGCACATGATGGCCGTCGGCTTGACTCCCTCCAATGAGAGGCGATGCCGACCGCACGGCTCCCTCCGGGGCGAATGAGATGGCCTTCGACTTAGTAAAAAAGTTATTTGTATTTTAGAGTTAAGAGGAACTAAGAAGTTTTGTGTGAAATGTGAAGAACTTCGACGTCGTTTCGCAGGGTCACCATTTTGTGCATAGCATAATTTTAGCAAGCCAGGAAGTGAGCCTAGCATCATTGAAATATGGATGAGCCGATTTCACTTTCAAGGGAAGAAGGCAAAATTTATTCACTACCTGGTCCCTCTGTTTGCAAATATGTATAACAGGCATAGCAGAAGTACTCTCATGCCACTTCCAGAGCAGCAACTCTGATTGCACCCAAGCCAGTGTTTTTCGAGAATAAGACATACCACAGCACTCAGTTTTGTTCCGAACACAACACTGGAAATATAACTATTTCCAAAAAAAATATCCTTGCTATCATACACATTAGATAATAAATAACTTCCATTTCCATGCATAGGATTTTGTATTATGAACATTGTTCAGCTCCAATGAAATAATAGTTCCTGTAGTACTAGGTTGGAAGGGCCACAAGCAGAAGCAGCAAACGTAACATATGTGCTGACAGACAACACTAGAGAGTGCTTGGGAAAATACGCTAGAGTAGAAGGGATAAATTAGATGGACAACTAAAAGGTATTCTGATCAGTGCCTGCTAAAAATAGCTTGATTTAGTAAGTTGTCTGCGACATTAGGAAGTGCGAAATAATTAGACTCTCCTTTCAATATTTGTTCTTATCATACGTTAGACTGAGACTCTATTAAGAAAATCGCATAATTGAAGTCAATTTTTGTATACTATCATATTGCGTCGGCATGTAAATTGTAGATGTAACATCTCAATGCATGTCATCACAAGAAGTTTTTGTATGCTTTTTGTACAGCAATATTATTTTTCTGTATGCTTCTATTCTAAATGACACTGCATGCTCGACTGTCTATCTTTCTATTCTGGATGCAGCATCTGCAGGCATATGCAACCGATATTTTTCTCTGGATAAAGTTTCAGAATGATAACACCGATAAACTGAGCTGCTACGAAGTAATACACTCTCTCAGGATACTCAGTTTAATTTCGCTTATGTTAATTTGTCTGGAAAATGTGAAGTCTTTTTTTCTTCTTTTTTTTGCGGGTGGGAAAATGTGAAGTCAATATACCAAGTAGTATACAAGTCCATGTTATGTAGAAGAACATTCATACTATGTTAGGAATACTATGTATAAAGACTAGAGATATACGAGACAGCATGTTTGCAAGCGATAGTAAGATACACAATTTCACATGGGCCTCACATATTTGAATTTTTGGTCAGCTCCTTAAGTTCTTCCTTGCTTTCCTTAATTTACACGAGGACATGTTTTTCATTTTGATTAAATCCCCCTCCTCTTCCACTATCTGATGCTTACCTTTTCAGTACAGATGAGTTGATCAGAACATAGGCGCTTTTTCTGGCGACCGTTTACAAGAACAACTTCACATTTTTTTTCTTTGTATTAACCAACTTATCATAATAAACAACTTTTCTTAGTTGCAAGAATAGCATGCAGTACACTCATGTTTACATCTTTGTGCAACACAATTTATCAGCAGTTTGTTCATGTCGTCGAGTGTGTGGGTGAAACCGGGTGGGGGGGGGGGGGTGTCTTGAGCTATCAGGAAAGATGATGATTTCTTTATTCCTCCCGTTGCAACGCACGGGCCTTTTTGCTAGTAATATATTAGAGACAATATACCTAGTAATCATTTCTCGACTTCTTGTGAACTAGTTCATCTTTAATACTATATAAGAACTTTAAACAAATCAACACCACCATCTCATATGTATATGTATATATAGTAGTAACATCAGGCCACGAGGTAAGCATCTAGCCATCACTGCATGACCCAAAGATAGTAAGATCAGCCTTGACAACGCAGTTCGATTCTATAAGATAGCCTCTGGACACATCCTGGAGTTCCTTGAGTGGCAAGAAGTCGGACCATGACCAGCCTTGACTAAAACAGACCAAGAGACCTGCCATCACCAGAAAAGTAAGATGAACTGTTACTATCAGGGGGTTACAAACAGTAATTCACACACTGCACTGGTAGTTGCTAAGGACAACTTAACCTGAAGTTCGTCCGAAGTATATTCCATTCTTTTGGTCCAGGATAGACAGACTCATTTGAAACACCTTCCTGGACTCGACAAAAAGCTCATCCGAGGACTCCGGGTACAAACCCAATGCGAGGCAATCAGTGCTGCTCTTGCCACCACGCGGATACATGCCCATGTACCTGTTGACAAGAATGGAAAGTGATACTTCATATACAATGGGTACCCGCGGAAATTTATTTGAAGAATGTGGTTAGTTATGAAATCAGAAAGTTGTGGCTGAGCTTGGGTGTAGGCAGGTACACCGTATACCCATTTAACTTTGAACACGACTTGGTGGCATTACAATTAGAGTCTTACAATTATACAAAAAATCTGAGCAAAACATGACTACAGTACAATTTAATAATAATGTTACTGTAAATATACTAGAAGAAGTAGAGTTATTTGGTTCCATGCTTAAATTTCAAACTAAAAATAGACCTTGCTGCCTTGCACAAAGACATGACCATCGGCTATCGGTAATATCCATTGACACAAAGCACGAAAAAATGCTTCTGTCCACTGTGAAGTTACTACTAACAAGGTATGGTAAGCTAAAACATATGTATAAGAAACCACTAAGCAACAATGTCGGATAACACATGCATAGTACTCCCTCCGTTCCTAAATATTTGTCTTTCCAGAGATTTCAACAAGTGACTACATATGGAGCAAGATGAGTGAATCTACACTCTAAAATATGTCTATATACATCCGTATGTGGTAGTCCATTTGACATCTCTAAAAAAACAAATATTTAGGAACGGAGGGAGTATTAATAGAGAGAGAATTTGTGATGCAACTGGTAACAGGTGAATACCATTTATGCCCGCAAGCTTCAAATGTAGGAGAACGGACAAAGTGCTGAGAGTCCAATTCTAGGAAATTGTTCATGGTCCAAGTGTATGTCCCTTTGATGAATCCCTTCTTCTGGACAAAGAGGTTCTGAACTGTGGTAGCCTTTTTCTGAACCACGGCAGACTTCATTTCGGGAGAAGAGACGTCAATTTTTAATATCTCCACACCAAAGACACAGCTATCATCAACTAGAAAAGCAGATGATTTCAGTAGCTCCTCAAGAGGAATCAAGCATTCCTTGTTCGAGTAGGTATTCTTGACACCGAAGTTGTAGCTAGCTGTGTTTAGGTAAAAGTTGAAAATCAGAGACTTGAAATATCCAAAATAACAAATAATCAACCTTTTCCCGCAAAAAGAATACAATCAACTGAGTTCAAAGTAGAGAAATCCATCTAAATAATGATTCTCAGAAAGCGAACATGCATATGTACTCTGGAAGGTTGTCCCAATCAAAAAGAGTCTCAAGTGTGACACACAGTACAGAAGGTCGATGGATAAACTTAACAGCGAAGAAAATATGAAACGACTTGTTAATGGGCAAAGTAATTGATCATGTTACAACATTGATAGGTATTGATTTGTAATGATGGAATCTATAGCTCTAACTGGTGATGCAGTCAAGACTATGTATTCCCAGCTAAGATGATGGATGTATTAGTTTTAGAGGGGAAATAGGATGGATGTACTTGAACAAACACATTCATGAGTCTACCTTTGCATCCATGATACATTCCTTTCGAATGGTTGAATATTGACAACTCAAACACTGCATGCACCGTCTGACCTGGCTCCAAGCCTCCCCTGGATATCATAAGAGAAAGAGCAACATATAGATTTCCTTTATCATCTTGTTTGCGATTTGGAGACACTTGAGCATCTTGATTGTGCTTTGGAGTCACTTGCAGGCGCCTGCGAAGGGAATTGAAGAAAAACGAAGTAAGCCTAGAAGTCATAACTAAATGAGTATAAGCCTAATTTCTTCACTTGATGCATCCGCAAGCTTCATTGTCCAGCTGTTTTCATGGGTTCGCGTGATTGTGATTGATATTTCAACATGACTGAAACATGACCTATGATATTTACACATCTATAATACGTTAATTTTGCAAAGTTCCTTTTGCGTTATGATGCGTACCACTTGTGCCCAAAGCAGTGAAAAAAAGAAGATATCGCCGAGGTAGCTTTCGTCTCAAGCAGCGCTGAGAAGTCATGCACCTTCCATTCTAAATCTGGAACATGGGTCTTTCCTAGCCGCGCAGGAGCTGAAATTTGACAAGTGCATAAATCAAAATTATATAACAGAGAAAAAAAAAGGATAGTAAATTTATGTGCAGGTTTGCAGTTCCAGATAAACAAGTTGCAATATTCACCATGGTGAAAATAGAAGGGTGCAGAATGGTTCTCTATGTTCAGGTTATATGAATGAAAAATCTTGCATACAGTGATTTGTGAGAAGTAACCACTAATTAATTGTGGTAGTTATCATGTCACGAATCTTCTGGTTACAAACGACAGTACCTGTTCTTTTTCCCCTTCTTTCTTCTATGTTTTGAAGAGGCCACTATTCTAAGTTCAGGTTATAGAAATAAATAGGCGCTAGCTTAGTGGCAGGAGTTCAGGTTGTTAGACCCTGCCCACCTACCCATTGGCGTTCGAATCATAACAATGGGGACTCCGCTGGGGTGCTATCCGAGTTTATTCGCGGAGAGATCTCACGGTGTGCTTACAAGGGATTGTTGTGAATTTCGTGTATGACTTTTTGTTTATAGCAGAAACAGTCTCGAGGTTCAATTGGGCGGGGCAACATACCTGTGCTGCCGGAGTTGCCCATAGCTCCGCTCCTCCCTCTTCCCCTGCAAGTGAAATTGATCATCGGGCCATAGTAAGGGCACAATGAAGAAGATATCTAATCTTGATAATGATGCCTCATAGCAATAGCATGATCACACAGTTACTAAGGCGCTGTTCGGGAAGCCTCCAGCTCCGCCAGATTCAAAGATCCACAGAGTACCTATTTCCCAGCTCCGTATATTTAAACTGCGGCTCCGGCTGCTCCGGGAGTGAAGTTACGGAGCGGGAGGGACTCCGAACGGGCCCTAAGGCATACAAAAATTATCCATATTGCCGCAATGCAGAGGTACAAGATGAACCTGAAAATAAACTAAACCCGATTTCTTTCGAAGCACGAAGACGATCACCAAGAAAGTCAATACAGTACTTACTAAGACGCACTGCCAAGCCCTGAAAGTCGAAATCCTTCAACGTAAAAGGGGAAAGCAAAAGTGGGATATAGGAGGAAGACCTGGCTGGACTTGGGCGTGGATTGCACAATGGCTTGGTTTCCTGGGACGGACGGCGTCTTGTTAGGGCTGCGTGCTCAGGGAGAGGGGGATGGGATTTATGGAGGCTGCCTGTGCTCCGTATTCTACAGTTTTGGATTCTAACCAACTAGGTATATATCACGACGTAGGAGTAGTTTCCGGTAACCAGACGATTCCGGGATTTAAAACCACTCTGGACACGACAGTGCACAGACGAAATCTTGACAATGTCCATCTCAAACGCTGCTGATTTGTGAAAAGATTGCAATCTAACGGATGATTTCATCCATCGTCCTTAATCCTGATAGCACTGCTTTTTTAGTAGCAGGCCCACGGCGTCAGCGACTCAGCGTCCCGTTCCGCGGTTTGCGTAGGATTCCGCGTGAACCCTATATCTCCCTTATTGCGAGACCTATTAATTCTAGAAAAATGTTTAAAAACATTCGGATAATTATCTTACTTTTGTACAGTATAAGCCACGCCTGGCAACGTCCGATCCCACGCATATCGTGTGGCGTGGAACGCTTCTGTGTCTTCCCAGGCAAAGGTAGCCCACCTTCGTGAGCTCGTAACATGTACTAGCATGCAGCGTCCTGCGAATGTATTTTTTGGTGATCCTTTTTACAGCTGTAATTTTTTTTGTTGAGAATCTTTTTACAGCTGTACTTGACACGCAATGCTTTATTTAACACAGTATAATTGGAGTCGCTCACATACAAGAGTATACACTCATTCACATGAACACATGCACGCACACCCTCACTACTGGAATTTTCGTATACGCCGGGTGTCGGCGTCTTCGGCGAGAGCCAAAACACGGGCACTCGGCAAAGTAAAATACGCCGAGAGACCCACTCGGCAAAGGAAGTAAATCGGCAAATACATGATGTTGCCGACAGTATTGCTCGGCAAACAGAGTACACTCAGCAAAGGCACTATTTGCCGAGGGCCATCTGGTCACACTCGGCAAAGTATTGCCACGTGGCGCATTCGGCGGCAACTAACGGCACGGTGACGGTTGTAACTCTTTGCCAATTTAGTCCCATGCCACCTCGCCTATCGACTAGCAAAAATACCTGTTTAGATAGTTCAATAGTCCAACCGCCTGTCGTATTCTAAGAATGGATGCCGACGTCTTTTCAAATTTATGATCCACACTGTTACCGAGAGGGGCTCTCGGTAAGGGAGAAGTTTCCGAGAGTGGCTCTCGGTAATATTAAGGCCACCATCAAAGTTTAGTCCCACCTGGCCTAGAGACAAGCAACAAAACCTGTTTATATAGTGGGAAAGTCCAGATGCAGTAAGCTTCAGTATTCATTACACTATTGTTAAAGGAGATGGACTATCACTTTGAATGTTCACCTGTCTGAGTATATAACATTCAAAGTGATAGGCCATCTTCTTAATGGTGGATGCCGGCATTTTTTAATTAACGGTGTCATCATAGGGCCCTGTAAGTCTATGAGCTAACATCTGGGTACCGAGAGGGAACTTGTCCGGTTTGTGCAGTAAGTGTTGGTCCTGTTTCTCCGTTGGCCTCAAAACTTCTCATGCTCTAAGAGGGGGCAACGCATAGCACGTGCCACGGCCTCGCATGTTTCGGGCACACATGCAATATTCGACAAATTTAGTGCTCTGCTAGGGTTTCATCGCCGGGAATTGCATATCAGCAAGGCAACACATGAAATCATGCCGGGTAGCGCCATGGGGAATCATTTGTGATGTCCTTGTGGCATGCCTAGGCCTTGCACACACGAGGGAGGGGCATGCCCTACCACCGGGTTACCGAAAGTACCTCACATTCCTGATCCAACCGTTGAAATCCTCGGAAAATTGTACGATGGTAGGATTGCTCGGGATCTGGCACGGTGTCATCACATGGCCTCTGTAGGGTGTGGTAAAAGTTTGGACGCGTTTCGAGTAAGCCTCCCCTGAGGTCGCGTGTAAACCGCACCGCCTACGAGCTAACATCTGGGCATCTAGAGGGAACTTGTCCGGTTTGTGCAGGAAGTGCTGGTCCTATTTCTTCGTTGGCCTCGAAACTTCTCATGCTCTAAGAGGGGGAACCGCATGGCACGTGCCACGGCCTCGCATTTTTCGAGCACACATGCAATATTCGACAAATTTAGTGCTCTGCTAGGGTTTCATCGCTGGGAATTGCATATCAGCAAGGCGACACATGAAATCATGCCGGGTAGCGCCATGGGGATCATTTGTGATGTCCTTGTGGCATGCCTAGGCCTTGCACACATGAGGGAGGGGCATGCCCTGCCATCGGGTTACCGGAAGTACCTCGGTGTCATTCCTGATCCAACCGTTGAAATCCTCAGAAAATCGTACGATGGTAGGATTGCTCGGGATCTAGCACGGTGTCATCACAGGGCCTCTGTAGGGTGTGGTAAAAGTTTGGACGCGTTTCGAGCAAGCCTCCCCTGAGGTCGCGTGTAAACCGCACCGCCTATGAGCTAACATCTGGGTATCGAGAGGGAACGTGTCCGGTTTGTGCAGGAAGTGCTGGTCATGTTTCTTCGTTGGCCTTGAAACTTCTCATTCTATAAGAGGGGGAACCGCATGGCACGTGCCATGACCTCACATTTTTCGGGCACGCGTGCAATATTTGACAAATTTATTGCCCTACTAGGGTTTCATCGCTGGGAATTGCAGGTCAGCAAGGCGACACATGAAATCATTCTGGGTAGCGGCATGGGGAATCATTTGTGATATCCTTGTGGCATGCCTAGGCCTTGCACAGATGAGGGAGGGGCATATCCTGCCATCGGGTTACCGAAATTACCTCGGTGTCATTCATGATGCAACCGTTGAAATCCTCGGAAAATCGTACAATGGTAGGATTGCTCGGGATCTGGCACGATGTCATCAGAGGGCCTCTGTAGGGTGTGGTCAAAGTTTGGGCGCGTTTTGAGTAAGCCTCCCTTGAGGCCACGTGTAAACCGCACTGCCTACGAGCTAACATCTGGGTATCGAGAGGGAACGTGTCCGGTTTGTCTACGAAGTGCTGGTCCTATTTCTCCATTGGCCTCGAAACTTCTTGTGCTCTAAGAGGGGGAAACCGCATGGCACGTGCCACGGCCTCACATTTTTCGGGCACGCGTGCAATATTTGACAAATTTATTGCTCTGCTAGGGTTTCATCGCCAGGAATTGCAGATCAGCAAGGCGGCACATGAAATCATGCCGGGTAGTGGCATGGGGAATCATTTGTGATGTCCTTGTGGCATGCGTAGGCGGACGAGGGAGGAGTGTCATTTCCGAGTGCTGCTCTCGGTATGTTTGCCATTTCCGAATGTGTTTTATCCTTTACCGAGCGTGATTCTTGGAAAAGGTGTAAAACCTAGATCTAGGTCCCGTACCTTTACCGAGAGCCGCACTGACAGACTCTCTCTTTCTCACCTCCCGTGGTCTCTTCTCTCTCTTTTCTCACCGGCACCCCCCACACCCCACCGGCGCCCCCTCCCTCCGGCCGGCGCCCTTCGCACCGGCACCCCCCGACCCACCGGCGCCCCCAACCCCGCTGCCAACCCCCCAACCCTGCCGGCACCACTTCCCCCTCCCGGTGAGCTTCATCCCCCTCCCTATCTTGTATTTATGCATGAGTGTATGTATGGATGCGTGGATTTTTATATGGATGCAAGGATTGATGGATGCATGGATGTATGAATGTATATATGTATGTATTAATTCATGGATTGATGCATGAATTCATGCATGGACTTTTTTTGTAGTAAATTATTTTTGTAGTTTTTGTTATGTATCAATATATATGGATCTATGTATGTATGCATGAATGCATAGATGGATGCAAAGAAGTATGGATGAATGTAGATAATTGCTAATTTTTTGTATAGATAATTGTTGATGCATCTAATAGTTCTTGTTGTTTGTATAGATGCTATGGAGGTCACCTCGATGATATTTGACAGATGCCGATTGTTGTCGTTGGGGGTCGCGCTTCCTCTGTTCCTCCTTTGTGATCTTTTCATAGTAGGAGGATCAGAGGAAGAGCGACCATCACAGACAGTCGATGAGAGTTGGATTTGGATGAAGAAAATCGACTTTTGATGATGGCGGTCAATCTTGGGCGAGTTCTTATTGTGATATACATTTGTCACGCACGATGGACTCGCCCAACTTGACCATCATCGAAAGTCAAAATATCTGTGAGATAGTGTCCACCATATATACCACCACCAGAGAGAGTTCCACCATATATACGTGAGAGAGATGAGAGTTGTTCTTGGAGAAAGAATTTCGACTTTTGACGATGGCGGTTGATCTGTGCGAGTTCATCCTATTATATACATTTTTGACACACGATGGACTCACCCAGCTTGGCCATCACCGAAAGTCGAATTATCCGTGAGATAGTGTCCACCATATATACCACCACGAGAGAGGGTTCCACCATATATATACGTGAGAGAGATGAGAGGTGTTCTTGGAGAAAGAGATTCTACTTTTGACGATCGATCTGCGCGAGTTCGTCCTGTGATATACATTTTTCACGCACGATGGACTCGCCCAGCTCGACCATCACCGAAAGTCGAAATATCTGTAAGATAGTGTCCATCATGATTAATTTGCTTAGAAGTAATTGTGGGAGTCCTGTACTAGGGGGTCCTCGGGCGTCCGGACTATTGGATGTGGGCCGGACTGATGGGCCGTCGAGATACAAGACGGAAGATCTCCTCTCGTGTCCGGTAGGGACTCCTGTATGCGTGGATGGCAAGTATAGGTGTCCGGATATATTATTCCTTTATGTAAAACCAACTTTATACAACCCTAAGCCCCTTCGGTATCTATATAAACCGGAGGGTAGATCAGAGGCAGGATCACAACATTGCTAGGCTAGCCAATCTAGGGTTAGCCAACTCGATCTCGTGGTAGATCAACTCTTGTAACCCCTATACCCTCGAATATAATCAAGCAGGAGTAGGGTTTTACCTCCATTAAGAGGGCCCGAACCTGGGTAAACACTCTGTCCTTTGTTCATAGTTACCTTTGGTCCTCAGACATACAGCTTGCCCCCCCCCCTACCCGAAATCTTCCGGTTTTGACACTGACATTGGTGCTTTCATTGAGAGCTCCGATGTATCGTCGGTAGAAGGATCGATGTCTCACCTCTTGATCAACAACGATGTTGTGTCCAGAGTAACCTTTCTCCCTGGATAGGTCTTTGTGTTTGGTGGCTTTGTGCTTCGTGCCAACTCGATCGACCACCTCGAGCATGTCGACAGTTACGCCCCCGGCCACCAGATCAGGTTTGGAAACCTGAATTATGTTGCTGAGATCCGAGGAGATCTGGTCTTCGATGGGTTCGCGGCCTCGGCTGCTACTCTGTACCCCCTCCAAGAAGACTCTTCGGGTCCCTTGTTAGATCCTACTATGGGGTCAACACTCATACCTACCCCGGCCTTAGATCCGGGGCGGGTCTCATTGTCCGAAGACGGGAGCGTGAGCCCCGCCGGACCTCTTCCCTTCGTGGAATCCCCGACCAAATACCCAGATGCAATCTTAGACTTAGCTCTAGGCAACCACCCCAAATTGTCGAGGTCTACGCTCATGGGATCCGATCAGGTGTCCCATGCCGAGCTCAGCCCCGCGGATCCACAGTTTCCGGTCCTACTCCCGCTCCTAGACAAAACATTGGGATTGATGCAGGCTCTCTCCTTCACCAGAGTTTTTCTCCGAACTGTACCCAGCTCAGGCAGGAGGCTGAGAGCCAGGAATTTTACACCCCACCCACCACCCACTTAGTAGCCACGGTCGAGGACTTAACCGGCATGCTGGACTACGCGTCCGAAGGCATCAACGATATGGACGACGATGAAGACGCCGAACCAAGCCAAGTCCCACCCATCACAGGGCATTGGACAGTCACCTCAAGTTATGACATATACATGGTGGACACTCCTGATAAAAAGGACGACGAGGAAAATCAGAACCCTGATGAGGACAAACCCGTCGATAAACCACCAAAGCGCCGACGTCAACGGCGCCGCTCACGATCACGTCGGGCGAAGGACAGTAATACCAGCACCGGAGACAATGAGACTCCGGACGATGCCGAAGATCCCGTATACCCCGTCGAGCCCATGTCTACACAAGACGAGAGGTAAGAAGCTGAACATAGTCCCAAACATGCTGATCACGAAGATTCGGAGGACAACAACTATATGCCAGAATCCGAAGAGGAGGTCAGCCTCGGCGATGAAGATTTTATCGTCCCAGAGGAACCCCTCGAACAAGAACACTTCAAGCGGGAGCTCATTGCTACAACCTGGAGCCTGAAAAAGAAATAGCAGCAGCTTCAAGCCAAAGAAGATACGCTAAATGAAAGGTGGACTAAGGTCCTGGCCGCTGAGGAATATGGCCACGAGCGACTTGTCAAAAGCACCCATCAGGGTGCGGTGTTCCTCCATGATGGACGCACATTGCAGTGCCTCCTGTAGAGTGTCAGCAGCCTTTGGAATGACAGAGGCCGCCGACAGAGCTCCCCCTCCCGCCCCTTCTTTCAAAGGTGGATATTGGTCCGAACCTGGAGCCGTACTGGTCTCCGGGACGGTGTTCGACGAGGGCGCGAATGGTCGAGGGCCCCCACCCTCGATGGTCATGGGGGTCACCGTGCCCTGCTCTATAGCGCCGGAAGTGTTGTCTTTTGGCGCCTTCAGGACGGTCTTGTCCGCACTTCCCCGGCCAGGAGATGGCCTTTGGGACGACACCTCGGTGTCCTCCATGGCAGGGGGAGAATGGGCGCGAGATGGCCTGTCACTCTCTGCCTCTCCAGGTGCTAGAGAGTTTCCCTCTGAAGAGGAGGGAATCGGGATCTCGCGCGGAGTGCTGAAAAGCATAAAAAGATTGTGTATGATAGAGGCAGATTAAAGCGATGATTGAACGAGTAAGTTTCAGACACATATGTTTCGGCCAGGGGCTTCTTCAGCGTCACCCCCTCCAGGTACTCGGAGGCTGTCCTCTTTCACCTCCTTGTCTTGAGGGGGGAGTCGCTCTCCACTTCCTCTTCCTCCTCCTGCTCTTCCTCCTCTTCGTCCTCGTCTTCCTCGTGGGAGGAGACATGCTCGTTCACTCCGGACATAGCTTCCGGAGGACCTTTGCGGCGGGGCCCGTCCTTGGTCCCCTTGCTCTTCTTCTTGGCCTTCTTCTACGACGCCTTATAAGGCACCGGGACCAACATCTCCTCCAGCTCAGGAGTGACTGGGTCTTCATGAAACGGAGCCGGACTCTTGATCCACTCTGACTTCTTAGTCCAGCCCTGTAACAAAAAGACGGGCTGATGAGTTTGGTATAGATCGAATATATATATATATATATATATATATATATATATATATATATATATATATATATATGTGTGTGTGTGTGTGTGAAAGGATCGAGAAGAGGTGTCTAGAGGGGGGTTGATTAGAAACTAAGTGCCAATAGTTGCACTTTTCAATTTCTTTAAGTTTAAGTGGAGTTTTGGCACAAGTTTAACAATCACAATACATAACAAGCAAGCATGCAAAGAGTATATGAGCAGCGAAAAGTAAAGCATGTAACTTGAAAGAATGTAAAGGGATGGGATTGGAGTGTGCAAACGCAATTGGAGACACGGATGTTTTTGTCGTGGTTCCGATAGGTGGTGCTATCATACATCCACGTTGATGGAGACTTCAACCCACGAAGGGTAACGGCTGCGTGAGTCCACGGAGGGTCCACGAAGAAGCAACCTTGTCTATCCCACCATGGCCGTCGCCCACGAAGGACTTGCCTCACTAGCGGTAGATCTTCACGAAGTAGGCGATCTCCTTGCCTGTACAAACTCCTTGGTTCAACTCCACAATCTTGTCAGAGGGTCCCAAGTGACACCTAGCCAATCTAGGAGACACCACTCTCCAAGAAGTAACAAATGGTGTGTTGATGATGAACTCCTTGCTCTTGTGCTTCAAATGATAGTCTCCCGAACACTCAACTCTCTCTCACAGGATTTGGATTTGGTGGAAAGAAGACTTGAGTGGAAAGCAACTTGGGGAAGGCTAGAGATCAAGATTCATATGGTAGGAATGGAATATCTTGGCCTCAACACAAGTGTAGGTAGTTCTCTCTCAGAAAATGTAAGTTGGAAGTGTAGGTTCGTTCTGATGGCTCTCTTCACGAATGAAGAGGAGGTGGAGGGGTATATATAGCCTCCACACAAAATCTAACCGTTACACAAAACTTGCCAATCTCGGTGGACCGAATTGAGAAACACGGTCGGACCGATTCAGCAAATCTAGTAACTGTTAGGATTTCGGTGGGACCTACATGCAACTCGGTAGGACCGATATGGTTAGGGTTAGGGCATAATGTAATCCCGGTGAGACCGATTACACAAACTCGGTGGGACCGATTTTGGTAATAAGCTAACCAGAGAGTTGGCCAGGTAAACTCGGTGGGACCGATTCGCTCATCTCGGTGAGACCGAAATGTTACGAAAAGGAGATAGAGAGTTTGCATTGTAATCTCGGTAGGACCGATTACTCAAACTAGGTGAGACCGATTTTGGTAATGGACATACACAGAGAGATTACAGTCCCATCTCGGTGAGACCGAGATCCCTATCGGTGAGACCAATTTGCCTAGGGTTTGTGGCACTGGCTATGATATCTGAACTCGGTGGCGCTGGATGGAAAGAATCGGCGGGGCCGAGTTTGACTTTTGGTTTGGGTCATATGTGGATGTGAGAAGGTAGTTGAGGGCTTTGGAGCATATCACTAAGCACTTTGAGCAAGCAAGCCATTAAGCAACACCTCATCCCCTCTTGATAGTATTGGCTTTCCTATAGACTCAATGTGATCTTGGACCACTAAATAGAAAATGTAGAGTCTTGTTCTTGGATCTTGAGCCAATCCTTTGTCCTTTACATCTTGAAGGGGTTCCACATCCTCTAGTCCATGCCACTTTATTGTTGAACTTATCTGAAACATACTAGCTAAAAGTGTTAGTCCAACAAGTTATATGTTGACATTAATTACCAAAATCACCCATGGAGCACTTGTGCTTTCAATCTCCCCCTTTTTGGTAATTGATGACAACATACATCAAAGCTTTAGATAAAGATATAGAGAATAACAAGTAAAGCTTTGGACAGACATGTAACATGAATAGGCTCCCCCTACATGTATGCAATCATGTGAATATGGAATATAGAAACATGTGAATGCATAACCATGACAGAGTAGACAATGTGTTACATGTATCTTGGCTATATGCATCAGAGCAAGAGATGCGAATATGGGAAATTTACCTTCATGCTCATGAGTCCTTCTTGCAAACAGTATGTACTCAGCAAGAATTCGTCATACACATGACTGTGATTCATATACTTACCTTGTGGTCTTGAGTCGGCTTAGGATGGAATGAACCTGTGAAAATAAGGTTAGATAACACAGATACACCTACTGGCAAGAGTAAACAAAAGAAACCACAAGAGTACCAAGACTGGGATGACATGTAGAGTGAGTACTAAGTATCACATTGGATATAGACATGTCCCCAAAGGTAAAGATGTGCAATGAATTCAAGGATTTCCTTCCCTTAGATGTCTTGCTCCCCCTGAATCTAGCATGGGATACTGGGAGAAGAAAGGGAACAAAAAACAGAGCTCAAAGAAACAAATGAACAGAGCTAATGCAAATAAGCACATATGAACATGTCTTTCCCCTCTAGAAGACATGTAACATCTCTCCTCTTGAACACCAAACATATGGGATCTTTGAAAGATTACTCTCTCCTTGAGTAATCTCTCCCCCTAGAGATATGATTAAGCTTTGATGTGATCTCTCTCCCCCTTTGACATCAATTTCCAAGAAGGGTCTTCTGGAATTTGTCTTGAATGGGTTTGGTCCTTGAGTCATAGAACAAAGCAACAAGTGAAATGTGATGCTGGTAGAGGACAAGATTCATTGAGTGGAGCCGGATCAAAAGTAATGCATGAACAAGTGGCAAAATGTCTTTCCTGTAGTGAAATCGGTGGCACCGAGTTTTTTGCTTCGGTTGCACCGAAAGGATTCGGTTAAACCAAAAACAACAGACCGGTGTGACCGAGTTCATCACAGAGAAAACACTTGTCACCTCAGCTCAGTAGACACGTAAGATCTCACAAGGATTTGCAAGGATTCAAATGAAGGATTTGCAATGAATTGGATGCAGGGAATGCAGAACAGAAAATAAAAGAGAAGAAACTTAAAAGAAATCTAGGTGAAGTTTTTTTTGAAGAGGGAAACAAATGTGCATGAGATTAATGCAAGAGCACAGAAAAGAACACAAGAGAACTTCATCTAGAATTGGTCGGTGACAAAGTCACCTATGTTAGAGTATATTGACTTAGGAGTCAAGTGAGATCACTTGATCATAGGTCATACTAATAGTTTAAGCTCAAAATGGGGTTACCATTTTTGTTTAAGCATTTTGATGTATTCACATCTTATTGAGGTGCTTTGACTCATGTCTTGGAGTAAAGCTTCTCTAAGATGGAATAACATACCTTGGGTGGTGGTGTTGATAGCGATCATGTAGTTGAACTTGTGTGGGTTGCTCAAGGTTGATGTAGCTCATCAAGAGTTGGGAGCACCACTTTGGAATTTGGTTCATCTACCTACATGTGTTAGTTTTTGCAAGGAAGAGCACTTGTGTATCAAAAATGACAACCATGAAACAACATAGAATTTGTCAAAGGATATGTGTGAATGGTTTCGTGCTTCCTTGTCTTCAACCACCATTGTGTAGAGACTTGGTGATGTAGAGATTGCTCAAGATGTGAGTGAGTTGCAATCTCATAGAATTAGACTCAACCAAGTACCTATGAGGGTTAGATAACATACAGGGTGCAAACGTATCCAAGACATAAGATCATCAAAAGAGAAATATCAAGGATTAGTCATAGGCTCATGCCTTGAATGTATCCAAATGGAGTTCCTACTCCAAGTTTGAAGCATCAATGATGTTCAATTCACCTCTCAACCTGCAAAACACTTTCTCATCAAGTGGTTTAGTGAAAATATCCGCTAATTGTTTTTCTGTGCGAACATGCTTAAGATTAATGTCCCCTTTGGCAACATGATCTCGAATGAAATGATGACGAACTTCAATATGCTTAGTTCAAGAATGTGAAGGAAATATGCCCTAGAGGCAATAATAAAGTTATTATTCATTTCCTCATATCATGATAAATGTTTATTATTCATGCTAGAATTGTATTAACCGGAAACATGATACATGTGTGAATACATAGACAAACATATAGTCACTAGTATGCCTCTACTTGACTAGCTCATTAATCAAAGATGGTCATGTTTCCTGACCATAGACATGTGTTGTCATTTGATTAGTGGGATCACATCATTAGAAGAATGATGTGATTGACATGACCCATTTTGTTAGCCTAGCACTTGATCGTTTAGTATACTGCTATTGCTTTCTTCATGACTTATACAAAGTTCCTGCAACTATGAGATTGTGCAACTCCCGTGTACCGGCAAAACACTTTGTGTGCTACCAAATGTCACAACGTAACTGTGTGATTATAAAGGTGCTCTACCGGTGTTTCCGAAGGTTCATGTTGAGTTGGCATAATTCGAGATTAGGATTTGTCACTCCGATTGTCGGAGAGGTATCTCTGGGCCCTCTCGGTAATACTCATCACTTAAGCCTTGCAAGCATATAACTAATGAGTTAGTTATGAGATGGCGTATTCTGAGCGAGTAAAGAGATTTGCGATAGCGAGATTGAACTAGGTATTGGATACCGACGATCAAATCTCGGGCAAGTAACATACCGATGACAAAGGAACAAAGTATGTTGTTATGCGGTTTGACCGATAAAGATCTTCATAGAATATGTAGGAACCAATATGGGCATCCAGGTCCCGCTATTGGTTATTGACGAGACGTGTCTCGGTCATGTCTACATTGTTCTCGAACCGTAGGGTCCGCACGCTTAAGGTTTCGATGGCGGTTATATTATGAGTTTATGTATTTTGATGTACGAAGGTTGTTGAGTCCGGATATGATCACGGACATGACGAGGAGTCTCGAAATGGTCGAGACATAAAGATTGATATGTTGGACGGATATATTTGGACACCGGAAAGGTTCCGGGAGAGTTTGGGAATATACCGGAGCTCCGGGAGGTTACCGGAACCCCCCGGTAAGTATATGGGCCTTATTGGGCCCAAGTGGAAGGAAAGGAAAAGGAGCAAGGGAGGGGGGCGCCCCCCCCAAGCCCAATCTGAATTGGGGAGGGGCGGCCCCCTTCCTTCTCCTTCCCCTCTTCCTTCCTACTACTAGTACTCCTTCCTTCCCCTCCAACTTGGATTAGGAAAAGAGGAAACCTACTTGGAGTAGGTTTCCTCCTCCTATGGCGCCCCTTGGGCGGCCACCTCCTCCCTCCCTCCTTTATATCACGGGGTAGGGGGCACCCTAGACACACAAGTTGATCATTGATCGTTCCTTAGCCGTGTGCGGTGCCCCCTCCACGATATTACACCTCGATCATATTGTAGCGGTGCTTAGGCGAAGCCCCTGCAACAGAGAACATCAAGATCGTCACCACGTCGTTGTCTTGTGGAACTCCCCTCGGCGCCTCTCTTGGATTGGAGATCGAGGTGCGTCATCGAGCTGTCTGGCGTGTCAAGAACTTCGGAGGTGCGGAATGCGGTGCTTGGATCGGTCGGATGGGAGGGCGTCGACTACTTCTGTATGTTGCGTCAGCGCTTCCGCTTCGGTCTCACGAGGTGCGTAGACAACACTCTCCCTCGTTCTGTATCATCACCATGATCTTGCGTGTGCGTAGGAATTTTTTGAAATTACTCGTTCCCCAATAGTGGCATCCGAGCCTAGGTTTTATGCGTTGATGTTATATGCACGAGTAGAACACAAGTGAGTTGTGGGACGATATAAGTCATACTGCCTACCAGCATGTCATACTTTGGTTCAGCGGTATTGTTGGATGAAGCGGCCGGACCGACATTACAGCGACGCTTCGCGAGACTGGTTTTACCGCCGTGCTTTGCACACGGTGACTAGCGGTGTCTGTTTCTCCAACTTTAGTTGAACTGAGTGGCTACGCCCGGTCCTTGTGAAGGTTAAAACGGAGTCTATTTGACAAACTATCGTTGTGGTTTTGATGCATAGGTAAAACGGTTCTTGCTAAGCCCGTAGCAGCCACGTAAAATTTGCAACAACAAAGTAGAGGGCGTCTAACTTGTTTTTGCAGGGCATGTTGTGATGTGATATGGCCAAGGCGTGATGCTATATTTTATTGTATGAGATGATCATGTTTTGTAACGAAGTTATCGGCAATGGCAGGAGCCATATGGTTGTCGCTTTATTGTATGAAATGCAACGCATGTAATTGCTTTACTTTATCACTAAGCGGTAGCGATAATCGAGAAGCAATAGATGGCGAAACGACAACGATGCTACGATGGAGATCAAGGTGTCGTGCCGGTGGCGATGGTGATCATGGCGGTGCCGGAGATGGAGATCACAAGCACAAGATGATGATGGCCATATCATATCACTTATATTGATTGCATGTGATGTTTACCCTTTATGCATCTTATCTTGCTTTGATTGGCGGTAGCATTTTAAGATGATCTCTCACTAAAATTATCAAGTAGTGTTCTCCACGAGTATGTACCGTTGCCAAATTTTGTCGTGCGAGACACCACGTGATGATCGGGTGTGATAAGCTCTCGTCCATCTACAATGGGTGCAAGCCGGTTTTGCACCGCAGAATACTCGAGTTAAACTTGACGAGCCTAGCATATGCAGATATGGCCTCGGAACACGGAGACCGAAGGTCGGCGTGAATCATATAGTAGATATGATCAACATAATGATGTTCACCATTGAAAACTACTCCATCTCACGTGATGATCGGTTATGGTTTAGTTGATTTGGATCACGTGATCACTTAGATGACTAGAGAGATGTCTGTCTAAGTGGGAGTTCTTAAGTAATATGATTAATTGAACTTAAATTTATCATGAACTTAGTACTGATAGTATCTTGCTTGTCTATGTTTGTTTGTAGATAGATGGCTCGTCTTTGTTGTTCCGTTGAATTTTAATGCGTTCCTTGAGAAAGCAAAGTTGAAAGATGATGGTAGCAATTACGGATTGGGTCCGTAACACGAGGATTATCCTCATTGCGGCACAAAAGAGTTACGTCTGGAAGCACCGCTGGGTGCTAGGCTTCTTCTGTTACTAACCAGCGACGTTAAGAACGTCTGGCGAGCAAAGTGATGACTACTCTATAGTTCATGTGCCATGCTTTACGGCTTAGAACCGGGTCTTCAACGGCGTTTTGAGCGTCATGGAGCATATGAGATGTTCAGGAGTTGAAGTTAATATTTCAAGCAAATGCCGGATTGAGAGATATGAAGTCTCCAATAAGTTCTATAGCTGCAAGATGGAGGAGAATAGTTACGTCGGTGAACATATACTCGAGAATGTGCGGGTATAACAATCACTTGATTCAACTAGGAGTTAATCTTCACGATGATAGTGTCATTGATGAATTCTTCAATCACGCCACCAAGCTACAAGAGCTTTGTGATGAACTATAATATGCAAGGTATGAACAAGACTATTTCGAGCTCTTCGCGATCTTTGAAAGCATGGAGGTAGAAATCAGAAGGAGCATCAAGTGTTGATGGTCAACAAGACCACTAGTTTCAAGAAGAAAGGCAAAGGGAAGAAGAAGGAACTTCAAAAGAGCGGCAAGCAAGTTGCTGCTCAAGAGAAGAAACCCAAGTCCGGACCTAAGCACTGGCTGAGTGCTTCTCTGCAAGCGGATAGTCCTTTGAAGCGGAACTGCCCCAAGTATTTGGAGGATAAGAAGGATGGCAAAGTGAACAAAGGTATATGTGATATACATGTTATTGATGTGTACCTAACTAGAGCTCGTAGTAGCACTGGGTATTTGATCTGGTTACATTGCTAATATTTGCAACTCAAGCAGGGACTACGGAATAAGCGAGCATCGCCAGGGCGAGGTGGCGTGCGGCGTGGGAAAGCGGTTCCAAAGTCGATGTGATCGCCGTCGGCATGCTACCTCTACATCTACCATCGGGATTAGTTTTAGACCTAAATAATTGTTATTTGGTGCTGCGTTGAGCATGAACATTATATCTGGATCTTGTTTGATGCGAGGCGGTTATTCATTTAAATCGAGAATAATGGTTGTTCTATTTATATGAGTAATATCTTTTATGGTCATGCACCCTTGAAGAGTGGTCTATTTTATTGAATCTCGATAGTAGTGATACACATATTCATAATGTTGAAGCCAAAAGATGCAGAGTTGATAATGATAGTGCAACTTATTTGTGTACTTGCCGTTTAGGTCATATCGGTGTAAAACACATGAAGAAACTCCATACTGATGGACTTCTGGAATCACTTGATTATGAATCACTTGGTACTTGCGAACCGTGCCTCATGGGTAAGATGACTAAAACACCGTTCTCCGGAATTATGGAGAGAGCAACAGATTTGTTGGAAATCATACATACAGATGTATGTGGCCCGATGAATATTGAGGCTCGTGTCGGATATCGTTATTTTCTCACCTTCACAGATGATTTGAGCAGATATAGGTATATCTACTTAATGAAGCACAAGTCTGAAACATTTGAAAAGTTCAAAGAATTTCAGAGTGAAGTAGAAAATCATCGTAACAAGAAAATAAAGTTTCTACGATCTGATCTTGGAGGAGAATATTTGAGTTACGAGTTTGGTTTACATTTGAAACTATGCGGAATAGTTTCGCAACTCACGCCACCTAGAACACCACAACGGAATGGTGTGTCTGAACGTCGTAATCGTACTTTACTTGATATGGTGCGATCTATGATGTCTCTTACCGATTTACCGCTATCGTTTTGGGGTTATGCTTTAGAGACGGTCGCATTCACGTTAAATAGGGCACCATCAAAATCCGTTGAGACGACGCCTTATGAACTATGGTTTGGCAAGAAACCAAAGTTGTCGTTTCTTAAAGTTTGGGGCTGCGATGCTTATGTGAAGAAACTTCAACCAGATAAGCTCGAACCCAAATCGGAGAAATGTGTCTTCATAGGATACCCAAAAGAGACTGTTGGGTACACCTTCTATCACAGATCCGAAGGCAAAACATTCGTTGCTAAGAATGGATCCTTTCTAGAGAAGGAATTTCTCTCGAAAGAAGTGAGTGGGAGGAAAGTAGAACTTGATGAGATAACTGTATCTACTCCCTTGTTGGAAGGTAGTTCATCACGAGAACCGGTTCCCGTGACAACTACACCAACTAGTGAGGAAGCTAATGATATTGATCATGAAACTTCAGATCAAGTTTCTGCTGAACCTCGTGGGTCTACGAGTAAGATCCACACCGAGTGGTGCGGTAATCCTATTCGGAAGTCATGTTACTTGACCATGATGAACCTACGAACTATGAGAAGCGATGATGAGCCCAGATTCCGCAAAATGGTTAGAGGCCATGAAATCGAGATAGGATCCATGTATGAAAACAAAGTGTGGACTTTGGTTGACTTGCCGATGATCGGCAAGCCATTGAGAATAAATGGATCTTTAAGAAGAAAGACGCTAATGGTAATATTCTTGTCTATAAAGCTCGACTTGTTGCAAAAGGTTTTCGACAAGTTCAAGGGGTTGACTACGATGAGACTTTCTCACCCGTAGCGATGCTTAAGTCTGTCCGAATCATGTTGGCCATTGCTGTATTTCATGATTATGAAATTTGTCAAATGGATGTCAAGACTGCATTCTTGAATGGATTTCTAGAAGAAGAGTTGTATATGATGCAGCCAGAAGGTTTTGTTGATCCAAAAGGTGCTGACAAAGTTTGCAAGCTCCAGCGTTCCATTTATGGACTGGTGCAAGCATCTCGGAGCTGGAATAAGCGTTTTGATAGTGTGATCAAAGCATATGGTTTTATACAGACTTTTGGAGAAGCCTCTATTTACAAGAAAGTGAGTGGGAGCTCTGTAGCATTTCTAGTTTTATATGTTGATGACATATTATTAATTGGAAATGATATAGAATTTCTGGATAGCATAAAGGGATACTTGAATAAAAGTTTTTCGATGAAAGACCTCGGTGAAGCTGCTTACATATTAGGCATCAAGATCTATAGAGATAGATCAAGACGCTTAATAGGACTTTCACAAAGCACATACCTTGACAAAATATTGAAAAAGTTCAATATGGATCGAGGCAAAGAAAGGATTCTTGCACTGTGCTACAAGGTGTGAAGTTGAGTCAAACTCAATGCCCGACCACAGCAGAAGATAGAGAAAATAAAAATGTTCCTATGCTTCAGCCATAGGCTCTATCATGTATGCAATGCTGTGTACAGACACGATGTATGCTTAGCAATAAGCTTAGCAGGAAGGTACCAAAGTAATCGAGTGGATCTTTGGACAGCGGTCAAGAACATCCGAAATACGTGAAAAGGACTAAGGATATGTTTCTCGTATATGGAGGTGACAAAGAGCTAGTCGTAAATGGTTACGTCGATGCAAGCTTTGACACGATCCGGGCGATTCTAAATCGCAAACCGGATCGTGTTTTTATTAAGCGGTGGAGCTGTAAGTTGGTGCAGTTCTAAACAAAGCGTCGTGGCGGGATCTACATGTGAAGCGGAGTACATAGCTGCTTACGAACCAGCAAATAAAGGAGTGCGGATGAAGGAGTTCATTTCCGATCTAGGTGTCATACCTAGTGCATCGGGACCAATGAAGATCTTCGTGACAATCTTGGTGCAATTGCCTTGGCAAAGGAATCTAGATTTCACAAGAGGACCAAGCACATCAAGAGACGCTTCAATTCCATTCGGGACCAAGTCCAAGTGGGAGACATAGAGATTTGCAAGATACATACGGATCTGAATGTTGCAGACCCATTGACTAAGCCTCTCTCACGAGCAAAACATGATCAGCACCAAGACTCCATGGGTGTTAGAATCATTACTATGTAATCTAGATTATTGACTCTAGTGCAAGTGGGAGACTGAAGGAAATATGCCCTAGAGGCAATAATAAAGTTATTATTCATTTCCTCATATCATGATAAATTTTTATTATTCATGCTAGAATTGTATTAACTGGAAACATGATACATGTGTGAATACATAGACAAACATATAGTCACTAGTATGCCTCTACTTGACTAGCTCATTAATCAAAGATGGTCATGTTTCCTGACCATAGACATGTGTTGTCATTTGATTAGTGGGATCACATCATTAGAAGAATGATGTGATTGACATGACCCATTTTGTTAGCCTAGCACTTGATCGTTTAGTATCTTGCTATTGCTTTTTCATGACTTATACAAAGTTCCTGCAACTATGAGATTGTGCAACTCCGTGTACGAAAGAACACTTTGTGTGCTACCAAGCGTCACAACATAAGCTGGGTGATTATAAAGGTGCTCTACATGTGTTTCGAAGGTTCATGTTGAGTTGGCATAATTCGAGATTAGGATTTGTCCTCCGATTGTCGGAGAGGTATCTCTGGCCCTCTCGGTAATACTCATCACTTAAGCCTTGCAAGCATATAACTAATGAGTTAGTTATGAGATGGCGTATTATAGAGCGAGTAAAGAGACTTGCGATAACGAGATTGAACTAGGTATTGGATACCGGCGATCAAATCTCGGGCAAGTAACTATACCGATGACAAAGGGAACAAAGTATGTTGTTATGCGGTTTGACCGATAAAGATCTTCATAGAATATGTAGGAACCAATATGGGCGTCCAGGTCCGCTATTGGTTATTGACCGAGACGTGTCTCGGTCATGTCTACATTGTTCTCGAACCGTAGGGTCCGCATGCGCTTAAGGTTTCGATGGCGGTTATATTATGAGTTTATGTATTTTGATGTACGAAGGTTGTTGAGTCCGGATATGATCACGGACATGACGAGGTGTCTCGAAATGGTCGAGACATAAAGATTGATATATTGGACGGATATATTTGGACACGGAAAGGTTCCGGAGAGTTTGGGAATATCTTTGGAGCTCGGGAGGTTACGGAACCCCGGTAAGTATATGGGCCTTATTGGGCCCAAGTGGAAGGAAAGGAAAAGGAGCAAGGGAGGGGGGCGTGCCCCCCCAAGCCCAATCCGATTGGGGGGGGCGGCCCCTTTCCTTTCTCCTTCCCCCTCTTCCTTCCTACTACTAGTACTCCTTCCTTCCCCCTCCAACTTGGATTAGGAAAAAGAGGGGAAACCTAATTGGAGTAGGTTTCCTCCTCCTATGGCGCGCCCCCCTTGGGACGGCCACCTCCTCCCTCCATCCTTTATATACGGGGGTAGGAGGGCACCCTAGACACACAAGTTGATCATTGATCGTTCCTTAGTCGTGTGCGGTACCCCCCTCCACGATATTACACCTCGATCATATTGTAGCGGTGCTTAGGCGAAGCCCTGCGGCAGGAGAACATCAAGATTGTCACCACGTCGTCGTCTTGATGGAACTCCCCTCGGCGCCTCTCTTGGATTGGAGATCGAGGTGCGTCATCGTCTTTGTCACGCGTGTCAAGAACTCGGAGGTGCGAATAACGGTGCTTGGATCGGTCGGACCGGGAGGACGTCGACTACTTCCTCTACGTTGCGTCAGCGCTTCGCTTGGTCTCACGAGTGCGTAGACAACACTCTCCCCTCGTTGCTGTATCATCACCATGATCTTGCGTGTGCGTAGGAATTTTTTTGAAATTACTACGTTCCCCAACAGAATGTTGCACAGGATTGTGAGCAATCTTGATCACACTTTCATTGTCACAAAGTAATGGAACATGTTTCACATATATCCCATAATCTTTAAGAGTTTGGGTCATCCAAAGTAATTGAGCACAACATGAACCAGCGGCAATGTATTCCGCTTCGGTGGTGGATAAGGATACCGAGTTTTGTTTCTTGGAAGACCAAGATACAAGAGATCTACGAAGAAATTGACAAGTACCCGAAGTGGACTTTCTATCAACCTTGTTACCGGCATAGTTCGAGTCGGCGTAGCCAACAAGATCGAAAGAGGCCCTCTTTGGATACCAAATGCCAATGTTTGGTGTATGGATTAAGTATCTCACTATCCTTTTCACGGCCTTAAGATGACATTCTTTAGGAGCAGCTTGATATCGTGCACACATGCACACACTTAGCATAATATCGGGACGTGAAGCACATAGATATAACAATGAACCAATCATAGAGCGATAAAACTTTTGATCAACCAGTTCACCATCTTTCGTCAAATCAAGATGTCCACTAGTAGGCATGGGTGTAGTCATACCTTTGCATTCTTGCATATTGAACTTCTTGAATAAGTCCTTGGTGTACTTCATTTGAGAGACAAAGGTACCTTCCTTAGTTTGCTTGATTTGCAAAGCAAGAAAGAATTTGAGTTCACACATCATAGACATCTCAAACTTCTCTGACATTAGCTTTCCAAACTTTTCACTAAAATGAGGGTTAGTCGACCCAAATATAATATCACCGACATAAATTTGGCACACAAATAGTTCTCCATTAACCCTTTTAGCAAAAAGAGTAGAATCTATTTTTCCAATTTCAAAGCCTTTTTCAATAAGGAACTTGGTCAAGCATTTATACCAAGCTCTAGGAGCTTGTTTAACTCCATAAAGAGCTTTGTGAAGTTTGTAAACATGATTATGTTTCTTAGGATTTACAAAGCCGGGAGGTTGCTTAACATAGACTTCCTCCTCTATTTCACCATTTAAAAAGGCACTTTTAATGTCCATTTGGTACAAGGTGATATCATGGTGATTAGCATAGGCAAGTAAAATGCGAATGGACTCAAGTCTAGCAACGGGAGCATATGTCTCACGATAGTCCATACCTTCGACTTGTGTGTAGCCTTGGGCGACGAGACATGCTTTGTTGCGAACTACTTGTCCATCTTCATCTTGCTTGTTGCGAAACACCCATTTGGTACCGATGATGCTGTGGTTGTTGTCGGGCTTCTCAACCAATGTCAAAACTTGATTTCTCTCAAAGTTGTATAGCTATTCATGCATGGCATTTATCCAATCCGGATCTTCCAATGCTTCTTCAACCTTCATAGGTTCAATGCTAGAGATGAATGAATAGTGTTCACAAAAGTTAGCTAAACGAGTTTTTGAGCGAGTGATTCTCCCGGTTTGGATGTCATTGTAGATTTGCTCGACGGGATGGTCTTTAGCAATTCTGGCTCGAACTCGTGAAAGCTTTTGCTTGGGTCTTGGTTGAACATCTTCTTCATCTTGTTCTTCTTCTTGGCCTTCTTCATTGTTGGCATTGTCGTTCTCTTGTCGTGGTGGAGAAGGAGGTTGTGGATGTTCTTGGTGTACTTCCTCGTTTTCTTCATCTTGGTGTGTCCCACTTGTGGATGCTTCCGTATCAACTCTTGGTTCACCTTGTCGGGAGGTAGAAGCTTCCACTTGGACGGACGAGGTACTCTCCTTCACCTCCGTTGGACGAATCTTGCCAATAGACAAGTCTTGGATTGCTTCCGAGGGGTCTTTCTCTCCTACATCAATTGGCAGTTGCTCTACTTGCGAGCCATTAGATTCATCAAACTTCACATCTACCGTCTCTTCAACCTTTCGGGTGAAATTATTGTAGACACAGCAAGTGTGAGAGTTTGAGCCATAACCAAGTAAGAAACCTTCATGAGACTTAGGAGCAAATTTAGAGCGACGATGCTTATCAAGAATTTAGCACTTTGAGCCGAATACTCGAAAGGATCCAACTTGTGGTTTGTTACCAATGAGGAGCTCGTATGCCATCTCGCTGAGTAACTTGTGAAGATACAAGCAATTTGTTGCATGACAAGCTATCTCAACCGCTTCTGCCCAAAAGTGCTTCGGCATCTTGTACTTATCAAGCATCGTCATTGCCATTTCGATGAGCGTCCGGTTCTTCCTCTTAACAAGACCATTTTGTTGAGGTGTATACGTAGCCGAGAACTCATGTGAAATCCCTTCTTTGTCAAGAAAGGTGTCCACATTTGCGTTCTTGAACTCCCTTCGGTTGTCGCTATGAACCTTCTTGATCTTCACTTCAAATTGATTTTGGGCCTTCCTAGCGAAGTTTTTGAAGATCTTTTGGATCTGCGATTTATCATCTAGAAGGAACACCCACGTAAATCTTGAAAAATCATCAACTATAACTAGACCGAAAGAATTTCCACCGAGACTTTTGTAGGCATTGGGACCAAAAAGATCCATGTGAAGTAGCTCGAGTGGCCTCCTTGTGGTCCTGATGTTCTTCACGGGATTCCTCCCTCCAACTTGTTTACCTGCCTGACAAGCGCTGCAAAGTCTATCCTTATCAAATATGACATCGTTAACACCAAGGATATGATTTCCTTTAATAAGCTTGTCAAGATTTCTCATGCCAACATGACCTAATCGTCCATGCCATAACCAACCTTTAGAAGTTTTAGCAATAAAGCAAGTTCTAGGTTGAGCCTTTTTTAGTGAAATCAACAATGTATAGATCACCTCTACGTATACCGGTAAAGACCATTTTATGATTATCTCTACGAAACACTTGGCAATCTACTTCAGTAAATAGGACATTGAAACCGAAATCAGCAAGTATAGATACTGAAAGTAAGTTGTAGCCAAGAGATTCAACGAGCATGACATTTTGTATGGAGCTATCATGTGATATGGCCACCTTACCAAGGCCAACTACCTTACCCTTTGAGTTGTCACCGAAAGTGACATTCTTTCGAGGACCATCATTTTTAGCAAGCTCACGAAACATATGTTTATATCCTGTCATGTGATCGGTACACCCACTATCAAGACCCATTCCTTTCCTCCTACCATATATCCCCGAAGATTTGCCATAAGACCAAAGTGTCTCATTGCATCATCAAGATCAAAGTCACTATCATCATCCTCATCATAGTATCCATGTTCAACATTGTCATGTGGTGGATCAAATCCTAGAGAGGGTGATTTGTTATATTGAGTTTGACAATGATCTCCTTTATGAATTCTAGTAGCTTCAGAAATAATATCGCTAATGATTCCAACATTCCCTTTAGCATGCATAAGATTTGTAAGCTCAAATAGACAATCACCAAACATAGGATCATTGGAATTCATCTTACTCAAGGCAATAGACTTATGGAGAATTTCATCTAGATTTTTCAAGGAATAATTAGTAAATCGTTCCTCAAGAAATTTCCATATAGTGTAGGCACACTCTAGAGTAGACAAGCTTCCAATCAAGTTCCTAGGCAAGCCTCTAGTGATAAGATTAATAGTTCTAAGATTTCTAATCATGTCAATTGACTCATCAAGGGTGGGATGCATAGGATCAACATGAGGTGCACAAGGGCTAGCAATGTACTTGTTCAAATGATATTGATTGAAAATCACAAGCATCTCATTTTTCCACTCATGGAAATACTCTCCATCAAGTATAGGTACTCTATGTCTAAGACTCCCCAAAGTAGACTCATACATATTCCTCCAATGGTGTTTAAACCAAAGCAATGGAGACCAAAGCTCTGATACGAATTAAAAGGATTGAGAAGAGGTTTCTAGAGGGGGGGGGTGATTAGACACTAAGTGCCAAAAGTTGTAGTTTTTAATTTCTTTAAGTTGGAGTTTTGGCACAAGTTTAACAATCACAATACATAACAAGCAAGCATGCAAAGAGTATATGAGCAGTGGAATGTAAAGCATGCAACTTGCAAGAATGTAGAGGGATGGGATTGGAGTGTGCAAACGCAATTGGAGACACAGATGTTTTTGTCGTGGTTCCGATAGGTGGTGCTATCGTACATCCACGTGGATGGAGACTTCAACCCACGAAGGGTAACGGCTGTGCAAGTCCACGGAGGGCTCCACCCACGAAGGGTCCACGAAGAAGCAACCTTGTCTATCCCACCATGGTCGTCGCCCACGAAGGACTTGCCTCACTAGTGGGATCTTCACGAAGTAGGCGATCTCCTTGCCCATACAAACTCCTTGGTTCAACTCCACAATCTTGTCGGAGGCTCCCAAGTGACACCTAGCCAATCTAGGAGACACCACTCTCCAAGAAGTAACAAATGGTGTTATGATGATGAACTCCTTGCTATTGTGCTTCAAATGATAATCTCCCCAACACTCAACTCTCTCTCACAGGATTTGGATTTGGTGGAAAGAAGATTTGAGTGGAAAGAAACTTGGGGAAGGCTAGAGATCAAGATTCATATGGTAGGAATGGAATATCTTGGCCTCAACACAAGTGTAGGTGGTTCGCTCTCAGAAAATGTAAGTTGGAAGTGTAGGTTCGTTCTGATGGCTCTCTTCACGAATGAAGAGGAGGTGGAGGGGTATATATAGCCTCCACACAAAATCTAACCATTACACACAACTTGCCAATCTCGGTGGGACCGAATTGAGAAACTCGGTTGGACCAATTCAGCAAATCTAGTGATCGTTAGGATTTTTGGTGGGACCTACATGCAACTCGGTAGGACCGATATGGTTAGGGTTAGGGCATAACGTAATCTCGGTGAGACCGATTACACAAACTCGGTGGGACCGATTTTGGTAATAAGCTAACCAGAGAGTTGGCCATGTAAACTCGGTGGGACCGATTTGCTCATCTCGGTGAGACCGAAATGTTACAAAAAGGAGACAAAGAGTTTGCATTGTAATCTCGGTAGGACCGATTACTCAAACTCGGTGAGACCGATTTTGGTAATGGACATACACAGAGAGATTACAATCCCATCTCGGTGAGATCGAGATCCCTATCGGTGAGACCGATTTGCCTAGGGTTTGTGGTAGTGGCTATGACATCTGAACTCGGTGGCGCCGGATGGAAAGAATCGGTGGGGCCGAGTTTGACTTTTAGTTTGGGTCATATGTGGATGTGAGAAGGTAGTTGAGGGCTTTGGAGCATATCCCTAAGCACTTTGAGCAAGCAAGCCATTAAGCAACACCTCATCCCCTCTTGATAGTATTGGCTTTTCCTATAGACTCAATGTGATCTTGGACCACTAAAATAAAAAATGTAGAGTCTTGTTCTTGGAGCTTGAGCCAATCCTTTGTCCTTTGCATATTGAAGGGGTTCCACATCCTCTAGTCCATGCCACTTTATTGTTGAACTTATCTGAAACATACTAAGTAAAAGTGTTAGTCCAACAACAGATATGTTGACATTAATTAGCAAAATTACCGAGGGAGCACTTGTGCTTTCAATATGAACTAGGTATGTCTTTGGAAATATCAAATACTTACCGGAGAGGCTGGATTCGTGGCGGCAAGGCCGACATCTTCGGTCTCCATGGGCCAGCTCTTCTGCGCCTTGAAGAGCAGCTTCCACATTCCCTAGTGCGTGGTGCCGAGGAAGTGATGTAGAGTCCGTGGCTCCTCCGGCTTGAAATCCCACATGGCGGAAGCCCGGCGTCGGCAGGGGAGGATGCGGTGGAAGAGCATAATTTGAACCACGTTGGTGAGACCAACATTCTTCCCCAGCACATTGGTAATGCGCATTTGCAGCTCCTGCACCTCTGGCTGGGACCCCAGTCGTGGCCCTTCGCGGTCCAGGAGACGATCCTCATGGGGGGTCCGGATCTGAACTCTGGAATCGCCGCCCACTTAGAGTGGCGCGGCTTAGTGATATAGAACCACGCCTGTTGCCAGATCTTGATAGTCTCTGCAAAGGCCCCCTTGGGCCGTGGCACAGGTCGGCCCATGACGAAATAGAGTTCTTCGGAAGATGCATCAGCCAACACCTTACATTGGACTTGAGGGCAAACAAGAAGTAGTTGGCGAACACCTTCTCATCTCTTCCTCGATAGCCTGAACAACGATGGTGTAGATGCTCAGGAACTTTGCCGGGTTCAGCCTCCCATTGTACTTCTCAGGTGTCTCTGGCTTGAATGTGCGAACGGATGGCCAACAGATTTGCCGTAGCTCATGGGTGAAGGCAGGGCTGTTGGGGAACGTAGTAATTTCAAAAATTTTCCTACGCACACGCAAGATCATGGTGATGAATAGCAACGAGAGGGGAGAGTGTTGTCCACATACCCTTGTAGACCCAAGCGGAAGCGATCACAGCGTAGAGGAAGTAGTCGAGACGTTCTCCTCGCGATCCGACCGATCCAGCGCCGTTACTCCGGCGCCCCGAGTTCTTGACACACGTACAGCTCGATGGCGTCCCTCGTACTCGATCCAGCCGAGTGTCGAGGAGAGTTCCGTCAAGACGACAGCGTGGTGGCGATCTTGATGTTTCACGGCGCGAGGCTTCGCCTAAGCTTTGACAGTATAACCGAGGTGGAATATGGTGGAGGGGGCACCGCACACGGCTAAGGAACGATCCGTAGATCTAACTTGTGTGTTCTAGGGTGCCCACTGCTCCTGTATATAAAGGAGCAAGGGGAGGAGGCGGCCGCCCAAGGAGGCGCGCAGAGGAGTCCTACTCCCTCAGGGAGTAGGATTCCCCCAATCCTAGTTGGACTAGGATTCGGGAGGAAAGAGAGAGAGGGGCGGCCCCTTTCCTAGTCCTAGTAGGACTAGGGAAGGGGGAGGCGTGACCACCTAGGGCTGGCCCTTCTCCTTTCCACTAAGGCCCACTATGGCCCATTTACCTCCGGGGGTTCGGTAACCTCCGGTACTCCAATAAATTCCTGTTTTACCGGAACCATTCGAACTCCAAACATAGGCTTCCAATATATCAATCTTTATGTCTCGACCATTTGAGACTCCTCGTCATGTCCGTGATCACATCCGGGACTCGAACTTCTTCAGTACATCAAAATACATAAACTCATAATAAGCATCATCGAAACCTTAAGCGTGCGGACCCTACGGTTCGAGAACAATGTAGACATGACCTAGAACTATTCACGGTCAATAACCAACAGCGGGACCTGGATGCCCATATTGGTTCCTACATATTCTACGAAGATCTTTATCGGTCGGACCGCATAACAACATCGTTGTTCCCTTTGTCATCGGTATGTTACTTGCCGAGATTCGATCGTCGGTATCAATACCTAGTTCAATCTCGTTACGGCAAGTCTCTTTACTCGTTCCGTAATACATCATCTCACAACTAACTCATTAGTTGTAGTGCTTGCAAGGCTTTAGTGATGTGCATTACCGAGAGGGCCCAGAGATACCTCTCCGACAATCGGAGTGACAAAACCTAATCTCAAATCGTCAACCCAACATCGCCTTTGGAGACACTGTAGTACTCCTTTATAATCACCCGATTCACGTTGTGACGTTTGGTAGCACCAAAGTGTTCCTCCGTAAGCGGAGTTGCATAATCTCATAGTTACAGGAACATGTATATGTCATGGATGAAAGCAGTAGCAACATACTAAGCGATCGTGTGCTAAGCTAATGGATTGGGTCATGTCAATCAGATCATTCTACTAATGATGTGACCTTGTTAATCAAATAACAACCTTTTGTTCATGGTTAGGAAACATAACCATCTTTGATTAACAAGCTAGTCTAGTAGAGGCATACTAGTGACATATTGTTTTGTCTATGCATTCACACATGTATCATGTTTCCGGTTAATACAATTCTAGCATGAATGATAAACATTTATCATGAAATAAGGAAATAAATAATAACTTTATTATTGCCTCTAGGGCATATTTCCTTGATCTCCCACTTGCACTAGAGTCAATAATCTAGATTACATAGTAATGATTCTAACACCCATGGAGTCTTGGTGCTGATCATGTTTTGCTCGTGGAAGAGGCTTAGTCAGCGGGTGCGCAACATTCAGATCCGTATG
The DNA here is from genome assembly GCA_021437245.1 of Aegilops speltoides. Lineage (NCBI taxonomy): Eukaryota > Viridiplantae > Streptophyta > Magnoliopsida > Poales > Poaceae > Aegilops > Aegilops speltoides. The sequence continues at coordinate 435,088,930 of CM038141.1, forward strand.
TATCTTGCAAATCTCTATGTCTCCCACGGACTAAGTCCGGATGGAATTGAAGCGTCTTTTGATGTGCTTGGTCCTCTTGTGAAATCTGGATTCCTTCGCTAAGGCAATTGCTCGATATTGTCACAGAAGATTTTCATTGGACCCGATGCACTAGGTATGACACCTAGATCGGATATGAACTCCTTCATCCAGACTCCTTCATTAGCTGCTTCGAAGCTGCTATGTACTCCGCTTCACATGTAGATCCCTTCTGACGCTTTGTTTAGAACTGCACCAACCGACAGCTCCTCCGTTTAGTGTAAATCGTATCCGGTCTGCGATTTAGAATCGTCGGATCGTGTCAAAGCTTGCATCAACGTAACCGTTTACGATGAGCTCTTTGTCACCTCCATATCGAGAAACATATCCTTAGTCCTTTTCGGTATTTGGGATGTTCTTGACCGCTGTCGATGATCCACTCTGGATTACTTTGGTACCTCCTGCTAGGCTTATCGCAAGGCACACATCAGTGCGGTACACAGCATTGCATACATGATAGAGCCTATGGCTGAAGCATAGGAACATCTTTCATTTTCTCTCTATCTTCTGCAGTGGTCGGGCATTGAGTCTTAATCAACTTCACACCTTGTAACACAGGCAAGAACCCTTTCTTTGCTTGATCCATTTTGAACTTCTTCAAAATTTTGTCAAGGTATGTGCTTTGTGAAAGTCCAATTAGGTGTCTTGATCTATCTCTATAGATCTTAATGCCCAATATGTAAGCAGCTTCACGAGGTCTTTCATTGAAAAACTCTTATTCAAGTATCCCTTTATGCTATCCAGAAATTCTATATCATTTTCGATCAGCAATATGTCATCTACATATAATATCGAAATGCTCTGAGCTCCCACTCACTTTCTTGTAAATGAGGCTTCTCCAAAAGTGCATACAAACCCAAATGCTTTGATCACACTATCAAAGCGTTTATTCCAACTCGAGATGCTTGCACGGTCCATAAATGGATCGCTGGAGCTTGCACACTTTGTTAGCTCCTTTGGATCGATAAAACCTTCGGTTGCATCATATACAACTCTTCTTCCGAAATCCATTCAGAATGCAGTCTTTACATCCATTTGCCAAATTTCATAATCATAAAATGCGGCAATTGCTAACATGATTCGGACGGACTTAAGCATCGCTCGGGTGAGAAGGTCTCATCGTAGTCAATCCCTTGAACTTGTCGAAAACCCTTTGCGACAAGTCGAGCTTTATAAACGATAACATTACCGTCGTCGGTCTTCTTCTTGAAGATCCACTTGTTTTCTATTGCTTGCCGACCCTCGGGCAAGTCAACCAAAGTCCATACTTTGTTTTCATACATGGATCCCATCTCAGATTTCATGGCCTCAAGCCATTTTGCGAATCTGGGCTCACCATCGCTTCTTCATAGTTCGTAGGTTCATCATGATCTAGTAGCATGATTTCCGAATAGGATTACCGTACCACTCAGTGCGGATCTTACTCTGGTTGATCTATGAGGTTCTGCAGTAACTTGATCGAAGTTTCATGATCAACATCATCAACTTCCTCACTACTTGGTGTAGGTGTCTCGAAACCGGTTTCTGCGACGAACTACTTTCAAGTAAGGGAGAAGGTACTATTACCTCATCAAGTTCCACTTTCCTCCCACTCACTTCTTTCGAGAGAAACTCCTTCTCTAGAAAGGATCCATTTTAACAACGAATGTCTTGCCTTCGGATCTGTGATAGAAGGTGTACCCAACTGTTTCCTTTGGGTATCCTATGAAGACACATTTCTCGATTTGGGTTCGAGCTTATCAGGTTGAAGCTTTTTCACATAAGCATCGCATCCCCAAACTTTAAGAAACGACAACTTTGGTTTCTTGCCAAACCATAGTTCATAAGGTGTCGTCTCAGCGGATTTCGACGGTGTTCTATTCAGTGTGAATGCGGCCGTCTCTAGAGCATAACCCCAAAGCGATAGCGGTAAATCTGTAAGAGACATCATAGATCGCACCATATCTAGTAAAGTACGATTCTGACGTTCGGACACACCATTACTGTTGTGGTGTTCGGGAGGCGTAAGTTCTTGAAACTATTCGCATTGTTTCAAATGTAGACCAAACTCGTAACTCAAATATTCACCTCCACGATCAGATTGTAGAAACTTAATTTTCTTGTTACGATGATTTTCAACTTCACTCTGAAATTCTTTGAACTTTTCAAATGTTTCAGACTTATGTTTCATTAAGTAGATATACCCATATCTGCTTAAGTCATCTGTGAAGGTGAGAAAATAACGATATCCGCCACGAGCCTCAACATTCATCGGACCACATACATCTGTATGTATGATTTCCAACAAATCTGTTGCTCTCTCCATAGTACCGAGAAGCGGTGTTCTAGTCATCTTGCCCATGAGGCACGGTTCATAAGTGCCAAGTGATTCATAATCAAGTGACTCCAAAAGTCCATCAATATGGAGTTTCTTCATGCGCTTTACACCGATATGACCTAAGCGGCGATTGCCACAAATAAGTTGCACTATCATTATCAACTCTGCATCTTTTGGTTTCAACATTATGAATATGTGTATCACTACTATCGAGATTCATCAAAATAGACCACTCCTCAAGGGTGCATGACCATAAAAGATATTACTCATATAAATAGAACAACCATTATTCTCGATTTAAATGAATAACCGTCTCGCATCAAACAAGATCCAGATATAATGTTCATGCTCAACGCAGCACCAAATAACAATTATTTAGGTCTAAAACTAATCCCGAAGGTAGATGTAGAGGTAGCGTGCCGACCGCGATCACATCGACTTTGGAACCATTTCCCACGCGCATCGTCACCTCGTCCTTTGCCGGTGTTAAGCAATCCGTAGTCCCTGTTTGAGTTGCAAATATTAGCAGCAGAACCAGTATCAAATACCAGTGCTCTGCGAGCTCTAGTAAGGTACACATCAATAACATGTATATCACATATACCTTTGTTCACCTTGCCATCCTTCTTATCCGCCAAATACTTGGGGCAGTTCCGCTTCGATGACGGTCCGCTTGCGGTAGAAGCACTCGATTTCAGGCTTAGGTCCAGACTTGGGTTTCTTCTCTGAGCGACAACTTGCTTGCTGTTCTTCTTGAAGTTCCCTTCTTCTTCCCTTTACCTTTCTTCTTGAAACTAGTGGTCTTATTGACCATCAACACTTGATGCTCCTTTTTGATTTCTACCTCCGCAGCCTTTAGCATTGCGAAGAGCTCGGTATAGTCTTTACTAACCCTTGCATATTATAGTTCATCACGAAGCCTTTGTAGCTTGGTGGCGTGATTGAAGAATTACATCAATGACACAATCATCCGGAAGATTAACTCCCAATTGTGTCAAGTGATTGTAGTACCCGGACATTACGAGTATGTGCTCACTAATGAACTATTCTCCTCCATCTTGCAGCTATAGAACTTATTGGAGACTTCATATCTCTCAATCCGGGCATTACTTTGGAATATCAACTTCAACTCTGGAACATCTCATATGCTCCATGACGTTCAAAACATCGTTGAAGTCCGGTTCTAAGCCGTAAAGCATGGCACCTGAACTATAGAGTAGTCATCAGCTTTGCTCTGCAGACGTTCTTAACGTCGTCGGTTGCATCAAGCAGGCACTGGCACCTAGCGGTGCATCGGGACATAACTCTTACGTGCAGCAATGAGGATAATCCTCGAGTTACGGACCCGATCCGTGTAATTGCTACCATCATCTTTCAACTTTGCTTTCTCGAGGAACGCATTAAAATTCAACGGAACAACAAAGACGAGCCATCTATCTACAATCAAACATAAACAAGCAAGATACTATCAGGTACTAAGTTCATGATAAATTTAAGTTCAATTAATCATATTACTTAAGAACTCCCACTTAGAAAAACATCTCTCTAGTCATCCAAGTGATCACGTGATCCAAATCAACTAAACCATAACCGATCATCACGTGAAATGGAGTAGTTTTCAATGGTGAACATCTTATGTTGATCATATCTACTATATGATTCACGCTCGACCTTTCGGTCTCCGTGTTCGAGGCCATATCTGCATATGCTAGGCTCGTCAAGTATAACCCGAGTATTCTGCGTGTGCAAAACTGGCTTGCACCCGTTGTAGATGGACGTAGAGCTTATCACACCCGATCATCACGTGGTGTCTGGGCACGACGAACTTTGGCAATGGTGCATACTCGGGGAGAACACTTCTTGATAATTTAGTGAGAGATCATCTTATAATGCTACCGTCAATCAAAGCAAGATAAGATGCATAAAGGATAAACATCACATGCAAATCAATATAAGTGATATGATATGGTCATCATCATCTTGTGCTTCATGATCTCCATCTTGCAGCACCACCATGATCACCATCGTCATCGGCGCGACACCTTGATCTTCATCGTAGCATCGTTGTCGTCTCGCCAAACTTATGCTTCTCGACTATCGCTACCGCTTAGTGATAAAGTAAAGCATTACGAGGCGATTGCATTGCATACAATAAGCGACAACCATATGGCTCCTGCCGATTGCCGATAACCGGTTACAAAACATGATCATCTCATACAATAAAATATAGCATCACGTCTTGACCATATCACATCACAACATGCCCTGCAAAAACAAGTTAGGCGTCCTCTACTTTGTTGTTGCAAATTTTACGTGGCTGCTACGGGCTTAAGCAAGAACCAGTCTCACCTACGCATCAAAACCACAGCGATACTTCGTCAAATAGACTCCGTTTAACCTTCTCAAGGACCGGGCGTAGCCTTTCAGTTCAACTAAAGTGAGAGAGCAGGCACCCACCAGTCACCTTTAAGCAGCGAGTGCTCGTGGCGGTGAAACCAGTCTCGCGTAAGCGTCTGGCGTAATGTCGGTGCGGGCGCTTCATCTCACAATACCGCTGAACCAAAGTATGACATGCTGGTAGGTAGTATGACTTGTATCGCCCACAACTCACATGTGTTCTACTCGTGCAAAACATCAAACCATAAAAACCTAGGCTCGGATGCCCTTTGTTGGGGAGCGTAGTAATTTCAAAAATTTTCCCGCGCACGCAAGATCATGGTGATGAATAGCAACGAGAGGGAGAGTGTTGTCCACATACCCTTGTAGACCCCGGGCGAAGCGATCTGGCGTAGAGAGGAAGTAGTCGACGTTCTCCTCGCGATCCGACCGATCCAGCGCCGTTACTCGGCGCCCCGAGTTCTTGACACACGTACAGCTCGATGGCGTCCCTCGTACTCGATCCAGCCGAGTGTCGAGGAGAGTTCCGTCAAGACGACAGCGTGGTGGCGATCTTGATGTTTCACCGGCGCGAGGCTTCGCCTAAGCTTGCGACAGTATAACCGAGGTGGAATATGGTGGAGGGGCACGCGACACGGCTAAGGAGCGATCCGTAGATCTAACTTGTGTGTTCTAGGGTGCCCCCTGCCCCGTATATAAAGGAGCAAGGGGAGGAGGCCGGCCGGCCAAGGGGAGGCGCTGGCCAGGAGTCCTACTCCCTCGGGAGTAGGATTCCCCCAATCCTAGTTGGACTAGGATTCCGGAGGGGAAAGAGAGAGAGGGGGCCGACCCCTTTCCTAGTCCTAGTAGGACTAGGGAAGGGGGCTTGTGCCACCTAGGGCTGGCCCTTCTCCTTTCCACTAAGGCCCACTATGGCCCATTTACCTCCGGGGGTTCGGTAACCTCCGGTACTCGGTAAATTCTGTTTTCACGGAACCATTCGAACTCCAAACATAGGCTTCCAATATATCAATCTTTATGTCTCGACCATTTCGAGACTCCTCGTCATGTCCGTGATCACATCCGGGACTCGAACTTCTTCAGTACATCAAAATACATAAACTCATAATAAGCATCATCGAAACCTTAAGCGTGCGGACCCTACGGTTCGAGAACAATGTAGACATGACCTAGAACTATTCATGGTCAATAACCAACAGCGGGACCTGGATGCCCATATTGGTTCCTACATATTCTCTGAAGATCTTTATCGGTCGGACCGCATAACAACATCGTTGTTCCTTTGTCATCGGTATGTTACTTGCGAGATTCGATCGTCGGTATCCAATACCTAGTTCAATCTCGTTACCGGCAAGTCTCTTTACTCGTTCCGTAATACATCATCTCACAACTAACTCATTAGTTGTAGTGCTTGCAAGGCTTTAGTGATGTGCATTACCGAGAGGGCCAGAGATACCTCTCCGACAATCGGAGTGACAAAACCTAATCTCGAAATCGTCAACCCAACATCGCCTTTGGAGACACTGTAGTACTCCTTTATAATCACCCGATTACGTTGTGACGTTTGGTAGCACCAAAGTGTTCCTCCGTGGCAGGAGTTGCATAATCTCATAGTTACAGGAACATGTATATGTCATGGATGAAAGCGGTAGCAACATACTAAGCGATCGTGTGCTAAGCTAATGGATTGGGTCATGTCAATCAGATCATTCTACTAATGATGTGACCTTGTTAATCAAATAACAACCTTTTGTTCATGGTTAGGAAACATAACCATCTTTGATTAACAAGCTAGTCTAGTAGAGGCATACTAGTGACATATTGTTTTGTCTATGCATTCACACATGTATCATGTTTCCGGTTAATATAATTCTAGCATGAATGATAAACATTTATCATGAAATAAGGAAATAAATAATAACTTTATTATTGCCTCTAGGGCATATTTCCTTCAAGGGCAACCAACCTTGGAGGGAAAGGGCCCGCCAACATCTGAGTGGGATCGTTGATGTCGGGGCAGTCACGCTCGCCGGCTCGGAGGAGGTTGCCGTGGCATTGCCCGACGACACACACGTCTCCTCTTCACCTGTCTTCCAGGGTTCGCCATTGGCCTGAACGTGCTTGAGGATCAGAAGAGGCCATCAAGACGTCATCGGGGTCTTGATTTGGTCACGCCCGTGCCGGCTGCCGTGGCGGGGACTATACCATGGGGACGGCTCGCTTTATACGGGCAGCAGCATGGGCCGTTGCCATTGCTTGGGGAGGTCATGGTGGGGCAGCTCGTCGTGAGCCCTCGGCTTCGGCGAAACCGAGCAGACTTTGTATGGTCATCCATCTGCTCGGCCGCAGGTGGAAACCTCAGCAGCACTTGAGCTCACGCCATGGCCTTCGAGGTTGTGCTTGGCATAGATGATGATGAAGTCAATCGCACTGTTGCTCGACTCCTAGTGGATGAAGCGGCAGTAGCACTGCTCCCCCGCTGTTGTGGTGCAACCACCTGGGCAGCAGGGTGGTGAGGCGAAGGCGCTCGAGGGCCATTAGCTCCGGTGCGCGTGTTAACTCGGTCGACCCACCCTGGGAAAAGTGCACGCGCAGTAGTCGCGCGTGCCTGCGATGAGGACGGCCGGAGGGCCGTGGTTTGCCCCACACCGAGCGCCATCACTATGGCTGTGCCCGTCGGCGAGCGGAGTGCAGCCGTCGAGGTGTCGCTGATGTTGCTTTCCTCTGATATCTTTTGTTCTTTCATCGGCCGCGGGGGGGATGGTGGTGGTGCCGCCTACTCCGACCACATCCCTAGCGGTGTCCACGCCCTCGCGCGTCTCCGCGCCCCCGCACGACGTTGGAGGCCACGGGTAGCGGAGCCTTCGAGGTGGATGGATGAGCCAAAGAAGCTGATTTATTCTTGAGCGCCATGGTTGATGGCGCCATCGAAGATGCAGATGGCGATGAAGATGACGCGCTAATTACATCTTCAAGTTCCCGCAAGCGATCCCCCTACCTAGCGCGCCAAAGATGTTGCCGAAAACCATGGCCACCTATGGTACCAGGACGGCCTCTTGCTGGTTTGGCAAGGGGGAGTTGCGTTGCACAAAGAGCAGACTAATGTGGTGCGGCATGGCAGAGATCACACGAGCAGTTTTACCTAGGTTTGGGCCTCCGTGAGGCGTAAAACCCAACTCATGCTTGAAAAGGTGGTGGTGGTAAGTAGTACACTTTTTTTGACTATAAACAGTAGGGTAAAACCCCACTGCAATTTTTATATTATAGAGCAAAGAAACAAGTAGTCTTACAGGCTTGAGGTAAGCCTACAGAAAGAAAGAAAAAAAGAGAACTAAAAACTATAAACTAGAACTAGAAAAAGGGTGAGAGACAAAAAGGAAAAGAAAATAAGAAAGAAAGAACTAGTCTAAGAAGAAAAAAGAAAATTACAGCAGGGCCTCAAGCCAGGTGAGTAGTACACTTGCCCGACAGGGGTTGCTTCGGGGCGGCATCAACTACGTGCATACGGGGGTGCGAGTGGTCTAGCTTTCCAACCTCACGAACCCCTTCTACGGTTGCCATGGGCCTCCTTTTATAGGTTAAGGGGTCACCACAGTGGCATTTTAGTCGTTAGACACTGATATGATAGCAAATAGTGCTATCATACCTAACTCTGCAGGCTGTCAGTGTGCATTTAATGCACCGCTTAGCGTCATGTCGTTGGTTGCCCGACAGGGCTTGCCGGGCTAATTTGCCAGCTCCAGGCCTGCTCGCTTGACACGTCACTAGACGGGTGTCATCTGTGGGTTTCCTTGGTAGGAAGTGGCCGCCATGTGGCGAATGGTTACCACATAATCATCCTGCGTGTTGACACCGCACTAATCGACAACATGGTCGTGGTGGAGTACTCGGTGAGGTAATCTAGTCTCCGCGAGTCCTGGCAGGCCCTGCCGGGACGCCTTGGTCCTCACCTTCTAGGTGTGGCATCGCCCCTTGCCGGGCTCGCCTGCCCGACAAGGGAGGATTATCTTTCGGTAATATATAGCTCTTTTGATTTGCTTTCGACCTGCTGGTTGATGTTTTGAATCTCTTGATCTCTTGTTCACCTTGTTCTGATGATTCAATCCTGATCTTTTGCATGTGAACAGTTAGGGTAACAGTCCCCGGGTCTGTTGTACTGATAGGGCAACATGGCGCCGGGGGTTGCGGGGCGGCGGGATGATGCGGTGGGGGAGGGTGCGGGGCACGATGGAGCGCGGTGGGCTGGCGGGGTGGTGCGGCGTGGCGACAACGTGGGTGTGGCGGGAGGTGGGTGGGTGCAGGCGCGACAGGCGGCGGGGCTTGATGGGGTGGTGGCTTGTGCGGCACGGGCGGCAAGGCGGAAGGGTGGTGCAGGGGCTGGCAGCGGGCGGGGCGGCGGCGTCTGGCGAAGAGAGGGGGGAGAGAGAGAGAGGGGGTGGGGCGGGGAGAGAGAGGGAGGGGGTTACCGTTAGTTTGGATGGGCCAACCTCTTTGCCATCTGCTAGAGGATAGCAAAGAATCTTAGTCGTCCGCTAGCAGACGGCAAAGATGTTGGGGGTGGGCTGTTATAACGTTCCCCTAAATGTACCCCACCCAACCTCTTTGCCGTCTGCTAGCGGACGACAAAGAATTGGCTGATGGAAAATTGCACCTTTGCCATCCACCAGTTCTTTTCCGTCCACTTTTTGTGAGCTGGCGGCAAAGACCTTTATCGTCCGCAAGCTAGCGGCAAAGAACCGACAGACGGCAAATTCTCTGATTCCAGTAGTGATACTTGTAGAGCATCTTTATGATCACCTAGTTACATTATTGTTTGATAGCACACAAGGTATTCCTCCGGTATCCGGGAGTTGCATAATCTCATAGTCGAAGGAATATGTATTAGACATGAAGAACGTAATAGCAATAAACTAAATGATCAATATGCTAAGCTAATAGATGGGTCTTGTCCATCACATCATTCTCCTAATGATGTGATCCCGTTACCAAATGACAACACATGTCTATGGTTAGGAAACATTAACCATCTTTGATCAACGAGCTAGTCTAGTAGATGCTTACTAAGGACATGGTATTTGTTTATGTATTCACACATGTATTTAAGTTTTCTATCAATACAATTCTAGCATGAATAATAAACCCTTATCATGAATAAGGAAATATAAAATAACAACTTTATTATTGCCTCTAGGGCATATTTCCTTCAGTATTAGCAATAATACTGAAGATGTATTCGAGACGATGTATTAGAGATTATATTCGATGATGCATATTATCTGGATTATTCGAGATGTATTAGTGATATTATTCGAGATGCCTATTATCTACTATGATTTAGCTTTTCCTTATTAATTGCATTCTTTGAATACCAAATTTTTTATCTTTATTTTGGGTTAGTTAAGCTATGCACGATACCGGAAGAGACGGAGAAGAGACCATGTTCGACATCATACGGTCCCTGAACCCAGTCAGTGAACCTGAAGATGACGGCTCACAATATCTGAACAACTCTGGTGAGGGTATGATATTTTACGAAGATGAACGAATAGATGAAGGCCACAACAATGATGACAAAGGAAATGTTCTTCAAATAACAAAGACTGGCGAGGTATATTTATATAAGGTATCTGGTGATCATCATATGTATATATTAACGAATTGATCTTTCTTCTTTTAGCCCTCCGGCTCGAGCAAATCTTCTACAAGCAGGGCAGTACGAGGCCCGGCCAAAAGGTTGCAGGCTGGCGTAAAGTACAACATCGATGCCATCAAACCAAATGCCGAACCGCTTGAACCTTAGAAGAATGCAGACAAGTTTACGCTTCAATGTCGAGTTATTGTCAGGGACCAAATCCTGATCTCCGTTCAAGAATGGAATAAGCGAGCAAAGCGAGATGAAGGAGCAAAAGATCTACTTTGCGAATCGCTCATCTCACATTTCACCCTACTAGATCATTTGACAGATGCAGAATGGGAGAAAGTTAGGAAGAGTGCTCTTAAGAAGATTGTGATTCATTCTACAACCACAAGAAAAAAAAATATGAAACAAGTACAAAGCAGGCGGAAAGAAGACTCCAACATTCAAGGGAGAACTGGAGAAGGCAAGAGATCACTGGGAATCTTTCATCAAGTTCAAGGAATCGGTAGCAGCTTAGGAACAGTCTAGAATAAACAAGATTAATGCTGCGAAAAAGAAGTGGCACCATACTCTGGGGCCAGGTGGCTACCAGGTCACCCAGTCTAAACGTGATCTAGCTGAGGAACAGATGATTGCTACAAGGGTCACTCCAGTAACATTGAGTCGGCTCGACAGGTGAAGGACTTGGTATTATGCGCATGGGGGGAAGTTGGACCCAGAGACAGGGCTGGTTATCGAGCAGGCAAGTCTTAAAGAAGCCTCCAGCGCTTTACTGGTTTAAATACAAGAGGCTCGAATGGGGGCGTTCAAGCCCGAGAGAGAGAACGACGAGCTTACGCGTACCCTAAGGAATCCTGAACACCCGGGACAAACATGAGGCAAAGGCGTTGTTCCATTGTATGATGGGTTTGCAGATTGGAATGCCACTTACAGAAGCCATGCGAGAAAGAAGCACCAGGAGGAGGAGAAGAGGAAGCTGGAGGAGGAGTAGAGGAAAGAGGAAGCATTCCACCTTCAACTGGTAGAATCAAAGCACACGGAGTTCGAACGCGCTTTCATATGACACCAGGAGCAGATCGACTCACTTAGCCAGGAAAGGGCGTCTCTGCAGTGGCAACAACAAGCAGATCCAGCATTGGATAGCACCATCCCATCTTTGCCGAGAAGCAGCATGGGTTCCACCCCGGCTGATGATGCACTGCTAACTAGATACCCCATGGATGATATCAAACGTGCGACACCTTGTGAGCTACACATAAAAGTGAAGAAGATATCCATGGCGGACGGTTATGCTTTAACAAAGTCCCCTGAAGCAACCTTACATGGAAATAAGATTCCAGCTAGCTAACCTTCTGTCGGGGTGGATGAAGTAATGTCGGGATATGATGGGCTAATGCTTGACAATCATGGAGGTGACGATGAGCGCACACTGGGAGAGGCCATACGTCATATCATTCTATGGAGAAAGGATTGCATCGTCTTTCCAAGGCCACCGACTCCTCCTCCAAGTCCACTGCCTCAGCCGGCTCCTCCTCCAGGTCCTCCATGTCAGCCAAATCCACTGCCCCACCCCGGAATGGAGCGCGGTGCTACTCAGCCACCGCACCAGTCCACTCCACCGCCCAACCCCAAGACGGAGCGCGACGCTAGTCCGCCACCGCGTCAGCCGACTCCACCACTCCACCCTAAGACGGAGCCCATCAGCATTCCGCCATATAGATCTCGAGCCCGTTAGTCTTCTCCAAAGAGGAAGAGAGCGCCAAGCAAGAAAGCCTCTCCTCCTGCCATAAATAAGTTGGCTTATGGGATGACTATCGAGGAAAACAACGCCGAAGTGGCTGCCCAAGTGAAGGCCCGTTTTGAACCGAAACCGCCCCCGCCGCCAAAGGAAAAAATACCTGAGTAAGTCATATAACACTTTATTGATAATGATTAACGGCTATGAAGAGAACGAACTCAGAGTATGAGCGCTCTATTAAGAAGTTATATCATGCACAAAATAAAGGAGTTGATCAGCTCGAGCTCGAGCCAAGTAGGTAAAAAATGCAGAAAAACTGTTCCCCAGCTGGGAGAATAGGCAGTGCAATCGATCCCCCTTCTCATTGTACAACCACATGTGAGTACCGCCGATCAGCTGGTAATAACTAACAATCATAGTAGGATGGCTAAAGAGGCCGGTGTCACTGTTTATCAACTCCTAGAGATCGAGCCTATCTCCAGGATTCAAGATGATGAAGTAGCATGGAAATATGTCCCCGGCCAACCTCTGGTCAAGATGAGGAGATCCCGCTTCTATCAATGAGAATGTACAAATTGCATGAGTGGTACCTGAGAGAAGTAAAGAATGGGCGAGAGGCCCTCATGGTGAAAGTCAAGGCAGACCATTACTTCCATGAAAAAGATTTGTGGGTTGAGTTTCAAGAAATGTTTCAGTTATTCAATCAAGACGCACTCGACAAATCCCTCGTTAGTTGGTATTTTCTGTAAGTGATTTCTTTCTGTAATTTAAGCCTCTAGCTATATGTGCTCGTTCATTACCTATAATTATCCTCACTATATTCTTTTCTGAGGTATTATGAAGAATGAAGATTTATGAAATGAAAAGAGATGAATGCTATGACATTGGGTTCATTGACCCAAATACCTTTAATGAAGAGACATGGTCACGTCATAAAAATGACATAGAGAAAAGCTTGCTATAGTTTTTGATGCGACTAAATACCCAACTAGAAATACTACTTCCTTACAACTTCGAGTGAGTGTTACTGTCTTGTACTATAAATTCTGGTTTGCTCACTAGATGTTAATAAGTGTAGTGGATGAGTTATGCACATGCACACTTAATTATACAAACATGTGCGTATACCGTTTCCACTGGATCCTGTTAATCATTGAAGTTGACGAGGGAAAAGTTCACGTACTTGACTCACTACTTAAAGAAACTAAAGAATACTCAATCGTGAAGGGGATGCTCGACAGGTAATTTCAATCATTATCGCACTATGTCGGCCTCTGTAGTTCATTTCCTGATATCAATTAATTAATAAGTCCTTTATTCATTTTCTTTGCCGGCGGGCAGGGTTTGGTAAAAGTTCATGAAACAGGTTCAAGGCCAATGTACACAAGAGCTGAAATGGGCGCTACCCAAGGTAATTAAGTAGTACTCCCTCTGTAAACTAATATAAGAGTGTTTAGATTACTATTTTAGTGATCTAAACGCTCTTATATTAGTTTACAGAGGGAGTACTAGCTAAGTCTATGCATCTCTTTAATTCTATTATCAATACCATTATCATGCTTGATTAATTATTATCTGAATGAATTCTATTCTCGTAAAGTGCATGAGGCAGGCGTCGACGAATAATTTATGTGCATACTACGTTTGTGAGAACATTCACTTTATGACCGAAAGCAGGAGAAAAGATGCAAGAAATCTTTTGGTACGTAAACACAATTCACAATTCTTTTTATCATGATCTAATATATACACACACAACTAATATATTCATATTGATCTCCTTTTTTTAATAAAGATGCAAGAGATGCGGGATAAGCTCCAACCAGAGGACCGCATACGAGCACTTCAAGAGGAGATTGCATGATTTTTGCTTGACCAGGTCATAGGTCCCAAAGGAGAATACCCTTACAACTAATGCCTGCATGTAATGCTATGCAAATTGTAGGAGAAATTATATGTACCAAATTATATATATCTCTCTCTGTATGTGCGTATGCATGGTCATACGAGAAATTCTATATATGATATATGATTGATCATACAAGAAATTCTATTATATATGACGTGTACAATATGTTGTAGTAGTGGCACTTGACGACTGCAGTAGCGTAAAACATGTTTGAAATGAAAAACAATTAAATGGAAAACACAAAATGAAAAGGAAAAATAAACCATAGTTCATAAATCATAGTACCCTAAATCCCTAAACCCCTAGTCCCGGTTGGTGTCACCAACCGGGACTAAAGGTCGCCCAGCCCCCGGCGCGAGCTCGTGCCACGTGGTGGGCCTTTGCTCCTGGGCCGTGATGAACCTGTACTAGGGGGGAGGGCCTTTAGTCCCCACCCTTTAGTGCCAGTTGGTGAATTGGGACTAAACTCCCTTACGTACCGGGACTAAAGCCTGATTCTAAACTAGTGTGTGGTCCTAATTGCAAGTCCATCCTCGACTCGTAACTGGGCCCATAGTTTGTTGTTATCCCAGCTGCAAGTCCACCCTCGACTCGCAACTGGGATGTTTTTTGTTTTTCATTTTAGTTGGAAGTACACCCTCAACGCGCAACTCGTACCACAGTTTTATATACTTCTCTCTTATAAGTCCACCCTCAACTCACAACTAGGACCATATTTTGTATTATCCTAGTTGCAAGCCCACACTTGACTCACAACTGGGCTTGTGTTTTTGTCTTTCATCCTAGTTGCAAGTGCATCCTTGACTCGCAAATGTGAACATAATTTTTTTTATCATAGTTGCTAGTCAACTGTTGATTCACAGCTGGTCTCATAGTTTGTATTTGCCCCAGTTGTAAGTCCATCCTCAACTCGTAACTCACCTTGTAGTTCTCCCACCCACCCCTTGACTCACACCCAAGCTTGTGCTTGCAACTTGCCCCGATCCCTAGTTCCATGTCCAACCCCAACATGTAAATCCACCTGAACCAGTTGCATGTCCAAACCAAACACGCAACTCATGCCCGACATAATTGCATGTCCACTCTTGGCACGCAACTCATCCCCAACCCGGTACCCCTATATAGCTTTATTGTTTTTTTTCAAATACATGCCTACTTTGGTAATACACACTACATATTTTTCTGTATACACGGTGAACATTTTTACACACATTCAACATTTTTTTAGATACATGATGGATATTTTTTTCAAATATAGGCCCAAGAATTTTTTGAATACATGATAACCATTTTTCATTTTGCTACTGTACATTTTTCTAAATGGTATGAAACTTTTTTTTAAAAAATGTGCGAACGTTTTATTTACACTGCATAAAAAAATTCTAGAAAATCTCGTTTGTTTTTTAAACACGTGAAGTTTCTTTTAAAAATTGTCATGAACATTCTTTGAATGTTAAGATTATTTTCAATTTTATATAATATATTATTTAAACATCACAGAACATTCTTTTAAACTGCATGAACATTTTTATAATGTCAATTTTTTAAACAATTCAAAGAAATTTTTATTGAAATTTTTTTATCAAATTAAAATATAATATATTTATTCTTGTTTTCAAAAAAAAAATTAGAATCTTCAAAATTGTCCACACTCTAAAAATTGTTCTGGGATCTTAAAAAATTATCCATGTCTTCAAAATTTGTTTGCGAAGAAATTGTTCGGAATACCAAATTTTGTTCTTACTTTTCAAAAAAAAATCAGTATTATAAAGTTTATTCAAATTTAAAAAATACTTTCCAATTTTTTTGACTTTTTAAAATATATTCGACAGTATAAAAATAAGAATCTATAGAAAAGGTTTCAAAAGAATCAAACATGTCCACTAATCTGGACGTTGTGTTGTGTTCTTATAGCGTTCCCGTCTACTTTATATTAGTAGCATGCATTGGTTGGAGTCGTTGTAGCTCCCGTTGCCCTGCACGTGGTCTTGAGTTCAATTCCTACATAACGAATTGGGTTAGTACTTTTCTTTGCAGTCCAGTCGAAAGAAAAACAAATAAAATGTCATAATAAAAACAAATAAGATGTCACAATTTAGATGTGAGATTATACAGACAGACCCATAAATAAAACGACTGATTCTAAAAAAAGAACTGAGTATATTTCGGTTTGGTATTCTCTTTTTCCTTTTAACGAGGCAAAAGATTTTCTATTTTCATTTTTTTTGCGCATCGCCATTTTCATTATTTAAGAGAGAAGGTATAGAGGTTTAGGACAAAGGCCGACATTGCAACAATCACTCTCGCGGTACAATATTGCTCAGGTGCTTCGCTCCCACAAGGCTCCAAAGTAAGGCCTCCTCTTTCATTCTAGCAACGGTGACTCCAACCGGGATAGCGGTATTGCTGAAGATCTACGCATTTCTCTACTTCCACTGCTCCCAGGAGATGAGCAACATCTGCTAAGCAAGCGACCTACGTCATTGGGCTTTCTTGAGCGCATTGTGGTTCCACCATTCCTGTAGAGAGGTCGCAGCCCCCATGGGATGGATGTCACGTAGACCAAGCCAATCTTTGATCATACCCCAGACTCAAACCATATTTGCATTGGAAGAGGAGGTGAGCCGCCATCCCTTGGACCTGCTTACAAAGGGGGCAAAGGTTAGAGTTTATCCACCCACGACGCTGAAGCCTGTTAACCGTCCAAATCCTATTTAGTACCGCAAGCCACGTGAAAAATTTGCATTTTGGTGGCGCTCAACTCTTCCAGATGACTAGAATCATGCTCGTGTCGGATGACCTAAGAACTGAGCTGTGTAGGCGGACTTAGCAGAGTAATTTCCATCATTAGAGAGTTTCCAGTAGATAGCATCAGGTGTGTTGGCATCCAGGTGGGTCTGGGTGAGTCTTTCCCATAAGGAGACCTCAGAGAGGTGATCCATGGAAATGTCGTGGAGAATGTCCACTTGGGAAATCCAGTTGTTGTTGTGTTGTGCCTTTTGAACTAAACATTTTTTTCTTCTTCGACAAGGCATATAACTTTGGAGCAAGATCCTTGGGTCTCACACAATCTAGCCAAGATAAGATCTAGAACTTGGCCAACATCCCATTTCCGAGTTGTACCTTAGCTGTTGTGATGAAAAAATCACGATCCTTGGTGTCACAAGGGGTACCCAATTCAACCCAAGGCTTATCTGGATTTTGCCATCGAACAAAGCCAACGTATACGTAGGGCATTGGCAAACTTGTCTAGATTGAGAATTCTGAGTCCTCCATTAAGCTTGAACTTACAAACTTGCTCTAAATTTATCTTGCATTTTCCACTAGAAACCTTGTCACAACCTGCCTAAATGAAAGCGCGCCTAAGGGAATCAATCTTCTACTTCACCTCCACCGGCAAATCAAAGACCGACATGTAGTATATGGCAATTGTCATGCAAACCATCTTGACCAAAAAACACGACCCGCTGAGGTGACATGCTTCCCAATCCAGGAGGGAGTTGGCTCGTGATTTTGCCTTCCGCCAAACTAGTGGCACCTGAGGCGCCCTGTATTCATATCAAATACAAGTTACAGATAGGATTTGACAATCCTTAACATATAAATTCCCTAGATTTGCAAGCCTAGGATAGTGATCTCCTGTTCATGTATGTTGGGCACCAGAAGAAACCATTTCTTGGCTCAGAGGATAATTATCTCTATAAGAAGTAGATGCACAATTGTGAGCATGTACAGTTAGTTCCCTAGGAATATGGAAGACTTGAGCTTGAATATTGGCTATTACAGCAAAGTAATTTGGAAGAAAGCTTCTAACTTGCCAATGCCTGGGCACTTGAAGAAGGTTCCTTGATGCCGTTGCCCGACATAGTATGAGATTGGCCACTAGAAAAGTAATTTGGTTATTAGTGATGCGAGAAGCAATTTTCGCAGCAACCTGTACAACTGTAGCCATAGCACATAATGGAGATTCTATACTCTTGCCAGCTGTAGAGATTAAGATAATTGTTTATTCTTGTTTTTGGAGTTAGTAGTGTTCTTCCATGCAGCGTCAGTATAAACGTTGCAACCTATAATCCAATCATCTGTTTTTAAAGAAGATCCCTTCTTTTGTTTGTATGCAGATTCTGCCCCTGCTTCCTGCATTGTTTCAGCTGATGAACTTGCAATACATGCATAGGAACGTAAATCTTGGTTCTTTATTATTGCCTGCATAGCTGGGGATACCAACATAGGGGAGTTGGAATTTCTTGCCAAATATGGACACTTCGCCATGGCTTGTTGGTCCATGCATAGTTAATTATTTAAATTTGTGCACTAGCCCGTGCAAGCAACGATAGAAAATCATGAGCTGGCAAACGAAAAACCGCATCCCACCATTTAGTGAAACATGTACGGGCAACGGGGCCCAGTCGATACTAAGTGGACAAAGATACACCATTCATTTTTTGGACTGTGTGTTTCCAAGACTACCGAAAGGAAACCAAAACATAACTAGGTAAATGAAATTTGCGCGGACCATAAATATCACGCGAACGGCGGGAACCTACAAATCCAAAATACCTGTTTTTCTCTGGCTCATTTGCGAGAAAGAAGAAAAGCGAGACAACTAAGAGACTTGAGTGTTATTTTACACTCAGAGACTGAGAGTTGTGAGGATTATATTTGTGCTGATGTGGGGTGCTCTAACTAAAGATAGAGATAGGGTAACTTTGTGCAATTTTGCTCGTGTTAACGTGTAAGGCATGCAATTAGAGTATACGATTGCAAAAGTATGTGAAACATGAACACACGAATACGGATCGGTGATGGTCTGTTAGTGGCATGACTTCCTTTGTGATGGGGGGATGATAAAACAACGGGAGGGCTTTTAGGTTGCCATATGATGGTTGCCTAGTTGAAAAGCGCCTCACAATGATTCAAGATTTTTTTCCCATACATTTTGTGTTATTCATCTTCTTAGCTTGTGAGATTTGCTTTTGGAAAATAAATCATTGGCAATATGCTTTCTTGGCAAGTGTTTGCACAATCGTGTCACATGCAAGTGTGTATATTTGGAAGATCTTTAAGGAATAAATAAGTGAGTCAAAATAGATTGGAAAATATCTGACATGCATATGGTTATCATGTGCGATCCCAACTTTTTTTGGACAACTGATGGCACCTGAGGCACCCTGTATTGATATCAAATACAAGTTACATATAAGATTTGGCAATCCTTAACAAATAAATTCCCTAGATTTGCAAGCCTAGAATAGTGATCTCCTGTTCATGTATGTTGTGCAATAGAAGAAACTATTTCTTGGCTCAGAGGATAATTATCACTATAAGAAGGAGATGCGCAATTGTGAGCCTGCACAGTAAGTTCCATAGGAATATGGAAGACCTGAGCTTGAATGTTGGGTGTTGCGGCAAAGTAATTTGGAAGCTGGCTTCTAATTTGCCAATGCCCAGGCAATTGAAGAAGGTTCCTTGATGCTGTTGCTCGAGCTAGTATCATATTGTCCACTAGAAAAATGATTTGGTTATTAGCGATGCGAGAAGCAATTTCTGCAGCAACCTGTTCAAATACAAGTTACAGATAGGATAGGGCAATCCTTAACATATGAATTACCTAGATTTGTAAGCCTAGGATAGTGATCTCCCGTTCATCTATGTTGTGCACTAGAAGAAACCATTTCTTGGCTCGGAAGATAATTATCTCTATAAGAAGTAGATGCACAATTGTGAGCCTGTACAGTAAGCTCCCTATTAATATGGAAGACCTGAGCTTGGATGTTCGTTGTTGCAGCAAAGTAATTTGGAAGCTGGCTTTTAATTTGCCAATGCCCAGGCACTTGAGGAAGGTTCCTTGATGACGTTGCCCGAGCGACTATTAGATTGTCCACTAGAAAAGTACTTTGGTTATTAGCATTGCGAGAAGCAATTTCCGGAGCAACCTATACAGTTGTAGCCTTAGCACGTAATGGTGATTCTACACTCTTGCAGTTGTAGAGATTAAGATAACTGTTTCTTCTTCATTCTCGCCTGTCTGAATGTAAATTCCTATTCCTATTTTCCTTGAGTTGTTTCTAGAGTCAGTAGTGTTCTTCCATGTAGCGTCAATATAAACCTTGCAACCTATAATCCAATCATCTATTTTTAAAGAATATCCATTCTTTTGTTTGTATGCATATTCTACCCCTGCTTCCTGCATTGTTTCAGCTGATGAACTAGCAATATGCATAGAAACCTAAATCTTGGCTCTTTATTATTGCCCCCACAGTTGGGCATATCTACATAGGGGAGTTGGAATTTCTTACCAAATATGGATCCTTCGCCCTGGTTTTTTGGTCCATGTGTAGTTAATCATTTAAATATTAGCACTAGCTCATGCACGCAACGATAAAAATCATGAGCCACAAACGAAAAACCGCATCCCACCATGTAGTGAAACAGATATGGGCAACGAGGACCAGTCGATATTAAGTGGACAAAGATATACCATTCATTTTTTTGGACTCTGTGTTTCCAAGACTATTGAAAGGAAACAAAAACATAATTAGCTAAAGGAACTCTGCGCGGACCATAAATATCACGCGAACGGAGGAAACCTACAAATCTAAAATACCTGTCTTTATCTGTTCATTTGCGAGAGAGAAGAAAAGCGAGAGAACTCAGAGACTTGATTGTTCGGTTATGCTCAGAGATTTTGAGTTGTGAGGATTATATTTGTGCCAATGTGGGGTGGTCTGACGGAAGATACATAAAGGTATTTATAGAATCGCCGAGCATGTTATTTATGGTAAATATTTAAATCGTACTTATCAGAAAAAAAATCTACATTTACTCAAATCTCCACTATTACACTGTTAAAAAAATGTCAGCTATTGTTGTTTGGTAGTACTGCTCATTGGTTTTCTAAAGAAAAAGTGGAAATGTGTGTCACACTTAATAGGTGCAATTCTAATGTGCATGTCACACATAGAGGTGGATTAAAAATATTTTCAAGTTTTTATTTTTGTTTTCCTCTTTATTGTTTCTTCATATTGATAAAACGTTGCATATGAGATTTTATTTAGAAAGAAACAATTGAATAAACTCAATCGTGTCACACATAAGAGTGTATCTTTGGAAAAAATTGAACGAACAAATATATGAATGACAGTAAATTTTATTTTCACAAAGAATATATGTCGGTTAATTACGGTAAATTCTACATATCCTTTTATCTTAGTGCCTTCATGTTGATTTTTGTTCGAGATGTGCGTTAGCAGGGTCATGACAAGCATCTGAAGGTAAGTTTCCTTTGCAAAGAAAGAGGAGAACAACCAACATGCACTCACAATTTTGTTGCTCAATTCACAATTGTAAAAAATGGTTAGGGTTGTATCTTGCAAATGAATGATGTGGATTTCAATTGTCGCGCTATATTTGTCTGTTACCTTTTATATTGTAAGTTTATAAAATGAAAATGAAAATATTACTGGAATTCTTCATTTGTAGAACCATCACACGGGCATGTTACACGTGTCATCGGTGCTCGTTGGTTTCCATCTTTAATTAGGTGGCTACTGTTCTTTTATTTTGACCAACTAGGAAGGGGTTCTCTTCAGATAGAGATAGGGTTACTTTGTGCAATTGTGCTTGTGTTAATGTGTACGTAAGCATCCAATTAGAGTATACCATTGCAACAACATGTGAAACCTGAACACACGAATACAAACTGGTGATGATCTATTATTGGCATGACTTCCTTCGTGAAGGGGGCTAATAAAACCATGGGAGGGCCTTTGGGTTGCCCCATGACGATTGCCTAGTTGAAAAGCGCCTCACAGCTATTCAATATTTTTCTCTCAAACATTTTGCTTTAATCATCTTCTTAAAATGGTGCTTGTGGGAATTGCTTTTGGAAAATAAATCATTGGCAATATGCTTTCTTGGCAAGTATTTGCACAATCTGGCACACACAAGTGCGTATCTTTGGAAGATATTTAAGGAATAAATAAGTGAGTCAAAATAGAATTTATCTAGAAAATATCCTTTTATCTTAGTGCCTTCATGGTGATTTTTTCTCGACATGTGCGTCTTGCGCAATTCAAAATTATGAAAAATGGGTAGGGCTGTATCTTGCAAATGAATGATTTGTATTTCAATTGTCGCACTATATTTGCTTGTTACCTTTTATATTGTAAGTTTATAAAATTAAAATGAAAATATTATTGGAATTCTTCATTTGTAGAACCGTGCATTAAACGGGCATGTTACATGTGTCATCAGTGCTTGTCGGTTTCCATCTTTTATTAGGTGGCTACCATTCTTATATTTTGACCAACTAGGACAACGTTCTCTCGAGATAGAGATAGGGTTAATTTGTGCAATTGTGCTCGTGTTAACGTGTAAGGCATGGAATTAGAGTATAGCATTGCAAAAGTATGTGAAACATGAACACAACGAAAACAAATTGGTGATGGTCTGTTAGTGGCATGACTTCCGCATGATGGGGGCTGACAAAACCACGGGAGGGCCTTTGGGTTGCCATATGGTGGTTGCCTAGTTGAAAAGAGGCTCACAGCTATTCCAGATTTTTTCCATACATTCTGCTTTAATCATCTTCTTAAAATGGTTCTTGTGGGATTTGCTTTTGGAAAATAAATCTTTGGAAATATGCTTTCTTGGCAAGTGTTTGCGCAATCATGGCACACACAAGTGCGTATCTTTGGAAGATCTTTAGGGAATGAATAAGTGACTTAAAATAGATTGGAAAATATCTAACGTGCATATGGTTTTCACTTGCGATGCCCAACTTTTTTTGGACAACTATTGGGACCTGAGGCGCCCTGTATTCATATCAAATATAGGTTATGGATAGGATTTGGCAATCATTAACTTATAAATCCCCTAGATTTGCAAGCCTAGGATAGTGATCTCCTGTTCATCTATGTTGTGCACTACAAGAAACCATTTCTTAGCTCAGAGGATAATTATCTCTATAAGAAGTAGATGCACAATTGTGAGCTTGTACAATAAGTTCCCTAGGAATATGGAAGACCTGAGGTTGAATGTTGGCCTTTGCAGCAAAGTAATTTGGAAGATGGCTTCTAATTTTCCAATGGCCAGGCACTTGAAGAAGGTTCCTTGATGTTGTTGCCCAAGCGTGTATTAGATTGTCCATTAGAGAAGTACTTTGGATATTAGCGATGCGAGAAGCAATTTCCACAGCAACATGTACAGCTGTAGCATTAGCACGTAATGGAGATTCAACACTCTTGCCAGATGTAGAGATTAAGATAACTGTTTCTTCTTTGTTCTCACCATTCTGAATGTAAATTCCTATTCCTATTTACCTTGAGTTATTTCTGGAGTCAGTAGTGTTCTTCCACATAGCGTTAGTATAAACCTTGCAACCTATATTTCCATGATCTGTTTTAAAGAAGATCCCTTCTATTGTTTGTATCCAGATTCTGCACCTACTTCCGGCATTGTTTCAGCTGATGAACTAGCAATACATGCATAGTAACCTAAATCCATGGTTTGTTGGTCCATGCATAGTTAATGATTTAAATTTATGCACTAGCCCATGCACGCAACAATAGAAAAGCATGAGCCGGCAAACGAAAAACTGCATCCCACCATGCAGTGAAGTACGTATCGGCAACGAGGACCAGTCGATAGTAAGTGGATGAAGATACGCCATTCATTTTTTTAAACTGTGTTTCCAAGACTATTGAAATGAAACAAAAACATAATTAGCTAAATGAACTTTGCGTGGACCATAAATATCACGCAAACCGAGGGAATCTACAAATCCAAAATACCTGTCTTTATCTAGCTCATTTGTGAGAGAGAAGAAAAGCGAGAGAACTCAGAGACTTGATTGTTCTTTTATGCTCAGAGACCGAGAGTTGTGAGGACTATATTTGTGCCGATGTGGGGCGCTCTGACTGAAGATACACACATGTATTTATAGAATCACCGAGCATGTTAGTTATGGTACATATTTAATTCATGCTTATCAAAATAAAATCTACAATTAATCACATCTCCACTATTACACTGTTAAAAAATGTCTACTATTGTCGTTTCGTAGTACTGCTCATTGATTTACTCAAAAAAGTGGAAAATGTGTGTCACACTTAATAGGTGCATTGCTAATGTGCGTGTCACACATAGAGGTGCACTAAAAATGTTTTCAAGTTTTTATTTTTGTTTTCCTCTTTATTGTTTCTTCATATTCTTAAAATGTTGCATATGAGTTTTTATTTAGAAAGAAACATTGAATAAACACAATCATGTCACACATTAGAGTGTATCTTTGGAAAAAATTGAAGGAACAAATATATGAATGACGGTAAATTTTATGTTCACAAAGAATGTATGTCGGTTAATTATGGTAAATATATAAATTCTACATATCCTTTAATCGTAGTTCCTTCATGTTGATTTTTGGTCGAGATGTGCGTCAGCAGGGTCGTGATGAGCATCTACAGGTAACTTTCCTTTGCAAAGGAAGAGGAGAACAACCAACATGCACTCACGATTTTGTTGTGCAATTCACAATTATAAAAAATGGGTAGGGCTATATCTTGCAAACGAATGATATGGATTTCAATTCTCACGCTATATTTGTCTGTTACCTTTTATATTGTAAGTTTATAAAATTAAAATGAAAATATTATTGAAATTCTTCATTTGTAGAATCGTGCATCACACGAGCATGTTAGATGTGGCATTAGTGCTCCTTGGTATACATCTTTATTTAGGTGGTTACTATTCTTATATTTTGACCAACTAGGAAGGGGTTCTCTTCAGATAGAGAAGAGTTACTTTGCGCAATTGTGCTCGTGTTAACGTGTAAGGCTTGCAATTAGAGTATACCATTGCAAAAGTATGTGAAACATGAACACACGAATACATATTGGAGATGGTTTGATAGTGGCATGACTTCCTTTGTGATGGGGCCTGATAAAACCACGGGAGGGCCTTTGGGTTGCCAAATGACGGTTGCCTAGTTCTGAATTGCCTCACAACCATTCCAGATTTTTTTCCCATACATTTTGCTTTAATCATATTCTTAAAATGGTTCTTGTGGGATTTGCTTTGTAAAATAAATGATTGCACAATATGCTTTCTTGGTAACTGTTTGTGCAATCGTGGCACGCACAAGTGCATATCTTTTGAAGATCTTTAAGGAATGAATAAGTGAGTCAATATAGATTGGAAAATATCTAACGTGCATACGGTTATCACGTACGATACCCTACTTTTTTGGACAACTGTTGGCACCTGAGGCACCCCGTATTCATATCAAATACAAGTTACGGATAGGATTTGGCAATCCTTAACATATAAATTCCCTAGATTTGCAAGACTAGGATAGTGATCTCCTGTTCATGTATGTTGTGCACTAGAAGAAACTATTTCTTGGCTCAGAGGAAAATTATTTCTATAAGAAGTAGATGCACAATTGTGAGCCTGTACAATAGGTTCCCTAGGAATATGGAAAACCTGCGCTTGAATGTTGGTTATTGCAGCAAAGTAATTTGGAAGCTGGCTTCTTATTTGCCAATGTCCAGGCACTTGAAGAAGGTTCCTTGATGCCGCTTCCCGAGCGAGTATTAGATTGTCCACTAAAAAGTGATTTGGTTATTAGCGATGCAAGAAGCAATTTCTGCAACAGCTTGTACATCTGTAGCCTTAGCACGTAATGGAGATTCTACACTCTTGCCAGTTGTAGAGATTAAGATAACTGTTTCTTCTTCGTTCTCACTAGTCAGAATGTAAATTCCTATTCCTATTTTCCTTGGGTTGTTTCTAGAGTCACTAGTGTTCTTCTGCAGCGTCAGTATAAACCTTGCAACCTATAATCCAATCATCTGTTTTTAAAGAAGATCTCTTCTTTTGTTTGTACGCAGATTCTGCACCTGCTTCTGGCATCGTTCTAGCTGATGAACTGGCAATACATGCATGGAAACCTAAATCTTGGCTCTTTATTATTGCCTGCATAGGTGGGCATACCTACATAGGGGAGTTGGAATTTCTTGCCAAATATGGACGCTTCGCCATGGGTTGTTGGTCCATGCATAGTTAATCATTTAAATTTGTGCACTAGCTCATGGACGCAACGATAGAAAATCATGAGCCGGCAAATGAAAAACCGCATCCCACCATGTAGTGAAACAGATATGGGCAACGAGGACCAGTCAATATTAAGTGGACAAAGATACACCATTCATTTTTTTTGACTGTGTATTTTTTTGGACTGTGTGTTTCCAAGACTATTGAAAGGAAACAAAAACATAGCTAAATGAACTTTGTGCTAAATATCACGCGAACGGAGGGAACCTACTAATCCAAAATACATGTCCTTATCTGTCTCATTTGCGAGAGAGAAGAAAAGCGAGACAACTGAGAGACTTGAGTGTTCTCTTACCCTCAATGACTGAGAGTTGTGAGGATTATATTTGTGCCGATGTGGGGTGCTCGGACTGAAGATACACACGAATTGCTGAGCATATTATTTATGGTACATATTTAATTTGTACTTATCAAAATAAAATCTAAATTTACTCACATCTCCACTCTTACATTGTTAAATAAAATGTCTGCTATTGTCGTTTGGTAGTACTGCTCATTGGTTTTCTTAAAAAATGTGGAAATTGTGTGTCACACTCAATAGGTGCATTGCTAATGTGCGTGTCAGACATAGAGGTGCACTAAAAATGTTTTCAAGTTTTTATTTTTGTTTTCCTCTTTATTGTTTCTTCATATTCTTAAGATGTTGCATATGCGATTCAATTTAGAACGAAATTGTATAAACGCAATCGTGTCACACATAACAGTGTATCTTTGGAAAAAATTGATGGAACAAATAAATGAATGACAGTAAAAATTTTGTTCACAAAGAATGTATGCCGGTTAATTACGGTAAATATATAAATTCTAAATATCCTTTTATCTTAGTGCCTTCATGTTGAATTTTGCTCGAGATGTGCGTCAACAGGTTCGTGACGACCATCTGAAGGTAACTTTCCTCTGCAAAGGAATAGGAGAACAACAAACATGCACTCACCATTTTGTTGCGCAATTCACAATTTTAAAAAATGGGTAGAGCTGTATCTTGAAAATGAATGATGTGGATTTCAATTGTCATGCTATATTTGTCTATTATCTTTTATATTGAAGTTTATAAAATTAAAATGAAAATATTATTGGAATTCTTCATTTGTAGGACCATGCATCACACGAGTGATAACCCACAAGTATAGGGGACTGCGATAGCTTTCGAGGGTAGAGTATTCAACCCAAATTTATTGATTCGACACAAGGGGAGCCAAAGAATATTCTTGAGTATTAGCAGTTGAGTTGTCAATTCAACCACACCTGGATAACTTAGTATCTGCAGCAAAGTGTTTAGTAGCAAAAGTGGTATGATAATAATAGTAAGATAGCAA
The DNA here is from genome assembly GCA_021437245.1 of Aegilops speltoides. Lineage (NCBI taxonomy): Eukaryota > Viridiplantae > Streptophyta > Magnoliopsida > Poales > Poaceae > Aegilops > Aegilops speltoides. The sequence continues at coordinate 435,116,437 of CM038141.1, forward strand.
AAGTGAAGATAGATGTTTTTGGGTTTTTGTAGTAGTTGTAACAGTACAACGGAAAAGTAAATAAGCGAAGAACGATATGTGAAAAGCTCGTAGGAAATGGATCAGTGATGGATAATTATGCCGGATGCGATTCCTCATGCAATAGTAATAACATAGGGTGATATAGAGCTAGCTCCAATTCATCAATGTAATGTAGGCATGTATTCCGTAAATAGTCATACGTGATTATGGAAAAGAACTTGCATGAAATCTTTTGTCCTACCCTCCCGTGTTCAGCGGGGTCCTTACGGAAACTAAGGGATATTAAGGCATCCTTTTAATAGAGAACCGGACCAAAGCATTAACACATAGTGAATACATGAACTCCTCAAACTACGGTCATCACCGAGAAGTATCCCGATTATTGTCACTTCGGGGTTGTCGGATCATAACACATAATAGGTGACTATAGACTTGCAAGATAGGATCAAGAACACACATATATTCATGAAAACATAATAGGTTCAGATCTGAAATCATGACACTCGGGCCCTAGTGACAAGCATTAAGCATAGCAAAGTCATAGCAACATCAATCTCAGAACATAGTGCATACTAGGGATCAAACCCTAACAAAACTAACTTGATTACATGGTAAAGCTCATCCAATCCCTCACCGTCCAGCAAGCCTATGATGGAATTACTCACGCACGAAGGTGAGCATCAGGAAATTGGTGATGGAGGATGGTTGATGATGACGACGGCGACGAATCCCCCTCTCCGGAGCCCCGAACGGACTCCAGATCAGCCCTCCTGAGAGAGATTAGGGCTTGGCGGCGGCTCCGTGTCGTGAAACGCGATGAAACTTTCTCCTTGATTTTTTTTCTCCCCGAGACGGTATATATGGAGTTGGAGTTGAGGTTGGAGGAGGTCTAGGGGGCCCACGAGATAGGAGGGCGCGCCCTAGGGGGGCGCCCCCCCTGTCTCGTGGACAGCCCGTGGGCCCCCTGGCCTTGATTCTTTCGCCAAAAATTCTTATTAATTCTGAAAAGTGCCTCCGTGGATTTCCACGACATTCCGAGAACTTTTGTTTTCTACACATAAAAGAACATCATGGCAGTTCTGCTGAAAACAGTGTCAGTCTGGGTTAGTTTCATTCAAATCATGCAAGTTAGAGTCGAAAACAAGGGCAAAAGTGTTTTGAAAAGTAGATACGTTAGAGACGTATCAACTCCCCCAAGCTTAAACCTTTGCTTGTCCTCAAGAAATTCAGTTGATAAACTGAAAGTGATAAAGAAAAACTTTTACAAACTCTGTTTGCTCTTGTTGTTGTAAACATGAAAAGCCAACATTCAAGTTTCAGCAAATATTATGAACTAACCATACTCACAATAACACATAGGTCTCACAATTACTCATATCAATAGCATAATCAGCTAGCGAGTCATAATAATAAAACTCGGATGACAATACTTTCTCAAAATAATCATAACATTATATATCAAAATGGTATCTCGCTAGCCCTTTCTGAGACCGCAAAACATAAATGCAGAGCACCTTTAAAGATCAAGGACTGACTAAACATTGTAATTCATGGTAAAAGAGATCCAGTCAAGTCATACCCAATATAAACCAATAATAATGAATGCAAATGACAGTGTGCTCTCCAGCGGGTGCTTTTTAATAAGAAGGGTGATGACTCAACATAAAAGTAAATAGATAGGCCCTTCGCAGAGAAAGCAGGGATTTGTAGAGGTGCCAGAGCTCGATTTAAAATAGAGATTGAATAACATTTTGAGCGGCATACTTTCACTGTCAACGCAACAACTATGAGATGGCTGTATCTTCCATACTACATGCATTATAGGAAGTTCCCAAACAGAATGTTAAAGGTTTATACTCCCCCAACCACCAACAAGCATCAATCCATGGCTTGCTCGAAACAACGAGTGCCTCCAACATACAATAGCCCTGGGGGAGTTTTGTTTAATTATTTTGATTATTTTGATCTTTTTGGATGATGGGACTGGGCATCCCGGTTACCGACCCTTTCTCGTGAATGAGGAGCGGAGTCCACTCCTCTTGAGAATAACCCACATAGCATGAAAGATATAGGAAGCCCTAGTTGAAACATGAGCTGCTCGAGCAAACAAAACAGAATTTCATTTGTAGGTTTGGAGTTTCGCATATACAAATTTACTTGGAACGGCAGGTAAATACCACATATAGGAAGGTATGGTGGACTCATATGGAACAACTTTGGGGTTTACGGAGTTTGGATGCACAAGCAGTATTCCCGCTTAGTACAGGTGAAGGCTAGCAAAAGACCGGGAAGCGACCAACTGAGAGAGCGACAACAATCGTAAGCATGCATTAAAATTAATTCACACCGGATACAAGCATGAGTAGGATATAATCCACCATGAACATAAATATCATGAAGGCTATGTTGATTTGATTCAACTACATGCGTGAACATGTGCCAAGTCGAGTCACTTAATACATTCAAAGGAGGATACCATCCCATCATACCACATCATAAACATTCTAATAGCATGTTGGCACGCAAGGTAAACTATTATAACTCATAGCTAATCAAGCATGACACAAGCAACTATAATCTTTGAATGTCATTGCAAATATGTTTACTTCATAATAGCTGACTCAGGAACGATGAATCATCATATTTACAAAAACAAAAGAGGTCGAGTTCATACCAGCTTTTCTCATCCCAATAAGTCCATCATAAATCATCATTATTGCCTTCACTTGCACGACCGAACGATGTGTATAATAATAAGAGTGCATGTGCATTGGACTAAGATGGAATTTGCAAGCATTCAACGCAAGAGAGAAGACAAGTAATATGAGCTCTAAGTTCAATAATCAATGATGCATATTCTTCTCGACCCCCAAAAGAAAGAAAAGAAAATAAAACTATTTACACGGGAAAGCTCCCAACATGTAAAAGAAGAATGAGAAATCTTTTTGTGTTTTCACTTTAATTTCTACTACAAGCAGGGAAATTAAACTAACTATTTTTTTGTTTTTTCTTAAGGTTTAACAAACACACAAGAAGAAAGCTAGAAAAAGAAATTTAAACTAACAAGGATAATACAATGAAAGAGTATGAGCACCGACGACTAGTGTGTGAACATGAATGTAAAGTCGGTGAGAAATACGTACTCCCCCAAGCTTAGGCTTTTGGCCTAAGTTGGTCTAATACTAGTGACCGCCTGGCTGATATCCATAAGTGAAACTGGGGTAGTACTGAGATGAAGAGGCATCCGCCTCCTGAGCAGCAGCGTGTTGGCGAGCTGCCTCCATTCCCCTCTCATATTCAGTGGCTTCTTCCCTGGTGACAACATATCTTCCTTTTGTCTGATAATCAAAAAGGTATGGAGCAGGAAGAGTAACAGGGACTACGTTGCGTCTGTTATAGGTTAGTCGATAATGGAGGAATTGTTCATTCCTCTCAAGAAAATGATGGTCAAACATAGCTTCCTTATCCAAATAAACAGGAGGTACAATCATATCCCCCTCTCGTGGAGCTATATTAAGAAAATTAGCCACACGGGTTGCATAAATTCCTCCAAAGAAATCTCCCCCTTTATTATTATTATGCAACCTACGTGCAACTATTGCCCCCAAGTTATAACCTCTATAACCTGACACAGCACTCTTCAGGACATAAAGATCAGGGGCACACATGTGACATACTTCGTCCTTACCGTTAATGCATCTACCAATAAAGAGAGCAAAGTAATGTATAGCAGGAAAATGAATGCTCCCTATGGTAGCTTGTGTTACGTCCCTAGATTCTCCCTCAGTAATACTAGCAAGAAAATTTCTAACTTCAGATTTGGGAGGATCATTAATATTACCCCACGACGGGTGTTTGCAAGCAGTTGTAAAATCCTCTAAATCCATGGTATAAGATGTATCATAAATATCAAACATAACACTAGGAGAATTACGCGAAGAAATATATTCGAACCTCCGCACAAAGGAATCAGTCAATTTATAATATTGAGGACACTTATCTTGTAAGAAGTCCTCCAGCTCGGCATTACGCACATACGCGTCAAATTCCTCCTTGAAGCCTTCTTCGACCATAAAATCATCGGATGGCCACTCGCAAGCCCGTAAATTTGCGTCCCTTGGCAAATTAACATCTTGTTCACGGATAGCAATCCTGGGCCCTTTCTTTGCCGAGGAACCACCTTGGTACATTCTTCTAAGCATATTTCTTTTTCTGAAAATTTCTGAAATTTTAGTAACTTCAAAATAAAAGTGGATAAAACTAAACAAGATTGATAGCAACTACTCCTACAAGTGCCTAGAGCCTATATCATGCATTGGAATTGCTTGGGACCTCAAAAATTTAACATGCAAGCTCAAGAACATGGTCACCTATGCAACAAAAATTTGCAATGAATAAAGCACTAGAACAAAAACTAATTGGACTAATGTAGGAGTCACTACTACAAAAAGGGCTATAGATGGAATGGCCACTAATGGCGCACCTGTGATGTGGTGCGCCATTACTATATTCTAATGGCGCACCATGTCTCGGTGCGCCATTAGTAATATATTACTAATGGCGCACCTGGTGTGTGGTGCGCCATTAGTCGTTTTGAAAAAAAAACATAATTTTTTTTGTTACTAATGGCGCACCGTTGCATAGTGCGCCATTACTAATTGACATAGTAATGGCGCACCACATCCGTCGTGCGCCATTAGTAGTTTTGAAAAAAAAATTAAAAATATATATAAAAAAATTTGATACTAATGGTGCACCTTGTCTCGGTGCGCCATTACTAGTTTTAACTACTAATGGCGCACTTTCCACTGGTGCGCCATTACTAAGTTTTTTTTTCAAAAAAAAAAATCAAAAAAAATATCAATTTTTTTTTCAAAAGTAGTAATGGTGCGCCATTACTAAGTTTTTTCCAAAAATGTGCTCTAGTTTTTGGGAAAATTTACAAATATGAATTTCAACTTTATTTGCAAAATCTCTCTGGAAATTTGTAAAATGGGCATAACTTTTGCATACTAACTCGGATGAAAAAGTTTTTTATATGAAAAATCATCTACTCGAAAAGTTACATCCGAATTTAACTGGGGGAACCCCGTTAAACATTTTCAAAATCCTCAAAAACCTAACAGAAAAAAAATTACGGGGCTTTTAAGATCTCGAGAGGCAAAAAAATTCAAAAAAATTCAAACTCACTAATGGCGCACCTGCCCATGGTGCGCCATTAGTATCTTCCTGCCTTCAAAATTCAAAATAAGTCAAAAAAAATAAAAATAAAATTACTAATGGCGCACCGGCCCATGGTGCGCCATTAGTATCTTCCAGCCTTCAAAATTCAAAATAAGTCAAAAAAATATAAAAAAAAGTTAGTAATGGCGCTTTGCCCGCAGTGCGCCATTACTATGTCGTATATATGGCTGGGCGCACCTCCTCCACTCCACCTCTCCTCCACTCCATCTCCTACTCTCCTCTCCTCCACTCCACCTCTCCTCCACTCCATCTCCTCCTCTCCTCTCCTCCACTCCTTCTCCTCCTCTCCGATGACCTCCTTCTGCTCTCCGGCGACCTCCTCCTCCTCTCCGGCGACCTCCTCCTCCTCTCCGGCGACCTCCTCCTCCTCTCCTCTCCTCCACTCCTTCTCCTCCTCTTCGGCGACCTCCTTCTCCTCTCCGGCGACCTCCTCCTCCTCCCCGGCAACCTCCTCCTCCTCTCCTCCCCTTCCCTCCCCTCACGGTTCCTCCCCTCCTCTCCGGTGAGCTCCTCCTCCCTCCTCTCCTCCCATTCCCTCATGGTTTCTCCTTCCTCCTCTCCGATGCTTCGGTGAACTCCTCTTCGGCGACCTCCTCCTCCTCTCCGGCGATGTAGGCGAGCGCCTCTCCGGTGACCTCCTCCTCCTCCTCTCCGGCGAACTCCTCTTTGGCAAAAGAACATGACAAAAGAACGTACAAGATCCAAAAACAGGAACAAAATTTGAAATAATATAGTGCCAAAAAACGAGCATATTGACCCGAGATTAAGCCATAAAAAAATTAAAAAAAAATCTAAAAAAAATTCAGAAAAAAATTTGAAAAAAATGTTACTAATGGCGCACTTCTATGTGGTGCGCCATTAGTATCTGAATACTAATGGCGCACTTCTGTAGTGCGCCATTAGTATCTGATACTAATGGTGCACCGTGGGCTATACTAATGGCGCACTGCATGGTGCGCCATTAGTATACCAGATACTAATGGCGCACCAGTGGTGCGCCATTAGTAAAAAATACTAATGGCGTGCTAGTAATGGCGCACCGGTAGTGCGCCATTAGTAGGCAAAACCGGTGCGCCATTAGTAGGCCTTTTTCTAGTAGTGAGTCACATACCAAGCAACAATCTCCCAAAGCAGTTTTGCGAATGCAGCTTTGAGCTAAGAGATTGAAAATCGCAGCAAAACGAGCTAGAACTCGGGCTTGAGCTGGATGGGGATTTTTTTGGGTAGAAGATGAAGTGTATGGGTGCTGGCATAAGTGGAGGGGAGCCACCGGGGCCCATGAGGCAGGCGCGCCCTCTGAGGCGGGGCGCCCTCCTCTCTCGTGGCCTGGTGCTTGGCCCTCCTGCAGTGTTTTCAGTGCCTAAAATCCTCAAATATTCCAGAAAAAATCATACTAAATTTGCAGGGCATTTGGAGCACTTTTATTTTTGGACTATTTTTTAATGCATGGATAATTCAGAAAACAGACAGATAATATTATTTTTGCTTTATTTAATCTAAATAACAGAATGTAAAAAGAGGGTACAGAAGGTTGTGCCTTCTAGTTTCATCCATCTCATGATCATCTAAATGAATCCACTAACAAGGTTGATCAAGTCTTGTTAACAAACTCATTCCGAATAACACGAAATCGGAGAAATTTCGAATAACACTAAGTTACCTCAACGGGGATATGGAAATCCCCAACAATAAGAATATCATACTTTTTCTTGACAGTAGGGAGAGGAAATTCAAAACCTCCAAAAATGATAGTTGGAACTTTTTCAATAGAATTGATGCTATGAACTTGAGATTGTTTCCTCGGAAAGTGTACCGTATGCTCATTACCATTAACATGAAAAGTGTCATTGCCTTTGTTGCAATTAATAACAGCCCCTGCAGTATTGAGAAAAGGTCTACCAAGGATAATAGACATACCATCGTCCTCGGGAATATCAAGAATAACAAAGTCTGTTAAGATAGTGACATTTGCAACCACAACAGGCACATCCTCACAAATACCGATAGGTATAGCAGTTGAGTTATCAGCCATTTGCAAAGATATTTCAGTAGGTGTCAACTTATTTAATTCAGGTCTATGATATAAAGAGAGAGGCATAACACTAACACCGGCTCCAAGATCACATAAAGAAGTTCTAACATAATTTCTTTTAATAGAGCATGGTATAGTTGGTACACCCGGATCTCCAAGTTTCTTTGGTATTCCACCCTTAAAAGTGTAATTAGCAAGCATGGTGGAAATTTCATCTTCCAGTATCTTTCTTTTATTTGTGATGATATCCTTCATATATTTAGCATAAGGATTTACTTTAAGCATATCAGTTAAGCGCATACATAAGAAAATAGGTCTAATCTTTTCACCAAAGCACTCAAAATCCTCATCATCCTTTGACTTGGATGGTTTAGGAGGAAAAGGCATGGGTTTCTGAACCCATGGTTCTCTTCCTTTACCGTGCTTCCTAGCAACAAAATCTCTCTTGTCATAACGTCGATTCTTTGATGGTGGGTTATCAAGATCAACAACAGGTTCAATCTCTACATCATTGTTTTTGCTAGGTTGAGCATCAACATGAACATTATCATTAACATTATCACTAGGTTCATGTTCATCACCTGATTGTGTTTGACATCGAAATAGAAATATCATTGGGATTCTCGGTGTGTCTCTGATGGGTTCATTAGAAGCATGCAAAGTCCTATCGTCTTTCTTTTTCTTCTTCTTAGAAGAACTAGGTGCCTCTAAATTATTTCTCTGAGAATCTTGCTCGATTCTCTTAGGGTGGCCTTCCGGATACAAAGGTTCCTGAGTCATTCTACCAGTTCTAGTAGCCACTCTAACCGCAAAGTCATTTTTATTATTCAATTCATCAAGCAAATCATTTTGAGCTTTAAGTACTTGCTCAGCTTGATTAGCAACCATAGAAGCATATTTGCTAACGCGGTGAAGTTCATCTTTAACTCTAGCAAGATTATCACCTACGCGTCCTATCTCAAAAGCATTATTCTTTAACTCTCTACCAACATAAGCATTAAAACTTTCTTGTCTAGCCATAAAGTCATCAAATTAATCTAAGCATGGGCTATGAAATTTAGTAGAGGGTGTTTCCACTTTATCATATCTATAGAGAGAATTTACCTTCACTACCTGTGTCGGGTTATCAAGACAATGTGGTTCTTCAGGCGGTATATTCAGACCATGTATTTCTTCAATACGAGGTAAATTCTTAACATCTTCAGCTTTAATACCTTTTTCTTTCATTGATTTCTTTGCCTCTTGCATATCTTCAGGACTGAGAAATAAAACACCTCTCTTCTTTGGAGTGGGTTTAGGAATAGGCTCAGGAGTTGGCTCAATTGGTTCAGGAATTACTTCAGGAACTGGCTCGGGAAGATTCCAATTATTTTCATTAGTTAACATATTATTCAATAGTATTTCAGCTTAAATCATTGTTCTTTCCCTGAAAACACAACCAGCACAACTATCCAAGTAGTCCTTGGAAGCATCGGTTAGTCCATTATAAAAGATATCAAGTATTTCATTTTTCTTAAGAGGATGATTAGGCAAAGCATTAAGTGACCAAAGAATCCTCCCCCAAGCTTGTAGGAGACTCTCTTCTTTGATTTGCACAAAATTATATATTTCACGCAAGGCAACTTGTTTCTTATGAGCAGGGAAATATTTAGCAGAGAAGTAATAAATTATATCCTGGGGACTACGCACACAACCAGGAGCAAGATAATTATACCAAGTCTTAGCATCACCCTTGAATAAGAACGTAAATATCTTTAGGATATATAAATAGCAAGACTTCTCATCATGAGTAAATAGGGTGGCTATATCATTCAACTTGGTAAGATGTGCCACAACAGTTTCAAATTCAAGGCCATAAAAAGGATCAGATTCAACTAAAGTAATAATATCGAGGTGACAGAATTCATAATCCTTATCGATAACACAGATAGGTGAAGTAGCAAAAGCAGGATCGGGTTTCATTTTAGCATTAAGAGACTGCTGCTTCCATTTAGCTAATAATTTCTTAAGATCATTTCTATCATTGCAAGCAAGAATTTCCATAGCAGCTTTTTCATTCATAACATAACCCTTAGGAACAACAGGTAAAACATAATCATTGGGGGGGCCTTCATCATCACTATCATCAGTAATAGGATCTTCAGTAATTTCATTCCCCCTAAATCTAGCAAGTTGTTCATCAAGAAATTCACCTAATGGCAAAGTAGTATCACACACAGAAGTAGTTTCATCATGGATAGCAGAAGTTGCATCATCAATGACATGCGACATATCAGAATTCATATCAGTAGTAGGTTCAGGTGTCACAAGCTTACTAAGAATCTAGTGCAAGGCTTGATGGCAGTTCCTTACCTCCCCTCATAGTTGAGGGCAAAATAGTGGTTCGATCGTCTTTCAAGTTTTCATAGTGATCAACAGATATAAATCCCAAGTGACTCAGAGAATAGAGCTATGCTCCCTGGCAACAGCGCCAGAAATTAGTCTTGATAACCCACAAGTATAGGGGATCGCGACAGCTTTCGACGGTAGAGTATTCAACCCAAATTTATTTATTTGACACAAGGGGACCCAAAGAATATTCTTGAGTATTAGCAGTTGAGTTGTCAATTCAACCACACCTGCATAACTTAGTATCTGCAGCAAAGTGTTTAGTAGCAAAAGTGGTATGATAATAATAGTAACGGTAGAAAAAGTAAAGATTGATGTTTTGGGGTTTTTGTAGTAGTTGTAACAGTAACAACAGAAAAGTAAATAAGCAAAGAACAATATGTGAAAGGCTCGTAGGCAATGGATCAGTGATGGATAATTATGCCGGATGCGATTCCTCATGCAATAGTTATAACATAGGGTGATATAGAACTAGCTCCAATTCATCAATGTAATGTAGGCATGTATTCCGTAAATAGTCATACGTGCTTATGGAAAAGAACTTGCATGCCATCTTTTGTCCTACCCTCCCGTGTTCAGCGGGGTCCTTACAAAAACTAAGCGATATTAAGGCCTCCTTTTAATAGAGAACCGGACCAAAGCATTAACACATAGTGAATACATGAACCCCTCAAACTACAGTCATCACCGAGAAGTATCCCTATTATTGTCATTTCGGGGTTGTCGGATCATAACACATAATAGGTGACTATAGACTTGCAAGATAGGATCAAGAACACACATATATTCATGAAAACATAATAGGTTCAGATCTGAAATCATGGCACTCGGGCCCTAGTGACAAGCATTAAGCATAGCAAAGTCATAGCAACATCAATCTCAGAACATAGTGGATACGAGGGATCAAACCCTAACAAAACTAACTTGATTACATGGTAAATCTCATCCAACCCATCACCGTCCAGCAAGCCTACGATGGAATTACACACGCACGGCGGTGAGCATCATGAAATTGGAGATGGAAGATGGTTGATGATGACGACGACGACGAATCCCCCTCTCCGGAGCCCCGAACCGACTCCAGATCAGCCCTCCCGAGAGAGATTAGGGCTTGGCGGCGGCTCCGTGTCGTGAAATGCGATGAAACTTTCTCCTTGATTTTTTTCTCCCCGAGACAGTATATATGGAGTTGGAGTTGAGGTCAGAGGAGGTCCAGGGGGCCCACGAGATAGGAGGGCGCGCCCTAGGGGGGCACCCCCTATCTCGTGGACAGCCCGTGGGCCCCTAGCCTTGATTCTTTTGCCAAAAATTCTTATTAATTCTGAAAAGTGCCTCCATGGATTTCCAGGACATTCTGAGAAATTTTCTTTTCTACACATGAAACAACATCATGGCAGTTCTGCTAAAAACAACATTAGTCCGGGTTAGTTTCATTCAAATCATGCAAGTTAGAGTCCAAAACAAGGGCAAAAGTGTTTGGAAAAGTAGATACGTTGGAGACGTATCAACGGGCATGTTACATGTGTCATTAGTGCTCGTCGGTTTCCATATTTACTTAGGTGGCTACCGTTCTTATATTTTGTCCAACTAGGAAGGGTTCTCTTCAGATAGAGATAGGGTTACTTTGTGCAATTGTGCTCGTGTTAACGTGTAAGGCATGCAATTAGAGTATACCATTGCAAAATTATGTGAAACATGAACACATGAATACAAAATGGTGATGGTATGTTAGTTGCATGACTTCCTTCGTGATGGGGCCTGATAAAACCATGGGAGGGCCTTTGAGTTACCATATGACGATTGCCTAGTTGAAAATCGCCTCACAGCTATTCCAGATTTTTCCCATGCATTTTGTTTTAATCATCTTTTCAAAATGGTTCTAGTGGGATTTGCTTTTGGAAAATAAATCATTGGCAATATGCTTTCTTGGCCAGTGTTTGCACAATCATGGCACGCGCAAGTGCGTATCTTTGGAAGATCTTTAAGGAATGAATAAGTGAGTAAAAATAGATTGGAAAATATCTGACATGCATATGGTTATCACGTGCGATGCCCAACTTTTTTTGCACAAGTGTTAGCACCTGAGGCGCCCTGTATTCATATCAAATACAAGTTACGATAGGATTTGGCAATCCCTCACATATAAATTCCCTAGATTTGCAAGCCTAGGATAGTGATCTCCCATTCATATTTGTTGTACACTAGAAGAAACCATTTCTTGGCTTAGAGGATAATTATCTCTATAAGAAGTAGATGCACAATTGTGAGCCTATACAGTAAGTTCCCTAGGAATATGGAAGACCTAAGCTTGAATTTTGGCTGTTGTAGCAAAGTAATTTGGAAGTTGGCTTCTAATTTGCCAATGCCCACACACTTGAAGAAGGTTCCTTGACGCCATTGCCCGAGCGAGTATTAGATTGTCCACTAGAAAAGTACTTTGGTTATTAGCAATGCGAGAAGCAATTTCTGCAGCAACCTGTACAGCTGTATCCTTAGCACGTAATGGTGATTCTACACTCTTGCCAGTTGTAGAGATTAAGATAACTGTTTCTTTTTCATTCTCTCTAGTCTGAATGTAAATTCCTATTCTTGTTTTCCTTGAGTTGTTTCTAGAGTCAGTAGTGTTCTTCCATGCAGCATCAATATAAACCTTGCAACCTATAATCCAATAATCTATTTATAAAGAATATCCATTATTTTGTTTGTATGCAGATTCTGCCCCTGCTTCCTACATCGTTTCAGCTGATGAACTAGCACTAGTAGAAAACAGGGCTAACGTTCGGGCCTGGCCAGCCCATTAGTCCCGGCTTTTCAAGAACCAGGACCCATGGGGGGTATTAGACCCGGTTCGTGAGCCCAGGGGGGCGGCCGGGGCCTCGTGGGCATTTGTCCCGGTTCGTACGGAACCATTTGTCCCGGTTCAAGCCACGAACCGGGACCAATGGTCCTCGCTCCTGGCCCCCAACCATTGGTCCCGGTTCGTGGCTTGAACCGGGACGGAAGAAGAGCTTTATTCGGTTCATGCCACGAACCGGGACAAATAACTGCCTATATATACCCACCCGCGGCGAGCACTCGAGTGCTCTGTTTTGTCAAGCCGGCGAGGGGAGGGCATTTGGGTTCTCTAGGTCACCTCCTATGCACATGAGGTGTTCGATGAAATGCCCGAGCCACACTAGTTAAGCTTTCTCCTCTCGAAGCTCGACCTCCAAGCTCCATTTTCAACAAGATTTGTTTAGATTTAGCGGTCCGTCACACCCCATCCCTTCCCCGTCTTCACCGCCGTTGATCGCCCGCGCCGATCTCGTCGCCGGCACCACCGTGGTGAGCTTCTTGTTCTTATCTTCTTTCTGAAAGAAAAAACTCTGACTTCAGATAGATACTTGTCTAATTTTCTTACTTTTATTATTCCTTTTTATTATATAGTGCGATGGTTTTGGTATCCGCCCCCATCGACCCTCGTCCTATCTATGATTCAGATGTGGTATATATTATCTTTTCATAACTATTTGGTTCATTTATTGTTTATGACAATTATGCCGACCAATGTGACATAGATTTTATTTATCTAGGAGGATGTTGAACCGGAAATTCCAACCGACCCTATTGTCGAGAGGTTAAATTTAGTTGAAGAAGAAAAAAATTACTTGAAGGAAAAAATAAGAAAAATTGAGGAGGAGAAGATAATATTGGAGTTGCATGTTGCGGATGTCGTCGATGATCACAAGATCAAGATGGATGCAGTGCGGTTGAAGATTAAAAAGATTAGAAAATATGCCATTCATACCGAGGCTTGGTATCATTATGCAGTTGGATCAGTTGTTACCTTGGTTGCGATTATGATCGCATTTGTTGTTGCATTGAAATCTTTTACATAATTTTGATGTATGGTTTACTTAGATGCTTTGGAGAGCTATATGTTGTTCAATGAGAAATATGTATGTACTTTGGTTTTAATGCTCTGGAGAACTATGTACTTTGGTTTCAGAGTTCATTTGAAATACTTTTCAACTTCATGGTCTTATAGCTCAAAATAATCAGTAAATGCATGAAAAATAACAAATGTAGTAAGAAAGGGTTGTAAATTGATGATGTGGCTTTGAATGGTGCATTTTGAACACAGAAAAACAATGGAGTTCAAATAAGTTAAAAAAATGAAATCCCTTTGTAACAGACGAGTTTTCGTATGAAACCCTGATACTTCAAAAGAGATTGTCCGTTTTGTACACGAAGTGCATCCAGTTTTTGTCGTAACCCTCTCTACTTTCTCGCACATGCTATGTGGGTGAAATGATGATACCATGTCAACTTGGAACCTTTTCAGAGTTCATTTCAAATACTTTTCAATTTCATGGTCTTATAGCTCAAAATAATCAGTAAATGCATGAAAAATAACAAATGTAGTCAGAAAGGGTTGTAAATTGGTGATGTGGCTTTGAATGGTGCATTTTGAACACAGAAAAACAATGGAGTTCAAATAAGTTCAAAAAAATGAAATCCCTTTGTAACAGACGAGTTTCCGTATGAAACCCTGATACTTCGAAAGAGATTGTCCGTTTTGTACACGAAGTGCATCTAGTTTTTGTCGTAACCCTCTCTACTTTCTCACACATGCTATATGGGTGAAATGATGATACCATACCAACTTGGAACCTTTTAAGAGTTCATTCCAAATGCTTTTCAATTTCATGGTCTTATAGCTCAAAATAATCAGTAAATGCATGAAAAGTAACAAATGTAGTAAGAAAGGATTGTAAATTGATGATGTGGCTTTGAATGGTGCATTTTGAACACAGAAAACAATGGAGTTCAAATAAGTTCAAAAAAAAATAAATCCCTTTGTAACAGACAGGTTTCCGTATGAAACCCTGATACTTCAAAAGGGATTGTCCGTTTTGTACACGAAGTGCAACCAGTTTTTGCCATAACCCTCTATACTTTCTCGCACATGCTCTGCGGGTGAAATGATGATACCATGCCAACTTGGAACCTTTTCAGAGTTCATTTCAAATGCTTTCCAATTTCATGGTCTTATAGCTAAAAATAATAAGTAAATGCATGAAAAATAACAAATGTAGCCAGAAAGGGTTGTAAATTGATGATGTGGCTTTGAATGGTGCATTTTAAAAATAGAAAAACAATGGAGTTCAAATAAGTTCAAAAAAATGAAATCCCTTTGTAACAGACGAGTTTCTGTATGAAAGCCTGATACTTCGAAGGAGATTGTCTGTTTTGTACACGAAGTGCATCCAGTTTTTGCCGTAAGCCTCTGTACTTTCTTGCACATGCTATGTGGGTGAAATGATGATACCATGCCAACTTGGAACCTTTTCAGAGTTCATTTCAAATGCTTTTCAATTTCATGGTCTTATAGCTCAAAATAATCAGTAAATGCATGAAAAATAACAAATGAAGTCAGAAACAAAATAAAATAAAATAAATTGAGGCAACCTCTGGTATTTATGAAACTAAAATTATCAAAGTATTTTCTGTTCAAAACATTATAAGCAACCTCTAGTATTATTCAAACTAATATATATAAAACTGATGCAACTAAAATTATCAAAGTATTTTCTGTTCAAAATCATTAAAATCAAAAAGAATTTTCATAAAGAACTTTTTTTGTTAGAAACTTTAATAACAAAAAGAATTATCATAAAATAAAATTAATAAGTAATTACAAACAAAATAAATAAGTATTTTGTTGTAAGTAGAAACAAAACAAAATAAATAATAGCAAAAAGAGAACAAAAAAACTAGAAAAAATAAAAAATTGCCACCAACTGGGCCACCACGGTTTGAATACGACTAGAAACCCATCCATGGGCGAGGATTCAGGCCCGCAGTAGGTCCAGAAGGGCCAACAAGCATAGAAGTAGCAAGTAGGCCCGTAAGCCTGTAGTGGAGAGGAGCTCGAGAGGGGTGTGACAGTGGGGCTTATAAACCAGTGCGCTCCCCTCTCAACTAGCGAGGTGGGACTAAACTTTGGCGGCGACACGGGCAGCACAGTGGCCTTTGGTCCCGGTTGGTAGCACCAACCGGGACTAAAAGGGGTGCATTGGTACCGGTTCGTGGCACCAACCGGTACCAATGCCCACCCTTTAGTTTCGGTTGGTGCCATCAACCGGGACCAAAGCCCTCTGCTTCCCGCCCTTTCGGCTGCTGAAAAGAGGCCTTTGGTCCCGGTTGGTGGCACCAACCGGGACTAAAGGGGGTGCATTAATCCCGGTTGGTGCTACCAATCGGGACTAAAGGCTTTGCTATATAAGCAGCACTTAGCAGTTTCAACCAAATCCCCCACTTCTCCCCCGACGCCCCCTGCTCCTCCTCGTCGCCGTCGCCGCCCGACGGCCCTACTCCACCTTGCCGTCGCCGCCGCCACCGATCTTTGTCGGGCTGCTCGCCTTATTTCGCCGCCGCCACCAGCGCCGTCGTCAGCTGCTTTCGCATTCGTCGTCGTCGCCGCCCCTGTGAGCATAGCTTTGCTCCGCGCCCCTCCGTCCAGCGCCCTGCGACCACTGTCCTCGTGGCCGCGCGCCGCCGCCTCGCCTGCGTGGACACCGCGCCACCCTTGTCTGCTGCAGACGCCCGCCGCCGCCTGCCCTCTGTTGGCGCCGTGCACCGCCCCTGCCCTGCATCATAGCATTTTTTGTATTTTTTTGTGTATATGTGTTTGTATGTGTATATATGTGTGTACATGTTCATAGTATTTTTTTCATAAATGTATTTTTTTGTCAATTTACGTATTTTTTGTCAATTTATGTATATGTTCATATATATAGATTATTTTAGTTTAGTTTAGTATTAAGATTAGGAAAAGTTCAGATGTGTAATTAAATGTATTCATAAAAATATGTTCATATATATAGATTATTTATATGTGTAGTTAATTTATATGATTAGGAAAATGTAGAGTGAAAACGAAAACAAACATATAAGAAAAAATGGAGGAAAAATGAAGAAGGAAAAGAAAACCGCCCGGCTCGGCCACCACCGCATCTTCATAAAGTGTTTCCACCGCATTTACATGAGGGGGGACGTCGGAGAAAAATAAGAAGAGGAAGAAGAAGAAAAAAAGAGGAGGAGAAGAAGGAATAGAGGAGTGGAAGACTTTTTTCTTCTACTCCTCTATTCCTTCTTCTTCTCCTCTTTTTTTCTTCTTCTTTCGATCAGAACTCTCGAGGACACCTAAACCCTAGAGAAAAAAACGATGTTGGTCTCCTACCCCCTCCCGCCGTGCCCCTACCCGACAAACTGTGTCGAGGCCACCCAAATTTACCATGTTAAAAGAGCATTGTCGCCGAGGCCACCCCAAACCCTTGAAGCGTTGTGTCAAGGCCACCCCAAACCCTTGAAGCGTTGTCGAGGCCACCCCAAACCCTTGAAGCGTTGTCAAGGCCACCCCAAACCCTAGAGAAGCAGCGTTGAGGCCACTAATATGATTCCTTGTTGTGATTAGCTAGCTAGTTCTACATTTGCCACTAATATATATATATATCCATCTTTCATGTTTGAATAATAATTGACATGTTGTAAATATTTGCAGAAACAATGGATCACCCCCGAGACGAAGCAACAGAAGCGATGTTGGGGGACATAATCGCACAAGGAAGTGATGTCGTTGCGTCGTTTCTCAACGACACCGATGGTCAGGAAGGACGGGGTAGCGAAGAAGGCTATGATTATGATGGCTCCGGTGACCCATTAATGCCGGTACAAGAAGAGGGCTATCTTCATGATGGCTCTGGTGACCCAATGGAGGTACAAGGAGACCGTGATGACGGCTCCGGTGATCGAACCGAGTCCAGCCAGGTATATATATATATATTAGTTAAGCCCATGCTGACTAGTTAATTGATGCATTCATTGTTTTCATATGTACACATATTAATTAACCCTCGTCTTTCTTCTTTCCTCTAGCCCTCCGGATCAAGCTCAACTTCGGTAAAGAAATGAGGCCCAAAGAAAAAGTTGCGCTCGGATGAAAGGTTTGAGATCACAGCAATCACGCGCGATGGCAAGCCGATTGAACCCATCTGGACAAGGGATGCATTTCGTGCTCAGTGCGGGGTTCTTGTGAGGGACAAGATCCCGATTAGTATCCAGCAATGGTTAAAGCCTAAGAAGGAAGACCCTGAGGTGTCTTATGTCTCCAATATGCAGAAAGAAGATCTTTGGACAATGCTTAAGGCAAATTTCACCCTACCGCCAGAGGAGGATCCGGAGAAGCCAGTTAAAGAGCAATTGATCAAGTCTCATGCTCTTAAGAAGATTGTAGAGCTATTCAGGAGGTGGAAGAATGAGCTGAAAATGTTTGTCGACAAAGAAAAGACACCAGAATTCATCGGAAAGTATGAGAAGATCATATATCAGTGGCCTGCATTTGTGGCCCACAAGACATCAGAAAAGAGTAAGAAGATGTCAGCAACAAACAAGATTAATGCTGCGAAGAAGAAGCATCACCATTGCACGGGGTCAGGTGGTTACCTCAAAGGCCGACTGAGGGAGTCCTGGACTAGGCGGTGTCCGGACGGCTGGACTATCATCATCCGCCGGACTCCAAGACTACGAAGATACAAGATTGAAGACTCAATCCCGTGTCCGGATGGGACTTTCACTACTAGGGAAAAGCCTAGCAGCAGCGCGGGTTTTGGGCCTATTAGTAGCGTGGGTACCCGCGCTACTAATAAGCGCTCTGACTAACTTATAGCGAAGAGCGGGTGCAACCAGCTACTGACTAACGTATAGCGATAGCGTGGGTAGAAACCAGCTACTACTAATCAGTAAGTGAGAATTTTTTTTGAAATTTTTTGAATTTTTTTTGAATTTTTTCCCTAATTTTCAAATTTGAATTATTTTAACCTCTAATCACCCCTCCTCATCGCTGCTCAATTTAATCACTAATCACCCTCATCATTCCAAATCATCTAACTCCCGGACGGTCACCCATCCTCTCACTACTCCGGCTGAGCACGCTTAACCTGCCTGGTTCTATTCTCCCTCGTTTCCAAGTCGCACTTGTTGTTTTTCGACAATAGTAAGATGTCAATCCTATTAACCTCGTGAATTTAGCTTGAGCATGAAGTCACACATTTCTTTGTTTGTGTTTGAAACTATTGTTCTCTAAAAATTAGTAACACTAATATTTCTTGAATAATTAGTTTGACCATAGTTTGACCATAGTTTGACCAGATTTGACCACAGTTTGACCATAGTTTGACCAGATTTGACCAAAATTCAAAAAAACTAAAATAATTATTTAGTAACACTAATATTCTTGAATAATTAGTTTGACCATAGTTTGACCAGATTTAACAAAAATTAAAAAAAAACTGATCTTAAATTTTTTTGCCTCCAGATCTTAAAAGCCCCGTAACTTTTTTTCTGTTAGGCTTTTGAGGATTTTGAAAACGTTTAACGGGGTTCCCCCGGTTAAATTCGGATGTAACTTTTAGAGTAGATGCTTTTTCATATAAAAAACTTTTTCATCCGAGTTCGTATGCAAAAGTTATGGCCATTTTACAATTTTTCAGAGAGATTTTGCAAATAAAGTCGAAATTCATATTTGTAAATTTTCCCAACAACTAGACCACATATCACATGGGAAACTTATTTTCTTTTATTTTTTGACATTTTATCAGTTTCTTTTTATTTTTTAAAACTGAAAAAGCGGTCGTGGGGGTAGATTTTGACAAATAGGCCATACCGCCATTGCTATGATGACGATTAGCGATGGCAGCGGGTTTTAACCTCGCTACTACTAAGTTGATAGCGATGGCGGGTTAGTAGTAATGCGAGGTTAAAACCCGCTCGCTATCAACTTAGCAGCGGCGAGGTTAAAAACCTCGCTACTACTATGGCATATCCCGGGGCACGGTAGAGACCGCTTAGTAGTAGCGAGGTTACAAACCCCGCTGCTGCTATCAACAAGTAGTAGCGAGGTTTAAAACCTGCGCTGCTAGTAAATAGCGATAGCGAGGTTTTAACCCTCGCTGCTGCTAAGTTCAATAATATAGCCTTTTCCTAGTAGTGTTTCCTTGGCGTGGAAGGCAAGCTTGGCGTCTGGATATGTAGATCTCCTACCATTGTAACCGACTACTGTGTAACCCTAGCCTCCTTGGTGTCTATATAAACCGGAGGGCTTTAGTCCGTGAGGACACAACATACATTACAACAATCATACCATAGGCTAGCTTTAGGGTTTAGCCTCCTTGATCTCGTGGTAGATCCACTCTTGTACTACCCATATCATCAATATTAATCAAGCGGGACGAGGGTTTTACCTCCATCGAGAGGGCGAACACAGGTAAAACATCGTGTCCCTCATCTCCTTTACCATCCGCCTAGACGCACGATTAGGGACCCCTACCTAAGATCCGCCGGTTTGACACCGACATTGGTGCTTTCATTGAGAGTTCCTCGTGTCGTCACCGATAGGCTTGATGGCATCTGCAACCAACGACGCTGTCGGTGAGACTTTTCTCCCGGACAGATCTTCGATTCGGTAACCGCAGCTGCGGGCTAATTAAGCAGCCATCTGGAGCAGATCGAAGCTTCGCCCCTGGCCGTTAGGTCGATTCGAAGCCTAAACTTCACGGCCGATGTCACGGAGACTTGATCTTGACGGACCGAGCCACAGCCAAGCGCGCCCGCCTTTATTGCGATGGGCATGATCTAGCTCTGCCGCCCGAGCGAGTGCCTTGGTGGGCGCACGAATCCGCATAGAGGATCGGTGGATGGGCGCCGCCTCGGAAACTTCAAGCGCTTCTGACGATGGGCGAACACTAATCTTGTCCCATAAAACTTCGTGATTCGAGGTGCGGACTCCTTGCCGGACTCAAACTCCCACGCCCCTACCAATCAAACCGGATTGGTGGCGGTTATAAATTCACGGTGCGGACATCTTCAATACTCGCCTTTTGGCGACATCCTGAATTCACTAAAGCATCTCTCGTTATCGAGAGAGCCTGGCGGACTATGGCGGGATGGTTGGGATCGGACGACGAAGAAATTGAGCCCACCCACCACCCACTTTGTAGCCCCTGCCGACGATCTAACCGACATGCTGACTACGACTCGAAGACATCGGCGCTATGGGCGGCGATGCGGAGAGCGAACAGAATCAGCGCCTACGAGGCAATCTGGAAGACCACCTCGTCATATGACATATACATGGTGGATACCCCAAAAGATGGATGCGGCGAAGAAACAGCGGAGGCAGATTCTTTAAAGAAACAGCCCAAGCGTCGGCGTCAGCGGCGCCGCTCTAAATCCCGCCACAGCAAGAATGGAGATTCCGGCACAGGAGATAATAATACCCAAGAACGTGCCGAAGACAACCCCCTCCAGCAAGACTCAGCGCAGGAGGATGCAGAAGCAAGCCCTCGGGAGAGGCGGCGAGATTTAAAGGTTGAGGATTACAACTATATGCCTCCTCGAAGATGAGGCAAGCCTCAACGATAACGAATTCGTCGTGCCGAGGATCCCGTCGAACAAGAGCGTTTTAAGCGCGGGCTTATCGCCACGGCAAACAGCCTAACGAAAAGCGAGAGCAACTTCAAGCTGATCAGGACCTCTTGGCCGATCAATGGACCGAGGTCCTCGCGGCAAGAGTATAAACTTGAACGCCCCTCAAAAGCTATCCAAGGCGCAAGCTGCTCCCCGATTAGAGGAGGAAGCATACATACCTCCATCACGATTGCACGATCGGTGACCGACCACCCCGCGGTCGTGGCGGTGAGAGCATCGAGCCCTAGCCAAGACCGCACCCCGCATCGCTCCAAAAGTCTGAAGCCAAGAGGGAACGCGCGGACTTGCAAGATATATTGGAGGACAAAGCAAGGCTATCCAGATCCATCTACGGATCACGTGGGCGCCCCACGACCCATGACGAATACCGTCATACCGGATATAATAACCCCGGCCGGGCCGAACATGGCAGACAGCTCTCTCGAGCTGCGTCATGATATTGCTCAATACAGAGGCGCCGCACACCCACTATGCTTCACTGACGAAGTAATGGATCATCAAATCCCTGAAGGGTTTAAACCCGTAAACATTGAATCCTACGATGGCACAACAGACCCCGCGGTTTGGATAGAAGATTATCTTCTCCACATCCATATGGCCCGCGCGGCATCTCCACGCCATCAAGTATCTCCCACTCAAGCTTAAAGGACCAGCTCGGCATTGGCTTAACAGCTTGCCCGCAGAGTCAATTGGGTGTTGGGAAGACCTGGAGGCCGCATTCCTTGATTACGTCCAAGGCACGTATGTGCGACCACCAGACGTCGATGACCTAAGCCACATCATTCAGCAGCCAGACGAATCGGCCAGACAATTCTGGACACGGTTCTTGACGAAGAAAAATAAAATCGTCGACTGTCCGGATGCAGAAGCCCTTGCAGCCTTCAAGCATAACATCCGCGACGAATGGCTAGCCCGGCACCTGGGCCAGGAAAAGCCGAAATCTATGGCAGCCCTCACATCATTAATGACCCGCTTCTGCGCGGGAGAGGATAGCTCGCTAGCCCGCAGTAACAATCTCCGCAAAAATTCTGGCAGTCCAGACACTAAGGACAACAACGGCAGTCACGTCGAAACAAAACAAACGCGCGTGCGGCGGCGACAAGAAGGATCGGCGGTCAGCGCCGGATTCGAGGCTCTAAACCCGGTCAGCGAAGAAGCCATTCAAAAGAACCACTTGAGTCCGTCCAATTTGGACCAAATACTCGACCGCTTATGCGGATACATGGCACCCGGAAAAACCAGCCAATCACACTAATAGAGATTGTTGGGTGTTCAAGCAGCGAGCAAGTTAATTGCGAAAACAATGACAAGGGCTAAATAGCGATGGCGAGGAGGAGACCCGACCGTAAACAGAGAGGATGAAGGGTTTTCCCCACAAGTGTGGACGATGAACATGATTACGCAACCCATATACCCAAGAGGGAGAGGAAGCGCGCACTAAGGGGCGTCTATGCGATGGAGCGATCGCCCAAGTTCAATCCATGGTCCTCTTGTCCGATCACTTTCGATCGAAGAGACCATCCGACCAGCATCGCCATGGCGGATTCGCTGCATTGGTTTTAGACCCAATCGTCGATGGATTTCACCTCACGAGAGTCCCGATGGACGGTGGTAGTAGCCTGAACTGCTTTATTAGGATACGGTCGCAAAATGGGCATAGACCCTCAAGGATTAAACCTACAAAGACAACCTTTAAAGGTGTCATACCAGGTGTGGAAGCCAAGCTATGCAGGCTCGATAACACCGAAGTGGTCTTGGATCCCCGGACAATTTCGGGCGAGGAGTTAATCTTCGACATAGTCCCGTTTAGCGGCTATCACGCTCTGCTCGGACGAACCGCGTTTGCAAAATTCAGCGCGGTGCCGCATTATGCATACCTCAAGCTCAAGATGCCAGGCCCTCGTGGAGTCATCACGGTCAACGGGAATACGGGCGCTCACTCGAGCGGAGGAACATACTGGCCCTCGCGGCGGAAATCTGAGCAGCCTCTTAAGGAATTTCGGGTCCGGCCGTTAAACGGCCGGATACAGCAAAACGCGCCCGAAGCAATACCAACCAAGACCACTTGGCGCGATCAGAGCACGCGTAGCAATGCGGCCCCGACCCCCGCCCTGGCATGATCGCAAGAATAACACTCCGCGTACATCATTACGCTTTGGAGATACCATGGGCGCAGGCGAAGGGGCACGATCGCAATGGACCCAGAGTGCGGTTCGACCACACCAGGGGCTCGCAAGTGTGCCCCCCTTTTTTTTATTATTATTTTCCTTCTTTGTGTACACAGGACTCCGGTAACCAGAGGCCTTGTCCGGCGACGAACCTGCCGAACTCACGATGCAATAGTCAGGGACGAAAGAAGGCTGCGACGAACACTCAGGTGGTCTCAATTACGAGCATTAAATTCAATTATATACACCAAGTCCGCAGCTCACCCCTGGAGGGGGACATGTTTACTTAGTCCAAATCCCTTGTTTACCGCACTATTTGTATCAGTCCGCACTCATAGCAGATTTCCTTTAATAAATAATGCAGCACTTTTCAACTGCAATTACGTCACCTTTTATATATATGTTCATTACATGACATCTCGCACCCGTATATTTTGGTACGGCCGAATACACCAGGGGCTTGTGTTCCCCGCATTATGGTGTGATAAGTCCGAACACTTTCACAAGTGCGGCACCCCGAACTTATAGCATTATATGAATCGGCTCCGAGTCATGTCTTGGGTCAATAGTTGGGTTTGCCCGGCTCCCACGTTTTGGTGCCTTACGTTCCGTTACAGCCGGCTAAGGTGGCACTGGAGAACCATCGAGATTGCGCCCGGTTGAGCCGGCGGCGCCTCGATGGAGAAAGCTAAACTGGCGGCATGATAAGGCGAGAGACTAGTCCTTTGTTCGAGAGGTTTTTGGGTCCTAAAGACTCACGCCGCTTGAGCGAAGTTCTGGACAATGTCAAGCGAAGGCGTGGATAAGCGCCCGGGTTGACCTTCCGAATCTGAGGGGCTTCGCCAAAATTTAAAATTATAGAATTCTATGGCTAAGTGAGAGTGTTCAAGCATTATAAGTCCGGTTGCCTTATTCAACGTGTTGGCGCCTCCTAGATGGACCCAAAATGGGAACAAGAGCGCTCAAGGTTATCGAACACCCCAAAGACTCGTGGCTTGGGGCTGAAGCCAACGACTTGCCATCTCTCGAGGTTTTACGGCCGCTGAAGGTAATATTTTAAATTAAACAAGCGTTGCTTAATCGCACATGAACAAAGTCTCAGCGCAAGAAAGGATAATACATAGCGAGTCTACTCAAAGATTACATTTACAGGGCACTCATCCGGAATATCGCGGGCTCCCTTGAGACAGTTTTATAATACATTTGAGCGACGATACTCCTTGCCGGTGGCGGTGGGTCCGTGAGAAGCTTCTCGCATCCAACTTGCCCTAATGCACCTTTGTGCGGGCAAGGGTCCGACGAGCACCTTCAATCTGCAGAGCGCTTTATGACCTCCACCGGGGCACGCATCCACCAGCCGCCGACGAGGCCAAAGTAGCTCCCGGGCATGGCTGTCCGAGCCACCGGACAATAAGGCCCTTCATGGCCTCCTCATCTACCTTGTGGAGTTCGACCAGCTGCTTCATTTGGTCGCTTGGGGCACCGGTGTCCGCCTCGCCGATCTTGAGACCGAAGACTTTTCCGTCGATCTCCTCCTCGCCACGATAGAATGCGGCAGCATCGGACGCCTCTGTGGCAGATCTGCAAGCGCCTCGAGAGCTCGAATGCGGGTAAGTGTCGGTATTTACATTAACATGCTTGCTTTGCATGAAAAATGCCTTACCGCCGCTATTTTCTTTACATCTTCAACCTCTGAAGGGCCTTATGGGCCTCGGCCTTGGCATTTTGGCACTTTCGAGAGCCGAGGCAAGCTCGGACTCTCGAGTCTTGGAGTCATGCTCCAAACTCTCATGTTTCTCCATGAGAGCACGGAGCTCTTGCCGTACTTCCGCCACCGTGCCTCCTGCTTCTCTCGCTCTTCCCGCTCATGTCCTGCTGCGTTCGACGCGGACACAGCCTCCTTCGGGGCTGCCACCTCGTTAAATGGCCCTGCAATACCCATATTATCCTTGTTAATTTTATTGCAGCAAAATCCTTTTACGTAAGGTAACCATTTAAAGTGGTGTGACTCACCTTCTTTGTCCTCGAGCTGCTTCTTGGCATGGCGAGCTCTTGCTCGGACCGCTCGAGATCCTTTTCAACACATCGACCTCCGCCGATAGTGCGGCAGAGGTCGGCAGCGCAGCCTGCAAACCCATATTGACATATTTTAAGCAACCTGCGTATATCTTGTTAGATCCTCGGTCCGGCTTTTCTTTCCGAACACGGCGAGCATCAAAAACTCTTGTCTATGCGGTATTACATTACGTAATTTTAACTTCTTACCTCAAAGCCTGTTAGAAGGCTGCTGCGAGCTTCGGTCAGCCTGCTTTTGGCGAGCTGAACCTTTTGAATCACCGCACTCATGATAGTGCGGTGTTCTTCCTCGATGGAAGCACCTTTAAGCGCTTCCGGCAAGTTATCCGGCGCCTCGGTTGGGCGGAGGTCGCCGGTGTCCTGATCTTGCCCTTCTTTGAAGGGCGCTTGCGGACTCTGGAACCTTTGGAGGTTCGATGTAGAGTCGGCGCAAAGTCCGGGAGGCTGCCTGACGGTGCCTCCGGAGCCTCCTCCTGATGGGTCCCTCTCTGGGATCCCACCTCGGCGTCCTCGTCGGCGCGTGGGGTAGAGGCAGTCGGAAGTGAATCCACATCCGACGGGGCCAGCGACCCGCTCGATGAGTCGGGGAGATCGTCATCGGCCGGACTACGGACAGAATGCGGCATTAAGGACACTACGCGACACGAAAGAAATTGCATATAAAGGATCCGGATACTTACGATCTTGCGGACGCTCGCCCTTGAGGCCACTCATCCTCGCCAGCGGTGGTGTTGGCGAACTGTCCGGGGATAGTCCTCCCCTCTTGGACCCTTGGCCTCCCCTATTGGGGAAGCCTTCCTCTTCTTCTCTCCTCCTTGGAGAGAGTCCTCCTCATCCTCTTCGTCTTGGGGAGGAGTATGCCTCGTCGTCAGGCGCTTTGATTCTGAGGAACTCTTTCGAGTCCCCGGCCACCTAACAGCCTTCTTCTCCGGCACCACGTGCGGTGCCGGAACCAGCAGCCTTGCTAAAGGGCGTTCTCTGGATCTTCTGGCATGGGAGCCGGGCTGATAAGTAGCTTGGCCTTCTCCATCCATTCCTGTCAAAGGAAAAGACAGAATGAAACCCCTCTAGAATCAATTTGATTACCACAAGTGTCCCGTAAAGGGGTTGAATCACTTACCTCGTCACCGGATCTGCGGCGAAATCCATAATCTTTTGTCGCGGATGCGGGGCTTGGCGCCCTTAAGCAGCACCCTCCAGCGCCGCCGTATGTCGTGTCGAAGAGCCCGCTTAGCGCTGGTGCTGTTCGGATTGAACTCCACAGATTGAATGCCTGTTCTTGGCATGGGAGGATCCGCGAATGAGCATGACTTGGACCACGTCGGCGAGCACGAGCTTACCGCTCACCAGCCACGGATGCAGGCTTGGAGTCTGTCGGCTCCGCCGGATTGCCCACAACAAGCCCTTCTCTTTCCAGGAGGTGAGCTGCGTGGGGCGCCAGATCTAAACTTCGGGGCCGCCGCCCATGTGGGCTTCGCGGCTCGGTGATGTAGAACCACCCGATTGCCACCCCTTGACGGAGTCCACGAAGGCACCTTCGAGCCAAGGGCGTTGGGCAACTTGCCCAACATGGCGCCTCCGCATTCGCTTGCGTGCCCTTCACAACCTTGACAGCGTTGAAGGTCTTGAGCCACAGGCGAAGTGGGGCGAATGCGAGGAAGGCCTCGCATACTGACGATAAGCGTTGAGATGTTGAGGATGAAGTTGGAGCGGATCGTGGAAATCCAGGCCGTAGTAAAACATGATCCCCGGACAAATGGGTGTAGTGGAAAGCCCGTCCAGCGGAAGAAGTGGGGAGGAAGGCGACCCTCTCATGGGGCCGGGGTAGGGATGCGCCCCTCGTCTGGCAGCCGATCTGCGATATCGCCGGAAAGGTATCCGGCTGCGCGGATTTGGTGATGTGCTCCTCCTTAGCGGTGGAGGCCAACCATTTGCCTCCCGCTCCGGACATATTCGGAGAAGGTTGGGGCGAGATCGCGAGCTTAGGCGCTGGAGCTTGAGTCGCGGAGATGGATAATCAAAGGAGGAAGAAGGCGTAGGTGAGAAGGTAAATCCTTATCCCTTATATATAGGCGGACGAAAACTATGCGTCCCCACCGGCCTGATAAAACTCGCTTATCTCCCAAGCGCCACCATCAATGGCGCGGTTGGGTTACCCACGTCCGTATTGATGAGAAACCCGGAATAAGGGGAACACGATCTCTGCTTCGACAAGACGTGCCAAGGAAACCGCTTCGCTAAACGTGCTGAGGTGGTATAGTAAAAAACGATTCAAACAAAGGCTTGGTAGCGGTGTGATGTCACGCCGCATAATACGTCAGCAGATTGGACTGGTGTACATTTTATTCTCTCTACAGGGGAATATGGAATTTATTTTGTAGAGCCGGACACTATCCTGGTGTTCATGATCTTCTCTGGATTATTCAAGGAAGGAACCCGCCTTGCAATGCCGAACATTATGCGCGCCGGACTTATCGTTATTGAAGCTTTGGTTCGGGGGCTCTTGAGGAGTCTGGACTAGGGGTGTTGGACGGCGGACTATCATCGTCCGTCGGACTCCAAGACTACGAAGATACAAGATTGAAGACTCCGTCCCGTGTCCGGATGGGACTTTCCTTGGCGTGGAAGGCAAGCTTGGCGATACGGATATGTAGATCTCCTACCATTGTAACCGACTGTGTAACCCTAGCCTCCTTCGGTGTCTATATAAACCGGAGGGCTTTAGTCCGTAGGACACAACATACATTACAACAATCATAGCATAGGCTAGCTTTAGGGTTTAGCCCCCTTGATCTCGTGGTAGATCCACTCTTGTACTACCCATATCATCAATATTAATCAAGCAGGACGTAGGGTTTTACCTCCATCGAGAGGGCCCGAACCTGGGTAAAACATCGTGTCCCTCGTCTCCTGTTACCATCCGCCTAGACGCACAGTTCGGGACCCCCTACCCGAGATCCGCCGGTTTTGACACCGACACCGACCTTTGTGGGACAAGGCTGAGAATGACCTGATTGCTAAAGGGGTCGAACCAAAGACATTGAACTGGCCAGACCATTGCTGAACTTGGTTCTTTGGGGTTGGCGGAACCATGGACGCTGTATCAGGGAAGTGCATTTGGACGGAAGAGCAACTGCAAATACCTGTCACGAGGCTTAAGGAGTATATCGAGAAAGCGCATCAAGGGATGTTCGTTCCAGACAGAGAGAATGGCCAGCTCACAATGGTCCTCAGGAATCCTGAGCACCCTGGACAGACGCGAGTCACGCCAGGCTCCATTTCGTGGAAGGCTAGCTTTCCGGACGCAGGGGGTTACAAAACCCAGGAGAGGAGGAAGAAAGTGGAGCATAGCCAACTGCAGGGGCTGCACGAAAGGGTACAAGGGCTAGAGGAACGAGAAGCAGATCGCAGCAAACGACCTGCCGAAGCTTCCCCTGAAGCTACCCCGCCATCTCAGCAGAGAAGCAGCATGGATTCCACCGAGCAGACTCAGCAGCTGGAGCCTATCTTCACAGCTCCTGCTAGCTACCCCGTGGATGCTATCACGGAGTCTCAACATTGCTACCTTATGATGTGATGGATGGCATTGAAAGTCAAGGCGGCTGTTGGCTCTGTTATACCTAATGAACCTAGCTCACCCTACCACTGCCAGCCGATTCCAGAAGGATATGCTAGGGTGATGGTGGATCAAATAACGGATGGATTTGAGGACCTTCAGCTTGACCACCCTATGGGTGAAGGGGAGATTCGGCTGGGTTCTTCTCTGAAGACTCCATGCCTATGGCGGAAGGAGCTCATCAACCTTCCAAACTGGACACCTCCGCCTCCTCCTCCTCCTCCGTCCAATACTTCTTTCTTCCCACATTGCATGGGTATGTCGAATGGTTAATCTGGTAAGATGGTGCATCCTTGATATGTTATATGAGGACGTGTAGTTAGACTAGTTGTAGCCAAACACATAACACTGGCTTTTACTGTATAGTTATGCGAGTACTTTTGGCATATCGAGATCCAAGCAATCTACAATAGGATGAAAAGACTGGCATCCTTCACATTATTGGCGAACTCAGTTCATAGAAACAAGCAATTCAACCATTCTGTGGGTAAATCAAAAGCGCCACTGGAATATTTTTCACTATCCAATCATACACGCAAAAAGGGGCGACGCCACCATAGGGGCTGATATGGGCGGCCGCCTCAGGTGGCTGGAAAGTGTGCACCTAGTTTGAGTCGTCTAGGTTGGCCCACGCTAGTTTTGTTAGTCCCAACGCACGAGCAGGCAATGTAAAAAATGAAGAAAAATGTTTCAATTTGGATGGGCCGATAACATAAGTGCAAGGCAGGCCCTATAGCAGGCTCGCGGCCCAAACGAGCGCCTCCCATATCGATCGACAGCAGGAAAAATCCCAATTCATTCGCTCCAGCCTCCAGTCTGGTTTGCTCCTAACCTAGCCGCCGCTGGACAGACCAACACAGCACTTCCTCGCGCCCTCGTGGTAGGGTGGTCACCGGGCTTCAAGCGAATGGAAGGACAAGAAGATGAAGATCCAACCATGGGTGTAGCCTGCGTGGGAGGCAGCGGCGGCAGCACGGGCATGGAATCGAGCTTGCGCAAACGGACAGTCGCAGCTTGCAAGAGTAGCATGCACAACGAGCATGTACATGACATTCCTGATTATATCTAATTCAACTCTTCAATTTCTGGCCAATAGTTAAACCTGACGGTGTTGTAAAACTGCTTGTATGTAGGGAATCTATGAGAAAATGAAACCAATTTCTATTTATTTTATAACTCCCCCATTCAATACTAAACTGACTGAATCTGATGTATCTAATCAAGTTTCCGGTGCAAACATACAAGCTCATGTTGTTCTTGAGCCTGAAGTGTCTAATGAACAGAGTGCTAATGAAGGATTTGATGCAAACATTTTACATGCTCCTGGTGATGAACATATAGTGTCTAATGAGGGATCTAATGCAAGCATTTTGCAAGCTCATTGAAGGATTTAGTGTCTAATGATGATCTACTATGTTGAGAGAGACAGAGATTTGCAGGCATTGATGACAAGCAAATTATAGTGCATTTTCATAGCTTGAGGAAACGTCAAGAACATCTACCAGAAAGTCCCCGTATCATGACAACATAGCATAAATACTTTTCTAATTTGTTGTTTGAAACTATTGGCATACTTGTGCAGGATAGATATATTGATATGCAGTTTGCACACCAGTTATACGTGCAATTACACTTCGATATTTTCAGCCAGAGAATGAATAATTAAAGCAGGTACATACCATGTTTGTAGTCCTTGTACACCATGTTGCATCTTGTGTTTTTTGGTGTTTGCATCATTTAGTGTTTATAATCTGAACTACTTTGGATCATTAGCTGGTTTTTCAAAGTGCATGTAGCTTCACATTTCTCAAGTTATGTTGATTTCCGGAGTGCAAGTGCCTTCGTATTTTTTAAGTTAAATGTTCGCCCCTGGTAACTTGAATTCGTGGATCATCCACTGCACACAAATCATACATGAATGCCAGTACGAATTAAATGAAATGCAGGGACTTATGCTAGCTCGTTGTACATGCTCACTGCAGCTCTGCTTGCACTTGGGATGTTCCATGTACAAGTCCATGTTACCACTTGCTTGGATGTGCAGGCCTTGTGCTCCTTGCATCCCCCTCTGCATTTTTAACACGGCGAATGGTTGATCAAATAAGAGGAATCGACCTTGATGTTGTACCGGAGGACATATACTTACAAGGTTATACGGGTGTGCAGGATGTGTACCAGATCCCGTAGCGCCATCATGCTTCGCTAAAAAATGGATTTGCTTGTTTCAGATGATATCTCCAGAAGAAATAAGAGTTAAAGTCAGAGTTGCATAGGCGTGTAAGCTAAGAGAGCAGTGAAAGGATATCCAAACATCATCGAAACAGTGCACAAGGGAGTGATGTGTGGATACCTAGTTCGTGCCGGCGTTTGGGCATGCTCACCTAGCTAGAGTGCGGGTCACTTCAGAGCCGTTGAGGGTGATGCGCTGGCGTTGGCTGGCCGCGCACGGATGCAGATCTTGAGTGGCAGCGGAATGCTATGATGCGGTGGACGAGACCGTTGGTGAAGCCCCAACGGCCTAGGGGGGCGGAGGTGCGACGATGTGCTCGGTGAAGTAGCCCGGTGAGCTGGGAGATGGCGTCGGTGAAGCGCACCTGATGCAGAGGAACTCGGTGTCTGTGTGGCACGTCGGTTGCAGCGGCCGATGTTGTCGGTGGACCACCCGGTGCGGTGGACGAGGGCGTAGATGAGGTAGCTCCGGTGCGGTGGTGAAGCGCGACCGTCGTCTTCATCGTCATCGTCCGGCACAGAGGTGGGGAACGGTGGGGAAAGAGACGAGACGAGGGGTGATTCGAGGGATGGCGGTGAATTAGGGATTTGAGCAATCTGGGTGCGGAAGGGGACGGTGGAGAAGAGAGATTTTGCAGGGCTGGAATTGGGGCTGCCAGATATTTCAATCCAAAACATGGAAGCGCGACCTTATATTTTCGTTGTCCTTTTTTGCGGGTGGAGGGGGTGGGTGGCTGGGTGCTACACGTCCGTCCGACACACGTGACCACCCCGACAGGACTATGCTTCGGTGCCTTAAGGCACCTGCCTTTGTGTCCATGACATGTGGGCCCAACAGGTGGATGGCCCACATATCAGTCACCCAAGGGCAGTTGCCTTTAAGGCACCGAAGCAACGTCCACCCCGACACAACCCTGGTCTGCCTGGTGCGCCTACATTTGAGAATGCAAACAAATCCTCTTTCATTTGCAAACAAATCTGTATGTATTAACATGCCCATGTTTTCCTTGCAATAATTAGTCATTCGAAACGAGATACTCCATCCGTTCACTTTTGTAAGTCGTTTCAGACAACTTAAAATGAACTGTTTTGCACATTGTCTGAAATGTCTTCAAGGTCTTATAAATGTGAACAGAGGGAGTACTATAAATTAATTAATGAGGAGTTATTTGAAAAAAAATTAAAACGGTACCCATGCTAATGTGTATTAGAGTGTGTCACATAATTAGTTATTTGAATTAGTGTGTGTGTCACATGGTTAGTTATTTGAATTGGAGTGTGTGTCACGTAGCGATCTCCAATTCTAACGTGGATTTCGCATTTCACTGTATCCATGCTACTCTTTTAATACAAATTCATATGTATATGATGAACACAATGGTAATGAGAAATTTTTTGGATGGATTCAAACATATGACCTACAAAATAGCACAACAAATTGAGTCAATGTCAACTTTTCGAAACTTAGTATGGCACGAATTCGAAATAATTACCCGTATGCATGGTCCTCGGTTCAAATCTTACAATGCACACCGAATTGAAACATCGATATTATGTCTCGTACTATGTACATTCAAATGTTGTTTTAGCCCCCAAGACAAACGCTATATACTTCCTGTATCGGTCAATCTTCATCTCCTAACCACCTTAGGAAGCTATCAGTTTCCAACACACGTTCATTCTCTCTCTACATGTTTCGATCTCAAAGTCTCTCAACTACACAACCCCTTTTTCCACTCTGTTACCAAATGTATTTACCTCACACACCCGCCATTGCACCCCATGCCGAGCTCTCTCTCTCCCCCCTCTCCCTCTCACCCTCTCGTGCTAAATACATGCATTTCCTATCTAGCCCCCCAACCTCTCATGTGCACGCATGCACGTTGTATATCTAGGTCACTCCCTCGAGACTGTGTCACTCTTTCTTCCGCACGGCGGGCCACACTCACTCAATCTCGCTCTCTTTATCTGAGTCTCGTTTAACCTCGTTTTATTTCACACACAAATGATATATCTCCTTGTTCGGGCCTCGATCGACACACTCTATACTCTCTCACGCAGATTGTCTATCTAGGTCAGTCCATCCAAGCCGCCGCCACTCTTTCGACCTCATGGTGGGCCACGCTCACTCAATCTCTCTCTCTCTTTCTATCTCTCTCTCTCCGTATGTCTCGATTGACCTTGCTCATTCTCGGACAAAAATGATATATCACCATGTTTGACCCCAATTCGACCTATTCACATTGTATACTCTCTCACGCACATCGTCTATCTAGGTCACTCTCTCCAACCCCGTCTCACTCTTTCGATCGCACGGCGACCCTATGTGATCGGTAGACCTTGCTTCCTCCCACGCACAAAATATATCTACACGTCTGTGACTGGATCATCTCTCAAGCTCTATCTTACAGCCCTCACCCTTGCCAAAAGCTCAATTAGACAATATCTCTCCGGAGCATATATATTTGTTCAATGAATGTCGGACCACACTCACTTTGTCTCTCTATCTATATGTCTCTTGATTGATCTCGCTTTCTCACACCGTATCTTCCACGCGTTGAAGCTACTACCTCTCCATCTCTCGCAAAGACGGAGCTATTTACATTGCGAGGGGCACTCCAACCTTGGATTAATTTGTGTAGGCATTTATTCCGATCGGTTTAGATTATATTTTCGTAGCATTCGGCCCACAACTACTCCAAACACTATTGCAACCCACGCAACTCCCCTAGTTGATTTCCCTCTAGCTCAGTCATCGCTATCTCGCACGTCCTTTCTCGCCTTCAACGTCATACCATGGTATTATTGAAAAAACTATGTTGTTCTCTTTAATTATTATAAATAATCTACAAAACTACACACCGATAGTCCACTTGGAATGGAACAAATTTCGACCCACAAATTAAAGTGCTACAAACTACACACCGAGGGGCCCACATGTCATGAAACAAATTTGGACCCATATACAAATTAAAAAATAAAGGACGAGGATCGAACATGCGACCGGGCCTTCAAGCCGCACGTCAATAGGCAACATACGTAGAATAGCAATGTTTGTTGTACCCCCTTTGTTCACATAATGTTTTTATATTACCACAGCCTAATTAATGGATAACATGTAATATTATTTTTAGTACTATTTGCCTTCACTTATTGGTGGGTTCCATGTGTGCTCTCTCTCTCCTCCACTTCTGCGTTTAGACGCACGGGCAAACAGGAAGAACTCGCGGGCGATGTTGCCGTTGACCATATTTGGACGCGTTCACAAGTCACGGCACCAGTTTCACGTACTAGCAACACTAGTCAGTGTGTACGTGCATGCACGTTAATTTGGAAGTATATTAAGTCCATGCGGATATTAACTACTAGGATATTATTCGTGTGTTCTCATGTGATTATCACTATTTTTGGCATGAAATTAACTGCACGCTAAACATGTTGAGCGCTCGACATTGAAGCAGTCTAGGTCGTTGGATGACAAGGAATACATGTGGCTTGATGACGTTTTATATTTAATTTGATACGGCTGTAGCAGAACATTCAATCGATCAAACCATACATTTCGTTCAGTCTGACTCCGACTTTAAATTATACAACGATCGATATAAAATAAATGGAAATGATAAACATTCTGATTTTAAGCATGGCAATCCGAACATTTTTCATGGAAAATTTAGATTATGCGGCGGCGGCGGGGGCGTCTCGCGGTGGGAAGCGGCTCCTCTGCCGTGCTCTGTGTGTCGTCGGGCCACTGACCGACGGCGACGGCGGCGTCTTGCGTCGTTGTTGGCATACTCCTGGACGTTAGCCTAGCTTCAAGGAAGGCCAAAATGTTCTGGACTTCGGAGCGAGTCAACTGGCGAGAGGAGGCGACTGGCGTTGGTGCAAGGAAGTGGTCGACGACGGCCATCCATGCGGCTGAGGGGGCACTGGCACCCGCGCGTGGACATGCGCTGTCAACGGCGCGGCGGAGACATTCTTGTGCACGGCGCCACGTCGGTGCTGCACGACAGCACATGCGTTGGCAGTGCACGGCACCGGCTGCGGCGTCGAAGCGTCGGCCTGCAAGACGCGCGGCGCATATTTGGCAGTGTGCAGGCTCGTGAAAGTAGGCAGGGACCTCGTGGAACCCCGTGGCATCAAGCTCGGCGACAATGTGCGGCTCCCAGCCCATCAATGCCACGGGGATGGGCGCTAGCGCATCGGGGACGACAGGGAGCCGAACAGAGCGGGACAAAGCGGCATCTTCCCGCAAGGCCAGTTCAAGCTCGTCCCAAAGTGCCTTATGTTCATGAGACTCCGGCTGGGTGTCTTCCTCATGAAACTGGAACACTAAGGGCAGACCATCGTGATGCAGCATGGCGTACGTTTAGGTCAGGCTAGTTGGAGGTAGATGACAGGAGAATCGGAGAGGAAGAGAGAGGATTGTAGCGATACCGAGTAGTGCGGGGTTGATTTTAAACTGCGGCGCCGGTGACATTAAAAGTGGGAGCAGTTGGGACGACGGTGGGCGGCGGAGCCTGGTCAAAGGGCTCGCCTCCCGATGAGTCTGCACAGTGATCGCTCACATGCCTCCACGACGGCCCGCCTGAGCGATCTCTTTCGCATGCCTCCCGCCGACTCACACGCTTGCTGGGACGGCACCTGCCGATGAGAAGCGGGGACTCGTGGCGGCACGTAAACGCCCACGGTTTCAATAGTGAAAGTGTTCGCCTTAACGTGACATGTCTTTGTTTCAAAATACCTTGCCTCTTCATTTGTGCAACTTGTCATAAGAAGCTTTCTCGAATTGAAGAAAAAACTTACGAAGTAATATTTGTGCCATATCACGTGACCATGCTCAGTTTCAAGACTTTATGCTCACTTTTGGATTTTCTGAAATTTAAGATCCAGGATTCAAAACAATACTATCATAACCTGCATCATGCAATAAATTTTCAAGCCGTACATCTGTCCTTTTGTATTTCTTAAGAAATGATTTGGTCAAATATTTTGCTCAGTTAGACTTTAGACAAGTTATATATGCAGAGTAAAAGGATAATCCCTCCGTACCAGTGCATTGCCTGATATATTAACTCAAGTACTAGGCACGAACAAACGGGCTCAATTTTGTGCTCATCCCAGTGTAGTAGTAGTACTAGGCAATGCAGTTGACGGGTGACCTTGACGAGCGGCGACCAAGGGAATTGAACCATGCTCGGCACGGTAGGTAACCGTGTCTAGTTACTAAAGCATCCCTCCGTTGTTCATCGGTAGTCATTATGGACCGGGGATATGAGGGGAATTTCCTAGGGCTGGAATTCTGGCCGCCAGATATTTCGACTTGAAACGCCGAGGCTCGACTGGTTGGGGTTGCCTAATGTGCGTACCACGCACGCCACCGAAGGACACGAGCCCAGTTTTTTTAGGATCAACACGAGCCAAGGTTTGGCTGGTACGCCGTTGGGTCCTACCATTCGAGAATACGAAAGGAACCTTTTAAATTGCCGAACGAATCTATGTGTATTACAATACCCATATTTTCCTTGCAAATACTAATCTCAACATGGTAATTGATTCATGACGAGTTGTTGAATTAGAGCAATGTTGGAAAAAGCGGTAGGCGTAAGCAAGGCGGTCGACCTTCGCCTTGTGCCTAGGGGGTGCCTAAGCGCCCTAGGCGCGACCTAGGCGGTAATATAGTTTTTACTTGTAGTGTATTTATGATTACTATATGGGTGTTGATATTTGTTTAGGGCATATAAATAAGTTAATTACTATCTACTACCATTGGAATATAAGCCGTTTGGCATATCTGTGCAGTATGTGGCATGATTTCTTGCTTGGGTAGGCAATTCCTTGCTTACTGTGCCTAGATCTCCATTTATGCCCTAGGCGAGGCGTTTGGCTATTGCCTAGCGCCTAGGCGTGCCTAAGCGCCTCCTAGGCACTGCCTTTTCCAACAGAGAATTAGAGTGAGTTTGTGATATAGTGATCTCAACGTGGATTTCACATTTCATGGTATCCCTAGTAAGTTTTCCAATGCAAATTCAAATTTAAAAGATGAACAATATGGAGGTGAGAAACTTTGTATGTATCAAGCATATGACCACACACACACACACACACAGAGACACACACACACGAACACAACAACTATCCAATAAGTATAGTGCATCTATTTTTCCACACCATGCATGTATGACATGAATTCAAAAATACTCCTTCTATTCCTAAATATTAGTCTTTTAGAGAGTTCAACAAGTGACTACATACGGAGCAAAATGAATGAATCTAGACTCTAAAATATGTCTATATAGATCCGTATGTGCCAGTCCATTTGAAGCCTCTAAAAAGACTAATATTTAGGAACGAAGGGAGTAAAATGTAAGACATCCATGGTCCTCAGTACAATATTTAAAATGAACATGAAACTGAAACATGAATATTAAGTCTAGTACTACAGTACATGCAAATGTTGTGTTTAGGCGGAGCTATGATTGTCGGGGTTCAACCCCTTGACCTTAGATAAAATTGTGGAGCTCTATTTAGGGTTGTTTAGATTATATTTGTCCCCACCCTCCCAACCACTGATTGGTTGTGCACGCCCCACCCCTCCTCCCCGGGAGAATATCATGTGCCCCCATACCTTAGATGCTATATGCCGATACGAGTTGCTTGGAGCTTGTAGATCTGAGATATAGCAGCTCACATGATGTGTCTTAATTTTTTTGCAGGAAACCTTGATGAGTTTGAGAATTGCAAACAATTTGTACAAAAACTACTTAGATGCCCTTTGATCCCATATCCAACGACCTCAAAGCTCATATCACCGTAGCATCTAAGATGAAGGAGGACATCATATTCTCCTGTATGTAAGAATATCATGTGCTACCACACCTTAGATGCTTTGGTGATACAAGATCTTCGGAGGCGTTGGATTTGTGACCCAACACCTCCTCGGTGGTTCAAATGTTTTTTTGCATAAAAGCCCCAAAAGAGTTTGGCCACTGCTTAGAAGCACAAAGACTGCTCAGATGCCATTGGATCTCAGATCAAACGACCTCCAAGCTTGAATCATCATAGCATCCAAGCTGCGATAGCACCTTATGTTTTCTCGCACGGGAGAGTATGAGGTGCTCCCGCACCGTAGATTCTATGGTGATACGAGTTCATTGAGATCTAACAGCCCATAGTAGGAGGTTTGAATGTTTTTGCAATATACGGCTGATAGAGTTTGGGAAGTGCACAGAAAGTACAAGTACTATGAATGTGCCATCTGATCACTGATCATACGACCTAGATGCTCATATCACCGTAGCGGGTAATTAAGCTACGGGGAGCACCTAATATGAGCACCGGGGAGCCATTGGATTGAAGCGACACACACAAGGCCTGAATGTTTTATTTGCAAAAAAAAACTTTGGAGAGTTTGGAAATTGCGCATAATTACAAAGACTACTCCCAAGCCATTGGATCTCACTTCAAACGGTGTAAAAACTCGTATCACCATAGTATCTAAGCTGTGGGGTGGATGTGATATTCTATGCCGCTGTCATTTCTATTCGTAAACTTGCAAAATACGTGTAACTCGTGCTGTTACTTGTCTAAGCGCGCAAAGTGTTTGTTCAAAAAAACCATCCTACACTGAAATATCGGAACAACACATGGGGGTCCCACTTGTCGTTAATCAAATTTGGACCTAAAACTAACAAATCTGAAAGACGAGATTCGAACTGGCAACCTGGACTACAAAGCGTAAGTCGATAGCCTGAAAGAACGAACGGTTGTTGGCTTTGTCCCATAACTTGATTTTATACAGTACTTGTGTTGAGTAGAGTAGAGGGAGTGCCTCGTCAACACGTGCATGACCGTTGTCTCACTTACTGGTGGGTCCCAGGTCTGCGATCTCAATCTCTCTTCTCTCCATCGTCTAACCTTTGCACGGGCACACACGAAGAGCGGGCTAGCTTGTCGTGGTGTTATTACAACTAAAAAAAGCTTGGAAAATAGAAGAATCGCCTAGAACAAGAGACGTTGTGGCTGGTCGAGATGGAGCTAACCACATCTATCCTCCGTGCCACATTTGCATGATGAAGCTGTGTGGCTAGTGGGGTGTTTTCGACCGACGAGCTGGGTCCCGAGGTCGAACCATAGGTACTACGTCTGATATAGTATATTTTCACACACACATTTTTCCTCTGTGCCTAGACGTGGCACACCCTACCGCGCGGTTTCGGGGTCCTCCCGGGTGGTGCACGCATATATTCTTCCTGACGTGGGACGCCCTACCGCGCGTTTTCTGGGTCCTCCTCGGTCGTAGCGCCGAAGCAAGTAAATGAGTCATCATATCACGAAAGACCACCTTTCCTGCCGAGTACATCAGTGAAGCACGGTGGCTAGCTAGTTGGGCTAGTTCGACCGATTAACTAGGCCGCCACCACATTTGTTTTTTCACCCCTTTTTTATCTACTTGTCGGCCGGTAAATTTAAATATCCACCGCAGTGTTGCTCTGGTGTTTGGGTGCGGCAGGATTTTTAATTTTTTGATTGACGGGAGCAGGCGCAGTAGGATTTTTTAATTTTTTGATTAACGGGAGCAGGCGCGGCAGCAATTAGTCACGATGACTCCGCCTGTAAAAACCCAGTGCTCCCTGATGTGAGAAGTCGTCGACTGGTGTTTTACCATGGTGAAAACCAAAAGATTCCCCGCTCCTCGGCTGGATCCCTCCGCCTTCCCGTAGATTGCATTGCCTTTCAGCCGTTTCGCCCCCTTTGGTTCCTCTCCCCATTGCTTCTACCTGGTGCCATGGCGGCACAGCAGATCACGGAGTCCAAGGTGGGGCGCCTGACACAGGAGCTCCATGCCAAGGATGCGGAGCTCAGGG
The DNA here is from genome assembly GCA_021437245.1 of Aegilops speltoides. Classification (NCBI taxonomy): domain Eukaryota; kingdom Viridiplantae; phylum Streptophyta; class Magnoliopsida; order Poales; family Poaceae; genus Aegilops; species Aegilops speltoides. The sequence continues at coordinate 435,156,607 of CM038141.1, forward strand.
CCAAGGACGTGGAGCTCCGTGAGCTCAAGGGGGAGAGGAGTGCCATGCTCCTCCGTTATGTGCGGGAGTTCACGGAGCTTCAAAAGCGGCAGGCGTCCACCACAAAGATGCTTGAGGCATCGGCGGCTTTGCTGCAAAAAGCAGGAGATACGATAGGCCGTCAGGGGAGCCGACTGGAGCGCGAGTGGGCCGATCGTGACGAGGTCCAGGATCGCCTGAGCCACTTGGTGAACCAAGTTGCCACGCACGTGTTGCAGCTGCGCGATGCCCACCGTCGTGCCAACGCGATGATGCCACCGTCGGGCTAAACCCGTTCGACCACCCGGTCGACTTCAGCGAGCTGCGGCTTCCTGACCTGGTCTCCTTCTTCACCTATATCTCCAAGGAGCTGATCAATCTCCGTGCGATGGTGGGGGCTGAGCTGGACAAGGAGGGGTTGCGGGCTGCCGTCGCTGTTGCCGGGCGAATCCTTTTAGGGCTCTGTCACCGGAATCCATTCGTGCCATTGGACGCCATCTTTGACGAGCTGGCTCCCGTCGACCGGGAGCGGGCTCTAGGCGGTTGCACCCTGCATCACCAACGTCATGCGCCTCGAGAAGTAGAGGGACTTTGGTGGTGTTTAGGCGCCCTCTGCATGGGCATGTCCATGTCTCGGCGCAACATGACCGTTGGATCAAACTCAGACGGTGCAGGTCAGTCACTGTAGCACAAAGTGTGTGGGTGTGTTTGGTTGCATTCTCATCTCAATATAGTTGTTTCCTCTTCGTGTATTTTTGTCAACCTACTAGTGTGGACTCACGCACCCTTCGTGCACTCTGCCAAACACCCAAAAGTGGGTCGAGAAGGGAACTTTTGCTCCCATCCCGTGCACCCTTCATACACCCTGTCTAACACTATTCATGCTTCATATGCTTAATGTTTCATGGAGTATTGTAGCACCGTACTCTCCGTGCGCTATGGACCTAGTTTTGTTAACATTGATCTCACCGTTCATTCTCGACCGGACAGTCAAAAAAGCGGTACTATGTTACATATAGGACTAGTTGACATGCGCACAACATCATTTGTTATCGTCATATCTTACTACACTAGCAACAAGATTGTGTAGAACTGACGTATGAACCACTGCACATGCCTAGTACTAGGAGCGCTGTGTATGTTCAAGTGGCTACCGTGTTTTGCACTCCTCCGCCGTAAGAGTGGAAACGCTTGCTGTAATTTTTTTTCTTCAGAATGAAAAACAGTGGACACGCTCTACCATGCGGATCCTCCTCCAGCCATGCACTAAATTACTCACTTTCCCCGACGTGTGGGACAGCCAGCACCTGGGTCCACCAGCCATGCACTAAATTACTCCGTAGTAGAGTGACGGTCAACTACCCCGATCGAACCGCCGCATTAATGCCCAATGAGCCGTCAAATCACAAAACCCCCTCCTTTCCAGCAGTAAGTTGGACGGATGAAGCAACCATCATTTCACTATTCTCTCTCAGCTTCCTCTCTTGAATAAAACCGCCACTCGCTTCGCTTCTCCCTCATCTCGTTCCTCCTTTCACTCTTCTCTCTCAGCTTCCTCTCTTGGATGGATTCCGGAGCACCGGCCGACGTGATGTCTATGGCTCTGGCCAAAACCATCGACGCTCATGGTACGAAGAAGCACAAGCACCCCGCTGAGACTACCGTAGACAAGCTCAAAGCCATCGCCCTGTCCAAGCCCCCCTCTACGGGATCCCTCATTAAGAAAGTCCAAGTAATGTCTGTTGTTGACGATCTTTTTCTCGATCTTGATCGTGTTTTTTCATCTAACACGCAGTACTAGTACTGGTAGTACAACTTTCTGGGTGATCTTGCATGTGATTTTAGTGTGCCAAATGACGGTTCTAAATTCCTCTTTTGACCAAAACATGCGAGAGGTTGACACTTATTTCTTATAGATTACTTTCAACTACTCCCTCTGTCCCAAATTTCTTGTCTTTAATTTGTCTATATACAGACGTATCTAATACTAAAATGTGACTTGATACATCCGTATCTAGACAAATCTAAGACAAGAATTTTGGGACGGAGGGAGTACTTTATCAACATCAATGCTACCTTTTAAGAGGGTATATTTGCCTCAGTAATTTGTGTTATGGATATTGCATGTAATCCCTCTGGTCTCATGCCTTTGAAGACATGTTCTAGTGTCTTTGTTCACTCATTTATGTGCGTATATGTAGTCATATATGGAGTATAATATCGAAAATCATCTTATATTTCTGAACGGAGGTAGTAATAAAATATGGTTTCTGTTTGAATTTGAACCAGGTCCGCGGTGGAGATGAAGTTCTCAAAGTCATGCCGTGTGAACTGGAAGACCTGATGATGAGTTCTACTGCTGAACTATCTAGCTGCTGTGTCTTTTTCGCCACATGTCCTGTACTGGTATTTCCCTGTAGCATTGTTGTCAAGCGTGTTCTCGAGGCTGTACTTGACCACAACAATTTCCTGGCTTTGCCTTCGATTACGAAGGGTGTGGTTCTTGTAAAGCTTCCCAACAAACCTGATGCGGCCTGTCTTCATCGTCATGTTTATGAGTGGAAAGACCACTCTGTTAGGTTTCCAATGTTGACAAGATGGTAATGGTGCATGTAGACATCTCACACAAAGTCCATGGCCTAGTCCGTTATGCGGGGTTCATCCCGTAGGTCGGTGGCAAGAAATAGTCTGCAGAGTTTAGTTAGTGCAACTTTGCTTGTCTATAGTAAGTACTATTGTTTAGTACTTGATTTGTGTTTGTGAACCCTGTATTGTTTATTAGTACTGCCGCTTTTGGTGTGTGGTCAGTCCTGAGAACGGTTTATGTTAATGTCTGTCCACTCAATTTAGTCTGTACATTTTGAAGTAACCAGATCATATTTTTTATGAGGACGGTTTATCAATTATGGTTACACTCCAATATCTGTATGCATTGCAGGGTTTGTCGCACCCACCAGGATGTCTAGTCCCATGGATGTTTGGTCCATACGATTTGTCACGACCTTTGGACTGTCCTGCTTGTGGGAGTAGGCGGGGCCCCTGCATGCCATGCGTAGTTGGATGATCAATCTTTTGTTTAGTACTTCAACATAGTGATTTCCTGGTAAGGATTCACTCGTGTCACATCAAGTAAATCTTATTGATTTACTGTCTAAATCTTATTGATTTAATGTCATGTTTTCTATCTTTTCCCGCAATTTTACGATGCAGGTTTTGCCTTGTGACATTCATCACAGAATAAACCATTTGGTTTGCTCTACGATGGCTATTTTTGCAGGTTTCACTTCTTATGTCGTGTCAGTAACAAAGGCACTGTCCATCACTTATATTACTGGAAAAAATTGGATCAGTCTGTTGTCTGAGTACAAGCTGAATCCCTATGATGAACTGCAATTTGGTTTAACAAAAACGCCACAATTAGTCCTTCTCGCGTTTAAAAGAAATGAAGAAAAAAACTGGATCACGGTCACGGATCCTAGTCAAGTTAGAAAGCTGATCATAGCAGACCAGACACGATCACCGCTGTCTCGCATAGATCAAGCACCGACAGTTGCTCTAGCACTGACAGCGGTAGCAGCTCAGTCTGATCTAGCTGAGGATTGGGCACCGACCGTGTCAGCGGATTAGTCTGATCTACCGGAGGATCGGGCATCGACACCTGCACCTGCTCCGACACCGGTACCAGCTCTACAAGGAGCACCATCTCCGGCAGCAGCAACGACTTCGGCACCTGCACCAACACTTGCACTTGCATCTGCTTTGGCCCGTGCAGTTGCACCGCTAATAGACTAGGCTGCAGTTCGCACTTCATACACCAAAGTCCTTACAAAAACTGACATGTCTACCTTCTTGGTAAGCATTGGCCGCCCAAGTGCTTCGTTCTTTTTTCTTTCCATGTTGTTTCACATGATTCACTGTGTTGATCTAATTGTTTGGGTATGTCTTCTTGTTTGCAGACACAGAATTCCTAGAGCAATGAGGGAGTCGTTCAACAATCCGGGCGACCGAGGCCAAGTTTCTCTTACCATGCGCAGCGTTGGTGTGAATGAACCTGCTCAGTATACCGTAAGTACAAAGAATGGTCGCATGATGATTGATGCTAAAGGATGGTCAAGGTTCAAATCTAAATCATATCTTGCGGTAGGGGATGATGTCAAAATCGAACTTTCTCGGCAAGGAGAGCTGGTCCAAATAAACTTTGAAATTCTTCAGTAGCAGCACGCAAGCGCCGAACTGATCTATCCTTGAGGATTTTGATGTAATAATCTGGCATGGTGAAACAAGTGTCCTGTGTGTATAAGTAGTATGACAGTATTATTTATCACATGGTATATCGTTGATAGAATTGCAACTCTGATTGCTGGTTAGGACATGTTGTTTGATTTCATTCCAACAGTTGCTGTGCTTTATTCAATTTTGTGTATTCACCTTGCGACAGCATCTAAAACCAGCGCCGTACCGATCGCTTGCAATATGAAAAGCGCTGAGGTAGAACACATGGGCCCCCAAACATGCAGGGTCGGCATGCGGCCCAAAGTCCAGAACCGTGAGCCTATCTGAGTATTATATTCTCAGCTGAACCCCCATAAAAAAACTGAACCCTCATAATGCCCGTGCATTGCAGAGAGAGTATATTTCTCGCAAGGTGAGCCTGTGATATAAAAGATTTATATTTTCTTTACAGAGGGAGTATCTCTCTGTCAAAAATATATTTATGTGTAACTAGTTACTCCTGTCTTTCTACTTCCTTTCGCTGATATGTGGGGCAACCGGCAACGGGGTCCACGTGCCATATGCACAAATTAGAGTGCACAACTTCACGGTAGACACACCCCAGTCATAGCGCCGCAGTAATGCCCAATGAGCCGTCAAATCACAACCCCCCTTTCCAGCTTTAGCAGTAAGCTGGACGGACGAAGCGGCAATATTTCACTGGGCCTGAATCCCCTTCTCCCTCGTCTGCTTGTTCAGAGAAAACCCCCGCTCGGCGATTGCATAGGGTTTTCTCATGGAGAACCAGGTACGAATTCTTCATCCATCCCCGATAAATCCAAGTCCCTTGGTCACAGGTAATCCTAGGATGGCAGCCGCCGCCGTTGATGCATTTTTCTTCGTACTGAATCTAGTGTGTTTCAGTTGCAGTGCCCAAAGTGCGAGTACCCTATAGATTTCTGCGCCCTCGGCGAGACGCCACACTTGTTCCTTCTCATCCTAACACAACATTTTGAAACGCGCACATTATGTTCCTAGAATCCTCTTTTCTACCCGGGAGGGTGGTTTTTTTTAACATGTTGTGTTCTCATATTATTTTCCCTGCAGTGTATTATTTGCTCTGCCAGAACACAAGTACTCAAGATGCTCGGCCTTATCATAACTGAATACACTAGTTTAATGATCACAGTGAAGACAAGCCATGGATATTACTTCCGAGTTGGGTTCATGAACCAAGAAGATCGCTGCTTTTCTGTGGCTGAACTTGGATAAACTTTCTCAAGTGTTACGGACTGAAAGCTGGTGCACGAATGTTGATGGAAATAGCAGAACCTGGTCTCATCTTCACTGCAATCTTCCACCCCGACGTCGTTCCAATTGTTCATCCATGTTAGTTTTGTATCTGGTTCTTGCTTGTTGCCTCGATTACTTCTTAATCCACCTATTTGTGTCTAACTAATCAAAATTTAACTTTAGAAGTAGCAACAAATCTCTCACGAAGATGCTACTTCTAACTAATATTTTCTTATAATTGGTGGCACGTGTATGTTTTTTTAGAGTTAAGCAGTCTGCTCGTTTGTCGGAGTAATGGGCGACGGGTACCCCGAAGAAGGCAAGACAATTATTCAAGACATCAGGGCTTGTTGGGGAACGTAGCAGAAATTCAAAAATTTTCCTACGTGTCACCAAGATCTATCTATGGAGAGACCAGCAACGAGTAGAAAGAGAGTGCATCTACATACCCTTGTAGATCGCTAAGCGGAAGCGTTCAAGTGAACGGGGTTGATGGAGTCGTACTCGTCGTGATTCAAATCACCGATGATCAAGTGCCGAACGCACGGCACCTCCGCGTTCAACACACGTACAGCCCGGTGACGTCTCCCACGCCTTGATCCAGCAAGGAGAGAGGGAGAGGTTGAGGAAGACTCCATCCAGCAGCAGCACAACGGCGTGGTGGTGGTGGATGAGTGTGGCAATCCAGCAGGCTTCGCTAAGCACCACGGGAGAGGAGGAGTACTTGGGAGAGAGAGAGGGCTGCAACCAAAGGCCGAGATCGAATCACGTGTATTACGTGTGTCTCTGGGCAGCCCCTAGGCCTCACTATTTATAGGGGAGAGGGGCTGCGCCCCCCTAGGTTTCCACCCCTAGGGGCGGCGGCCAGCCCCAGATCCCATCTGGTGGCGGCGGAGGGGAAGAGAGGGGGGCGCACCGGGGTGGGCCTTAGGGCCCATCTGCCCTAGGGTTTGCCCCTTCCCCACTTCCCACGCCTTGGGCCTTGGTGGGGCGCCCAGCCCACCTAGGGGCTGGTCCCTCCCACACTTGGCCCACGCAGCCTCTGGGGCAGGTGGCCCCACTTGGTGGACCCGGGACCCTCCGGTGGTCCCAGACATTACCGATAAAACCGAAACTTTTCCGGTGACCAAAACAGGACATCCCATATATAAATCTTTACCTCCGGACCATTCCGGAACTCCTCGTGACGTCCGGGATCTCATCGGGACTCGAACAACATTCGGTAACCACATACAAGCTTCCTTTATAACCCTAGCGTCATCGAACCTTAAGTGTGTAGACCCTACGGGTTCGGAGACATGTAGACATGACCGAGGCGTTCTCCGGTCAATAACCAACAGCGGGATCTGGATACCCATGTTGGCTCCCACATGTTCCACGATGATCTCATCGGATGAACCACGATGTCAAGGACTCAATCGATCCGTATACAATTCCCTTTGTCTAGCGGTATTTTACTTGCCCGAGATTCGATCGTCGGTATACCGATACCTTGTTCAATCTCGTTACGGCAAGTCTCTTTACTCGTTCCGCAACACATCATCCGTGATCAACCCCTTGGTCACATTGTGCACATTATGATGATGTCCTACCGAGTGGGCCCAGAGATACCTCTCCGTTTACGGAGTGACAAATCCGATCTCGATCCGTGTCAACCCAAAAGACACTTTCGGATATACCTGTAGTGCACCTTTATAGTCACCCGATTACGTTGTGATGTTTGATACACCCAAAGCACTCCTACGGTATCCGGGAGTTACGATCTCATGGTCTAAGGAAGAGATACTTGACATTGGAAAAGCTCTAGCAAGCGAACTACCCGATCTTTGTGCTATGCTTAGTATTGGGTCTTGTCCATCACATCATTCTCCTAATGATGTGATCCCGTTATCAACGACATCCAATGTCCATAGCAGAAACCATGACTATCTGTTGATCACAACGAGCTAGTCAACTAGAGGCTCACTAGGGACATATTGTGGTCTATGTATTCACACGTGTATTATGATTTCCGGATAATACGGTTATAGCATGAATAAAGACAATTATCATGAACAAGGAAATATAATAATACTTTTATTATTGCCTCTAGGGCATATTTCCAACAGTCTCCCACTTGCACTAGAGTCAATAATCTAGTTCACATCGCCATGTGATTAACATTGACAGGTCACATCGCCATGTGACCAACATCATCAAATGAGTTCTGGGGTTTGATCATGTTTTGCTTGTGAGAGAGGTTTTAGTCAACGGTTCGAACCTTTCAGATCCGTGTGTGCTTTACAAATTTCTAGGTCATATTGTAAATGCTGCTTCCACGCTCCACTTGGAGCTATTCCAAATGGTTACTCCACTATCGTATCCGGTTTGCTACTCGAGTCACTTTCGGATAGGTGTTAAAGCTTGCATCGGCGTAACCCTTTACGCCGAACTCTTTATCACCTCCATAATCGAGAAACATGTCCTTATTTACTCCAAGGACAATTTTGACCGCTGTCCAATGATCCATTCTGGATCATTTTTGTAGCCCTTGACTGACTCATGGCAAGGCACACTTCCGGTGCGGTACACAGCATAGCATACTATAGAGCCTATGTCTGAAACATAGGGGACGACCTTCGTCCTTTCTCTCTTTTCTGCCATGGTCGAGCTTTAAGTCTTGACTTCATACCTTACAACTCAGGCAAGAACTCCTTCTTTGACTGATCCATCTTGAACACCTTCTAGATCATGTCAAGATATGTGCTCATTTGAAAGTACTATTAAGCATTTTGATCTATCTTATAGATCTTGATGCTTATTGCTCAAGTAGCCTAATCCAGGTTTTCCATTGAAAAACACTTTTCAAATAACCCTATATGCTTTCCAGAAATTCTACATCATTTCTGATCAACAATATGTCAATAACATATACTCACCAGAAATTCTATAGTGCTCCCACTCACTTCTTTGGAAATACAAGTTTCTCATAAATTTGTATAAACCCAATGTCTTTGATCATTTTATCAAAGTACATATTCCAACTCCGAGATGCTTACTCCAGTCCTTAGAAGGATCATTGGAGCCAGCATACCTTTAGCATCCTTAGGATCGACAAAACTTTCGGATTGTATCATATACAACCTTTCCTTACGAAGACTGGTAAGGAAACTCGTTTTGCATTCCATCTGCCAGATTTCATAAATGCAGCTAATGCTAACATGATTCTGACGGACTTTAAGCATCGCTACGGATGAGAAAATCTCATCGTAGTCAACTTGTGAAAAACTCTTCGCCACAAGTCGAGCTTCACAGATGGTGACATTACCGTCACGTCCGTCTTCTTCTTAAAGATCCATTTATCTTAATGGCTTGCCGATCATCGGGCAAGTCCACCAAAGTCCATGCTTTGTTTTGATATATGGATCCTATCTCGGATTTCATGGCTTCTAACCATTTGTCGGAATTTGGGCCCACCATCGCTTCTCCATAGCTCGTAGGTTCATTGTTGTCTAGCAACATGACTTTCAAGACAGGATCACCGTACCACTCTGAAACAGTACGTATCCTTGTCACCCTACGAGGTACGGTAGTGACTTGATCCGAAGTTTCATGATCACTATCATAAGCTTCTACTTCAACTGGTGTAGGTGCCACGAAACAACTTCCGTGCCCTGCTACACACTAGTTGTAGTGACGGTTCAATAACCATATCAAGTCTCCACCATCCTCCCACTCAACTTTTCGAGACAAACTTTTCCTCGAGAAAGGACCCAATTCAAGAAACAATCCCTATTGCTTCGGATCTGAATTAGGAGGTATACCCAACCGTTTTGGGTGTCCTATGAAGATGCATTTTATCCGCTTTGGGTTCGAGCTTATCAACTGAAACTTTTTCACATAAGCGTCGCAGCCCCAAACTTTTAAGAAAGCGACAACTTAGGTTTCTCAAACCATAGTTCAAGCGGTGTCGTCTCAGCGGAATTACGTGGTGCCCTATTTAAAGTGAATGTGGTTGTCTCTAATGCCTAACCCATAAGCGATAGTGGTAATTCGATAAGAGACTTCATGGTACACACCATATCCAATAGGGTGCAACTATGATGTTCAGACACACCATCAAACTATGGTGTTCCAGGCGGTATTAATTGTGAAACATTTCCACAATGTCTTAATTGTGTGCCAAACTCGTAACTCAGATACTCATCTTTATGATCATATCATAGACATTTCATCCTCTTGTCACGATGATCTTCAACTTCACTCTGAAATTACTTGAACCATTCAATAATTCAGACTTGTGTTTCATCAAGTAAATATACTCTACATCTACTCGAATCACCTGTGAAGTAAGAACATAACGATATTCCTTTGCATGCCTCGGCACTCATTGGACTGCACACATCAAAATGTGTTACTTCCAACAAGTTGCTATCTTGTTCCATTTCTTTGAAAAACGAGGCTTTTTAGTCATCTTGCCCATGTGGTATGATTTGCATATCTCAAGTGATTCAAAATCAAGTGAGTCCAAATGATCCATCTGCATGGAGTTTCTTCATGCGTATACACCAACAGACATGGTTCGCATGTCTTCAAACTTTCAAAACGAGTGAGTCAAAGATCCATCAACATGGAGCTTCTTCATGCATTTTACACCAATATGACTTATATGGCGATTGCCACAAGTAAGTGGTACTATCATTACTATCTTATATCTTTTTGGCATGAAAATGTGTATCACTACGATCGAGACTCAATAAACCATTCCTTTAGGTGCAAGACCATTGAAGGTATTATTCAAATGAACAGAGTAACCATTATTCTCCTTAAATGAATAACCGTATTGCGATAGACATAATCCAATCATGTCTATGCTCAGCATAAACACCAAATCTCGATGGTAGAGGGAGCGTGCGATGCTTGATCACATCAACCTTGGAAATACTTCCAACACATATCATCAGCTCACTTTTAGCTAGTCTCCGTTTATTCCGTAGCTTTTATTTTGAGTTACTAACACTTAGCAACCGAACCGGTATCTAATACCCTGGTGCTACTAGGAGTACTAGTAAAGTACACATTAACATAATGTATATCCAATATACTTCTATCGACCTTGCCAGCCTTCTCATCTACCAAGTATCTAGAGTAATTCCGCTCCACTGGTTGTTCCCCTTATTATAGAAGCACTTAGTCTCGGGTTTGGGTTCAACCTTGGGTTTCTTCACTGGAGCAGCAGCTGATTTGCCGTTTCATGAAGTATCCCTTATTGCCCTTGCCCTTCTTGAAACTAGTGGTTTCACCAACCATCAACAATTGATGCTCCTTCTTGATTTCTACTTTCGCGGTGTCAAACATCGCGAATGGCTCAAGGATCATCATATCTATCCCGATTTGTTATAGTTCATCACGAAGCTCTAGCAGCTTGGTGGCAAATGACTTTGGAGAAACATCACTATCTCATCCGGAAGATTAACTCCCTCGATTCAAGTGATTGTTGCACTCAGACAATCGAGCACAAGCTCAACGATTGAGCTTTTCTCCCTTAGTTTGCAGGCTAAGAAAATCGTCGGAGGTCTCATACCTCTTGGCGTGAGCACGAGCCACGAAATCTCAATTTCAGCCCTCGAAACATCTCATATGTTCCACGATGTTTGAAAACGTCTTTGGTGCCTCAACTCTAAACCGTTTAAGCGAACTATCACGTAGTTATCAAAGCGTGTATGTCCGATGTTCGCAACATCCACAAACAACGTTTGGGGTTCAGACACTGTGGCGGTGCATAAAGGACATAAGCTTTCTCTTGTTCGCATAATCGCTCTGTCAACTTTCAACTATATTTTCTCTAGGAACATATCTAAGCAGTGGAACTAAAATGCGAGCATACGACATAATTTGCAAAGATCTTTTGACTATGTTCGGGATAATTAAGTTCATCTTATGAACTCCCACTCGAGATAGACATCCTCTCGGTCATCTAAGTGATTACATGATCCGAGTCAACTAGGCGTGTCCGATCATCACGTGAGACGGACTAGTCTCATCGGTGAACATCTTCATGTTGATCGTATCTACTATCGACTCATGCTCGACCTTTCGGTCTCTGTGTTCGAGGCCATGTGCGCACATGCTAGGCTCGTCAAGTTAACCCCAAGTGTTTTATTTGTGTAAAACTGTCTTACACCGTTGTATGTGAACGTAAGAATCCATCACACTCGATCATCACGTGGTGCTTAGAAGCGACGAACTGTAGCAGCGGTGCCTGTCGGGGAGAACACTTCTTGAAATTTTGTAAGGATCATCTTATTTACTACCGTCGTCCTAAGTAAACAAGATGCATAAACATGATAAACATCACATGCAATCAAATAGTGACATGATATGGCCAATATCATTTTGCTCCTCTTGATCTCCATCTTGAGGGCTCCATGATTATCATCGTCACCGCATGACACCATGATCTCCATCATCATGATCTCCATCATCGTGTCTCCATGAAGTTGTCTCGCCAACTTATTACTTCTACTACTATGGCTACGGTTAGCAATAAAGTAAAGTAATTACATGGCGTTGTTCAATGACACGCAGGTCATACAATAAATAAAGACAACTCCTATGGCTCTGCGGTTGTCATACTCATCGACATGCAAGTCGTGATTCCTATTACAAGAACATGATCAATCTCATACATCACATATCATTCATCACATTCTTCTTGGCCATATCACATCACATAGCATACCTGCAAAAACAAGTTAGGCGTCCTCTAATTGTTGTTTGCATGTTTTACGTGGCTGCTATGGGTTTCTAGCAAAACGTTTCTTACCTACGCAAAAACCACAGCGTGATATGCCAATTGCTATTTACCCTTCATAAGGACCCTTTTCATCGAATCCGTTCCGACTAAAGTGGGAGGCGGCACCGCTAGCCACCTTATGCACAAAGTGCATGTCAATCAGTGGAACTTGTCTCACGAAAATGCGTGTAAGGTCGGTCCGGCCGCTTCATCCCACAATACCGTCGAAACAAGATTGGACTAGTAACGGTAAGCATATTGAGCAACATCAACGCCCACAACTACTTTGTGTTCTACTCGTGCAAAGAATCTCGCAATAGACCTAGCTCATGATGCCCTTTGTTGGGGAGCGTGGCAGAAATTCAAAATTTTCCTCGTGTCACCAAGATCTATCTATGGAGAGACCAGCAGCGAGTAGAAAGAGAGTGCATCTACATACCCTTGTAGATCGCTAAGCGGAAGCGTTCAAGTGAGCGGGGTTGATGGAGTCGTACTCGTCGTGATTCAAATCACCGATGATCAAGTGCGAGCATACGGCACCTCCGCGTTCAACACACGTACAGCCCGGTGGCGTCTCCCACGCCTTGATCCAGCAAGGAGAGAGGAGAGGTTGAGAAGACTCCATCCAGCAGCAGCACAACGGCGTGGTGGTGGTGGATGAGTGTGGCAATCCAGCGAGGCCGCTAAGCACCACGGGAGAGGAGGAGTACTTGGGAGAGAGGAGGGCTGCAACCAAAGGCGGAGATCGAATCACGTGTATTCTGTGTGTGTCTCTGGGCAGCCCTAGGCCTCACTATTTATAGGGGAGAGGGGCTGCGCCCACCTAGGTTTCCACCCCTAGGGGGGGCGGCCAGCCCCAGATCCCATCTGGTGGCGGGCGAGGGGAGAGAGGGGAGGCGCACCTGGGGTGGGCCTTAGGGCCCATCTGCCCTAGGGTTTGCCCTTCCCCACTTCCCCTCCTTGGGCCTTGGTGGGGCGCCCAGCCCACCTAGGGGCTGGTCCCCTCCCACACTTGGCCCACGAGCCTCTCGGGGCAGGTGGCCCCACTTGGTGGACCCCGGGACCCTCCGGTGGTCCCGTGCGTCTACCGATAAAACCCAAACTTTTCGGTGACCAAAACAGGACTTCCCATATATAAATCTTTACCTCCGGACCATTCCGGAACTCCTCGTGACGTCCAGGGATCTCATCCGGACTCGAACAACATTCGGTAACCACATACAAGCTTCCTTTATAACCCTAGCGTCATCGAACCTTAAGTGTGTAGACCCTACGGGTTCGGGAGACATGTAGACATGACCGAGATGTTCTCCGGTCAATAACCAACAGCGGGATCTGGATACCCATGTTGGCTCCCACATGTTCCACGATGATCTCATCGGATGAACCACGATGTCAAGGACTCAATCGATCCCGTATACAATTCCCTTTGTCTAGCGGTATTTTACTTGCCCGAGATTCGATCGTCGGTATACCGATACCTTGTTCAATCTCGTTACGGCAAGTCTCTTTACTCGTTCCGCAACACATCATCCGTGATCAACCCCTTGGTCACATTGTGCACATTATGATGATGTCCTACCGAGTGGGCCAGAGATACCTCTTCGCTTTTACGGAGTGACAAATCCCGATCTCGATCCGTGTCAACCCAAAAGACACTTTCGGATATACAGTAGTGCACCTTTATAGTCACCCGATTACGTTGTGACGTTTGATACACCCAAAGCACTCCTACGGTATCCGGGAGTTACGATCTCATGGTCTAAGGAAGAGATACTTGACATTGGAAAAGCTCTAGCAAACGAACTACACGATCTTTGTGCTATGCTTAGTATTGGGTCTTGTCCATCACATCATTCTCCTAATGATGTGATCCCGTTATCAACGACATCCAATGTCCATAGCCAGGAAACCTTGACTATCTGTTGATCACAACGAGCTAGTCGACTAGAGGCTCACTAGGGACATATTGTGGTCTATGTATTCACACGTGTATTATGATTTCCGGATAATACAGCTTATAGCATGAATAAAAGACAATTATCATGAACAAGGAAATATAATAATACTTTTATTATTGCCTCTAGGGCATATTTCCAATGAGGGCTATAAAGCCCCCTCGGTCCATGCCCGGCCGGTCTGCCGGCTCTCCGTCCGGATCGCTCGCCTGCCGGCCATTGCCGACTGCGCCAACCAGTCGGTTGCCGACTGCGCCAAGCAGCCAGCTACCGACTGCAGCCCGACCCGACATCGACGAGACACCGACGAGACGGATGTACCCGAGCACTGTTCATGTGTCACCCCAGCCATCATGTACAGTGACACTTGTCCCTGGGACAAGTGTGACACCCACACCATGCCCTCATGTCCACTACCTTAGCTTAGGTAGTAAGCTACCACATGCCTATATAAGGCACCCATCCATCCATCCACCAGAGAGATAGCCACGCCACATGCACTTGGCCGGCCACAAGGCCACTCACGCATGCATGCTAAGGCACATGCAGCCACTAGCTCATATGCATATATACCAAGTCAGATGCCTATGGCACTGACTCCAGATACAGCTCCAGGAGCACTTTGTATTGCCCGATGTACACCCTAGATATATACTCAGATATGCAGGAGTAGGGGTATTATCTCTCCGGAGAGCCCCGAACCTGGGTAAACTACCGCGTGCTATTCGCATACCCGCTCCCGGGCCTATCAGCAGCAGTCTTGCCCTCACGAAGCCACCTTGTGGCATATGTAAATCTTGCACCCCCCGTGAGAATACCACGACATTTGGCGCCCACCATGGGGCGGCACTATGCTACCGCGCTGCTGCTGGTTTCGCTGTCCGGGCGGGACCATCTTCGTCTTCACCGCCGCGGCGTCGCGCCGTCTCTCCGATAGCGCTCGGGGGCTCGACTTCGACCCGCCCCCAGAGCGGTCGCGCGGGACGGCGCATCCTCATCGTCGGCCTTGCCGCCTTCGTCATCATCACCGTTGCGACGCCGGCTGTCCGCGCACGCGCTGCATGCGGGGCTTCGTTTCGGTCGACCGTGGCTATCCACGCGCCGCTTGCATCTGCTCCCCTCCTCGCTGCGCCTTGCGCTGGCCGAAACGAGCGCTTGCTCCTCCATATACTCCATCTATGTAAGCTAGCTAGCTGCTAAGTCAAACAGTCAAACCATTGGCCATACACTAGCAAATATTACCCCATACAGAACCCAGATGCAAACCCAGATATTAGCCGTATAATGCCCAGATAATGGCCGGACACTGCCTGTATGCGACGCATACTCCGTCCGTCTCCGTGGGCCGCTGCTCAGCCTTGCCTGCACTCTTCTTCGCCCCGCATCCGGCCTCGTGGTGCCGCTCCAGCCGCGCGCGGTTTCGCCCTGGCTCCCCCGCGCGCCCGCCGGCTGGCCGCCCTCGCGCCGCGCCTGCATCCGCGCCGGCCGGTCGCCTCCCTCTGCCGCCGCGCCGTCGTGCGCGGTCCTCCACAGCGCCTCGCCCCCGCCAGCTCCGCCTGTTGGCTGCTACGACTTTCCCGGCCGCTTGCCGCGTGCTAGCCGGCTCCTGCGCGCGTTCGCCGGCTGGCGCCTGCACCGCGTGCCCGTTGGCCGGCTCTCCAGCTCCCGGCCCCGGCCATCTCTGCCTCCGGGCCGGCCCTTACGCGCGACTGCTGTTGCGCCTCCATCTCTGCCCGCGCGGCTCCACCCCGCCTGGGCTTTCCGCGGGCGCCGCCCCTCCACACTGGCCCGGCCGTGTCCCCGCGCCCTCCAGCGTCGCCGGGTCCGCTTCGCTCAGCCGGCCGCGGCCCAGGGCCGGCTCCCGCCCCTCGCGTCCATCCGGCTCGCTCGTCCTGCCTTCCGTCTTCGCCAAGAGGGCGCAAGAGGCCGACTTCGCCCCCGCGCCGGCTGCCCAGCTCCCGGACACAGACTGGTCCGCTCCGGCTCCCCCGCTCCCTCCGCGTCCCAGCCGCCGGCTCGCCCGCGAACCCGGCCTGCTCGCTGCCGGCTTCGCCCTCGCCGGTTCCCCGGCATCCCGGCGACCTGGCCGCCACGCCGGCTCCTCCACCCGGTGCCGCCTCCCCTGGCCGGCTCCGCCACCCAGCCGCCGACTCCCGACCCCGGGAAGGCCGGTTCTCGCGCGCCCTGGCCGGCTTCCACCGCCCGGCCGCGGCTTTTTCCGTCAACATGGCGACCTGGCCGTCGCGCCGGCTCCTCCGCCCGCGACCCAGCCTGCCGGCTTCGCCCGCGTCGGCTCCTCCGCCCGCGACCCGGCCTGCCGGCTTCACACGCCCGCCGGCTTCCCCAGCCGACTGGTGCCGCGCGCGGCCCGGCCGGCTCCCACGCTGGGCGACTCCCCGGCCACCCGGCCGGCCCGGCTACCTGCCGGCTGCGCGCCCCCGCAACGCCCTCCGCTGCTCGGTAGCTGCGGCCGGCTGCTCGTGCTGCTAGGGGCCGACTGCCCATCCAACTGAAAGAAATAGTCCGACTGCTGGCAAAAGTGGAGCCGGTTGCTTCTGCTAGAAAAAAAGAGAGAAGGAAAAGGGTGCGGTGCCGACTGAGAGAGCGGATGGAAAAGAAAAAGAAAGGGCCGGCTGCCCGTGATCTGGCTAAAAAGCCAAGGGCCGACTGCCTACGGCTGGCTTAAAAAAAAGAGGAAGAGGCATCCAGCCGGCTGCTCAGTGCAGATGGAAAAAGAGCCGCTTGCCCAATGGCCGGCTGGAACAAAAAGACAAGGCCGGCTTGATGAGATAAGGTGGAGGCCGGCTGCGCATGTACGGGCTGGCTAGAAAAGTCAAGGCCGGCTCCTCATCTAAGAAAGAAAAAAGAAATAAGGGTCCGGCTTCCCGCGTGGAGTCGGACAGAAAGAGAGAAGAGAAAAGAGGGAGGTCGGCCGGTTCAGCGCAGTACGCCGGCTGGAAAAAAAAAGAGTCAAGCCGGCCCAAAGAAAAAAAAGAGGGGCCGGGTGGAGACGTGAAGAAGCAAAAGAAAGAAAGAGAAGAGGTCGGCTAGAAAAGAAGTGGCCGAGTGCCCACATCCGGCAAAAAGAAGAAAAGAGAGAGAGAGAGAGAGAGGACACGAGCCGGCTGCTCGTTTCCAGAAGTCCGACTACCCAGCCGGATGGAAAAGAAATATGCGTCCGGCTGCCCGCAGCTGGATAAAGAGAAGGAGAAAAAAAGACAAAGTAGTTGCTTGAGAGATCGGTACCGACCGCTCGATGGTCGGCCCGGATCTCGGGGAAATTCCGGCCGGCAGTCTTGTTGTGCGAGGAAGAAGACAAAGTAGTTCTTGGGAGATCCGCCCGACTACTCAAAGATCGGCCCGGATCTCGGGGTTACACACGGTGAGTCTTGTTGTGTGCCCCGGAGGAAGAAGACAAAGTAGTTCCGGAGATCGGCCTGATCGCCGCGATCGGCTCAAATCGGGATTAGACTCGTGGTCTGACGCTGCGCATGAGGAAGAAGACAAAGTAGTTCTTAGAGATCGGCCCGCCGCTCGTGATCGCCCGGATCTCAGGGGCTACATTCAGTCTTGTTGACGCCCGCAAAGAAGAAGAAGACAAAGAATGTAGGAGATCCGTCCGATCGCCGTGATCGACCCGGATCTCGGGGCTACCGATGGAGTCAGGGTGCCGCTTCTACCTAAAGATTGCGAATAAGAGAAGAGTTTTGTCCGCTCTCGGCCGCAGAAGAGAAAGGGCGCAAGAAGACGCCGCTACCGGCTGGTCGAACTCGACCGCGGGACCCCTTCGAGCACCGGAGGCTCGAAGACTACACCAAGTGCGGCCAAGACACCAAAGAAGCGTTGAGCAGCACGGCTATCTTCGGCAAACTCCTCCCGGCTCACGCGAAACCAATGTGAGCTCCTCACCCGCATATTTTTTGCACCATGCAAGCACGGATAACCCCGAGCGATGCTCGGGGGCTGTCTCCACATTTTATCGCGGTAGCATAATCGCCAGCGCCGGCCACCAGAGTTGGCCGGGTGGCCGCCATTCGAGACGTTAGTTCCGGTAGACGGCTTAGTACCGTCCACGGTACCAAAGGCCCACTCTTGGTCACAGACCGCAGAGCGGCTGTCCGACTAGCAAGAGGAACGCTGGAGGCCACCCACGCTAAAACGTCGAAGAAAAGCGGCAGGCGACCCGACCGCTTCTTTACAAGTATCTGCTCCCGGACTCGAGTATCAGACACTCGCGCATGCCCACTCGACCATAGACCGCAGAGCGGCTGTCCGGCGAGCAAGAGCACAAGCCAAAAAGCGAAGGGAACACGAAAAAGATTTAGGGGGCTCGGACGAAACCGAGTCGGCACCCTCTGCATAAAACTTGCAATGCTAAAAGCTAACACATGATATATTTGTGTGGACTAACTTTGTCTTTTTTATGATTATTTCCATGAACACTCACCAAAAAACCTCCGTCCAACTTTGCCAAGTTCCCCGGAGGCTTGGGGGCTACTGTCGGAGTAATGGGCGACGGGTACCCCAAAGACGACAAGACAGTTATTCAAGACATCGGGGCTAGCAAAGCTTCTTAGTCCGACTGCCCAGCCGGTCCTGCCGGCTCCCGTCTGATCGCTTCGCCCTGGCCGGCCGGCTGCCGCTGCCCATTGCGCCAACCGATCGGTTGCGACACGCTAACCACCCGCCGCCGATCGCAGCCCGACCGACATCGACGAGACACCGACGAGACGGATGTACCCGAGCACTGTTCACGTGTCACCCCAGCCATCATGTACAGTGACACTTGTCCCTGGGCACTATTTATGAAGTGACCCAGGGGACAAGTGTGACACCCACACCATGCCCTCATGTCCACTACCTTAGCTTAGGTAGTAAGCTACAACATGCCTATATAAGGCACCCATCCATCCATCCACCAGAGAGATAGCCACGCCACATGCACTTGGCTGGCCACAAGGCCACTCACGCATGCATGCTAAGGCACATGCAGCCACTAGCTCATATGCATATATACCAAGTCAGATGCCTATGGCGCGACTCAGATCTGACTCCAGAGCATTTTGTAACGCCGATGTACACCCCAGATATATACTCAGATATGCAGGAGTAGGGGTATTATCTCTCCGGAGAGCCCCGAACCTGGGTAAACTACCGTGTGCTATTCGCATACCCGCTCCCGGCCTATCAGCAGCAGTCTTGCCCTCACACGAAGCCACCTTGTGGCATATGTCGTCTTGCACCCCCCGTGAGAGTACCACGACATCGTTTGTTACTCTATCATAACTCGGCTGTTACTAATGGCACTGAAGTTGACTGGATCGACATCCACAAGTTCCTACACTTTATTGATCATCTTGAGGTCCTTGTGGGGCGTTTCAATGATGGAAGGCGACGTGGGATATGTGTGTCACTGCTGCACTCATTGAACAGGTGTCGAGAAACTTATGGTACGAGCTGTTTTATGTTATATATTTTGTTCATAAACTATTGCTTATACACAGTTTTATAGCTGTGGTCTTCTTGAAACAGGAACTGCCGAGTTCTATTGTTCCTATCTGATGCTCGACCATGGTGGTTTGGCGCTTGGTCACAACATGATGTTTATGTCGACCTACTCAATTCCCCTTGGAGGTGAAAAGATACTTATTCATGGGTTGTCTCAAATAATGAAGGCCCGTCCATCTTGGAGAATAGGACATAAGATTATGTTCATGCTTTTCCATGGCTCTAAAGCGAATATCCTGTTTATTGACCACGTTGTGAGATGAAGCCGCTTAAGGAAATTTGTGGATGTGAGGTGGCGCCTGGGCCTTGTCACGGGGCTTGGCGGCCTCATCCTTGGTTAATCAGAGGCAAAGTAGCACTGTTCGAGGCGTGCTTTGTACGGTTGAACCTGTATAAGTACTCATACTGCTTTCAGCTTTGGTTGTTAAGTGACCCTGCTGGTTTCAGTTAAGGTTGTTAAGTACTCCTGCTGCTTTTACAGTCTGTCATGTTTCTTCAGTCCTGTCTTCCTCTAGCCACTAAAACCAAACCAGCACCGGCGGGGCCGCCTACTTCGGCCTCCCACAGCTTGCTGCGCCTCAGCACACGCATCACCGCCCCACCATCTCCTAAATCGTTAACGCCGACGTCCTCCGCGCGCTTTGGTGCGCTCGCCGCGGCGCCGCCCTCTCGCATTGTCAACATGGTCAACAAACAACAGGAATTGGCAGAAGTACGTGGAGAGGATGACAGTAGGGGCCCACCGTCCACAGATGGAAAAATAAAATCGTCCTCCTAGTGTTTTCTCGACATCCGGGACCCACGACATTGTGAGCATATATAGTCGATAGGCAAGATAACAACACAAGATCGGCCGACACCGGGACGAGCTACTCGGCGATATTTTTTTTGTTTGGTATTGTTGAGACGGAGTAGGATTTGAACTGGCGTGGCCCGCCTAGCCTGTGCTTATATTTTATGTTCACCATGTGACCAGCCCAAATTTATTTTTTCTTTACGAAAATGAGCCCAGTTTATTTTTCTCAAGAATACCCAATCCAGGCCTACTTATTTTTCTATGCCATGATGGGCTGCAACTCTTTCAAGACGCGTGCAAATCTTGAAAGTAATATGAAATGGGTTGTAAATATAAAAATAGATGACAAATTGGCAATTACTTTATAATTTCTGATTTTTTTCACATTTTCAGATTCCTATTTCACTTGGCATTAACCTAATTTAAATATATCTTCAAAGTACTTTAAATCTGGCTCGACATTTCGGTATTAAAAATAGTTTGGAACGCACAGAAATATGTGAAATTGGCCCTGGCCAACAAAAAACGACTGCAATAAATTGCATAAGAAGTTACCATGAGCTATATATATATTATTAAAAAAAGAGGGAGTGGTCTGACTTGTGGGCCTGTTTAGTTGACGCGTTTGCAAGATTATTTTAGTTATTATATACGTCAACAAACGATTCTAGCAGACGTAACCGTTGGACGTCAATCCAACAGCCATCATGTTTCTTCAATCTCTGATCTTCTTGCTCCAGCCGCCAAAGCAGCGCCGGCGGGACCGCCTGCTCCCACCTCCCGTGGCCGGCTATGCTGCCGCGTAGGCCTCAGCGCCCCTACTACTCCCACCGCTGGCCAGGGCATCCCTCTACTCACCCACACCCCCTGTTATTCTGCGGCGATGACAGCCTCACACTGCAGCCAAACCGGTGAACCCTCGTAC
This sequence comes from Aegilops speltoides, assembly GCA_021437245.1. Lineage (NCBI taxonomy): Eukaryota > Viridiplantae > Streptophyta > Magnoliopsida > Poales > Poaceae > Aegilops > Aegilops speltoides. Next base: position 435,178,092 of record CM038141.1, read on the forward strand.
TCCTCTCCGCGAGGGCTTCCACTGTCGCGTCTTCCCCGGCTCCGCGTCGTCCCCTTCCTAGGCCTCGCCATCGTCCACCGCCATGGTTCTCTCAACGCGGCGTGGTCAATGTGGTCAACAACCGACTTCCATCGGAAGAGTAATGTACGTGGAGAGGCTGACAGCTGGGTCCATGGCAGCCGCAAGGAAGTGCCTCCTTATTACGCGGAAAATAATTATTCCTCCACCTGACAGTAGGGACCCATCGGATGGGCCACCAGATTTCATGAAAAAATGTTTCTCGATCGCTGGGACCCACAGACGGGCCACCGTATTCAAAAACGTTCCCCATTGTCGGCTCGGACCCACCGGAAGTGCCTCCTTATTACGCACAAAAATTGAATACCCCCCTGCTAGCTGGGACCCACCTTGGTGGGAGGCTAACTTGTGGGCCTACTAAGTTGACTGGCTTGGAGGCCTTTGTCAACTTTAGTCAATATATGAACGATTCTAGCTCCAGTGACCATACGATGTCCATCCAACGGCCGTAGTGCTTCTTCAACCTCTGGTCTTCTTGCTCCGGCCGCCAAAAAAGCACCGGTCGTTCGCCGCTCCTAACGCCTGCGGGCTACCGTGATGCGCGGAGGCCTCACCGCCACTACTACTCCCACCGCTGGCCAGGCCACCCATCTATGCACCCACACCCCCTGTTATTCTGCGGCGACGGCAGCCTCACACCGCAGCCGAACGAGTGAACCCTCATACTCCTCTACGCGTGGGCATCCACTGCCGCGTCTTCCCCGGCTCCGTGTCGTCCCCTTCCTAGGCCTCGCCGTCATCCACCGCCCTGGTGCTCTCGGCTCGGCATGGTCAACATGGTCAAGGAATGGCTTCCATTGGACATGGACTGTACATGGAGAGGCTGACAGCTGGGTCCACGGACGCAGCAAGGAAGTGCCTCGTCATTACGCGCAAAATAATTATTCCTCCACCTGACAACGGGGATCCACCGGACGGGTCCCCGTATGTCGCGGAAAAAAATGTTTCCCCCTGTCTGTTGGGACCCACCAGCTACATCTTCGCACGCAAGGAAGTGCGTCCGAAAAAACAATTCGCCCCCTGACTGCTGGGACCCACCAGCTACATCTTCGCACGCAAGGAAATGCGTCCGGGCACAAAAGAAAAACGATTCACCCCCCTGACTGCTGGGACCCACCAGCTACATCTTCGCACGCAAGGAAGTGCGTGACAATCGGGACCCACCTGGTCGAAGCGTACGTAGCGTTGTCACTCTAGTCGCGAGCGTGTACGTACATATATACTGGTCGATGTACAGGTGCGCACGTGTCGTAGTAGAGGCGCGTACGTGTTGTAGTAGAGGCGCGCACGTAGCATGTACATGTACGTACAGCATTTAGGGTGCAAGAAAGAAAATACGGCCACGTACGTACATACGGTCGGGGTCTCGAATGCCTACTCGCGCTTACGTACGGCCAGGGCTCGTGTACATGGCTAGGTCAAAATGGAGAAACAACGTCGTCGTCGTGTTCATGGGGAGCCAACCGGCTGGGTCGGAACGGAATGCATGGTCGTGTTCATCGGGAGGGCTTGGATGGAACAGGCGATGGAAACGAGGCCTGGTGTACCGCACAACGGAGGAAACGGACCTCCTACATTCGGAACGGGGTCCTGTTGATCGGAAGGGGTCTGGCCTACCGCAAAATGGAGGAAACGGACCTCCTATGGTTGAAACGGGGGTCTTGTTGATCGGGAGGGGTGTGGCATACCGCAAAACGCAGGAAACAGACCTCCTACGGTCGAAACGGGGGTCTTGTTGATCGGGAGGGTTGTGGCGTACCGCAAAACGGATGAAACAGACTTGTGTTGGAGCGCTACGGTTGAAACGGGGGTCCTGTTCATCGGGAGGGGTGTGGCATACCGCAAAACGGGACTCCACGGGATACTGTTCATCTCGACCGTCGACCTCCTCCAGCCTCCATGGGCTACCGTCGACCTCCTCCGGCCTCCACGGGCTCATGTTCATCCAGCCTCCAACGCGCTACTCCATCGCTCATCGCTCAACCACCCTCCACCGCTCTCTGCTCATCCAGCCCTCCACCGCTCATGCTCATCTAGCCCTCCACACCACGGGTCCTGCTCAACCACCCTCCACCGTCTCATCGCTCATCCAGCCCTCCACACCACGGGGTCCTGTTCATCCAGAGGCAACGCCACCACTCACTGTTCATCCACCCCCCCGCAACGCTCACTGTTCATCCAATCGATCGGCTTCAGTTAGCAGCAGTAGCGAAGGAATTGCTCGATCGGGTTCAGTTAACAGCCACTGATTGATCGATCGGGTTAAGTAATGCGTAGCCTGTAGTGCAATTGCTCGGGTTCAGTTAGAGCCCACGCCTCGCTCGGGTTCAGTTAGAGCCAACGCCTTTCACACACGCACGTACGTGTACGAGAGAAACGCGCATCGCTTGGCCCCCGACCTCCCACCGTAACTGGCAACTCCCCGAACTTTTCCTCTCCCTCGCTTCTACCACGGTTTTTTCCGTCATGGACGGCCCAAAGAATGTCATGCAGCTGCGTCTCCGACCCACCCAGGATGAAAAGCCCATTTTCTGTCATGATTTTTTGTCATAGAAGTAGGAGCCCACCACATCTATGATGATACCGGGTTTTGTCACAATTATCGTCATAGAAGTGTCATATGTATGACAGAAAAAAATTCATTCGGCCCAAAATGTCACGGATGTGTCTTTTTTTTCTAGTGCTCTCGTGGGGTTTTGGAGTGGGGATGATCTGCCCTTCATCCGGGAGCCGGTGCACGATGTTTGTGGCTAAGTATCCGGCCTCACGAAGATTCTAATGTCCTCCTCCATAACAGAGGAGGCCATTCAGTTGCCCCCCGCTCCGGACATGATTGGAATGGCTTTACGGAGAAGGTGAGAACTTTGGCGCTATAGCTCGAGAGTGCGAGAATGGACGAGCAAAGGAGGAAGAAGGCGTGGGTGAAAAAGGGGAATCCTTATCACTTTATAAAGGCGGTAGAAACTATGTACCTCCCCTCTTGCCCATTAAAATCGCTTATTCCCCAAGCACCACGGTTGATGGCGCGGTTGGGTTACCCACGCCCGTATTGATGAGAATCCCGCAATAAGGGGATACGATCTCTGCTTCGACAAGACGTGCCAAGGAAACCGCCTTGCAATATGTGCAGTAGCTGGTTGTGAAAAACGGTTCGAATAATGACCGGGCCATGGCGTGATGTCATGCTACGAAAAGTTGTCAGCAGATTAGATTTGTGAAATATTGTTCTCTCTACAGTGGTATGTGGAATTTTTTTTGCAGAGCCGGACACGATTCTCGTGTTCAAAATCTTCTATGGAGTATTCGGAGGAGGAACCCGCCTTGCAATGCCGAAGACAATCTGCGCGCCGGACTCATCGTCATTGAAGCCTGGTTCAGGGGCTACTGAGGGAGTCCTCGATTAGGGGGTATCCGGACAGCTGGACTATATACTTTGGCCGGACAGTTGGACTATGAAGATACAAGATTGAAGACTTCGTCCCATGTCCGGATGGGACTCTCCTTTGCGTGGAAGGCAAGCTTGGCGATTCGGATATGTAGATCTCCTTCTCTGTAACCAACTTTGTGTAACCCTAGCCCCTTCCAGTGTCTATATAAACCGGAGGGTTTAGTCCGTAGGACGAAAACAATTATAATCATAGGCTAGCTTCTAGGGTTTTGCCTCTATGATCTCGTGGTAGATCAACTCTTGTAATACTCATATCATCAAGATCAATCAAGCAGGAAGTAGGGTATTACCTTCATTGAGATGGGCCAAACCTGGGTAAGCATCGTGTACCTAGCCTCCTATTACCATTAGCCTTAGACGCACAGTTCAGAACACCCTACCCGAGATCCGTCGGTTTTGACACCGACATCGGTCCATCACGTCACGTCCCCATCTTCACCGCCGTCGATCACCCGCACCGATCTCGTCGCTGGCACCACCGTGGTGAGCCTCTTGTTCTTATATTCTTTCTGAAAGGAAAAAAATTCTTACCTGTATGTTTAGATAGACACTTTTATAATTTTCTTACTTTTATTATTGCTTCTTATTACATAGTGCAATGGTTTTGGTATCCGCCCCCATCGGCCCTCGTCCTGTCTATGATTCAGATGTGGTATGTATTATCTTTATAACTATTTGGTTCATTTATTGTTTATGACAATTATGCCGACCAACGTGACATAGATTTTATTTATCTAGGAGGTATGTGAACCGAAAATTCCAACCAACCCTATTGTCGAGAGGTTAAATTTAGTTGAAGAAGAAAACAGTTTCTTGAAGGGAAAAAAAATTGAGGAGGAGAAGATGAAATTGGAGTTGCATGTTGTGGATTTCGTCGATGATCACAAGATCAAGATGGATGCAATGCGCTTGAAGATTAGAAAGATTAGAAAATACTAGTCATCAACCCGTGCTTCTGCACGGGCTAGATATAGTTCTCCTTAACATTTTCATGTAATTCAGTACTGTTAAAATATTGAAAATTTTAAATGAAAGAGTCAACTATATGTACAAATAAGAAATAAAATTTATATTCTGGTACATTTAAGGCACATGTAATTTTTATATTAAAATATTGATCAAATTAATTAAAAATAGAATCAATTCAAAAAATAGGACCTTGTATATCTAAAATGACCAGTTTGTATATATTAGAAGATTCCTTTGCAATGAGATTTGCAGCTACATTGTATTTCTGACCAACAACATCAACATTTTTGGACAAATATAAATTTAATTCAAATTGACGAAGAGAAATGCATAGAATCCTATTATGTTTGTGTTATTCGAAAATTTCTTGCCAAAATAATAGCAGTAATGTCGAGCCTTGGATCAACATCAAGGGTAGGCACAGTTTCATCCTATTACGGTGGTACCCATGGCTATTTGCTTGAATTTCCCCAGAGGAATTGTTCGCAGCAACCATTTTTGTAATTGCTTAGAATATTTGTATATAACTATACAATTTTTCAACCATAAGAATGTATACCAAGTAAATGCTTCTCAGATTACTCTCTCTGTTTCATATAAAGTGTCGCTCAACGCATGTATCTAGACATATTTTAGTGCTAGATATATCCGTCTGTGCGACACTTAATATGGGACAGAGGGACTGTTAGTTAATAAAATTATAGTTTTACGGTGATATATTATTCATAGAATATACATTTAGAAAAGGCTAGGTGTAAATATAGCACTACTATAATTCAACTTCATTTAGGCCCAAAAAAATCATACAAATAAAAAACGGCGCTAACATCTTCGTGCATTGGTAAGTACTTCTTCTTTAACTAAATTTCAACTTAATTGTGAACATATCTATCTTGTATGAAACTAAACAATAGAGTATATTGTAATACTTTAAAAACTTTACCCATTAATTTTAAATTTATATGGACGTGGTTGTGAAAATACCCATATTTAAAATGCCAATAAAAATTACAGCTTTAAATATGTTAGTATATAATTTTTCTGTGCGTGCAAATTTATGTATACTTTCCTAGTTATTACCTTAGAATTAGGTGATATCAAATATTAAATTAATTAGCTGGGTCTTTATTACGTACTCCCTCCGTCCCAAAATTCTTGTCTTAGATTTGTCTAGATACGGATGTACCTAATACTAAAACGTGACTTGATGCATCCGTATTTAGACAAATCTAAGACAAGAATTTTGGGACGGAGGGAGTATTTTTTAAAGGGAACGAACATGCACATGTTTATTTTCTGGGACTCGGAACGTTGACTCTTTTTATCCTTGAACTTGGACGATTGTATAATTTCCCTTTTTTATTGCGCAAAAAATAGTTTTCATTTCATTGTACGCATCTTTTTCTTTTAGGCTGGAAAGAAGCATGCGTATTTTTTATTGGTTAAAACACGGACGTAGTCTGTGAGGACTCTTTTTTTAACACGTCATTGAGGACTCTTGCATGTACGTGGTCCTTTAACCTTTTTATATATGTACGTGTCTTTTTTTATTTTTTTTACGGGAACATGTGCTTTTCTATGAGTTGAGACGTGCACACTTTTTATCCCGGGGCTTGAACGCCATGGACTCTTGCCTGTATGTGTTGTTTTAATATTTATATATGTATATGTATTGTTTTTAAATAAAAACTTTTGCACGTTATTTTAATGGATCCCGACCATTGATTTTTATATCTAATGGCTACATTAATATTGTTGATGTGGATTAACGTGGAGACTCGAATGGTGCCTCCAATTAGTAAATATATAAGATGCCATTCATATCGAGGCTTGGTATCATTATGCCATTGGATCAATTGTTACCTTGGTTGCGATTATGATCGCATTTGTTTTCGCATTGAAATGTTTACATAGTTTCAATATATGGTTTAATTAATTAGATGCTCTGGAGAGCTATATGTTGATAAATGAGAATTATGTATGTACTTTGGTTTTAATGTGATGATGAACTTCTGTTAATTTGGTCACTTAATTATCTATTCATGATGTTCTGTAATGGTTTTTGACACACTTAATTATATATAATGCACGCAGATGAACCGGCAATGCATGTACGGTGATAGACACACCTCCGAGTACATTAAGGGCGTGCATAATTTTCTCGAAGTGGCTGAGGCAAACAATCGAAGAAGAAGAGGACGATGACAACTACGTGCCTCCTGAATACGGTGATGCTGCAATGGGGGAAGCTGTTGAAGATCAAGAGGAACCAGACGATGTACCCGATGATGATCTCCACCGGGTCATTGTTGATGCAAGGAGACAATGCGAAAGTTAAAAGGAGGAGCTCAAGTTCGATCGCATGTTAGAGGATCACAAAAAAGGTTTGCACCCCAATTGCGAAGATGGCAACACAAAGATCGGTACCATACTGGAATTACTGCAGTGGAAGGCAGAGAATGGTGTGCCTAACAAAGGATTTGAGAAGCTACTGAAAATATTGAAGAAGAAGCTTCCAAAGGATAACGAATTGCCCGACAGTACATATGCAGCCAAGAAGGTTCTATGACCTCTAGGATTGGAGGTGGAGAAGATACATGCATGCCCTAATGACTGCATCCTGTACCATGGTGCGTACGAGGATTTGAACGCATGCCCGGTATGCAGTGCATTGCGGTATAAGATCAGACAAGATGGCCCTAGTGATGTTGACGGCGAGCGCCCCCGGAAGAGGGTTCCTGCCAAGGTGATGTGGTATGCTCCTATAATACCATGGTTGAAACGCCTGTTCAGAAACAAAGAGCATGCCATGTTGATACGATGGCATAGGGAGGACCGTAAGAAAGACGAGAAGTTGAGAGCACCCGTTGACGGGTCGCAGTGGAGAAAAATCGAGAGAACATACTGGGATGAGTTTGTAGGTGACACAAGGAACGTATGGTTTGGCTTAAGCGCGGATGGCATTAATCCTTTTGGGGAGAAGAGCAGCAATCACAGCACCCGGCCCATGACTCTATGTATCTATAACCTTCCTCCTTGGCTGTGCATGAAGTGGAGGTTCATTATGATGACAGTTCTCATCCAAGGCCCTAAGCAACCCGGCAACGACATTTATGTGTACCTAAGGCCATTAGTTGAAGAACTTTTACAGCTGTGGGTTGGAAACGGTGTACGTGCATGGGATGAGCACAAACAGGAGGAATTTGTCCTGCATGCGTTGCTATTTGTCACCATCAATGATTGGCCTACTCTCAGCAACCTTTCAGGACAGACAAACATGGGATACCACGCATGCACGCACTGTTTAGATGACACCGAAAGTATATACCTGGACAAATGCAGGAAGAATGTGTACCTGGGGCATCGTCGATTCCTTCCGACCAACCATCAATGTCGAAAGAAAGGCAAGCATTTCAAAGGTGAGGCAGATCACCGGAACATGCCCGCCATGTGTACCGGTGATCACGTACTTGCTATGGTCAATGATTTAAAAGTAATCTTCAGAAAGGGTCTCAGCGGACTACCTGTTCCGAATGACGCTGAGGGACGCGCACCCATGTGGAAGAAGAAATCTATATTTTGGGACCTATCCTATTGGAAAGACCTAGAGAACCGATCTTCAACCAACATGATGCACGTGACGAGGAACCTTTGCGTGAACCTGCTAGGCTTCTTGGGCGTGTATGGGAAGACCAAAGATAAACCGGAGGCACGGAAGGACCTGCAACGTTTGCATGAAAAAGACGGCATGCCTCCAAAGCAGTATGAAGGTCCTGCCAGCTACGCTCTTACCAAAGAAGAGAAGGAAATCTTCTTTGAATGCCTGCTCAGTATGAAGGTCCCGTCTGGCTACTCGTCGAATATAAAGGGAATAATAAATATGGCAGAGAAAAAGTTCCAGAACCTAAAGTCTCATGACTACCACGTGATTATGACGCAACTGCTTCCGGTTGCATTGAGGGGGCTTCTATCGAAAAATGTTCGATTAGCCATTGTGAAGCTATGTTCATTCCTCAATGCAATCTCTTAGAAGGTGATTGATCCAGAAATCCTACCAAGGTGAAGGAGTGATGTGGCACAATGTCTTGTCAGTTTTGAGCTGGTGTTCCCACCATCCTTCTTCAATATCATGACGTACGTCCTAGTTCATCTAGTCGACGAGATTGTCGTTCTGGGCCCTGTATTTCTACACAATATGTTCCCATTTGAGAGGTTCATGGGAGTTGAGGGAGTCCTGGACTAGGGGGTGTCCGGATAGCCGGACTATCATCGTCAGCCGGACTACAAGACTATGAAGATACAAGATTGAAGACTTCGTCCGGTGTCCGGATGGGACTTTCCTTGGCGTGGAAAGCAAGCTTGGCGATACGGATATATAGATCTCCTACCATTGTAACCGACTCTGTGTAACCCTAGCCCTCTCCGGTGTCTATATAAACCGGAGGGTTTTAGTCCGTAGGCTACACAACCATTACAACAATCATACCATAGGCTAGCTTCTAGGGTTTAGCCTCCTTGATCTCGTGGTAGATCCACTCTTGTACTACCCATATCATCAATATCAATCAAGCAGGAGTAGGGTTTTACCTCCATCAAGAGGGTCCGAACCTGGGTAAAAACATTGTGTCCCTTGTCTCCTGTTACCATCCGCCTAGACGCACAGTTTGGGACCCCCTACCCGAGATCCGCCGGTTTTGACACCGACATTGGTGCTTTCATTGAGAGTTCCTCTGTGTTGTCACCAATAGGAAGGATGCCTCTTCCCTTCTTCAAAGACGGTATCTTCGCCAAAGGAGCCTTGGCCGCCGGTCAAACTATCCGGCTGGGTGGTTTTCTCATGACCGCCTGTTCAGCCACCGCTTCAACGATGACCTCTCGGGTCATCAAAAGCAATCTTCACGTCAACTCAGAATTCGCCAAGCAGCTGGATCCAATAGAGCTCTCGTCTGTAGACGAGCTCTTGGATCGCATCGCCACCCTGGGAGTCACTACAGACTACAATCAGATTGGGCTTAAAACCGATCTGAGAGAGATTAACTCTCCCCAGGTTACCCACCACGTTGCGGTGGTAGAGGAACAACGCGGCGACTCTTCTCCTGTATTGAAAACTAGTCATGTCCGGGCTTCCGAACCCTCCATGCCGGATTCCCGCGGAGGGACGGACTTCGATCAAGCATTGAACCTAAAGTTAGGCATCGGACCGGACTCGTTGGACAACGTCCAACAATCCAAGCTTCCACATTCGGAAACTTCTCGGCCCTTGAGCCTCGAGATGGGTAGGATTCCGTACTCAATTCCACCCACCCACCCAGACATATGCGATCTATCTCAAATCCGGCAAGAGCCCGCTGAAATAGTACATCATTACTGGGCCAGATTCCTCCTGGTTATGGACAGGACAAAGGACTGCCGAGAGGAACATACAATCTCAATTTTCTACAATAATTGCACAGACGAGTGAATCCTGAACGCCGGCAGTCGCCGTGAAATTACACACTTCGCCGACCTGGCATCCATAGTACGAAGCATCTTGCGATGGAGAGTTTCCGAAAACCGAAACTAAGTTTTGGGACAATCCGCCCCGAATACAACCCTAGTCCGTAATAAAAGGGTGCATCACACTCGTGCACCGGTACAAAAACCAAAAGCAAAACCCCATAAAGGGCACGGAACCGTCATTGGAGGGATGGCTCATGGACCTGTAAAATTCACAAGATGTGAGGCGCCACCCCAACACATAGCCTTCGAGCATGTTGGATATTGCGGCAGGTGGCCAAAAGTGGCGAGGAGCTTTTAGCCCCGGAAAACCACTCCAACAGTACCAGTACGGTGTCAATAGTCTTCGAGACTTTCGCATCAAATAATATGCGAAAACAAACAATCCGCAGCCTCGCCGAAGTCTACCAAGTAGCAACAACAAATCCATGGAGCGACACGGCCATCACCTTCAACGCCAGCGATGAACCCAAATTTCGAACAGCCCGAGCACCAGCTGCATTGGTCCTCAGTCCAATAGTGGACGGCTTTCGTCTTACCAAGGTACTCATTGATGGCGGCAGCGGACTAAACCTCATCTACGAGGAAACTCTTCAAAAAATGGAAATAGACTGGAGCCGCATTGAGCGAAGCAGGACAACCTTTAGAGGAATAATCCCTAGCCGAGAAGCGCGCTGCACAGGAAAAATCACACTTGACGTGGTGTTCGGCTCGCCGGACAATTACAGGTCCGAAGAGGTCACATTCCAAGTGGCCCCGTTCAGCAGCGGATATCACGCTATATTAGGACGAGAGGCATTCAAAATTTTTCAAGCCGTACCCCATTACGGGTACATGAAGCTTAAGATGCCTGGGCCCGACGGAATAATCACTCTCGCTAGTGATCCGGACATAGCACTCCGCGCCGAAAACAAGAAAGCCGCATTAGCCCTGGAGGCACTATCCGAAGCCCTAGCGGCAGAAGAACTCACTGCGCTGCGCTCTATGGTGAATAGGGACGATGTGATACTCGATAAGAGATCCAAGTCCACCTCCTTTAAACTAGCGGATGAAATAGTCAAATTCCAGGTCCATCCAACGGACCCAACAAAGACGGCCTCCATCGGGGCACAGTTGAACCCTGATGTAGATGCCCCACTGTGAGAATTCCTTCGGGAAAATTGGGACATCTTTGCCTGGTACCCTTCAGATATGCCAGGAATCCCACGTAGATTGGCAGAACATAGCCTAAACATCCTAAAAGGATTCAAGCCACCAAACAGCTCTTGGCGATTTTCGAACCCAAAAGACAGCAATGGGAGAAGAGCTAGCCAAACCATCGAAGCCGGATTCATCGAGATATCAAACATCCGGACTGGCTAGCAAACCTGGTAATGATACCAAAGAAGGACAAATCTGGCGCCTATCGTCGATTTTAAAGACCTCAACAAGGCACGCCCACAGGATCCCTTCCCCTTCCCAAGATCGACCAAATAATCGATGCTCTTTGCAGGCACGATTCATTGTGCTTCCTTGACGATACTCCGCTACCATCAAATTAAAATGGCGAAGCGGACCAAGCCGCAATGGCATTCATTACTCCATATGGACCATTCGCTTCAACACGATGCCCTTCGACTCAAAAACGCCGGTGCAACATATCAGCGCATGATTCAGACATGTCCGCTACCCAGATCGGCAAAACAAGAGAGGCATACATAGACGACGAGTCGTCAAAACCAAACACGCCAAGACTCTAGTAGACGATTTGAGGTGCACATTCGACAACCTCCGAGCATATGACATTGTGAATCCGAAAATGCGTTTGCTGCGCATCACCGAAAGCTGCTAGGCTTCATTGTATCCGTAGAGGAATTGAAGCAAACCCAGCCAAGATCCGAGCTCACACAGCTAGATATTCCAAAAGACCTCAAACAAATACAAAAGCTGACCGATGCGTGGCGGTTTAAGCGCTTTATCTCCGCTTGGGAGAAAAGGCATTGCCCTCTATCGCATCCTCAAAGATCAACACTTCGAGTGGACGGATGCTGCCACCGCCGGACTCAAGAAATAAAAGCCATATTGGCAACAAATCCGGTCCTGGCTGCGCCTAACCTGGGCGAACCAATGTTGTTATACATCGCGGCAACACATCAAGTTGTAAGCGCGGTACTCGTCATCGAACGACAAACAGAAGGGCATAAATTCCCTCTTCAAAAACCAGTGTACTACGTATCCACTGTCTTAACTCCTTGCAAGTCCCGTTACCCGCACTATCAAAAGATAGCATATGCGGTGTTCATGGCATCCCGGAAGCTCCGACACTACTTTCAAGAGTGTTCGATAACAGTGGCCTCCGAAGTGCCCCTCAACGATATTATAAACAACCGCGACGCGACGGGCAGGATTGCAAAATGGGCCATTGAGCTCTTACCATTTGATATAACTTACAAACCTAGGCGAGCCATAAAGTCGCAAGTCTTGGCTGACTTTGTCGCTGAATGGGCTGAAGCTGAACTCCCTAAAGAGTACGGCGCATACTCCAATTGGATTATGCACTTCGACGGCTCCTAAATGTTGGCCAGCTTGGGGGCTGGCGTCGTATTGACGTACCCAACCGGGGACACAGTCCAATACGTACTTCAGATAATGTACATGGACTCCAACAATGCAGCTGAATACGAGGCCCTCCTACATGGCCTCCGGATGGCAATCTCCATGGGCATTCAATGCCTAGAGGTGCGCGGGGATTCAAACCTTGCAATATCCCAAGTAAATGGAGACTTTGACGCCAAGGATCCGAAAATGGCAGCCTATCGTAATGCTGTCCTAAAAATGTTAGCTCGGTTCGAAGGACTTGAATTCCACCACGTAGCCCGGGGTAATAACCAAGCAGCGGATGTATTGGCACGCATCAGCACGAAACGTGACACTGTCCCTCCAAACATCTTCCTGGAACGGCTCTTTAAGCCATCCGTACTATGGGAAGAGGAGTCCGGAAATAACAACCCGGAAGCAGCCGCACCACCCAACACAGAACAATCTGACATAATCGGCGACTCAGCCGATGGAATAACACCTTCAGCCCATGAAATAATGGCAGTAATCGCCCCGTGGACAGAGCCATTCCTAGCCTACTTACTTAGGCAGGAACTTCCCAAAGACCAAAATGAGGCCTGCTGCATAGTTCGGCGATCTAAAGCCTACAAGGTCCATGAGGGAGAACTCTATAAGAAAAGCACAACCGGAGTCCTTCAAAGGTGTATCACCAAGAGGAAGGGCGAAACCTACCGCTGAAATTCACTGGACTAGGGCGGACACCACGCCGCAGCTCGGGCCCTTGTAGGCAAGGCATTCCGACAGATTTTATTGGCCGACGGCCCGAGCAGATGCTCAGGACTTAGTCCAAAGATGCGTCGGTTGTCAGCTCTTTGCTAATCAGAGCCATATGCCACCCACCGCCCACAATACTATACCCATCACCTGGCCATTCGCGGTCTGGGGGCTTGACATGGTTGGACCCCTTAAAGGGGGAACCCACAAGCAAAAGTACCTATTGGTCATGGTGGACAAATTCACCAAATGGATAGAGGCCAAGCCAGTTAAAACGGCAGAGTCCGGACCAGTGATAGACTTCATATCCGGGGTAGTACACCGTTATGGCGTCCCCCATAGCATCATTACCGATAACGGCACGAACTTCACGACCGACGAGGTTAAATTATGGTGCAAAAATATGGGCATTAAGCTCGATTACGCTTCAGTCCATCATCCTCAAACCAACGGTCAAGTGGAACGAGCAAATGGTCTAATAATGAGCGGCATCAAACCCAGACTAGTGCGGTCCCTTACGGAATCCAACACGCACTGGGTAGAGGAGCTTGACTCCGTACTCTGGGGGCTGCGGACAACGCCCAATCATACTACCGGATTCACACCATTTTTTATGGTATACGGCGCAGAGGCTGTTTTGCCCTGCGACATCATTCATGACTCACCTCGAGTGCGCATGTACAAAGAAAGAGAAGCCGAGCTGGATCGGCAGGACAGCTTGGACGCATTGGAGGAAGAACGGGACGTCGCCAAGGCTCGTTCCGCATTCTATCAGCAGCAGGCTCGCAGATATCAAAGCAAAGAAGTACAGGCTAAGACTTACAATGTTGGCGAACTAGTTCTACGCCTGTCGGACAAGAAAAAGGACAAGCTCAAGCCCAAATCGGAGGGCCCCTTCATTATCGATCAAGTCCTGATCGACGGAGCGTACCGTCTGCGAAATGCATCGGACAACCGACTCGAGCCGAACCCATGGAACGCAGCCCGTCTCCGAAGATTCTACGCCTAGCACCGGACTAAGAGTTCATCTCGTTCCCCCGTCCAAATTTTTACACTTCAGCTGTCTTTCGTTTCTCTCTTTTCTCTCACCCTTTTCATAAAAGCCCTTAAAGGCCTACTTGCACATTGTTCGCACACACTTGATGTGCTATCCGCACTCATTATATCGGGGCTTCTTTGCGTAAGCTTACTTATAAGGGCTTTATGCCCAAAGACATGTGTCAAACTTCCACATGTACCTTTTATTCACCATTATATGCATCGATATGACTTTTGTTTTGGCCAAGCTGGGTTGCCTGGCTCCTGTGCTTACCCCTACGTTCCCGATTGTTCGGCTAGGAGGTAAAGGGAGCACCTCTGCCATTGTTACTGCCAGGTCAGCCGGATGTGTACCTCAGACTAGGTGAAGCCGAAAGCTAGCGTTCTTAAGGGAATATTCGGTCGGTGACTTGAAAGATGATTTTTTACCTATTAATTTATCTGCCCCCAGATGTTTTCCTGCTCTTTTCACAGTTCGGACATGCACTTTAGGGCATGCCTCCCAGGGAAAGGAACCCTTAACGGAACTATTCTCCCCGGAAGATGTTTCTTACTAACCATGTAATATAACGTAACTGGTTGGGCACTTGTCTGATAAAGCACTAATGACCTCTACGCCTGGTCTCCATGCATGCCCCGGTTGTTTCTTAACCTAGAAGGTATTCGGACAAACTCCGGACTCTAGGGTCCCGAGGTTGAAGCGAAAAGGTCGGCAAAGACAAACGATCTACAACCCGCTAGAAGGCATTTTACATGTCATTTTAAATACATTGTCAAATCGACTGACTGTACTCCTCCTCAATCCCGTTGAGGGAGTCCTGGACTAGGGGGTGTCCGGACAGCTGGACTATCATTATCCGCCAGACTCCAAGACTACGAAGATAGAAGATTGAAGACTCCGGCTCGTGTCCAGATGGTACTTTCCTTGGTGTGGAAGGCAAGCTTGACAATACGGAAATGTAGATCTCCTACCATTGTAACCGACTCTGTGTAACCCTAGCCTCCTCCGGTGTCTATATAAACCAGAGGGCTTTATTCCGTAGGATAACATACATTACAACAATCATACCATAGGCTAGCTTCTAGGGTTTAGCCTCCTTGATCTCGTGGTAGATCTACTCCTGTACTACCCATATCATCAATATTAATCAAGCAGACGTAGGGTTTTACCTCCATCGAGAGGGCCGAACTCGGTAAAACATCGTGTCCTCATCTCCTGTTACCATCCGCCTAGACGCACAGTTCGGGACCCCCTACCCGAGATCCGCCGGTTTTGACACCGACATTGGTGCTTTCATTGAGAGTTCCTCTGTGTCGTCACCGATAGGCTTGATGGCATCTTCAACCAACAACGATGTCCGTGGCGAGACTTTTCTCCCGGACAGATCTTCAGATTCGGCAAGCCAGATGCGGGCCAATTCACTTGGCCATCCGGAGCAGCTCGAAGCTACGCCCGCCGTCAGGCAGATTCGAAGCTTAAACTTCACGACCGATGTCGCGGAGACTTGATCTTCGACGGACTCGAGCCTGACCAAAAGCGCCGCCGCCTTTGTGGACGATGGGCACAGTCTAGCTCTGCCGCCGAACAGTGCCTTGGCGGCCGCACTCGGATCCGCTTCGGCCATTATCCCGGAGCCGATCGCCCAGATCGAGGGCCGGCGGATAGACGCCGCCCCGGGGGCTTCAACACCCACGGCGATGGAGCCGAACACTGATCTTGTCCCCTGCAAAGCCCGTGATTCCGAGGCGCCGGACTCCTCGGCGAACTCCGAACCTCCCGCGCCCCTACCAATCGATCCAGATTGGGCGCCGGTTATGGAATTCACCGTCGCGGACATTTTCCAACACTCGCCTTTTGGCGATATCCTGAATTCACTAAAGCATCTCTCGCTATCAGGAGAGTCCTGGCCGAACTATGGCCAGGATGGTTGGGGCACGGACGACGAAGAAATTCAGATCCCACCCACCACCCACCTTGTAGCCACTGTCGACAATCTAACCGACATGCTAGACTACGACTCCGAAGACATCAACGCTATGGACGACGATGCCGGAGACGAAGAAAAAACAGAGCTTATACAGCACGACAGGACCACCTCATCGCATGACATATATATGGTGGACACCCCAAAGGGGAGCGATAACGAGGACCAACGGGCCGCGACAGAAGATGACCCCGCCGATAAACGACCAAACCGACGGCGTAAACGCCGCCCTAATCCCGCCTCGACGACAACAACACTCCCAAGGAGCCCGCGATAGGGCAGGGCTCACAATCGAACGACGAACATGCAAATAAGCAACCGTCCGAACATGACGAGTCGATAATCAATCCAAGCCGGCGAGAACAATAGTCCGGACAACAGATGCCGGACACTTCACCGGAGAGTAAGAACCTCCGTAAAAGACTCACAAGATCTGCAAGAAGCTCAAGAAGGAAAACGAAGGCTCAAAACAGCGGAAGACACACTCAGAATAAGATGGAGCAAAGTGCTCAAAACCGCAGATAAGTACGGCAATGGCCACCAATCAAAGAGCTACCCGAAGCGCAAGCTGCTACCGGAATTCGACGAAGAGGCCATAGAGCCTCCACCGTCCAAAGATAAAGGGGCTGCCTGGTTGGATAGACGGCCAGATGCCAGGCCAAATTATGAAAGCAGCGCCACACATAAATCCACCAACGAACTTGGAAGGATAGGTGGCCCAGCCAGGTCCATCTACGGGCCAAAGGAGAAGGCCCCAAGAAGCAAGGCAACACGCCAAGTGTTCGATGATAGCGGCACATACAGGGGTGCCGCACACCCACTATGTTTCACCGATGAGGTGCTGGACCATGAATTCCCAGCGGGATTTAAGCCCATAAACATAGAGGCTCACGATGGAACAATGCACTCGAGTCTGGATAGAAGATTATATACTACATATACACATGGCCAGAGGAGACGATCTCCACGCCATAAAATACCTACCCCTCAAGCTCAAAGGGCCAGCTCGTCATTGGCTTAAAAGCCTCCAAGAAAACACTGTTGGAAGTTGGGAAGAGCTCGAGGACGCGTTTAGAGCAAATTTTCAAGGGACTTATGTCCGTCCTCCGGATGCAGATGATCTAAGTTACATAACTCAACAGCCCGGAGAGTCGGCGCAGAAATTCTGGAACAGTGTTCCTTACCAAAAGAACCAGATAGTCGATCGTCCGGACGCCAAGCCTTAGCAGCTTTCAAGCACAATGTCCGAGACGAATGGCTCGCCAGGCACCTCGGTCAAGAGAAACCGAGGACAATGTCCGCACTAACAAGCCTCATGACCCGCTTCTGTGCGGGAGAGGATAGCTGGTTAGCAAGATGCAGCACCAGCTACCCAAGTACATCCGAGATAAGAGATGGAAACGGAAAATCACGGCGCAGAAAAGAGCAGCGCCGGAATAAAGAGAGAAGCCCAAAGAGCACGGCAGTTAACGCCGGATTTAAAAGCTCGCGGCCCAATAATAAAACACAGCCTCTAAAGGATGACAGTGACGAATTGTCCAACTTAAAGAAGATTTTGGGTCGGATATGTCAAATCCATAGTACCCCTGGAAGGCCTGCAAATCACACCCACAGGGATTGTTGGGTTTTTAAACAGTCCGGCCGACTAAATGCCGAACACAAGGGGCTCGACGCCAAGCTTAAGAAGATAAACCCCACCAGCAGAAAGCACCGAAGACAAAAGACTTTCCCACAAGGGGTCAAAGCAAAGTAAACTCACTTCATGTGATAACACGGAAAAATAGTGCGGCACTTTCTGAAAAGAGCTTCGCACGGTCCAACCCAGCAGACCGTAGAGATTGGATATCAAAACCAATCACTTTCGACCACCTGGACTATTCCATAAGCGTTCGAAATATAGGGCGGACTCCCCTGATATTGTATCCCATAATAGACGGATTACAATTTACTAACGTCCTAATGGACGGAGGCAGTGACTTAAACCTGCTATATTCCAACACAATCCGTAGGATGGGGATAGACCCTACCAAAATTCGACACAGCCGCACTTCCTTCAAAGGAGTGACGCCAGTGCTCTTACGCCAAGTGCATGTGCTCTATTTTACTAGAAGTCGTGTTGGATCGCGAACAATTTTCGACGCTAAAAACTAATTTTTCATATCGCCCCATTTGAAAGTGAATATCAAGCACTCTTGGGACGAAGGCTTTTGTCCGCTTCAACGCCATACCGCATTACGCTGCCTCTTACACTCAAGATGCCCGGTCCGCGTGGCGCCATTTCAGGCGAGGGTCACTTAAGGACCCCGGACTCGGATAGACGAATCCGCCTCAAAGAGGCTAGGGGTTCCCTAGCCGCATACCCCTTCGCTGTGGGCTACAAGACAAACAATCGCGTTTCATATAAACCTTGCTTTAATTATTTATATTTCTTATTTTACATATTTTTCGCACGAATTGTTTCTACAACTAAACGTTCCTCTCTTTCTACAGATGAACAACGTGCATACCCGTCCAGGATAACGGCACAACGGAGACACAGGCGCAGACGTGCAGTAGGGACTCGGTGCAAGGATTCTTTTCAGATTAAGACCCTGCGTAGACCTTTTTTACTGTCTCTTGTTGTTATTCTCCCTTGGTTTCTTCTTATAGCCAAAGCGGAGCCTGACGCTTTGGCATCGGCCGTGTCAGAAGACCATGCCCATACCTGGACACTAGGGGCTTAGGGCATCGTTCTGCCCATTATTATAAAGACCGAATACCTTAGGGAGTGTTCGGCATCTCGAGTTAGGCATTATATGCATCAGCTCCGAATCATGTCTTTGGTCAAATGTTGGGTTTGCCCGGCTCCTGTGTTTTGCTGCCTTACGGTCCGTATCATCGGCTAACGCGCACCGGAGAACTATCGCGACAGTGCCCCAGCCGGCCGGGCGAGCACCTCAAGAGAGAAAGCCGAAACCGATCATCATGATATCGCGAGAGTCCGTCAACCACTCGATCGACTATAGGAATGCTTAGAATTCCCCGCTTTGACGAAGGACCGTTTCCCGGTCAGGCACATACGCACCCCGAATCCGGAGATGTGCGGTGCAACCAGGGGCTATATCGTAGCCCCACCCTCGAGCTCCATTGGCTAAGTGAAAGTGCTAAAGCATTATAGTCCGGATTTCCTGGTTCGCTACGCTACCACCTCCTTAAACAGGACCGAGACGTCGGATTAAGTGTGAAAACGTGCTATTTTTGCGAACACCCCCGCACTCTGTGCGTGGGAGCTGAAGCCGAAGACTGCAATCTTTCAAGTTATACATGAGTATACGTAAACGGCCGCACAGGAGAAGTTTTCCTACTTGGGACGCACAAGTATAAAAAGCAGTTATACCATAATCATTGATTTACAAGCTAATACGTTCATTTGAACGTGATGTTTTTCGAGCACTGCGACTTTATTATACGAAGCGCCACGCATAACTTCCCGGCGTAGTGCTCGCAGGAGCCGATTTTCATCCGAACCTGGGCGGCAACAGCGGTGGCATCCATCTCCGGACAATGCGCCTTCACACGGGCAAGAGCCATCCGCTACCGATGCAGGCCGACCGCTTCATCTCCTTTATATGCGACACCGCCCAAGGAATTGCTGCGAAGTCAAGTAGCTCGTCGCCTTGACCTCTCTCGCCGACATATGGGCCACGGCGTCATCATGGCTAGTCTCGACAATCTATTTAGCTCGCCCATTCAGCCAACCGGTCCGCCAACGGAAGTGAGCGATCCGGACTGTGGAATTGAGACCAATATAGCTCTTCCGCCTCGTGATCCTCCGGCTCCGGAAGTGCTTAACGGCATCACCGCACTTGCGCTAAATCCATATACGGATCCTCTAGACTCCTGACCGCCAAATTGAGCATACTTTGCATCCATAAACCGCGACGCGAGTAATAGGCTTCCCGGCTATGATCTCTCCGCCTGGCGCAGCTCCTCCTTCATAGCTCAGATTGCAGAGCGGGCATCCTTGGCTTCGGCGGTGGCCTCGCTTCAAGTCTTCCCGCCCGATAAGCGCCTTTTCAAGAGCCTCATTGCGGTCGGTAGCATCCCTTAATTTCATGGCCAATCCGCCACCTCCGCCCGCTTAGGCAAAGGCACGCGACCCTTCGCTTTCAACTCATCGGCCGCCCTCAAGGCAGCCGTCACTCCTTCGGGCTTGCCCCTTAGCTGAGCAAGTTCGCCCAAGGCTCTCCACAGCAGCAAAGACCGTCTGCATTTAACAACATATAATTTATCGAGGTGGGCTTCACCCCTTAATAAAGCAACTGCGGAGAACTCTTTTACCTTGCGACTCGTCAAGTCGCTCGCTGACAAGTGCGATGTCCTCATCTGCCAAGTCAAGTTGCCGAGTTAATTCGGCAAATTCACTAGTCCGGCTAGCCCCCGGACTATCTGCCACCTGCATAGAAATGACGGAATTAATTACTTTAGATTTCGATCCTTGGTACGTTGTCGTTTCCGACAACCTACTGAGTCTCAGGGGCTACTATCTATACAGGGCGCATTCTTATATGCAAAACTGTTAAAAGACAAAGGGGTGCGTCATTCTCGCATACCTTGAATCCTGCCAGCAAACTCATGGCGGCATTACGCAATCCGCTTTCGGCGGATGAAATCCTTCCAATCACCATACGCATTAACGCACGGTGATCTTCTGAAATGGACGCCCTCTCAAGCAGATTCTTCAGTTCTCCAGGCCGGACACTAGTAGGTGCCGAACTCTCTGGCCCCTCCAGACTCGGCGATACCCTCCGTGACGACACCTCGGGTTCGCCTACCTCATCTGGCGGTGCTGCGGACGGAGGTGTGTCGCTCTCCATCATCTCCGGAAGAAGGTCCCCCGAAGATGAACTCATCTGGGAGGCTGCAGATCCGAACTGCAATATAAATATTTCGGTTACCCACAGAAGCACAAATGAAGGTATTTCCTTATTAATTAACTTTCTCTTTTATACTCACGGCTCTTTGGAGGGCTGGTCCTTCGGCGATGATTGCGTGCCCAGATTCTCTCCGGGCGCCGGACCCCCCGGTGAAGATTTCTTCCCACGCTTAGGGGCTTTGGCCTCCGGATCTTCGGAGGCGGTCCTCTTCTCCCCCTGAAGGGAGGGATTCTTGGTTCCCCTCTTCACGCCTTTGGGCTAAATATTAGCTCCTTTATTTTCCCCGTCGCCCCCTTCTGTGGGCGCAACCTCCAACATTCTGACCAGCACGGGCTCCAGTGCGGTCTCTGGGAGGGGGGCCGGACACCTTATCAGCCTTGATCGCGCCACCCATTCCTGTAAAGAACAAGGGGCCAGGAGGCAAACTTTAGAACGGCATATAAATAGAATGTTCAGACTCTGGGCTATTTACCTGAGTATCCGGGCGATCGCGGCTTAGGCCTGCATCCTCGGCTGAATCCGGACACGCCACCTGCGGTCCGAAGAAGAACTTGTACATCTCCACGGGTGTCGCACCCATAAAGTGTTGGAGAATTCGAGGTCCCTCCGGGTTGAACTCCCATAAACGGAGAGGACGGCGTTTGCAGGGAAGAAGGTGCCTAATTAGCATGACCTGCATCACCTTGATCAGGTCGATCTCCCTCGCCTGGAGGTCTCGCATCCGGCCCTGCAGTGAGGGCACGTCTTCAGACGGCCCCCAATTGAGCCCTTCATTGACCCACGACATTAGCTGGCGTGGAGGTCCCGGGTGGAATGAAGGCGGCGGCTTCTGCCTGCTGCCCTTCGGAGCGGTAATGTAGAACCACTCCTTCTGCCACAGTCCGAGTTCCTCTTGAAGGAACCCTCGGGCCACGGGCATCGGCCTTTTGCTTATGGTCGCCCACAAGACTCCGCTTGACGCCTCGATGATCTTGGCTCCACCTTGAAGGTCTTCACCATATGTCGAAGTGGGGGATGACGCGAGGAAAGCTTCGCATTTATAATGAATGCGGAGATGTGGAGGATGTACTCCGGAGCCAAGTCATGAAAGTCCAGCCCGTAGTAGAACAGAGCCCTCTCACGAAGGGATCCGCTGGAAGCCTAAACCCCGACGGAGGTGGGATACGAAACGACGATTCACGGGATCAAGGGCACGGCCTGCCCTTGGGCAGGCAACCTGTGCGAGACCTCGTAGGCCAGGTACTTGGCTTCACGCAACTTCAATATGTCCTCCTCCGTGACGGAGGAGGGCATCCACCGGCCCTGGAGGCCGGAGCCGGACATGGTTGAGGATCCGCGCCAACTGAGGCTCGGGTGTTGGAACCGAGCGGAGAAAAGATTCGATGCGAGATTGAAGAACAAGGACAGGCCTTGGTCCTCTTATAAAGGGAAGAAATACCAAGGGCCGCCTCGGACCGCTTGGGATTCCCTTCGATAGAGGAGGCGTGGCGACGGAACGGTTGGGTTACCCATGCACGTATTGATGAGAATCCCGGATAAGGGGAACACGATCTCGCTCGACAAGACGTGTTGCAAGGAAACCGCCGCTAAACATGCCGAGGTGGTATAGATTCAAACAAAGGCTTGGTTACGGTGTGATGTCACGCCGCATAATACGCCGCCAGATTGAGCTAGTGTATATTTTATTCTCTACGGTGGAATGTGGAAATAATTTTTGCAGAGCCGACACTATCCCCGGTGTTCATTATCTTCTCCGGATTATTCATGGGAGGAACCCGCCTTGCAATGCCGAACATTATGCACGCCGGACTTATCGCCATTGAAGACTGGTTCAGGGCTACCGAGGGAGTCTCGACTAGGGGTGTCCGGACAGCCGGACTATCATTATCCGCCGGACTCCAAGACTACGAAGATAGAAGATTGAAGACTCCGCTCGTGTCCGGATGGTACTTTCCTTGGCGTGGAAGGCAAGCTTGGCAATACGGAAATGTAGATCTCCTACCATTGTAACCGACTGTAACTCCTAGCCTCCTCCGGTGTCTATATAAACCGGAGGGCTTTAGTCCGTAGGACAACATACATTACAACAATCATACCATAGGCTAGCTTCTAGGGTTTAGCCTCCTTGATCTCGTGGTAGATCTAGTCTTGTACTACCCATATCATCAATATTAATCAAGCAGGACGTAGGGTTTTACCTCCATCGAGAGGGCCCGAAACTGGGTAAAAACATCGTGTCCCTCATCTCCTGTTACCATCCGCCTAGACGCACAGTTCGGGACCCCCTACCCGAGATCCGCCGGTTTTGACACCGACACCCGTCTAATAGGCTATCTAATTTACAGTCCCGTTGGGAATATTTAGCGGCCAACTCTACTTGGCCGTACACTAAGCTCACAGGTATCTCCTTCCCATTGGGCCCCACAGGTCCGACCTCGGCCATGTGGTTGGGATCTGCCTTCTTGTACCGCGTCTTCACCATGGCCCAGGCCTCCCTGGCACCTTGTCGGCAGGCCGATATCTTCCATAAACGGAAGCGCTGCCGCGCTCCCTGAAGCTTCTCCACAAGCTCTCCAAGGCCCTCGGGTAGGGAGAGGGATGGCCATAAAACCTGGACGATGCCGCTCATCGCCTGCCGAACTCGTTCGAGCAGTTGCACCAGCTCGGGAAGTTGATCACCCGTTGATACGGGCATCTCCTCCGCAGGGCGACCTGTGAGCAGACCTACAAACATATTTCTGTCAATTGACTTCCTCGCCGAAGTCTTCTTTTCAAAGGAGTTCGCTCAAGCACTTACTATAGATGCCGCGACGAAGCCGCTGATTCTCCTTCACGGAGCCGCATACCGCCCGAACACCTTTCAGCTCCTCTCCAAGCTGGGCGTGGGCATCCGGAGTTTATTCCTTTCTGCTGCACCTTCACAAGACCGCCTCGCCGCCTTCACCGGGCGCAGAGTTGTTGCTTGTCCGGATCCAGTCCGCAACATCCGCAATATCATTGTCGACTTACACGCACGCCGCACACCGCTTATCTTTTAAAATAATGTGTTACCAGGAGGGGTCTCGTGTTTCTCTCTGGCAGCGAAAAGCGGCCTCAAGTTGGGCCTTGCACTCTTGTAGCTCCGGATAGTTGGGTATTCTTCTCAGAAGATCCTCAGATTTCAAATGATCCTTAAATCAGTTACTCTAACTACTTTAAGTCTCGGGGCACCGCATATACAACTATTAAAATCTCTTACCCGTATGTCTTTTACATACCGCCTCGTGGCTCTGGTCAAACCATCTTGAGCAGCACGGTGGTGCGCGCCCCCGTGTTAAAGGCATTCAACGCTCGGGGAGAAGCACGCCACGAAAAACTGTCCGGCGACGCTTATGGTTCATGGTGCTCTCCACCTCGACACTGTGGCGGGACGATCTGTCGGCATCCTCCATTGAGGAGTATCCGCTCGCGCTTTGCGCCGCCTCCCCTCCGCACAGGTGTTGGAGCCTGGCTGGCAGAGGCTTGGTTGGCAACCTCTCCGCCCGTAGTCCGGCGAGCACTCTTTCTCCTACAAAAGTCATGAGCATTCAAACACCTCGTAGGAACTTTGTCCTAAAGGATGGTCGCAAGCTATACCGTTGCGGTGACGTTTAGATTTGCACCGCACCCCTCTTCCGCCTGCGGGGCCGGACTGACCCCTGTGGGTCAGCCGCCGCGGGTTCGGCTTCCCGCCTTGAAGTTACCCCCTGCGAGACACCATTGTATACGATGGACAGAAATGCACAAGGACGAAATAATGGTGTCAGGACTTCGGTCACAATCACCTGGGGAGCCGGAGATAGGCCGGGGTAGTCAGCCGTAATGGCGACTAGAGCATTATCCATGCTGAGTTGGTGAAACACCCCATCAATTAGCTCCACCTTTATGTCCGGATCCTCTTCGGAGGACACATCAAGGGATCTTTTTGGATCCTGGGGTTGTGGGGCCGGACTATGTATGCTCTCCACAGTCCGGCGCAGTTCCTGCGTCAAAACCATGAAGTAAGGTACTTAACTTTGAAAGCGTGGGTCGGATAAATGAACATCCGCTTACCCAGCTCCGAGGGTTGTTCATCAAGAACCCATTCAATGGGCTCGTCTGGAGGAAGTCCTCCTTCTCCCCCTTGTACAGGCCGGACAGAATCTTCACCAGATCTTCGGCCGACCCCGGCCCTTGGCGGCCATGACAAGTGGCATCATTCTCCCTGTTGAAATCCCACATGGGGTGGCCCCTGTATTGCAGCGGCTGCACCCCCCGCATAATGCACGTGGCCATGACTCCAATCATGGTCAATCCGGAATGGGCTAGTAACCTTATCTGGCCCATCAAATAATGGACGCTCTTGTCTTCCTCCAGCTGAGGGCTCCGCGGGCGCCAACTCAGGCGTTTCTTCAGAGGAGCATTGCTGAACTCCGGAAGGCCGATCCGAATAGGGTCCGGTAGTGGAGCGTCTTCTACATAAAACCATTCTGAAGGCCAGTCTTCGGACGCCTTCTTAGGGGTTCCGGATGGGTATCCGGTCCCGGTGATGCGGCATATTTCGGCACCGCCCACTTGATATATTGACCCCTCGTGAGAGCGGGGTACGAGGCAGAATAGCCTCTTCCACAGTGCAAAGTGGGGCTCGATGCCCAGGAATAGCTCGCAAAGAGCTACGAAACCCGCGATATGCAGAATAGAGACGGGCGTAATGTGATGAACTAGAGTCCGTAGAACTCCAGAAGCCCGCGGAGGAACGAATGTACAGGAAATCCAAGCCCCCTTATCAGATAGGGGACGAAGCATACCCGGTCCCCTTTGTTGGGACTAGGGGTGGCCTCCGCTTGCTTCCCCCCTTTGTAGGTGGCCAGCCCGGCTCGAAGCGGGACCATAAAGACCGGAGGAAGGTATCCCTCCGCTTGGAGCGTCACCAGCTCGTTGTGCGGGACAGAACATCTCCTCCAATCTCCTGGCAGAGGGCTGGGAGCACAGGAGGAGGAGCTGCGTCGACGGTCCATGATAGAATGGATTTTTGGTCGGAAGCGCTCCGATGAATACTCGCGGAAGGAAAATGATGTGATTTGGATCTGGATTCTTGCCTCTCTTATAGGCAGATTGTTTGCGCAGCTAGGGGGTAAAACATAAAGGATACCATGGCTTTTCGCATTCGTGCGACACGTGGAAGAAGGCCATTATTGGGCGTGGAAGCCAAGGAGCGCAACATTTATAAAAGAGCCGGACACTATCCGGCAAGCACATGGAATTTGAAGGAGAACCCGCCTTGCAACGCCGAAGACTATATATGCGCTAGACTCGACGTCATTGAAGCCTGGTTCGGGGGCTACTAAGGGAGTCCTAGACTAGGGGGTGTCCGGATAGACGGACTATCATCGTCAGCCGGACTCCAAGACTATGAAGATACAAGATTGAAGACTTCGTACACTGTCCGGATGGGACTTTCCTTGGCGTGGAAGGCAAGCTTGGCGATACAGATATATAGATCTCCTACCATTGTAACCGACTCTGTGTAACCCTAGCCCTCTCCGGTGTCTATATAAACCGGAGGGTTTTAGTCCGTAGGCTACACAACCATTACAACAATCATACCATAGGCTAGCTTCTAGGGTTTAGCCTCCTTGATCTCATGGTAGATCCACTCTTGTACTACCCATATCATCAATATCAATCAAGCAGGAGTAGGGTTTTTTACCTCCATCGAGAGGGCCCGAACCTGGGTAAAAACATCGTGTCCCTTGTCTCCTGTTACCATCCGCCTAGACGCACAGTTCGGGACCCCCTACCCGAGATCCGCCGGTTTTGACACCGGCAGGAGTCCTAAAGAAATATGTCCACAACCGCGCTAGGCCAGAAGGAAGCATCTCCATGGGTCATCAAACTGAGGATGTCATTGGGTTTTGTGTTGACTTCATTCCTGACCTTAAGAAGATAGGTCTCCCTCAATCGCAGTATGAGGGAGACTGGGTGGAAAAGGCACGCTAGGAGGGGACTCAATAATATGTAGGGACGGGCATTCTTGGTCTCAAGCACACTACACGGTTCTACAAAATTCTACCTTGGTGAGCCCGTATGTCGATGAACACAAGAGCATTCTGCGCTCCAAACACCCGGACCAGTGTGACGACTGGATTACTTGTGAACACATCAGGAGTTTTGGCAGTTGGTTCCTGTAAGGGCATATTTATCCCTACCTGTTTCTGCTGATTTCGAAGACTTGGGAGAAGATGTACCCTGAGGAGGAGTTCCTGGCTCCAGACTGGATTCGCCATGAGCCCATTTGTCTGCGGGTCAAACTCAACTGGGCTAACACCGCTACTCGTGCTGAGGCGTCTGCTGCTTGGGCTGCTGCTGTTGATGAGGATGTTGCTGGCGCCGAGGGCCGTTCTGCGAGGCCCTCTCAGAGTGACTCTAGGCCATCTTGGGCCAAGAAGTTGAAGGATAAGATGAAGTCTCTTTTTCGCATGCAAGCCAAGGGCCAAGACAGGCTCACGTGGAGTCCAAGGAGAGTCGTCGCTGCACAACAAGGTCTTGCAGCTCTATGGCAAGGATGTGTCTCATGGTCTGAGGAGCACATCACTCCCGAGACCGAGTGGATGGAGAAGCAAGGATACAGGTGGACTGATTCTGAGGAGGAGGTCGAGGAGTCCATTCCAGCTGCAGAGGGGTCTGACGAAGAGGCTTGGGACGACTTCTCTGCTTGAGCCACCTCTTGTGTGGGTAGGTGTCCTCTCTGCCTTTTTGGCGTCTCGATGCCAAAGGGGGAGAGAGTGTAGGGATTTGCGAGTTTGCGAGTCGAGTGTTTGCTGCTTTCTCAGTTGAACTCTTTGCTGTTTTTTCTCGTTTGAACCTTGGTTATCTTACTTCGTATGGTGTAAGACATATGCACTCTATCTATCCTAGTAAGCTTGTATTATATTGTGCTATCTTCATGCTTTGCTATGCTTATTATCATGTCTTGGTCTCTAAAATATAGGGGGAGTGTTGATCCTAGTTTGTGTGCCATGCAGTCCAACGCATTCATCTAAAGTGCACACATCTAGGGGGAGCCCGTCTATATTTTAGAGAGGTGGGGTTTGCCCCCGCTCTAAATTATCTTATCTTTGTGCAAATCCCGTGTTGTCATCAATCCACCAAAAAGGGGGAGATTGTAAGGGCATATTTATCCGTAAGTGTTTTGGTGATTGATGACAATGCTTGTGCGGACTAATCGTGTGCCTTGAGTCCATCAGATACTTCATCATTAGGCACAAGACGATTCGGTGCCCCTCGGAGACTGTTGAAGCCGGCGTTGTTCTACGTTTCTCTTTGGTGGAGTTGAGTCGTACTATTAAGAGGGGGTCCGCGTCGGAAAGGTAGGGTGGAATCACACGTACACTTGTCCCTCCTTTCCTCGCACCTTGGAGCTACCCGTCGTTATCTTGATTGTGTGGAAAACTGGCGACTACGGCTGTAGTTGCGGTAGTACCGCAAGTACAAGCGGTAGTACCGCGGCGTGTCACGGTAGTACCGCCCCTTTGGTGCGGTAATACCACAGCACCCTGGCCTAGTGCCGCTCCGGTGCGGTAGTAGGGGCGGATGTAATTTTTTACATCTGTGCCCCCACGGTAGTACCGCACGCCCAGCGGAGTAGTACCGCGGGGGACCATGGTAGTACCGCTCCCTAGGAGTTGTAGTACCGTGCCCCTTCGACCTAGTACCGCAGTGTCACGGTAGTAGGCGCGATGTAATTTTACATCCGCTACCGACCATGGTAGTACCGCGCCTCTCAAGCGGTAGTACCGCGTCGGGTTTTTGCACCACCCTAGTTTCTGCGGAAGTAGGCACGGATGTAATTTGTTTCATCCGCGCCTTCCTGTGTCAGGACCCTCCTGCCTTGCGGTAGTACCGCAAGGGGAGCGGTAGTACCGCCGCCAATGTAGTATCGCTTCCTTCGTCAGCCTGTTCGCTGTGCGCTGCCACGATAGTACCTTGGTCATCCACGGTAGTACCGCGTTGCCTCGCGGTAGTACCGCTTCCTTGGAGCGGTAGTACCGTGAGTCGCAAGTAACATGTGGATAACGGTTGGATTTTTTCCACGACTATATAAGGGATGTCTTCTACCTCTAGTGGACTACCTCTTCCACCTCTAAGCTCCATTGTTGCTCCAAGCTCCATTTTCGCCCGATCTCTCTCCCTAGCCAATCAAACTTGTTGATTTGCTCGGGATTGGGTGACAAGGGCCCGATCTACACTTCCACCAAAGGATATTTGATTCCCCCCACTTATCCCTTGCGGATCTTGTTACTCTTGGGTGTTGAGCACCCTAGACGGTTGAGGTCACCTCGAACCCATACTCCATTGTGGTGAAGCTTCGTGGTGTTGTTGTTGTTGGGAGCCTCCGATTGTTGTGGAGATTGCCCCAACCTTGCTTGTAAAGGTTCGGTCGCCGCCTTCAAGGGCACCAAAAGTGGAATCACGGCATCTCGAATCGTGTGAGGGCGTGAGGAGAATATGGTGGCCCTAGTGGCTTCTTGGGGAGCATTGTGCCTCCACACCGCTCTAACGGAGACGTACTTCCCATTAAAAGGAAGGAACTCCGGTAACACATCCTCGTCTCCATCGGCTCCACTCTTGGTTATTTCGTGCCTTTACTTTCGCAAGCTTACTTATTGTTACATCTCTTGCTTGCTTGCGTGCTAGTTGTTATTGCATCATATAGGTTGCTCACTTAGTTGCATATCTAGACAACCTATTTGTTGCAAAGTTTAATTTGGTAAAGAAAAGCTTAAAAATTGTTAGTTGCCTATTCACCCCCCCTCTAGTCATCCATATCGATCCTTTCAGTTCCAAACATGTCTCAGGTGTGACAACATTGTTTCTGATGACCTGTACTCGTTAGCGAGGGAACCATCTTCGAGTGTAATGACTTACAAATGGTACGAGATAAATGGGAATACATTTTACACGATTGCCCAAGATCAAAAGAGCACCAACCACAATAGTGGTGTCTGTTTTGATGCAGCAACAAAGAGGGGAAAGGACACATATTATGGTTACATAGTGGACATATGGGAACTTAACTATGGATATGATATTAAGGTCCCTTTGTTTAAGTGCAAATGGGTCAATCTGTCAGGAGGCGGGGTACAGGTAGACCCACAGTACGAAATGACAAAAGTGGATCTGAACAATCTGGGGCACACAAGCGAGCCATTCGTCCAAGCCAATGATGTGGCACAGGTTTTCTATGTGAGGACATGTCTACCAAACCGGGAAAAAGAAAAGATAAGGAAGCGGATGCATCATAAGATGAGCCAAAGTGCCACATAGTTCTTTCAGGAAAAAGAGACATCGTGGGATTGGAGGGCAAGACAGACGTGTCTGAAGATTATGAAAAGTTTCATGAAATTCCTCCCTTCAAAGTAAAGGCTGATCCAAGGAACCTGTTAAACGATGAAGATTATTCATGGTTACGGCGCAATAAGCAAAGGACACAAGCGAAGAAAAAGTGAAGACTTTGTATCAACAACTATTATGATGATGCCTTTGATCTAGAATATCGCTGCAGTTACATTTGAACAAATGAAATCCCTTTGTAGCAGATGAGTTTTTGTCCGAAACCCTGATACTTCCAAAGAGATTGTTTGTTTTGTACACGAAGCGCATCCAGTTTTTGTCGTAAGCCTCTCAACTTTTTAGCACATGCTATGTGGGTGAAATGATGTTACCATGCCAACTTTCAACCTTTTCAGAGTTCATTTGTAGTGCTTTTCAATTTAAGGGTCATTTAATTGAAAGAATGAACAAATAGCAAAAAGAATGAACTAACAGAAAAAAGAATGAACTAATAATAATGAATTAAATATTCTGTTATGATCAACTAAAACAAAACTATAATATCTTTCAATAGCAAAAAGAATCAACTAAAAAGCTTTTAGAAAACTCCAATAGCAAAAGGAATCAACTCAAAAACTTTTATAAACCACTAGTATTATTGAAACTAAAATTATATAAAATTTATGCAACCAAAATTACCAAAGTATTTTCTCTTCAAAGCATTAAAGCAAAAAGAATTTTCATAAAGAATTTTTTAGAAACTTTAATTGCAAAAAGAATTATCATAACGAATTTTTGTTAGAAATTAAAATAACAAAATATGTTTTTGAATATAATGATAAAACACAGTGATATTAAATAGTTGGAAAAAGAATCACTCAAAAATCTATCTTTATAGTAAAGTTATTCAAGAACGAGTGATTCACACAAATTTTATAAAATTCAAATTTAAACAATTCAAATTGGAAAACAAAAGGCACTAACAAAAAGTTTATATTTTTTATCACCTAAAAGCAAAAAGAAATAAAAAATAAAGAAAAAACAACACAAAATAAATAATGCAAAGAACAAAACAAAAAACTGGAAAAAAATAAAAAAATGCCACCTACTGGGCCACCACGGCCTGAATACAACTAGAAACACAGCTAATTGGGCCAGGATTCAGGCCCATAGAAGGCCTAGCAGGCCCACAGGCATAACAGTGTCTGTTTAGGCCCATAGGCCTGCAGTTCTGAGGAGTTCAAGAGGGAAGAGGCAACGGGGCTTATAAATAGGTGCGGGGCGCTCTCAACTAGCGAGGTGGGACAAAACTCCCGCCACCAAACCGTTGTGCAAGGCCATTGGTCCCGGTTGGTGGTACCAACCGGGACTAAAGGGGGGCTTTGGTCCCGGTTGGTGACACCAACCGGTACTAATGCCCTCCTTTAGTCCCGGTTGGTGCCACCAACCGGGACCAAAGGCCCCCTGCTTGTCCTGATTGGTGGCACCAAAAGGGGCTAAAGGGGGGCATTAGTACCGGTTGGTGCCACCAACCGGGACCAAAGGGTTTGGTATATAAGAAGGACTGGTGAAAATTTTCAGTTCATCTCGAAGTTGCCTCCCGACGCCGCGCCAAACACCATGACGCCGCCAGGCTGCCGGACTATGCCCTCGCCGTCGCCGACGCCCTCACCCGCGCCTTCGCCCTTGCCGCGCGCCGTCCTCATTGCCGACCTCAAGCCCGCCGTCCTCGTCGCTGGCACGCCCTCGTCGCCGCCGACACCCTCCGCCTGACGCTCCGCCCGCCTGACGCCACCACTGCCGACGCCTCGCCTAACGCGCCTCGCTCGCCCGACGCAGCCTCCTGCCGCCACCGACGCCCTCTGCCTCACAGCCCCCCTGCCCTGATGCCTCCCTCTGCGAGCACCGCGCCCCTGCCCCTGCCACCGCCTCGTTAGGATTTTTATATGTGCTTTTTAGATGTTCATATATGTATGTATTTTTAGATGTTCATATATGTATGTATGTATGTATGTATGTATGTATGTATTTTTAGATATATGTAGGTTTTAGATGTATTTTTGTATGCATGTATGTACTTTTTATATGTATGGAAAAGAGGAAGAACGAAGAAAAAGAAGGAGAGGAAAAAGGAAAATAAGAAGAGGAAGAAGGAGAAGAAGAATAGAAGAAGAAGAAGAGAGGAAGAAGAGGAGAGAAAAAATAAGAAGAGGAAGAAGAAGGAAAAAAAAGAGGAGAAGAAGAAGGAATAAAGGAGAAGAAAAAAAATACTATAGGAGAAGAAGAAAAAATAGTATTTTTTCTTCTTCTCCTCTTTTTTTTCTATTTTTTTTCTTCTCCTCTATTTTTTCTTCTTCTTCCTCTTCTTATTTTTTATCGGGAACGAGGGTGTCGGAAACTAGAGTAGAGGGTGTCGGGTCACCGAGGGGTCGATGGTCATATAGGGGATGAGGGTTGCCGAGGGGTCTATGTTTGCCACTATTAATATATCCATTTCTCATGTTTGTATATTAATTGCCATGTTGTAATATTTGCAGAAACTATAGATCATCAAAGAGACTTCGAACAAGAAGAGATATTGTGGCACATTATCCATGGCGGAGGTGATGTCTTGTTGTTTCTCAACGACCTCGAAGAAGGTCTATAAGGAGAGGAAGGAGGCGGTGATCAAACAATGGAGGATGTCGGGGATATACCCCGCGGCGTAACCCGGCCGGAAGTATAACCCGGCCGGACTGGACGACTCACTGGTAACCCGCCCGGAGCTTGGCTATTCACGGGTAACCCGCCCGATCTTGGCGGTTCATTAGTAACCCGGCCGGCGGGTCAAATGGATAACGAGGCCCAAGACCCATAAGGTCGGTTCACATTTAATGGTGGGCTGCTTTATGAAGAAAGCGTAAGGACTATTCTCCTACAAAGGAAGCAAGACTAGGACTCCACTTGTAATAGAGTAATCCTAATCCAACTAGGTCTAGTGATGTAACCCGACCCTTCAACTTATATAAGGAGGGGCAGGGCTCCCCAAGAGGGACAGACAAGGAGAGACAATCTTAGGGTTAGACATAACTGTGAGATCCGGTTTACGGCGACTCTCTCATGATGATAATGAGAACTAGCCACAAACAGCATGTAGGGTTGTTACCGGATGATATTTCCCGGGGCCCGAAGCTGTCTAAATCTTTGTCTTGTGTTGCGTTTCCTTGATTCCGCTCAACCCCTCTCAAGCTACCGCATAGATGCGTTGGCCTCACGACTAAGTCCTCACACTAGGACATCTGACGTGTTAGTTCCATGATAGTTGGCGCCCATCGTAGAGCCAGGCACCCGGTGGTGTTGAGTTCTTGGAGGGATCACTCCTAGGGATCGAGGGGCTCGCAATTTTAGGATAAAAAAAAGCTGGTTTGAAAGGATTTGCATCAGCGCCAAGTTCATCAGTCCGGATTTGAAGATTTGTGAGATTTAAGGTTAAAAAAAAATTAGGGTTGCGTGCGTGGCTCCACGCGACCTGGCGACCCGTCCGGGTCGATTTCCGTTGCGCTGTTCTACGAAGTCGCTGAGGCCGATCGGAGACAGAATTTGCTGCAACCCCGCGTGGCACAGTCAAAGAAACACAACCACGTTTTACCATCCACGGACAAGCACCCAGGATCTCCCCAAAGGAATTATCCATAGTTTATTACGTGAAGACTGGGTCAACTCCAAGGAAACATCAGGTATTACTTTAACTAGTACTCCCTCCGTTCGGAATTACTTGTCTCGAAAATGGATGTATCTAGAACTAAAATAAATCTAGATACATCAATTTCTGCGACAAGTAATTCCGAACGGAGGGAGTACTAGTGATGAATACTAGTACCAGGACGTGGAGCAATTGGTAGGACTGGTTCGACTTTTCAATTATCAAAAGAAGAATAGCACTTTCAAAAAGAAAATCGCCACATGGAGGAGGACACGGACGTGAGCCAATGGATCCAGCCACGGCTCGGAAGCAGACGTCTCCGCAGACTCGGGCTCCGCCGTTGACTCGCAAGCTGGTTTGGACCTACGCCTCACGACCGCAAGCGGTTGCTGTCGTCACGTTTTTACTTCGTTAGCCGTAGCTGCACCAAGCCAGCCTCACCTTCACCTCCACACTGCCGTGTCGACCTACGCTGCCACTGTGCCAAGCTGGACTATAAGTCGCTTGCCGATCTACATCAACCACAGCGGGGCCAAGCCGCCCACCGCTGCTCTGGTACGGTTTACAACACGGAGGGTATTATGCATTATCCAGCACCAACATCCGGGTTCATCCGGCAAAAAATACCTGGAAGGCTATTTAAAAAAAAGAATGGTATTATACTACGGAGGCACGTTCGGCTGTGCCACGCAGCTTCACGGACACGCGTATCGCGATTCGGTTTACATCAACGCGCCGGCCAACTTACCCGTCCGCGCCACCTTACACACTACTAGGAAAAGGGCTATAGGTAGGATTGATACTAATGGCATATCGTGAAAGCAGTGCGCCACTACTATATACTAATGGCGCATCAGTTGGTGATGCGCCATTAGTGTGGAAGACACTAATGGCGCACCAGAAACATGGTGCACCACTAGTATTAATTTTTTTTATTTTTCCATACATACTAATGGCGCATCAGGTTGAAGTGCGCCATTACTACTTCTAACTAGTAATGGCGCACCAGGCAGAGAGTGCGCCATTACTGCATTTTTTTATTCTTTTTTTTTTTTGCAAAACTACTAATGACGCACTCTGGCCAGGTGCGCCATTACTAGTTTAAACTACTAGTGGCGCACTATGACCGGGTATTAATGGCGTGTGTCATTAGTAACCTGGGACCCCAACAAGATATTTTGGACAGCCCCACACCTACCCACTCACTTTCCCCACTTCATTCCCTCCACCTCCTTCTCCAAGCTTTCGGCTGTCTCCTCCTCCTCACCTCATTTTCACCATAGATTCATAAAAATTAAGTGGTGAAATTATCTTTTTTTGATAGGTAAATAAGGGGAAAGCTATCTTCATGATGTAGATCTACTTTTTTTCTCCCTAGCTCGCTCCAACAACGTGCACATGCACTTTTTGTGGCCTAGCTAGATCTATATGTATGTTTGTGGTGTTGCTTGTGTTTGTGGTGTTGCATATATGTTTGTGTTTGCAGGTACCGGTATTTGAAATGTGATAGTTGCCAATATTTTGCCGGAATGTTGATTCATTTCTGTTTCGGCGAGAATTTTGGCACTATGCATTCTTTTTGGTCCTATTTTTAGGGAAGGTCATGCCAAATTTTTTCTTGGTTCTAAAATATCGTTTTGCTCTACCCCGTAGGCGATCATGGTCCGCACGATGACCGAAGGCATCGTGAATAGGTTTTTGAGCTCCGCGAAGGCCGAGATGTTTCAAAAGAACGAGACGGAGATAAGATGTTCGTGTCGAAGATGCAAGCTGAAGAGCCTTATCACGGACCCGGATTCCGGGCAGGTGCAGGACCACCTGCTCTTGCGTGGTTTTATGGATGGCTATCGGTGGCAAGGTGATGAAGATGACTATGAAGTCGTCCATGGGGGCCGGGTAAGAAATGAGGAAGGGCAACAAGACAAGTACCACCGCGGCGAGGGCGGGCGAGAAGACGAAGAATCTCCAGTACATAATCACGGCGGTGATGCTGTACACAGTCATCATGTAGAAGATGTCGTACATGACGATGAGGAAGATCAAGACAAAGGGCATGATCATGAAGATAAAGATGCCGGAGGAGACGACGATTGAGGCTGGGTGCAGGACCCTTATATTCAAGAGCTGCTTCTCAAGCAGATGGATAACGCAAGAGCTGTCGCCCGAGAGAAAGCCAAGCCGGATCAACTGGAGATAGACGCGGTTACTCCATTGTATGAAGGATGCAGGCCCGAGGATACCCGCCTGAAAGTAACGCTCATGGCTTTGGAGATGAAGGTAAAACACAAAATGACCGACGCATGCTTCGACGAGAACATTTCATTTTGGCACGAACGTCTTCCCAAGGGGAACAAGTGCCCGACCAGTTTCGAGGAGGCGAAGAAAATCATGTGTCCTCTGGATTTACCGCACGTGAAATACCATGTGTGCATGAACAATTGCATCATTTATCGGGACGAGCACGCGGAGTCTACCATATGTCAGGTGTGCAGCGTCACTCGATACAAGAAGAGGAAGAAAGCTCCTCGAAAATCGGTGTGGTATTTTCCGATCACTCCTCATCTGCAGCGGTATTTCACGGACCCTAAGGTAGCAAAGCTCCTGCGTTGGCACGCGGATAGGGAGGACAAGAAGCGGGAAGATGACGGAAATGATCCGGAGATAAATAAAAAAGACAAGATGCTGAGTCACCCTAATGATGCGAGCCAGTGGCAAGCGTTGAACTGCGAATACCCAGAATTTGGGAAGCATCCAAGGAACATCGTGCTGGGTGCGAGCACCGATGGAGTCAATCCGTTTGGCAGCCAGAGAAGCACACATAGCACCTGGCCTGTGTTTGTGTGGATGTACAGCCTTCCCCCCTGGTTGTGCATGAAGAGGAAGTACATTCACATGAGTATGCTAATTGAAGGGCCAAACAACTAGGGAACAACATCAATCAGATCCGGGCTGTCAAGGAGGAGCTAGACACGCCAGGAAAACGTGAGCCAATACGTGGGACGCCGCAGAGAAAGAATATTTCCCTATGAGAGCAGATTGCTCACGACGGTGCACGACTATCTCGGTTACGGTTATCTCGAGGGGCAGGTAGTCCACGGATTTTCTGGATGTGTAAGGTGCATGGATGACACAACGTATTGCCGCCTAGATAGAGATCCCGGTCTTGAAAACCGTGTTCATGGGACGTCAAGGTGGCTTCGCGGCGATGACCTGTGGAGGAAACGCAAGGATCTGTTCGATGGTGAAACCGAACTCAAAACGCCTGTACGAGGAGCGGCGAGGAAATAGACGAGCTGTTGAAAATTGGAAAGACCGCCCACCGCCGGGAAAGAAGCAAAAGGTGCCGAGCCGGAAAAAAGCGAAGAAGCCAGAGCCGCTGAAGGTATGGAAAACGAGGTCTATTTTTCGGGACTTGCCAGATCGAAGATCCACCATGTGCCTCACAGCCTTGATGTCATGCATATCATGAAGAACGTGTAGCGAGAGTCTGCTTGGTACCGCTCAACATGCCGAGAGGACCAAAGATGGGCCGAAAGCAAGGGGCGACTTGAAATCAATGGGCATCAGCAGAGCTTCACGCTAATGATGATGATGATGATGATGATGATGATGATGAGGCAAAGCAGGACACAGAAAGTCGTCGCAAAGGCAAAAAGGACAAGAAGACCAGAAATGACTACCCTCCCGCGTGCTTCACTCTAAGTCAGGAGGAGATCGAGCAGTTTTTCACCTGCCTCCTAGGATTAAAACTTCCTTAAGGTTACGCGGGGAGGATAAGCAGATACCTAGACCCGGTGAAGCGAAGTTTAGCAGATGAAGTCTCACGACGCCATCGCGTCGATGACGCAGATACTTCCGGTTGTAATCCGTGGGATCATGGACGGCACGTCCGTGAAACGCTATTTGGCCTATGTAACTTTTTCGACGCCATCTCTCGAAGTCGATTGGCATGAGGCAACCTCGAAGGCTACAGGAAGAGATCATGGTGATACTATGCGAGCTTGAGATGTACTTCCTACCGCATTCTTCGATGTTATGGTGCATCCGCTGGTCCATATCATGGAGGATATCATCCAACTCGGCCGACGTTCTGCACAAAGATGATGCCGCTCGAAAGGATGAATGGTGTCATCAAAGGATACGTTCGCAACATGTCACGCCCGAGGGAAGTATAGCAGGGGCTTTTCGATCAAGAGTGCATCTCCCATCGCATGAATTATCTAGGCATCGAGAACCCCATTGGTCCGCCGTCAACAGCACCTAGGCAGGCTCATTGGATGGGGTCACCGTGAGGGTCGCCGCAAAATGCATGTCGACTTTGAGGGTCGACTCACGACTTTGAAAGAGCAAACCTAGTCGCGCTATAACACATAGACGTGGTCGATCCTTGGGTGGTAGAGCACAAAACCTTTATTGAGAAGACGACAATGACCGAGGCCAACAGAAGATGACGGAGATATAATCAAAGAGCACAACTCATGTTTCACGCGTTGGTTCAAGCGAAGCTTCGTCGCACTCCATTACATGAGGAGTCTTCCGCGGAAGAACAACTCATATTCGCCTTGTCACAGGGCGCCGAGCACAACCTGATGACCTATGAGGCGTACGATATCAACGGCTACACATTCTACACCGAGAACAAGGACATGAAGAGCGATGGTTATCAGAACTCCGGGGTAACGATGGAATCCTACACCGGCAACGACAAGGACTGATACTACGGAAGGATCGAGGAGATCTGGGAGTTGAGCTGCGCTGGAGAGAAGGTCCCGATGTTCCGTGTCAGATGGGCCAAGAGCGTCCTAAAAGAAGACCGGTATTTCACCACCATGGTTATACCGGCCAAATCCAAGATCATGGGCTAAACGTCACCGCAAAAAATGAGCCATGGGTACTGGCTTCCAAAGTGGACCAATGCTTCTTCATTACCGACCCGTCAAAGCCCAGTCGTGTTGTCGTGAGGAGAGGCAAAAGGAAGATCATCAGAATGGATGGAGTAGCCAATGAGCAAGACTTCGACAAGTACGGTGACCCGAAGATCGAACATGACGACGATGATGAAGTAGCAGCACACACCACAAGAAGAAGCAGGACCACCCTACCTAAAGGACGTACGTTCCACAGAAGAACTCCATTTGTGAAAGTGCAACTAATCCCCGGGTGGTTTTGGTAATTGATAACAACATATATATCATTGAACTAATTATTTCTTGAGAATATTTCAGAAAGTTTAGTGATATGGGTATGGCAATGACTGATGATGTGGACCCCTCAAAATGCTAAGGAAAACATTGGCAAAAGCTCAAGACTCCATTTTTTGGTTTAGTGATCCAAGATCACATTGAGTCCATAGGAAAGCCAATACTATTAAAAGGGATGAGGTTATGATGATGATCCGTTGCTCAAAGTGCTTAGTGATTTATATCTCAAACTATCAGCAATCTTTCATTCCAACATAAACTCATAAGTAATCTCGGTCCCACCGATTCCATAAACTCACCACACCGAGATGAACCACCTCAGCCATATACCCAAACCCTAAGAATTTCGGATTTTCCGATTCCAAACTCGGTCATACCGAAATTGGTGTTGCCAAGCTTCAGAACCTTCAGACTCAAATCGGTGTCACCGAGATGAGAAAGTCGGTCCCACCGAGATTGGCAAACCCTAGACTTTGGAAGAATCGGACTAACCGAGATTGTATTTTCGGTCCCACTGAAAATCCCAACGCTCACAAGATTTGAACTTTCGGTCTCACCGAGTTGTCAACTTCGGTCCGACCGAGATTGGTCAAATGTGTAACGGTTGGATTTTGTGTGGAGGCTATAAATACCCTCCACCTCCTCTTCATTCGTGGAGAGAGCCATCGTAAAGAACTACCACTCCTACCTTACATTTCGAGAAGAAAACTACCTACCCTTGTGTTGAGATCAAGTTGCTCCACTCCCACCATATGAAACTTGATTTCTAGCCTTCCCAAGTTGCTTTCCACTCAATCCTTTCTTCCACCACAGCCAAATCAGTGAGGAGAGTTGAGTGTTGGGGAGATTATCATTTGAAGCACAAGAGCAAGGAGTTCATCATCACCAACACCATCTATTAACTTTTGGAGGGTGGTGCCTCCTAGATTGGTTAGGTGTCGCTTGGGAGCCTCCACAAGATGTGGAGTTGAACCAAGAAGTTTGTAAGGGCAAGGAGATCGCCTACTTCTGAAGATCTACCCCGAGTAAGGCTAGTCCTCCGTGGACGAGGCCATGATGGCATAGACAAGGTTGCTTCTTCGTGGACCCTTCGTGGGTGGAGCCTCCGTGGACTCTCGCAGCCGTTACCCTCCGTGGGTTGAAGTCTCCATCAACGTGGATTGACGATAGCACCACCTATCGGAACCACGAGAAAAATCTCCGTGTCTCCAAATTGCGTTTGCTCTTCTCCACCTCTTATTTACTACATGTGCAATTTACTTTCGCTGCCACTACTCTAGAATTGCATGTGTAGGGTGATACTTGACTTGGTCATCATTGTGAACTTGCTAAAACTTGTCCTAATCAAAAGGCTAAACTTTTAAGTTGTCAAGTAGTCTAATCACCCCCCTCTAGACATACTTCCGATCCTACAAGTGGTATCGAGCTTTGGTCTCCATTGGATTGGTTTCATTGCATTGATTCCATAAGCTTGGTTTCACAACCTAGGAGAGTATGGCGCCTAGTGAGGGTAATTTCGAGAGGTCCTTACTTTGATGGTTCAAATTTTGCTAGTTGGAAGCACAAAATGAAAATGCATATTCTTGGACATAACCCCGCCGCATGGGGCATTATTTGTGTTGGCTTGCAAGGTGAGTTCTTCGAGGAAGGAAAAGTTCCGGATCGCGGGTTCTGCGGATGAGTTATGGATGTTACGTAACAATGCTCAAGCTTGTGACATTCTCTTCAATGCTTTGTGTCCCGAGGAGTTCAACAAGATCAGCCGCCTTGAGAATGCAAAAGAGATTTGGGATACTTTGGTCGAAATGCACGAAGGTACCGAGTCCGTGAAGGAATCAAAGCTAGATGTTCTTCAAGGTCACTTGACAAGTTCAAGATGAAGGAAGGTGAAGGAGTCGCTGAAATGTACTCTAGGCTTGCTCTCATCACCAATGAGATGGCAGGCTTAGGAAGCGAAGAAATGACCGATCGATTCATCATCAAGAAGATTCTCGAGCTTTGATGGAAAGTATGACACCGTGTGCACTTTGATCCAAATGATGCCAAACTACAAGGATCTCAAGCCTACCAAGTCATTGGAAGAATTGTTGCTCATGAGATGACACTTAAAGATAAGGAAGAGCTTCACAACAAGTCAAGTGGTGCTTACAAAGCTGCAGTTGAAGCTCCCACAACCTCAAGTGACAAGCTAGTTTCCAATGAAGAGATAAGGCTAATGGTGAAGAACTTCAACAAATTCTACAAGAGTAGAAGCAAGGAAAGAAGCTCAAAGTCTAGATCATATGATGAAAAGAGATCTTCTAGTCGTGATCGAAACTGCTACAATTGTGGAAGACCCGGACACTACTCAAATGAGTGTTCGACTCCCACAAGAGAAGAGAAGAGTCTCCAAGAAGAAGAAGCTCAAGAGAAGAGTCGCCTCAAAAGAGAGAAGGAGTAGAGATGATCGTTATGAACGAAGATCCTCTCGGAGAAGCAAGGATTCGAAAGGAAAGACAAGTCATCAAGGAGCTACACAAGAAGAAAACATCAAGCTCATGTTGGTGAATGGGTCTCCGGCCCGACTCCGACAATCACTCGAAAGAAGCTATCACTCCAACTCCGAATACAGCCAAGATGAAGGTGTTGCGGTCTTGCTCTCGTGTCCTCCAACTCCAACTCCTATGACTTGTTTGATTCACCAAATGAGGGAATTGGAAGATGCTTCATGGCAAAAGGCCCCAAGGTATCACACCCTGAATTTATTGACTTTGATAGTGATGAGGATGACTTGCTTGGCGAAGATGAGCTTTTACATGACAAATCTAGTGAGCTTAGTAATGATGAACATGCTAGTAGTCTTTATAGTCGAGAAGAGTCGAATGACAATGCTATGAAGGAGATTGAGTGTCTAACTAAAGAACTAAACACTCTTAAGTTAGCTCATGAAACAACTCAAGAAGATCATAGAGAGCTCCTAAGATCTCATGAGAAGCTACGCTTCGAGAAGCTCAATCTAGTGCAAGAACATGAGTTTCTAAAAGCTATCAATGACGATCTTCGAAAGAAGAGTTCTTCATATCTTGCCAAACGACTTCTCTTGTCTAATTTCTTGCCACCTATTAAAACTAAGCATGACAAGCATAAGAAAATTCTTCATCTAGTAGTAACAATAATCATGCTAAATCAAATGTTGTTACTTCTAGTAATTCTCTTGATTCCACTAACAATGTTTCAAGCCAAGTTTCACTTGAGCAAGAAAATAGTCTATTGAAAGGGATTATAGAGAAAGGTGTCTACAAGAGCCTTGCCGGAAGCAAGAGCTTTGAGGAAATTGTTCGCAAGCAAGGAAGACACGGAAGAATCAAGGAATTGGTTTTGAGCGAAAGTTCAACGCCGAGGGTGTTGAATGGGAAGAAGGTCAATATCCCACTCCAAAGTTTGTTTCTCAAAAGGAGAAGTATGATCCTACTTCTTCCAATGTGGAACAAGCTCAAGATGACCTTCCACCACAAGACCACAAGCTAAAAGGCAAGGACAAGCTTCAAGAGGAGATTGATGCATTCATTGAAGCACCCAAGGCCATGGTCAAGTGGGTTCCCAAGGCAACTTCAAGTTCTACTGACAAGCTCAACTACTACCCCAAGGATTCCCATCAAGATGACGTGGATCCCAAGAAGAAGAACTAGAGAGTTCTTGAGGGTGACTCCGCCAACATACTTCACTCACATTCATTTTGGCAAAGAACTTGTGCAATCAACTTCCACATCTTGCACTAGTTCATGGAGTCACAAACCCTCATGTTGGTAAGTCAAGGGACAAGGTAATCATTGCTTTCATGGACATCATCTATTGTGTACTTCAATCTATGTCCATGGATATCCTTGTTTGTTCCTTGTGGGACTAACCCATGTAGGTATTGAAAGTGCCCGAATCCAAAGGATTGCTCCCAACTCTTGATGATCTTCATCAACATTGAGCATCCACATCTTCAACATCTACATGAAGTCTTCAACGACAACCCAAGGTTAGTTTGACCCTTTAAAAGGGGTTCTCACATCAAGGGGGAGCTTTGCTCTAAAGAAATGAGCTAAAGCATCTTCAAATGATGTGAACACATTAATGCTTTATGTAAAAGTGGTAACCCCACTTGTGCTTAAACGATGAGTATGACCTATGATCAAATGTTCTCATTTGACTCCTAAGTCAATATACTCATATATAGATGACCTAGTCATCGCCAAATTGTGTGCTAGTTGCTAGTGTTTTGTTTGTGCATGTTTGACACATATTTTGTTTGCTATCTTATTGTGTGAGCATGTTGGATGCATGATTTTATCCATTCGAGGACATCCATTTGTTGCTTTGGTCTTTTGAATCTTATTTCTTTTGACCAAATGGATGGACAAGAATGCCTAAGTTCCTCCCTAGCTATCTATGCTTTCTTGTCTCAAACTCTATTCATGCTTATATCACAAACTTTGAACAAGACTTTTTTCGACAGCACGAGTGAGGAGCACTCTGAGCCACCGATCCGTCAAAAGCTTAAATTCCAAAACCTTCTAAGTACTTTCGGTCAAACCAATATACTCAAATCGGATGACCAAATCACTTGGATTGATCTAGGTTTTCACCTCGGTGAAACCGAAGTTACAATTTCGGCGTGATCAAGTGAGTAATCGCACGCATTAACCATCTCGCTCCCACCGAAGTTTTCCAACTCGGTCCCACCGACACCGAAGGGTATATATAACCGAGGGCAGCGCGTTGATTATTCCTTCAAACGCCTCGCCCCAAACCCTTCGCTGCCGCCGCCGTGGTCTTCGGATCGTCTCCGCCGTCCGCCAGGCGCCCTCGCCATGGTCTCCATCGCCGTCAATGGTCAATCTCATCGACTGTTGCCGCCAGAGTGAAACTCCACCAGATTGGGTGAGTTTCATCCTCTCGTGCTTCAACCTCGATTCTATGCACGATAGGTTTTGCCTAGCTTCTTGCCAAGATTGAAATCTTCCTATCCAGCAGATTAGATCATAGAACAAAATTGAGTGAA
This sequence comes from Aegilops speltoides, assembly GCA_021437245.1. Classification (NCBI taxonomy): domain Eukaryota; kingdom Viridiplantae; phylum Streptophyta; class Magnoliopsida; order Poales; family Poaceae; genus Aegilops; species Aegilops speltoides. Next base: position 435,222,576 of record CM038141.1, read on the forward strand.
AATCTTAGGGTTAGGTTTCCGCCGAACACATCTCGGTGTGACCGATTCTACATTCTCGGATCGACCGATTTGGCCTCTGGCCATTGCATCGCACTTTTCGGTTAAACCGAGTTGTGCAAAATCGGTAAGACCGAAGTGAGGATTTAGTGAAACCCTAGTGCTCTCGGCTAGACCGAAACCCATTTCGGTCCAACCGAAAGTGGTGTGTACGGTTAGGTTTAGACACTTCGGATTCACCGAATTTTAGACTCGGTCAGACCGAAATGCATTCTGTGAAAACCTAAAACTAATGTTTGAACTCATTTATTTTGCAAAATCCTCTGCAGTTTGTGATAACTCTTCTATTCTGCCTATACCTATTCTTTTCACAGGTTGTCGGTCATGTACGATGCAAGTGACAGCGAACAGGTCTGAATCACCGCTTGAGATTCCAGAGGCGATTACAAGTCCCTGAAGCAAGCAGTTTTCAGATGATGGAGAGAGGAGCACTCCAAGTGGGTTGCCTCCAGCTGCCACCAGGGCCAGGAAGAAGAGGAATTCTGATGAGGAAGACTCTGACTTTGTTGCTGATGAGGAGATTACTTCCAAGCCTAAGAGGAAAGTGGTTGCCAAAGGATATCAAGGGCAACAAGCAAAGAAAGGCACCAAGAAGAGAAGAAATCCTCGATTGCAAAGAAGCTGAGCATGGAAGAAGAAACCTCAAGAAGATCAAGAAAACTTCCAAGAGGAAGAGGCTAGTTCATGAAGAAGTCGATGATGACTCGATGAGGAAGCACCCCAGCCTCCTCGAAGCAAAAGTTGATGGGAGATGCCATCGTAAGGCAGGAGCACCCACTAAATCTAAGCCATCAGCTCCAGCCAAGGCAGCCCAAGCCAAACCTGCTGCCAAGCCAAAGAAAACTGTGAGAAATATACCGCTTCAGAGAAGAAGAAGGACAATGTGCCACTGCTGAATCGATGAAGAGGCACATGTGTTGTCAAACTTAGATGAAACCGCCATTCATAATGATGCTCATCCTCGAGCTGAAAATATGAAGGAAAGGAAGGACAAAGGTCTCGTGCTATGGAGGCAAGTTGATCCATATGCCACCAGAGAAGGACATTTGTTGACTCAAGGTTCCACACCGAGAGCAACAAGATTTCTATGAGACAGTGCTCATGGACAAGAAATCGATTGTTCTTGACACCAGATACGTTGACTGGGATTACATCGACAGTGAAGAGCACAGAGACTACTTCCCACATGTGCATGAGAGCTTCACTGCATGTGGAGTTGCTGAGTTCGTTGGTCAGAAATTGACTGCTTGGAATGATGAAATGATCATGCAGTTCTATGCCACAGCACATTTCTATCCAGATGGCAGAATTGTATGGATGACAGAAGGCCAGAGATTCTCCTCAACTGTTGAGGAATGGAGAGCGTTGCTGAATGCACCAGTATCAAGAGATGATGATGTAGATGTCTATGGCATTCCAAAGAAGAATCACGAGTCTATGAAGAACATGTACAATGAGGTACCAGACAAGGATGTTGAGATATGGAAGCTTGGATCAGTTTATCATCTTCAGGCAGGTCTCCCAACCACTAACACCATTCTGAGGCATACTTTGATGCCCAAGTCAGGAGACCATCGCATGATAAGAGGCTATTCTATCAACATGCTGCACATTCTAGATCAGAAGACACCTTTTAAGGTGATGGACCTGATAGTAGAGACTATCAAGAGGACAGCAGCAGACCAGAAGAGGTCATGTGGGTTTGCTCCGCACATTCAGATGCTCATCAATGCCAAGTTTGGCACGGACACCTACCTGTTGGATAGACCTCACTTGCCACTGCAGCCTGAACATGAAGATAATGAAGTTGTCATGACTGAGGATGCTCCCACATCTGTTGAAGAACACGCTAAGTCTGAAGCTGCCAAACAAGCTAAATCTGAGAAGGAAGCAGCAGCAGCAGCAACAACAAAGCCCAAGAGCGTTGGAGAACAACTTCTTGAAGCCACTCAGAGAATTGAACTACGCCTGGCCAGCATAGTGCAGTCTCAGGAGAGTCTTGAGAGGATAGTTGAAGATAAGTTCCATGCTCTGGATGTCAAGTCGATCAAGTGCAGGTCACCGCCAACAAGCTTGAGGCGACATTGAGGAAGCAAAGAGGAGAAGGCAGAGCTCATGAAGGAGATGGAAGGTGATCTAGTCCAGATGACTATGAGCAGCCTGCTGCAAAGGCCCACAAAGCCCAGATCAGCTGCTATTCCAAAGGATGACCCAGGCTACTACATCAGCACCTCCCACAGCTCCATCGGCCCAAAGACCAGCTCCAAGATCCACTCCTCCAGCTCCACAGACATCAGCGAAGCTTTTGCAGATGCAGCTATCTCCACTCCATCGACGCAGACAGAGCCGCCAGCAGAGTCCCTAGTGACGATTAGCTCTATACCTTCGAACTTTTGGTAACTTGTTGCCAAAGGGGAGAAATTGTATAGATCATAGGACTTCGAGAGAGAGTGCTCGCTTTTGCTCTTTCGCTTGCGGTTTTCCTTGAGATACTTTTGAGTTCTTCGAGACATTTCGTGTGTTTGATACTACGTTTGCTCTATCTTGATGAGTGCTTGATCATACTATGCTTAATGTGTGCTTAATGCTTATCATATTCTATTCATATCTTGTATGATCACTTACTCATGTCTTGGTGATTGGGTGCATGCTATTCATTCTTATCATTTTGTGCGCTCCACCAAGATGTATGTGACATGGAAGAGTAACCCATGATCCTAATCGATTGTGCATTTGCATTCAAACGCAAATCTTAAATAATGCACAAATTTAGGGGGAGCTCTTGCTTATCACATACTTCTCAAAGCGACGATGTTATTCATTGATTATATCATTTGTCGAAGCTTTGATCTATATGTTGTCATCAATTACCAAAAAGGGGGAGATTGAAAGTGCAACTAATCCCCGGGTGGTTTTGGTAATTAATAACAACATATATATCATTGAACTAATTATTTCTTGAGAATATTTCAGAAAGTTCAGTGATATGGGTATGGCAATGACTGATGATGTGGACCCTCAAAATGCTAAGGAAAACATTGGCAAAAGCTCAAGACTCCATTTTTGGTTTAGTGATCCAAGATCACATTGAGTCCATAGGAAAGACAATACTATTAAAAGGGATGAGGTTATGATGATGATCTGGTTGCTCAAAGTGCTTAGTGATTTATCTCTCAAACTATCAGCAATCTTTCATTCCAACATAAACTCATAAGTAATCTCGGTCCCACCGATTCCATAAACTCACCACACCGAGATGAACCACCTCAGCCATATACCCAAACCCTAAGAATTTCGGATTTTCCGATTCCAAACTCGGTCATACGAAATTGGTGTTGCCAAGCTTCAGAACCTTCAGACTCAAATCGGTGTCACCGAGATGAGAAAGTCGGTCCCACCGAGATTGGCAAACCCTAGACTTTGGAAGAATCGGACTAACCGAGATTGTATTTTCGGTCCCACGAAAATCCCAACGCTCACAAGATTTGAACTTTCGGTCTCACCGAGTTGTCAACTTCGGTCCGACCGAGATTGGTCAAATGTGTGTAACGGTTGGATTTTGTGTGGAGGCTATAAATACCCTCCACCTCCTCTTCATTCGTGGAGAGAGCCATCGAAAGAACTACCACTCCTACCTTACATTTCGAGAAGAAAACTACCTACCCTTGTGTTGAGATCAAGTTGCTCCACTCCCACCATATGAAACTTGATTTCTAGCCTTCCCAAGTTGCTTTCCACTCAATCCTTTCTTCCACCACAGCCAAATCAGTGAGGAGAGTTGAGTGTTGGGGAGATTATCATTTGAAGCACAAGAGCAAGGAGTTCATCATCACCAACACCATCTATTACCTTTTGGAGGGTGGTGCCTCCTAGATTGGTTAGGTGTCGCTTGGGAGCCTCCGTCAAGATGTGGAGTTGAACCAAGAAGTTTGTAAGGGCAAGGAGATCGCCTACTTCGTGAAGATCTACCCCGAGTAAGGCTAGTCCTCCGTGGGACGAGGCCATGATGGCATAGACAAGGTTGCTTCTTCGTGGACCCTTCGTGGGTGGAGCCCTCCGTGGACTCTCGCAGCCGTTACCCTCCGTGGGTTGAAGTCTCCATCAACGTGGATTGACGATAGCACCACCTATCGGAACCACGAGAAAAATCTCCGTGTCTCCAAATTGCGTTTGCTCTTCTCCACCTCTTATTTACTACATGTGCAATTTACTTTCCGCTGCCACTACTCTAGAATTGCATGTGTAGGGTGATACTTGACTTGGTCATCATTGTGAACTTGCTAAAAACTTGTCCTAATCAAAAGGCTAAACTTTTAAGTTGTCAAGTAGTCTAATCACCCCCCCCCTCTAGACATACTTCCGATCCTACAATTTGCGAAAAAGAAGGGCAAGAAGATTGTGAACAGATAGCTAGCTAAGATCGATTGTATTTAAATCATAGTCTTAATTTCTCGATTGTATTTCATGGGCACTTTTTGATATCATGAATATTTTTAAATTTCATGGACACTTTTTGATCTCGATCTCGATCCCACCCGCACCCTCCCCCGCTAGCCCCAACGCCGCCGACGACCCACCGCAACTCTCCCCCGCTCCACCGCCACCGACGAGCACCCCCCCCCACCCGCACCCTCCCCCGCTCCGCCGCCGCCAACGGGCACATTTTCAAGTAACAAATTTGAACATATTTTTTAAAAAATTATTACTGTTTTTATAAAAAATATTACTGTTATGATTTAAACAAGTTTGAACATATTTAAACACAAATAAATATCAAACAGGATTTAAAATGCATAAAAATATTGGGAGCTCGAATCGAACCCAGGACCTCTGGTGTGTGTGTTTCGTCTTGACCGATCGTGCTAGTGGGCGGGTTCATTGTAGATAGGGTTAGGTGGTATATAACCTGACAAGTCGGGCTAGATTAAATTACTTATGGCGCACCCCTCGGTGGTGTGCCGTTGCTATGGATGTACTTATGGCGCACCCCTGGGTGGTGCGCCATTGCTAAGCCTCCCCCCACACTAAAATCCCCAATCCCCAATCCACACTCTAATCCCTCCCCTGCCTCATCTCACCCGCCGACCACCACTTCCCCCGTGCTCGCCGTCCCCAGCCGTGCACCCGACCACCCTTCGCAACCGACCACCTCCCTCACCGTCCCCCCTCCGCCCGCGCCCTCGCCGTCCCCCTCCTCCCGCGGCCCCACCTGCGTCAACCTCCCTCCCGAGAGTGACAGCTAGGGTTCCTAAGCCGCCGCCACCGCTGCCGGCCCGCCGCCGCGGCGCGCCCAGCCGGCTGAACCCTTTGCTGCCCCGCCTCCGGTACAAGCCCCTGCAGCAGCCGACGAGCGCGGCCCCGACACGCCCACCCCGCCTGCCCCTGCCATCCCCACCACCGGTCACCTCCGCATCAGCCGGCGAGCCAAGGACTGTGCCGTGACCCTCGCCACCACCTCCTGCCGTCTCTTCTTGCGCGTGGCCAGTGGCTGCTCTCCTTCGACCGCGGCCTGGGGTGAGCCTCTCTTCCTTGCCTCTATGCTTCTTGCCCATGTCACTGTTCCCTGTTCCTCTCTTGTTACACGGATCAATGGATGTTAGATAGATGTATGTATGTAGATGTTAGTTAGGTATATGATGCTTGATGGAGAAGATACAGTAGTAGTATCATGTGCTGCTGAAGATGAGTAGTTGTAGTAGTATCAAGTGTCATGTTGTTGTATTAGATACAGTAGTAGTATCATGTGCTGCTGAAGATGAGTAGTTGTAGGAAGATGATGCCCTAATGGAAGTGACATGAATATTTGGCCTACCTTTTTTTTCTTGTAGAATTTTTTTTATTGATGGTATAAACGAATCAGAGACTCGCTAGGTAGGTTCTCCTAATTAATTAGAAATGATGCATCTTGCAATTAGGGGGAATATTGCAACCTGCTGCTAAACTAGATCATGAATATGTCATTGCTTTCCAGTGAGCTCCTAAGTGTACAAGGCAGCAAGGAGCAAGCGCATCATATATTATAATGTTGTGTTTGTTCTGGCTGACTTTGGGAACAGATTCAAAGACAAATAAAAAATTCAGAAAATAATTTTCCTCTCACTACATCTCTGTCCATCTGGTTTGTTGATGTTGGTTCGTTAATCTTAAGCCCATCATGTTTGTTGGTTGTTTGCTGTCATGTTGTTATTACTTCCATTAGGGCATCTGTTGGTTCATTAACCTTTCTAACATCTGCATATTTCAGGTTTCTGAGGAGGTAAAGGAAGTGAAGTTCAGACAGTGCAGCAACAGCAACACCTCCAAGGTGAGAAATATGTTCCTATTTATCTTTTTTGCTCAAGTTCTTCAGTACATCATATAATATAGAGAATTGCAGATCTAGTGGTGCAATCATATACATCTGCCACTTAAGTCATCCTTCCCTTTAAGCAGAGTGATGCCTTTCGATGTCACACAATAATGTTTGTTGCAAGAACATTCTGCTCTTAGTGTTGTTTTGTTTACAAAGATCCTCCTTATATATACTGATGATGAGTCTTGTTGAAACCTTACATATGTTGGTTCCTGCTTATTTGCTCCAATGACACAAACTTGAGCTCCTAGCATAAAAAGTGTTGCAGGCAACAGAAAGTGAGGAGCTACTGTCAAAAACTTGAGCTACTGTCAAAAAATTCAGTTAGGAATAGTTAGCATCATGTAAGAAAATGGCCATAATGTGCCTTGATAATGATGTATTTTGTCATAAAAATATATAGTGGACTGCCATGATAATGACATGGTCCTGTGTTTGCAAGCTGTCATAATCTTCAGTTTACTTGACTTTTGGGCCTGCTAGTAGTTTACTTCCATGAGTTGTTTTATTGAGATGGCACATTTGCAATGTAGTTTTATATATCTTTAGTCCTTGTTTCATTAACAGCAAGTCAGTTTTGCTGCTGTTATGCCTGTATTCACTGCTGCTGCTGCTGTACTTGTGATGATGTTGTACTTGTGATGATGCTACTTGTGATCTTCTGAAATGACCCACTGCTGCTGCCATGATAATGATTTTGCAGGTACCCCGAGAGGCCCTTTAGTTTGCCGGAATGTCGATTAATTTCCGTTCTGGCAAATTCGGGTACTGCATATGTCCTATTTTCAGCAAAGGTCATGCTGAAATTTTCCGTGAATTTTAGCATGACTTTGCTAAAAATAGGACATATGGGGTACTTGAGACTAATGCATGGGCCGGGGTATCTTAGTACTTAGTTAGTTAGGATCAACTGCCCCGCCATTCTTGCCGCATTAAACCATAGGTGGCAATAGAGCCAAGTGATTAGGCCCAACTTAGAATTCTCCTTAGCATCGATAAACCCTAGATGATAAACCCAACATAGGTGGCCCAACCTAGGGTGCCTCGGCATCGATAAACCCTAAATGATGAAAACTTAACTTAGCATTTAGGGTGCCTCGGCGTCGACAAACACTAAATGATGAAACCTTGGCTTCTATAGGGTGCCTCGGTGTCGATGAGAACCTAAATGATGTACGCTTAGGCTTTTAGGGTGCCTCGGCGTCGACAAACCCTAAATGATAAAAGCTTAGATTTTAGGATGCCTCGGTGTCGACAAACCCTAAATGATGAGACCATGATCTTTTTCCTTGACAATAACCAACTTTTTGACCAAACTTTTTTCCTATTTGGAGCAAAACATGGCCCACAACAATGAGGCCGGTGGTTCGGGCGGCAAGCAATTCTGGGAGCTGTCCCAGGACATGGAGGAACAACCTCACCGCTATGAGGATGCCGCGGAAGACACCAATCCTGACTACACAACCCCTAGTTGCTTCAGGGGACACCACTGATGGTGCCGCCGAGGATGCCACCACTGATGATGGCGGCGCACACACAGATGGCAGCCAACCGAAGAAGCAAAGGAAGGACCGGCGCCCGAATGCGCTCCGCACCCTCAAGGAGGAATTCACTCAAGTGGACTTCAACGGGAATCCAATGGAGCCCAAACATATAGTCAAGGGGTACACGCTTCAGCTCGGGTGCATTCTCCGGAGCACCGTCTCGATCAACACCGATAACCTTAGGAATAAGGACCACGGGAATTTGCGCAACCTCCTCTTCACGAAGCTGCACGAACGATACAAGTTCCCCACCGAATTTGAAAACACACGCCTCTCAGGGAATAAAGTGAACAGTGCCACCCTCACAAAGATGAGCACGGCCCTGTCTACTTGGAGAAGCACGGTGAAGAGAATGATTGATAAAGGTGATAGTTATGAGAAGATCAATGCAAAATATCCTTTGATGAGCGAAGATGAGTACAAGGAGGTCAAGATCAAGTGCGAGAGCAGCGCAACCTCCGAATCAAGTCAGTGGGGGAAAGAAATGCGGGAGTTGAACTTAGGGGAACACAAACTCGGTCCCGGCGGTTACAGAGTGGCGGAGCCTATATGGGACAAGGAGGACGCGGAGCGTGCCGAGCAAAGCCTACCGCCCCGCTTCGAGAAATACAGCGGTGACAAGCAGACCAGGAACTATGTCAGGGCCCAGTACAAGGAGGACCCGATAACAAAGGAGCTTACCACGGATCGAAGACCATGGCGCTTGAGCTTGTTCTGGTAAGGAATACACCCCCGCGTAATTAGCTCCATATGGTTGCACTCTAATTAATCCCCAATATTTCTAAATGGTTCACGTTCCTTTCGCAGGACACTGAAAGCAGTAGCGCGGGGTCATCTCAGAGCTCCCCTTTCGACAACCCTTTAAATAGGGCGTTGAACATAATGAAAAGCAGGGATAAGCTCACTAAGCCGACGTCAGCTGGTCGTGTGGCCGGCAAAGGCTTGTCCACAAAATGGGGGTCATACTATACCGCTGGTGTGCGGAAGGAGAAAAAGGCCAGCTCGGAAAGCCAGACGCGCGAGGTTGAAGCACTCAAGGCACAAGTGGTGCGGATTCTGGAGCTTGTCCAAGAGCAAATGGAACAACAACTGGGAACGAAGCTCAACACCATGGTGCCTACGTTGATTCATGGGTTGACGACGTGGATTGCGAGCGGCCAACATGGGCCTCCCCCGGTTCCCAGTTTCACGGCCAGCAACTCGCACAACGCGCAGGCGGTGCCATTGGTGTCTCCGGCGGCGCCATTGGTGTCTCCGGCGGCGGCGCCATTGGTGTCTCCGGCGGAGGCGGTATTTGTGTCTCCGGCGCCGCACGGCATTGAGCTTAATGCACCGGTGTACGCCGCCGGCACTCGCCAAAGAAGCGCCCCTCCGTCAGTTGCACGCCTGCCATTGGCGGTGCCTTGACATTAGCCGAGCTCGACGACATCACGGTAACTAAGCCTCTCGGCTGATGACTTCATCTCCTTGCCTTTGACTGGGCATCCCTGACGCCCTGTACATGTTTTCGCAGGGCACCCCGATGTTCCTTGCAGTCTTCTGCACTTCGTGGGCGCCGAGCTGGTCGATGTCGCCAAGGGCAGAATCGTTCAACTGGGCAACCCCATGTTCCACGGTAATCCGATGCCACCCATAGTGTATAGGGTTGAAGTGTGGTTTAGGTGCTGCCAGGCTGCGACGAGCTGTTACCTCCGGTTCGACCCGCTGGGGCTGACGAAGAAGATGAGATGACCCTCAGCGCATGTGTAAACTAGGCCCCTGCTTTGGCCGAAGAGCCAGATTTGTTTGGGGGCGGGGGACACCGACCCACAGACAAGACCGCCTGTTGTGCCGACGCCAAGCCATGGCAAGAACGCCACAACGCTACCAGATCTGCCGGACATCCCTATGTCGGACATCCCTATGGCACAGGATCCGGACAGCCCTATGGCACAGGATTCGGACGACGATGACAACAACGATGGTACATTTACCAAAGTCGTTAAGTACTTTGCCGAACATGGGTACGCTGACTAGTTCTGCGGGCCTCTTTCTCAAGAACCCAACCAAGACGACCGCAATCTAGCTGGTACGGCGGAGAAATCCAATTGCAATAGGCGCTGCCTCATGCTCAGTTCTCGGGAGACGCCCAGCTCCCGCTTGCACCGAGCCTCGATAGCTGAGGTGCGAATATTATCAGCCCCAACACGCTCAAGAAGGCGGTCTGTGAGCAGAGCTCGGTCCCATTACAGGAGATCAAGAAGAAGGGACGGAAACGAAAGACTAACAAGGGTGCCGGTGCGAGCCAGCCGGCACCGAGTTTGATCCGTGCTCAGGACGGGCCACCTTCACCTAAGGATATCTCGAGAAGGGTGCATGTGGCGGGTAGGGCGATGCTACCGCCAAATATGCTGAATGCTGCAACTGATGCTATACGGAGTCTGCACGACAGTGTTCTTTCTTTGGAGAAGCGGCGTCTCAAAGAGAAGGATGTGGCATACCCGGTTTTCGTGGCCAAGGTGCCAGAGGGCAAGGGCTTTGTGGATGGCGACATCGGGGGTACGATCCTCCTGCGGTTTGATGACATCTTTTCTATGTTTAACCTTCATCCGCTGCACTATACCTTCGTTCGGCTGTTTTCGCTGAGTATGGAGATACGGATCATTAGAGACAAGACCCCGGACATCGTGATAGTCGACCCCTTCTACATGCGTGCCAAGCACTTGAGCAGCGCTGGGGACCGCCAAGTTGCGAGTTCACACCTCGAAGGCGTCATTCTGGCAAACCCAGATAAGGATAACTTCCTTGTGGCTTACTTTCCCGAGTAAGTCATCCCTTAACCGCCCCGTAACATATGATTTCTTGGATTTTGATCGTTCTTTTTTTTTCTAACATTCCGTGTTCTGTGCAGTTACACATTGCACACTCATCCTCTTAAGCCCAAAATATTCCATGTCCACGTATTTTGACCCGAACCGTAACTCCAAGATAGACTACACAAATGTCAAGAAAGTTCTTGATGATGTTCTCCCTGGCTACGCCAAATCTAGAGGCACCTTCACCAGGAATGTTCGTAAGTACGGCAAGCACATGTTCTCAGTCAATACGAAGTTCTGCTGCGTCAAGCAGCCGCCTGGCCGTCAGAAGGATGCCTACTACGCCCTCCATCACATGTGGGCGATCGTAAGGGACCATCATCAACTTCTGCTACCAGATAATCTCAAAGATTGGGCCGCGAACTTGTCGGCAATCCAGGACACGGACCTCAGACAAGAATTCTTTCGCATCCAGTCGGACTTTGTGGACATCATCCATCAAGATGTCCTTCATACGTCGGGGCAGTTCTTCCTCAGATATCAACCGTCCAACAATGAGATAGATGGAATGCTACAAATGCAGGGTGACAACGACCGCGATTTCATGACCATCACGACAGACGGCAGCTTCATCCACGCTCCTGTCCGATGAGTCGAGTCGATAGTAGTGATGTGTAGTTCTGAAACATTGATTGGCTCATGTTGTAACTAAACTTTAATGAATTCGTATGCCTCTTTGGTTTGGACAGTCGTTCAACTTAGATGTAATCGATGCTATTTATTAGTAGGACCATGAATCGTGCTATTAATGTCTTGCTTTTCTCTTCCGATCCTTTTGTTGCATACTTACATATTGCTTATGTATTGTCTGTTGTTTGGCTTGTGCATAGAGATGCCGTCGTATGTCGTGTACAAGGGTAAGGTTCCTTGAGTCTACGAAGACATGGAGGAGTGTCGGAGACAGGTTCACCGTTTTAGCGGTAACAGTTACAAAGGGTACACCACTAGGGCGGAGGCTGAATCTAGATACGCCCGCTATCTAGCAGGAGAGAGGAGGGAGCTTGGAGGAACCGGATGAAGATCAGTTTGATCGCGATGATGCTCATCGTGATGACCACAACTCTCTTCTATGTGATGGTAGTTTAGATGATCGATATCGACTTGTAATGTGAAGACAAACTCGATACTCGCGGTCTTGAGACTTGTAATGTTTTATCTTTGTTCGGTCTTTTTGAATTCGGAGACTAATATGATGAATTATATTTGGAGACTAATCTTCTATTGTATTTGATGAATCTGATGTTGCGGTGTGCTGCTGTCTATATTCTGTCCAATAATATATTTTGTAACCTGTGCAAAAATCAGAAAAGTTAAAAAAAAACAAATATTCATACTAATGGCGCATCACCACCAGGTGCGCCATTAGTATGCCAAAGGATACTAATGGCGCATCAACATAGCATGTGCCATTAGTATGACAAAGCACATGCTTAGGTATGGCCACCCGGGAGGCACACTAATGGCGCATGGTGTTACATACTAATGGCGCACTACTTGGTGCGCCATTAGTAAAAAAATACTAGTGGCGTGCTACTAATAGCGCACTGGTAATGCGCCATTAGTAGGCAAAACCAGTGTGCCATTAGTAGGCCTTTTCCTAGTAGTGACAACATCACGGACGACTCGCCCGTCCGCCCTCGCCGCTGGTTCACGCGTCCGCACCGGTTTATAACGCGGAGGATAACTGGCTCATCTGTGCCGGCTTACAAGGTCGCGACCGATTCATCACTCTGAAGCCGCTTCTGATGCTGCGGTGGTTTTACTGTCCGCCCAAACATCAGGTGGTATTCATCTATATTTATGTATTAAACACTTATTATTTTTTTGTCAAAGAACAATTACTCTGTCCTGTAATATTTTTACATAGGACAATTTTTATGCCATTCACAAACCCGTGTATCGCGGTCCGGGTTACATCAACGCGCTGGCCGACTCGCCCGTCTGCGCCACCTTACAACACCACGGATGATTCGCCCGTCTGCCCTGGCCACTGGTTCATGCGTCCGCGCCAGTTTACAACGTGGAGGACAATTTGCTCGTCCGCACCGGTTTACAACGCCTCACCCGATTCATCTGTCTGCTCGCATGGCCGACTTGCCCATGATTGATTTCAGCTTCACTGTGGTGATCATCAACTCCGCTGTGGATATTTTCTGGCTAACATATCAGGGATTATTATACCGCTGAACTATTGGATAACCCATGCCGGTTTATATCACGATCCAGTCCGCGTCAACTCGTCAGGACCATGCGAATTACCCAATAACGCGTGCACAGGCCGCCGACCCCCGCAGTCCTACATTAACATACCTGGCCGCACCTGTCTGCATGAGCTGTTTATTCAGTATGAGCAAGTCACAGCTTGGGTAGCCCGGTTTTTCTTTCAACAAAATGGAGGCAAATTATCATATACTATCAACTGCCGTTTGCACTGGTTGGTTCAATAGGTAGGCTTACAAGTCGTCGCCACTACAGTTTGGTTAACATTAAATCACCAGTTGGAAGGAACCATTGGCCGAGTTGCTGACACGGCTCATACGGGACCAATTATAACCCGCCGCAGTCACCTCAACCTTCTGTGGATTCACATCGTGCTATCAACACCAATGATATACAAGTTATGCCGGTTTATATCACGATCAAATATGGAGAATCTCAAGCCAACTCCTCGAGTTGCCTTGAGACATGGGGGCTATAATGATACGACTCAGCAAATGTTGCCAGTTTTCAGTGCCTTTAAGAACCCCAGGACGTTGGAGGGAAAGATAACCCGGTCCCAGAGGCTACCGCCGTATTGGTGAAAATTTAAAGGCCGTCAGAAAATTTCCGGCTCAAATGAAGGATTCCGGTTCAAAATCTGGTTCAAGGGAAATCTATCTCCCACGAAGCTCTGAAGCTCTCAAATCCGGTTTAAGAATTTCCGGTTCAAAAAGAATTAATTTCTCACAAGTTCGAGTTTAAAGGCCATCAGAAAATTTCCGGCTGAAAATGAAGATTCCGATTTAAAATCCGGTTCAAGGGAAAGATGTCTCCACGAAAACTTTGATGCTCTCAAAATCCAGTTTAATATCCGGTTCAAGAAGAAATATCTCTTGCAAAGTTCGAGTTTTCAAGAAAAATCATTTGGGGGCTTGGTCGTATTCGAACCATAGCTACACCTCTTGATCGACGTAAGGCCACTAGGGAAATCACTTGGGGGCTTGGTCGTATTCGAACCATAGCTATACCTCTTGATCGGTGTAAGGCCAACAGGAAATCACTTAGGGGCCAAAGAGAGTGTTGCAAAAAGCAGAACTCAAACATAGGCACCCACTCAGCACAACTCAAAATGTTACTTGGGGGCTCTTTGTGCACAGCAACAAAGAGTTTGAAAGGACCCTTGTAATAGGCTATCAAGCCACGGCTTGGAAGCCTGGTGTATTCACCTAAAATCCCGGGTTAACCTGCCTTCATCAAGTAAGCCACTCCTGTCCAGGTAATTTTGGTATGACCTGCCGAACGTTTGACAAGTCAATCTTATACAAGACCCTGAACTTGTCAAAGTTAAAACGACGGTTTGTTAATTGGAGGCCCATCTTAAAAGGATTTATAAAATGGTTTAACTTAGTGGCCTGGCAGCCCATGAAAAGCCTCGAATTTGGGCCTGGCAGCCCTTGAAAAGCCTCGACTACAAGTTTTCATTTTCTTTTATTTGTCCAAATCTCTTCTCCTTTGATAAAGTTTTAAGTTAAACCGGCATCAATTGACCCGGCCCGACTATAAGTCATTACATCAACCCGGCGTTTCTTAACCCGGCGTAGCTTTCAGTTATCAGCTGTTAGCACATAATCAATTATGAACCGGCGTTTCTTAATCCGGTCTGGCATTGACTATAAGTCACCAGGATGATCATTCAGTGTTTATCATAACCCGGCATGGCTTATTATGCACCAGCACAATATGGTGGGCGTTTTCAAACACTCAAGATTTGGGTTATCACCCTTACTACAAAAAGTTGGTAAACCAACGATGTGATTCAATGTCACAGGTATGATATACTTCATATTTGATTATTCTTAAGTACAACCTTGGTTATAAACCCGGGTTATATGTTGGGCATTATAACCCGTCCGGTGGTAAACCGCCAGGACACTTTAAACTTGTTGTATGCAGAAACAGGTTGAATAAAGCATAATTATAAATCACTGGCGTTTATTAACCCGTCCTGGCTTTAAGACGATGAGTCGCCAGTATATAATGAGAAATTATCCGGTGTTTGTTAAACCGGCCTGGCTTGGGACTATAAGTCGCCAGTATATATTTGGATTGCGCCATTGGAATCATGCGCTCATAAATCATTGGATTATATTATTCAAATATTCAAATAGCCAACATGGCTGGATTTTATTATGGTTATCAGTAACCAGTATTATGATCAAGGTTTTCAAAGTCGCTTTAGCGCAATGGCTATTATTTTATCAATGGATATTATCTATCCTACAAATGGAAGGAGTAGTCCCGAGTCGCTGCAGGCTTACGACCCGACACTTGGGGGCTACATTATTTAAGTTGAGATTATATCAAATATGCAAGTCTCATGTTGCTGCAAGCATACACAATGACACTTGGGGGCTAATGCAAAGTCATTTTTATTGGCCTTATTGAAGACCCGACTCATCACATCATAATGAGCCGGCCCTTGGGGGTTACCAATTGCTCCTATCAACAATTCAAGGTACAAAGCTTTTTATTCATTATGTTGAAGGGTCCATTGCTCAGTTGGTAAAGCACAAGGCTCTTAACTTTGTGGACGTGGATTCAAGCCCCATTATGGGGGTTACATCATACAATGTTATTTTCATTGAAGTATATATCAAGTCCCTGCTCAATATTATCTTACTGAGCCGGCCCTTGGGGGCTACGTATCATTGCTGAAATCTACATGATTATATTTACAAAGTCCCTGCTCATTATTGCATAAATGACCCGACCCTTGGGGGCTACACTGGTTGAAGTTTTATGAACTCAAGGCAATTACAAGTCCCAGGTTGCTGCAAGTATGACAACCCGACACTTGGGGGCTACATATATGGAGTTTTCAGTTTTTACTAGAGACTAAGATGAGCAACATGGATTTCTTCAAAGTGGCAGTAATTATATGGAAACAAGTCTCAAATCATCACTTTGTTCTGTTCATGACTTGGGGGCTACAGATAATATGGATATAGGGGAGAAATATCTTCAAATTTTCAGTTTTGAGCTAACCAGATTGACCCGGCGTCATCAACAATCATGAACCGGCGTTGGCAATAATCATGAACCAACATTAGCCCCCAATCATGATCCGGAATTATCAGTTTTTATAACCCGACGATTTTGGAAATCATAGATCGGGAAGATCTATATTTTCAAGCCGACTGAATATCAGTTGAATATTTGTAGACCAATATTTTTGTCAAATTAGAGCATTGAAGGCCAATTCAAATGGATACTTTATTTACAAAATATCTTCTGCAAGAAAATTGATTATGAAGATGGTTATTGACTCGGATTTTTCAGAAGGAAGAAATGACGAGGACTTAAGGATGATCAAGTGCTGGTTTATAAGAGTATTTAAACCGGAGAACAAACCGCCAAATTTGTTCTTGTGTTTATGTTGCAGATCAGCTTAACATGGATAAATCCAAATTAAACTGGGGGCTAATGCCGGGGATATACCCCGCGGCATAACCCGGCAGGAAGTATAACCCGGCTGGACTGGATGACTCACTGGTAACCTGCCCGGAGCTTCGCGATTCACCGGTAACCTGCCCGATCATGGCGGTTCATTAGTAACCCGGCGGGCGGGTCAAATGGATGACGAGGCCCAAGGCCCATAAGGCCGGTTCACGTTTAATGGTGGGCCGTTTTATGAGGAAAGCGTAAGGACTATTCTCCTACAAAGGAAGCAAGACTAGGACTCCACTTGTAATAGAGTAATCCTAATCCAACTAGGACTATGTAACCCGCCCCTTCAACTTATATAAAGAGGGTTAGGGCTCCCCAAGAGGGACAGGCAAGGAGAGACAATCTTAGGGTTAGACATAACTGGGAGATCCGGTTTACGGCGACTCTCTCGTGATGATAATGAGACCTAGCCACAAACAGCATGTAGGGTTGTTACCGGATGATGTTTCCCGGGGCCCGAAGCTGTCTAAATCTTTGTCTTGTGTTGCGTTTCTTCGATTCCGCTCAACCCCTCTCAAGCTACCGCATAGATGCGTTGGCCTCATGACTAAGTCCTCACACTAAGACATCTGACGTGTTAATTCCACGACAGAGGAGGAAAGTCATGATCGTGATGGTGGCTCCGGCGACCGTGATGACTGCTCCGGTGACCGAACAAAGTCGGGATCAGCTGTTGCAAAGTCCGGTGATGTCACATCCCTAGCTTCTTGCATTGCACTAGGCTAACTTCATGTGTGCATCATGTTTAAACTTTGCAAGAAATTGAAGTGGGGATTGCCTAAACCCTAGCATCAAAGGAATTCACTAGGTTGAACTAAAATATTCTCAGTGAATCCAAATGGCTTTCCAAAATGTTCATCTTTTCTAGAAAATGCTAGAAGCAATAACCAGAGGTGATGCACATTTTTCCATGACATATTTGGGCTCTGTATTAAATAATACTCTATTTGCATTTTGGCATTTAAATGCTATTAAATAATTTAAATGGTCAAATAATCATAAACCAAAATGTTTACTGTAGGATATATTCCCAACAGTGATCATGGGTAGTTTCATGATTTTTGGAAGTGTCTAAGTATTTTTAATAAAGCCCTAAAGTCTACAGAATAACAGAAAATCAAAAACAATTAGAAGAGAGAGAGAGAACTTACCTGGCGCTCACTTGGCAGTCCAGCTGGCCCAGCACTGTAGCTGAGGCCCAGCCCACCAGGGCGAAGCGGCCGTTTTCAACCTCAGCCAGTAGGCAGAGGCGTGTCGACGCCAGCGCGACCGAGGCCTCCACCTCCTCCCTCCCTGCCTGCCTGGCTCCTCCTCGACGCGTCTGGACGATGCCACGCGACCCCAGAGCCGTCAGGCTCCCCCTCTCTCTCCCCCGAACGCTCTCCCCCTCGTCTGTTCTTTCCGCCCGAATGCCTCCGTCGCCTTCGCTCGCCACCACCGCGGACACCGCCATCCCGGCGATGCCCTGAGATGCCCAAGAGCTCCGCCTAGTACCCCTCTTCCTCCTCGTCGAGCTGTGCAACACCGGACGCCCCCGAGTGTCTCCACGCCGTCGTCTTCAACCTCCCGACGCCGGAGATCTCCACCGCCGCCCCGCTTGCTCCGGCCTCTCCCCGAGCCCACTGACCAACCCTGCGGAATCGCTGTGAGCTCCTACGCCCCTCGCCCCTCTCCCTGTCGATGCGTTCATCCTCTAGCCCCGATCCCCAACCGTGACCGAAGCATCTCACTGCCGGCAATGGCGTAGCCGTGGCCACAGCCGTGCAAGCTCGCAACCGAGCACGCCACCATGCTCAGCACGTTCCCAGGAGTCAACCGCAACTAGCCGCGGCTCCTGCCGTTCCCTGCATCGCCTAACCCGCCATTGGCCGAACTCCGGCCGCCGCAAAGCTCGACGTCGCCGTCATTTCAGAGCACCCCAGCTGCTGCTTCTTACACTGTTAGATGCGCTAGATCTCCTGCTACGCATAGAGCTCCTCCTGCGCTCTTTTGGTCGCCGGAACAACGTTTCCGAAGCCCTCCGCCGTCTCTGTCGTCGCCGGCGACGAGCTGTTGACCGGGTCCGGCGTGTTTGACCCCGCTTGACCGGGGTCTGACTTTCCCCCCGACTCACTGACGTGTGGGCTCCAGGCCACTAACTAAACTAGGTTAGTGTTAGTTTAACTCTAACTAAACTTAGTATAATTAACCACTGACAGACGGGACCCACTGGTCAGTTTGACCTGGACCGCCTTAGTTGACCGCTGACGTCGCCCTGACGCAATGCTGACGTAATAAGTATTTTCTGGATTTATTCTTGTATAGAGAATTCCAGAATATGCTACAAAATTCAAAAATTCATAGCAATTCAACCGTAACTCCAAACGAAATAAATTATATATGAAAAATGATCAAAAAATGCAATCTATCCATCTGTACTTGTTTCATGCATCTTAGAACAACTTATGTCTACTGTTTAGGACAAGTGGTATGAATGGCATTTAAATAACCACATGTGGAGTTTGAATTTGAATCTTGGATTCAAAACAACTCCATTTAACCTACTGCTAAATGCATTATCTCAAATCACAGCATATTGCCATGTCATGATCATGCATCATATTGTGCATTGCATTGATTGTGTTTCTTCCTTGTTTGTCGGTGTTTGTCCCCTCTCGATAGACGTGGTTCCGACGGTGTGATCAATGACACCAATGAAGAGCTATACTATCTTCAGAAGTTCCAGGCAAGCAAAACCCCCTTGTTCATTCCGATACAATCCCACTCTCGCGCTCATACTCACTTTTACTGCATTAGGATAACAATGACTCATGTGTTACATGCTGCGGTAGTTGAACCCCTTTCCTGTGCATGACCTGTCATTGCCACAGTAAATAGATGAAACCCACTAGCATGAGTAGGAGTTGTTTGAGCCCTGATGTGCCTACTCATTCATGCTTGTTTGTCATGCCTCCTACTTCTTAGAGTTGTGTTAGGGTGTGTGAACATGTCCTACTGTGTGTGAGCTAAGTGTGTGAACATGATTTGGTAAAGGTAGCGGTGAAAGGCCATGTAGGAGTACATGGTGGGTTGCCTCATTGAAGCCGTCCTCAGGAACTGAGTTATGTGTTTGTGATCCATGAAACAGCTACTACCATGCATTGGGCCCTGAAATATGACCCCGCTCGACTTTTAATCACCCTTGTCCTTTGTCCAGGAGTTGCAAGTAGTTTCTGGTGTTTGTAGTATCTTTGGAGGCCGGCTTGTGCTGACCGGAGGGGTGGACTGTGATGCGGTAGGCACGTGGCCGGGTGTACCGGGCGCCTGTTTGGTGTCTCGGGAACCCTGCACACATCGTTCGGGGCCGTATGTGGAAACTTCGGCCGGACTCCCTGCGGATGGAACCTGAATAGGCGATAAACCTGGTCTAGAGACTTGAGTGTTTAGGTAGGTCATGGTCTACACCCACGTCGGCTTTCGCTTGAAGTCTGCCAAGCACATGTCGTGTGCAGACGCTAAGTGGTGGAAACATGTATGAAGAAGTAAACCCCTGCAGGGTTAACATCATCTATTCGAATAGCCGTGTCCGCGGTAAAGGACTTCTGGTTTGCCTATAACAGTTCATAGACAAGTGAAAGTGGATACTCTAAAATACGCAAGATAAGCGTGAGTGTTATGGATGGCGTCCTCGCAGGGAGACGGGAGCGGATCCATAGTGGTGTATTAATATGGTGAATTTGTGGACTCGTGTGCGCCACCTCAAAAGAGTTACTTGCAGTCGTAGTTCAGGATAGCCACCGAGTCAAAGCTGGCTTGCTGCAGTTAAACCCCACCATCCCTTTGTTGATGATAATGTGTATGTAGATAGATCTGACGTAACTCTTGCTGGGTACATTTGTACTCACCTTTGCCTATTTTATGTTTTTGTAGAGAGACTTACGTCTCACTAGTAGTTCTGCGTGGACTTCGATGTTTAGCTTGTTACCTCAGCTACGATCTTGTGCCCTCGGCAAGATCTAGTAGATAGTCAGGCCTCTCAGCCTTTTTCATTTGTAGATGTCTGTACTCAGACATGTTGAGCTTCCGCTTGTGCTTTGACTTGTATGCTCTAAATGTTGGGTCATGAGACCCATGTTTGTAATATCTCGCTCCTCGGAGCCTATTGAATAAAATACTTGAGTTGTAGAGTCATGTTGTGATGCCATGTTGTATTTGCACATATCGAGCATATTGTGTGTATGCTATTGAAATGCTTGGTATGTGTGGGATCTGACTATCTAGTTGTCTATCCTTGGTAGCCTATCTTACCGGGAAATGTCTCCTAGTGCTTCCACTAAGCCTTGGTAGCTTGCTACTGCTTCGGAACACTTAGTTTGGCCGGCATGTGTCCTTCTTCGTTCCTGTGTCTATCCCTTCGGGGAAATGTCACGCGGTGTCTACCGGAGTCCTGTTAGCCTGCTACAGCCCGGTTTACCGGAGTCCTACTAGCCCAGTTGCTACAGCCCGGATTCACTCGCTGATGACCGACACGTTCGTTCCTGGGTCATCTATGCCTGTCCCTGTAAGTTAGTGCCACTTTGTGTTCACGACTAGCCATGTCAGCCCGGGTTCTTTGTCATATGGATGCTAGAGACAATATCATATACGTGAGCCAAAAGGCGCAAGCGGTCCCGGGCCTGGTAAGGCGACACCTGTGGGAATACCGTGCGTGAGGCCGCAAAGTGACATGAGGTGTTACATGCTAGATCGGTGTGGCATAGGATTGGGGTCCTGACAGCTTTGGTATTAGAGCTTGACTGCCCGTAGGATTACCAAGCCAAACTGGTCGAAGTTGAGTCTAGATATTCTTTAGTTATATAAAGGGAATTGATTGTGAGATGGAACGTAAGGCTCTTTTTACTCCTTATACCTTATGCCTTGCTGATCTGAGTCATCATATCTTTCCTACGGGGTTAAGAAACTAGGCTATCTCTTCTTTCTATCAGGATCACGTGTTACTAGCCTATAGACTTATATGATTGTTGGTTTAAAGCCTCAGTTCAGTTTCTACTACCTCTGTGTGTTCATAGTTGATCTCGGAACCTTGATTTTGTGACGATCGAGTGGTTATGCCACCATTTGCAGGATGTCTTAAATCCTTTTAAGCATTTACAACTGTTATGCTGTCCGAGTCATCCCAGGTTTCTAAATAGTCTGATGCATTTGCAAATTCCTTTTTACCATTCCGAAGATCCTTTTGTGCCAGATCAACCACACTAACTAGTGTGTTGAGGTATTTCATTGCCTCAACATTTATGTTGGAGCTATTATTATGACCCTAGGTGTCTAGAGTATCACCTAGTAATCTAGCAATGCTTTGTATCACCAGTGTGATGATTCTAGCCATTATTCTCAAAAGCATCCCGTGATGCCATTTGGTATGTAGGTATTCTATTTCTGGGTTTTTGAACCCGAGATTCACCCTACTTACTGCATGTTGATAGTAATTGCTAGCTCCCTTAGGTTATTAGTAACCTTGTGTTAGTCCTGGAGGTTCGTGGTATTTCCTCCTCCCAAATACCATGAACCATTCTTGGCATAAGTTCCTCGCTGAACCGAAAGATCACAACCAGAGTGCTCTTGATGAGTTCTCGATTCCATGTTGTAACTCTGCCAATCCTACCTCTCCGCATGGATTATCCGGAAGAAATTTGTTGAACTTGGTTCGACATACTAATCTATGCATCCACAACTCAGAAAATCATATGTTCTTTTGAGTTGTCCCCCTTTAGCTGTATTCTGACCTTCGTCTATCAATTGATAGTCAGGAGTAGTCGTGCATTCGTGTTCATCGATGCCTTTTACGTCTGTGGTCCGTCAAGCCATTCTATTCGGAATGACTAGGAGAAACAAACTCCAGTACCTCATCTATATCCAGGATTGGGTCAAAGCAGTTGTACTCCGCAGATCAAAATACAATCAAGCTTTTGATCCGTTCTATTCCGAAGTGTTACCCTCTTTACGTCAGGATCGTCATGAGAATTGCACTATCTCTTATGAATTCTTGACGCAGTAATACTTCTTGCCATCATTGTTCATTCCTCAGTTTCCGTGTTATTGTAACCGGAATGCCGACAAGTGAATCATGGTGTGTGAAATCAATACTGCTAGCAACTCTGTTGCTTGGTAGTTAATGGACAATAACCTCATCCATAGCGAGTTGATTATTGAATCATCACCCTAAGGTTGATCGTGCTACCTAGTCCACTTTCCCGGTGCACTCCTCGATTGATGAGTTAGGATTTTGTTAAGTCCTCGCTCATTTGATCATATCGTTTTGCCCTGAGAAGCGATATTGTTCTCGAGCTTAGTAACATATCGGTGGTTCGTGATTTTTCGAATATCTTCTCGGAAGTATCACCAGGTTCTCACCTGACCGCTATGCTGAGTTCGTGATCAAGTTGGTTTCGTATAAACCATTCCCTTCTCCAAGAATCTGTGTTGGATACCCCTGAGCTAGTTGGTTAAGCTAAACAACAACTTGGAGAATTGGAAGATAAAAGCTCACCTGACTTAGTTCATCTCCAAAGGATATCCTTGTGTGTGTGTGTTGGAGAAAGATAATATCTTCATTGATTGATCCTCGTGATCAGTTGTTGGACTTATTGTCTTGCCAAAACTTTGATTTGAGTATGGGCTATCCTCAAATCAAGTCAGAACCAACGATATTCGTAATGTTGTCTTACTCGTGGATTTTCCTCGAGCATACACCATTATATCTTTTGGGTCTGACCAATGCTATCATCTTGTTCCCATAGTTGTGGAATTCCATTTATATGGAAATCTCGATGACTTGTTGTTGAGCGCATCAGCAGCATTTTGTCTCCTACATGATTCATGCCGAACATCCAACTAGTATTGGAAACTTCTATAAGCATTATCTTCATGTCCCGTTCATGAAGCATACGTTGAATGAAAGAAGTGACTTCCTTCGATCCACATGCATTTGGTGCAAGTTGCCGCCTTGAGTTCGAGAAAGATTGTTTTTGTTTCCTCTGGAATCATCCCAAGTCAGTCATGCATCTGTGAAGTATGCTATGGTTTGACAGGCTCGCTACCTCCATTCCACCTGTATCTCCTAGTACACCAAGCCACTGGCTGATTTGTTCAAGGAGAAGAAGTTCCTTCATAAGAGCTAATCCGGATTTATGTAAGGACTTCGATATCCTCGATGATGGTTCCCCACCTGAACTCGGTAGTGTGTTATTATAAGACTACTATGTGGTCATGCTTGTCTCGTATAACATGTTCACATGTTGTAGCAGAACCAGCTCATGTTTTGGGGCTTGCTATCGTAGTTCATTTCACGAGAATCTTGCAACATCATCTCGTCGATTTGTGTTGCAAACTTTCATTTTTCTCTCAAGACTCGACGAGTCTGGATTATCCAAACACCAACCAGATCTGAATCTCAGGCAGATATGATGGTTGGAGCATTTCCCAAGAACTGTAATATCGGTCTCTCTGTAACCCGGTAAGTGGATGTCTTGGCCAACACACCCAGCCGGAAGACCTATTATTGTAGTATCTTGATTGAGGAAGTTGGCCACCTCCCCCTAAGGACTTCATAGGATTTACTCCCTAGTTGTGCCTTATGGATTTTTGGTGTTCCCGAAGTCCGACCTTTTACCTGATGTTCTAGTTACCAAACCATTTCAATGAATGGGATACGCTAGCACATCAAGGAGAACATTAGAAGCGGAGTGCTAAATGTCTATCGGTCGATCATCCAAAGTTTGATTCCTTGGCCTCGCTAAGGTGAAATCTGAGAAGGTGTTATCTTTCTTTGCATCTGCATCCTCCATCACCTTTTGTCATGGTAGTGTGCTGTGTTGCCAGGATCCCTGACACGTATATTGGTAAAACCTTGATGATTATGAAAATGCTCAAGTTCTTGAGAGCACGCACAAGCACTAGGTGTTATGATCGGCACTAACTGGGATTGCTCCTAGTTTCCTTGGTTATGCTGTAAATTTTCAAGAGTGGACCCACTCTCTACTGTTGAGCCTCTCCCCAGTTACTAGAATCATTCCCAGCATTTGCACCTTGTTCCTAGCTTGCACTACCATTGTGCCATCCTACTATGGACTACCCTTCTCAGTAATTACTGATCGCGATCATCCTCAAAGTGGTCCTACCATGGGTTCCATCCATTTCCAGTGGTAAGCAAAATCATCCCTTATGTTGTCTTCAACAAGGTAATCCACATCATCCATACTAGTCCGAGTATGCCATTCTACCGAACTCCTCCAAACGATCGCTCGAGATTTGCCCATGCTGGTATAGAGAGTCTCAATGATCTCTATATCAAAGGTAATTCTTTTTGCCACTTAGGGTAATAACTCCACGAATCACCCTCCTCCAAGATGTTCCGTTATGGTATCATGGCAACTCAACTCCTCGCTACGTTGATAACCGTTCACCACCTTCTTAAGCGTGAAATTGTTGCCTACCTAGTGAACCTTTGTGATCTGTTCCACTCCAGCCCTTTGGATGTGTGCCTCGTGTCCCAGCTTGAGAGATGTTGCCATGTCTCACTTCGTGAGTTGATCCTGACTTGTTCGACCTTCGATAAGATCGATCCTTCTAGATTCTTTCTTTCCCTCTCGTTGTCATGTTAGTTGGAGTTCTCAAAGCAAGACATTGAGATAACTTTGGTGATCGAATCAACGTTCTTATGAAGTGCAACCTGGATCATGAAGATTGTGTTAGTTTGCATCCCCCCTTCATCTTACCCTACGCTTGACTCTCGGGATGAGATTCTTGTTTAGTGGGGGCGAGTTGTCACATCCCTAGCTTCTGGCATTGCACTAGGCTAACTTCATGTGTGCATCATGTTTAAACTTTTAAAGAAACTGAAATGGGGATTGCCTAAACCCTAGCATCAAAGGAATTCACTAGGTTCAAATAAATATTCTAAGTGAATCCAAATGGCTTTCAAAATGTTCATCTTTTCTGGAAAATGCTAGAAGCAATAACCAGAGGTGATGCACATTTTTCCATGACATATTTGGACTCTGGATTAAATCATACTCTATTTGCATTTGGGCATTTAAATGCTATTAAATATTTTAAATGCTCAAATAATCATAAACCAAAATGTTTACCGTAGGATATATTCCCAACAGTGATCATGGGTAGTTTCATGATTTTTGGAAGTGTCTAAGTATATTTAATAAAGCCCTAAAGACTACAGAATAATAGAAAAACAAAAACAATTAGAAGAGAGAGAGAGAACTTACCTGGCGCTCATCTGGTAGCCCAGCTGGCCCAGCACTGTAGCTGAGGCCTAGCCCACCAGCGCGAAGCGGCCGTCTTCAACCTCTGCCAGTAGGCAGAGGCGTGTCGACGCCAGCGCGCCCGAGGCCTCCACCTCCTCCCTCCCTGCCTACCTGGCTCCTCCTCGACGCGTCTGGACGATGCCACGCGACCCCCAGAGCCGTCAGGCTCCCCCTCTCTCTCCCCCGAACGCTCTCCCCCTCCTCTGTTCTTTCCGCCCGAACGCCTCCGTCGCCGCCGCTCGCCACCACCGCGGACAACGCCATCCCGGCGACGCCCTGAGATGCCCAAGAGCTCCGCCTAGTACCCCTCTTCCTCCTCGTCGAGTTGTGCAACGCCGGATGCCCCCGAGCGTCTCCACGCTGTCGTCTTCAACCTCCTAACGCCGGAGATCTCCATCGCCGCCCCGCTTGCTCCGGCTTTTCCCGAGCCCACTAACCAACCCTGCGGAACCGCTGTGAGCTCCTACGCCCCTCGCCCCTCTCCCCGTCGACGCGTTCATCCTCTAGCCCCGATCCCCAACCATGACCGAAGCATCTTGCCGCCGGCCATGGCGTAGCCGTGGCCACAGCCGTGCAAGCTCGCAACCGAGCGCGCCACCGTGCTCAGCACGTTCCCAGGAGTCGACCGCAACCACCCGCGGCTCCTTCCGTTCCCTGCATAGCCTAACCCGCTGTTGGCCGAACTTCGGCAGCCGCAAAGCTCGACGTCGCCGTCGTTTCGGACCACCCCAGCTGCTGCTTCTTGCACCGTTAGATGCGCGAGATCTCCAGCTACGCATAGAGCACCTCCACCGCTCTTTTGGTCGCCAGAACAACGTTTCCGAGGCCCTCCGCCGTCTCTGTCGTCGTTGGCGACGAGCCGTTGACCGGGTCCGGCGGGTTTGACCCCGCTTGACCGGGGTTTGACTTTCCCCCTGACTCACTGACGTGTGGGCCCCAGGCCACTAACTAAACTAGGTTAGTGTTAGTTTAACGCTAACTAAACTTACTTAGTTTAATTAACCACTGACAGATGGAACCCACTGGTCAGTTTGACCTGGACCGCCTCAGTTGACCGCTGACGTCACCCTGACGCAATGCTGAAGTAATAAGTATTTTCTGGATTTATTCTTATATAGGAAATTCCAAAAAATGCTACAAACTTAAAAAATTCATAGTAATTCAACCGTAACTCCAAATGAAATAAATTATACATGAAAAATGATTAGAAAAATGGAATCTATCCATCTGTACTTGTTTCATGCATGTTAGAACAACTTATGTCTACTGTTTAGGACAAATGGTATAAATGGCATTTAAATAACCACATGTGGAGTTTGAATTTGAATCTTGGATTAAAACCAACTCCATTTAACCTACTGCTAAATGCATTATCTCAAATCACAGCATATTGCCATGTCATGATCATGCATCATATTGTGCATTGCATTGATTGTGTTTCTTCCTTGTTTGTCGGTGTTTGTCCCCTCTCGATAGAAGTGGTTCTGATGATGTGATCAATGACACCAATGAAGAGCTATACTATCTTCAGAAGTGCCAGGCAAGCAAAACACCCTTGTTCATTCCGATACAATCCCACTCTCTCGCCCCTGCTCACCTTTACTGCATTAGGACAACAACGACTCATGTGTTACATGCTGCGGTAGTTGAACCCCTTTCCTCTGCATGACCTATCATTGCCACGGTAAATAGATGAAACCCACTAGCATGAGTAGGAGTTGTTTGAGCCCTGATGTGCCTACTCATTCATGCTTGTTTGTCATGCCTGCATCGCTTAGAGTTGAGTCGGTCGATTCATCGGGATGAATCGAGGTGTGTGAACATGTCCCACTGTGTGTGAGCTAAGTGTGTGAACACGATTTGGTAAAGGTAGCGGTGAAAGGCCATGTAGGAGTACATGGTGGGTTGTCTCATTGAAGTCATCCTCAGGAACTGAGTTCTGTGTTTGTGATCCATGAAACAGCTACTACCATGCATTGGGCCCTGAAATATGACCCCACTCGACTTCTTAATCACCCTTGTCCTCTGTCCAGGAGTTGCAAGTAGTTTCTGGTGTTTGTAGTATCTCGGAGGCCGTCTTGCGTTGACCGGAGGGGTGGACTGTGATGCGGTAGGCACGTGGCGGGTGTACCAGGCGCTGCTTGGTGTCTCGGGAACCCTGCACACATCGTTCGGGGCCGTATGTGGAAACTTCGGCCGGACTCCCTGCGGATGGAACCTGAATAGGCGATAAACCTGGACTAGAGACTTGAGTGTTTAGGTAGGTCGTGGTCTACACCCACGTCGGCTTTCGCTTGAAGTCTGCCAAGCACATATCGTGTGCAGACGCTAAGTGGTGGAAACATGTATGAAGAAGTACACCCCTGCAGGGTTAACATCATCTATTCGAATAGCCGTGTCCGCGGTAAAGGACTTCTGGGTTGCCTATAACAGTTCATAGACAAGTGAAAGTGGATACACTAAAATACACAAGATAAGTATGAGTGTTATGGATGGCGTCCTCGCAGGGAGACCGGAGCGGATCCATAGTGGTATATTGATATGGTGAATTTGTGGACTCGTGTGCGCCACCTCAAAATAGTTACTTGCAGTTGTAGCTCAGGATAGCCACCGAGTTAAAGCTGGCTTGCTGCAGTTAAACCCCACCATCCCTTTGTTGATGATGATGCGTATGTAGATAGAACTGACGTAACTCTTGCTGGGTACATTTGTACTCATGCTTGCCTATTTTATGTTTTTGCAGAGAGACTTACGTCTCACTAGTAGTTCTGCGTGGACTTCGACGTTTAGCTTGTTACCTTAGCTACGATCTTGTGCCCTCGGCAGGATCTAGTAGATAGTCAGGCCTCTCGGCCTTTTTCATTTGTAGATGTCTGTACACAGACATGTTGAGCTTCCGCTTGTGCTTTGACTTGTATGCTCTGAATGTTGGGTCATGAGACCCATGTTTGTAATATCTCGCTCCTCGGAGCCTATTAAATAAAATACTTAGTTTGGCCGGCATGTGTCCTTCTTCATTCCTGTGTCTGTCCCTTCGGGGAAATGTCACACGGTGTCTACCGGAGTCCTGTTAGCCTGATACAGCCCGGTTTACCGGAGTCCTACTAGCTCAGTTGCTACAGCCCGGATTCACTCGCTGATGACCGACACGTTCGTTGCTGGGTCATGTATGCCTGTCCCTGTAAGTTAGTGCCACTTTGGGTTCACGACTAGCCATGTCAGCCCGAGTTCTCTCTCATATGGATGCTAGCAACAATATCATATACGTGAGCCAAAAGGCGCAAACGATCCCGGGCCTGGTAAGGTGACACCTGTGGGAATACCGTGCGTGAGGCCGCAAAGTGATATGAGGTGTTACATGCTAGATCGATGTGGCATAGGATCGGGGTCCTGACAGGCGAGGTATATACATATATAAAGCCTATGCTGACTAGCTAATTGATGCATTCATTGTTTTGGTATGTACATATATTAACTCTTATTTCTTCTTTTATAGGCCCCCGGATCAAGGAAAACTTCGGTAATGAAATGAGGCCCGAAGAAAAAGTTGCACCCAGATGAAAGGTTCACGATAACAAAAATCGCGCGTGATGGCCAACTGATTAAACCCCTCCAGACCAAGGAAGCATTTTCTGCTCAGTGCGGGGTTCTTGTTGGAGACATGATCCCGATCAGCATCGAGGTATGGAATAAGCCTAAGAAGGAAGAGCTTCAAGTTTCTTTTGTCGATGATAGACAGAAAGCTGATCTTTGGACCACGCTGAAGGTAAATTTCACCCTACCGGAAGAGGAGGATCCAGAGAAGTCAGTTATAGAGCCATTCATCAAGTCTCATGCTCTTAAGAAGATGGCAGAGCTATTGAGGAGGTGGAAGAATGAGTTGAAAGCAATGTATGTCGACAAAGGGAAGACTCCAGAATTCACTGGCCGATTTGAGAAGATAAGAGATCACTGGACCGCATTTGTGGCCAACAAGACATCAAAGAGGAGTAAGAAGATGTCAGTGATTAAGAAGATAAATGCTGCAAAGAAGGAGCATCACCATCACACGGGGTCAGGTGGCTACCTCAAAGTCCGGCCGTTGTGGGACAAGGATGAGCAGGACCTGATTGCTAAAGGGGTCGAACCAGAGACATTGCACTGCCAGACTATTCAAAGACTTGGTTCTTCGGGGTTGGTGGAACTTTGGACCCTGAAATAGGGAAGTGCTGCTAGACGGATGAGAAACTTGCAACACCCATCAAGAAGCTTCCGAATGCAATCAAGGAAGTGCAGGAAGGGATGTTCGTTTCCCGACAGAGAGAACGACGAGCTCACAAGGCCCTCGGGAATCCTGAG
This sequence comes from Aegilops speltoides, assembly GCA_021437245.1. Classification (NCBI taxonomy): domain Eukaryota; kingdom Viridiplantae; phylum Streptophyta; class Magnoliopsida; order Poales; family Poaceae; genus Aegilops; species Aegilops speltoides. The sequence continues at coordinate 435,252,727 of CM038141.1, forward strand.
CACCCTGGACGAACACGAGGCACGCCAGGCTCTGTTGCGTGGAAGGTTGGGTTTCCCGATGCAAGCGGTTACAAAACCCAAGAGAGGAGGAAAGTGGAGCAGAGCAAACTGCAGCAGCTTAAGGCAAGGGTATGAAAGCTAGAGGAACGACAAGATGTTGAGAACCAGTAGCTGCGAGATCATGCCCAAGAAGCTACCCCAGAAGCTACCCCGTCATCTCAGTAGAGAAGAAACATGGCTTCCACCGAGCTTGTTCTGCAGCCTGACTTGACGAGTCCTAGCTACCCCATTGATTTTATCACGGATTCACACCCGTGCCACCTTATGACGCAATGGCTTCAGCTCAAAGTCAAGGCGGCTGTCGGCTCTGTGTACCCTCCTTCACCCGGAGCAACTTTTCACTGCTGTCCAATTCCACAAGGCTATGTTGTTGTGATGGTGGACGAAATAACGAAGGAAATTTGAGGAGCTCCAGCTTGAGCACCCTACAGGTGATGGGGAGACTCAGCTGGGTCTTGCTATGAAGACTCCGTGTCTATGGCGGAAGTAGCACATCAACCTTCTGAGTTTCAGGGCTCCGGCGAGTCAGCTGGGCACTCCACCTCCTCCGCCTCCTCCTCCTCCTCCAGCGAGTGATCAGGGCACTCTACCTCCTACTCCGGCGAGTGAGGGCAGCAGTACTCCGCCTCCTCCTTCGTTGCCTCGTAAACGATGGCCGAACACATATGCCGCCGCTCCGGCTGCTCCGGCGCGTCGTAGCAGTCTGCCTCCGGCTTCTCTGCCTCTTAAGCAGTGAAATAAGACAGCCGCAGCCACTCCGGCTACTCCGACGTCTAGCAGTACAACCAGAGGCGGGAGGCAATACAAATTCGGTCCATTGTCTCTCAAGCCTCTAGAGAAGTTACCATATGAGAGGAGCAATGAGGAAAACCAGAAGATCTCTGAAGGCCAAGTGAATGACTTCTTTCAATCGGTAAAAGCTAAGATACATCCACCTCCGGCGGAGAAGATAGATGTAGTGAAAGCGAAGTGCACTTTGGATGCTCTGCAGCAACCACCACCGCCTCCGCCGCAATCCAACTATGACCGCATCATTGAAATGACATATAAGGAAGCGGAGCGGTCAGGAAGTACTTGCACTGATCAAAGGCTAGCAGAGCGAAGATATGGGAAAAAAATCCCTAGCTCGGCGAACAAGCGAAGGAATCGTGCCCCCCGCTCAATGTGTCTAGCAATATAGTCGCTAATCTTCCGGGGATGCTGCCCGGTACCAATCCTAGAGATTACATGCTCGACGACGATGCACTTTTTGAAACAATGGAGGTGGACACATTAAGATTCCGGCACAGGAAGCCTCTCGTCAAACCTAGTACTTCTCTAACAACGATGATGCGAAGATTCCATGACTGGTACATGGTCATCTGCAGGAAGACTGGGACAGATACTTTGACGTTGAGAGTTAAAGAGGAGCACGACCTCGTTAGAATTGATCTGTTGTCTGTTCCATATGAGGAGTTCTTCCAGTTTTTCAATCAAAAGGCCCTCAATAAAACAATCATCACTTACTACTGTCTGTAAGTACTACTTCTCTATAATTAATTAAGTCTCTATATGTAGCTCAGCTCTTTCATTGCATGTATATATAATTATCCTCACTATATTATGCAGATTGAAGATCGCCGAATTGAAGAAAAGACAAGTAGGTGATACTGGGTTCATTAACACAAATCTCATGGATGAATGGAATGTTAAACATGATCCCAAAGATACCGAGGCCAACTTTCTATGATCGTTACTTCGAAATCAAAACAAAGCTACAATACGCTTTCCTTATGAATACAAGTGAGTGTTACTGCCTTGTGCATATTCGGTTTCCCTTATTACTCGAGGTTATAGTAATGTAATTGATGAGTTATGCATGCGCGTCTTAACTTCCACTTTATTACGCTAGAGATTAAGCTTGAGCAGGACTAGTAACCGTCATAGACTCCAGTCCAAAAATCCAGAGGAGTATCGACCATGACTAAAATGCTCCATATCGGCAACTTTTTCATTTCACGAGATCAAGTAATTGTTTTCTTTATCCAGCAGGGTTTGGAAAAAGTTTACGCATAAGCTCGGGACTGCCGGTGCAGCTCTTGATTTAACCACCGAAAGTAAGTACTAGCTACTAGCTAGTTCGCAAGATCTCCCATTGATTCTAGCTAGTTTCATCAATACCATTTAGCATGCTTGCTTATCAGTTTGATTGACCTTTATTTCTTGTAAAGTGGTTGTGGCAGGAACCCGAGAATGATTTCTGGGGATACATTTCCGAGTTCATCCGCCACACCACTTGTGAGCTGGGCTACTCTAAACAACAATATGAAGTGCGTAAGAAATAATATTCACAATTTTATTTTATTACCATCATTTGTGTTGAGTTTCATTCATATATATGTATTGACCCCCTTCTTTAAATTAGATGTTTTAGATGCGGGATGAACTCCTACCACAAGATCGCATATGAGCAATTCAAGAGGAATTGGCGGGATTCTTTCTTGACCACGTCATCGACAAACACGGAGAATACCATGTGGAAATTGAGTTCAGATATTAGGGGATTTTGTAAGAGATCTTATATTGTGTATATGTATAGATGTACAAAAACTTGTTGTTCGACCAATCTATCGGAGAAGAAGAGGTCGATCACTTCTCTCTGTGTATATGTTCATGACAATTTCTGTACTTAATGGTTTCCTTCATTTGCTTACTGGCTAGCTAGCGTGTCAAGTCCTCTCTATATGTATAGTACATAGTGTCGACCAAGCACAGAGATAAGAGAGGACACTTCTCTCTATTAGCTATCTAACACTCTAATTAACCCTACAACCCGCCCCCCCCCCTTCAGAAAAAAAACAAAAGCCCCAGCCCATGAACTGCTGACATGTGGAAGCCTTTTGGTTCCGGTTGGTGGCACCAACCGGGACAAAAGTCCCTCCTGCATGGGCAAGCCGCAGCGGCCACGTGGAGCCCCATCGGCCCCGGTTCCTGGCTGAACCGGGACGAAAGGTATTGAGATTTAGTACAGACCGTTTCGTCCCGGTACGGCAACTAGGATAAATGGCCCGCTTTCTACTAGTGTATGTAGTGAAACACATATCGGCAATGAGGACCAGTCGATAGTAAGTGGATGAAGATACACAATTCATTTTTTTGGACTTTGTGTTTCCAAGACTATTCAAAGGAAACAAAAATATAATTAACTAAATGAACTTTGCGCGGACCATAAATATCGTGTGAACGGAGGGAACCTACAAATCCAAAACACCTCTATTTATCTATCTCATTTGCGAGAGAGAAGAAAAGCGAGAGAACTCAGAGACTTGAGTTTTCTTTTATATTTATGCCCATGTGGGGTGCTCTGACTGAAGATACACACAAGTATTTATAGAATCGTCTAGCATATTATTTATGGTACATATTTAATTCATACTTATCAGAATAAAATCTACATTTACTCACATCTACACTATTACACTATTAAATAAAATGTTTGCTATTGTCGTTTGGGAGTTCTGCTCATTGTTTTTCTCAAAAAAGTGGAAAATGTGTGTCACACTTAATAGGTGCATTGCTAATGTGCATGTCACATATAGAGGTGCACTAAATATGTTGCATATGCTATTTTATTTAGAAAGAAACAATTGAATAATCGTAATGTGTCACACATTGGTTATCTTTGGAAGAAATTGAAGGAACAAATATATGAATGAAAGCAAATTTTAAGTTCACAAAGAATGTACGTCGGTTAATTACGGTAAATATATAAATTCTACATATCCTTTTATCTTAGTGCCTTCACGTTGATTTTTGCTCGAGATGTAGCTTAGCACATAACGGAGATTCAACACTCTTGCCAGATGTAGAGATAAATATAACTGTTTCCTCTTTGTTCTCACCAGTCTGAATGTAAATTCCTATTCCTATTTTCCTTGAGTTGTTTCTGGAGTCAGTAGATTTCTTCCATGCAGCATCAGTATAAACCTTATAACATATAATCAAATGATCTGTTTTTAAAGAAGATCCCTTCTTTTGTTTGTATCCAGATTTTGCACCTGCTTTCGACATCATTTTAGGTGATGAACTAGCAATACATGCATAGGAACCTAAATCCATGGCTTACTGGTCCATGCATAGTTAACGATTTAAATTTATGCACTAGCCTATGCACGCAACAATAGAAAATCATGAGCCGGCAAACAAAAAACCGCATCCCACCATGCAGTGAAGCACGTATCAGCCATGAGGTCCAGTCGATAGTAAGTGGATGAAGATACACCATTCATTTTTTTTGAATTATGTGTTTCCAAGACTATTGAAATGAAACAAAAACATAATTAGCTAAATGAACTTTGCGCAGACCATAAATATCACCAAACGGAGGGAACCTACAAATCCAGAATACCTGTCTTTCCTTGGCTCATTTGTGAGAGAGAAGAAAAGCGAGAGAACTCAGAGACTTGAGTGTTCTTTTACGCTCAGAGACTGAGAGTTGTGAGGACTATATTAGTGCCGATGTGGGGCGCTCTGACTGAAGATTCACACAGGTATTTATAAAATAGCCGAGAATGTTAGTTATGGTGCATATTTAACTCATGCTTATCAAAATAAAATCTAAATTTAATCACATCTCCACTATTACACTGTTAAAAAAATGTCTGCTATTGTCATATGGTAGTATTGCTCATTGGTTTACTCAAAAAAGTTGAAAATGTGTGTCACACTTAATAGTTGCATTGCTAATGTGCGTGTCACACATAGAGGTGCACTACAAATGTTTTCAAGTTTTTATTTTTGTTTTCCTCTTTATTGTTTCTTCATATTCTTAAAATGTTGCATATGAGATTTTATTTGGAAAGAAACATTGAATAAACGCAATTGTGTCACAAATTAGAGTGTATCTACGGAAAAATTGAAGAAACAATTATATGAATGACAATAAATTTTATGTTTACAAAGAATGTATGTCGGTTAATTACAGTAAATATATAAATTTTACATATCCTTTTATCTTAGTGCATTGATGTTGATTTTTGCTCGAGATGTACGTGATATGTCTCCAATGTATCTATAATTTATGAAGTATTCATGCTATTATATTATCGATCTTGGATGTTTTATATGCATTTATATGTTATTTTATATGATTTTTGGGACTAACCATTAACCTAGAGCCTAGTGCCAGTTTCTATTTTTTTCCTTGTTTTTCTTTTTTACAGAAAAGGAATACCAAACGGAGTCCAATTGACGTGCCAATTTTTAACGATTGTTTATGGACCATAAGAAGCCCATCACGGAGCATCGGAGATGGACCAGAAGAGTTCCGAGCCATCCACGAGGGTGGAGGGCGCGTCCTACCCCATGTACGCGCCCCCTATCTCGTGGACGACTCGGAGACCCCCCTGATGTGAGATCGACGCCAAAAATTCCTATAAATACGAAAACCCCCAGAAAGAAACCTAGATCGGGAGTTCCACCGCCGCAAGCCTCTGTAGCCACCAAAAACCAATCGGAACCCTGTTTCGGCACCCTGCTGGAGGGGGGATCTATCACCGGTGGTCATCTTCATCATCCCAGCGCTCTCCATGACGAGGAGGGAGTAGTTCACCCTCGGGGATGAGGGTATGTACCATTAGCTATGTGTTTGATATCTCTCTCTCGTGTTCTTGATTTGGCATGGTCTTGATGTATCGCGAGCTTTGCTATTATAGTTGGATATTATGATGCTTCTCCCCCTCTATCTTCTTGTAATGGATTGAGTTTTCCCTTTGAAGTTATCTTATTAGATTGAGTCTTTAAGGATTCGAGAACACTTGATGTATGTCTTGCATGTGCTTATCTATGGTGACAATGGCATGTTCACGTGATCTACTTGTTGTATGTTTTGGTGATCAACTTGCGGGTTCAGTGACCTTGTGAACTTATGCATAGGTGTTGGCACGCGTATTCGTCTTGACTCTCCGGTAGAAACTTTGGGTACTCTTTGAAGTTCTTTGTGTTGGTTGAATAGATGAATCTGAGATTGTGTGATGCAAATCGTATAATCATACTTGCGATGACATTGGAGTATCTATGTGACATTAGGGTTTTGGTTGATTTGTGTCTTAAGGTGTTATTCTAGTACGAACTCTAGGATAGATCAAACAGAAAGAATAGCTTCGTGTTATTTTACTATGGACTCTTGAATAGATCGATCAGAAAGGATAACTTTGAGGTGGTTTTGTACCCTACAATAATCTCTTCGTTTGTTCTCCACTATTAGTGACTTGGGAGTGACTCTTTGTTGCATGTTGAGGGATTGTTATATGATCCAATTATGTTATTATTATTGAGAGAACTTGCACTAGTGAAAGTATGAAACTTACGCCTTGTTTCTTAGCATTGCAACACCGTTTATGCTCACTTTTACCACTTGCTACCTTGCTGTTTTTATATTTTCAGATTAGAAAAACCTATATCTACCATCCATATTGCACTTGTAACACAATCTCTTAGCCGAACTAGTACACCTATACAATTTACCATTGTATTGGGTGTGTTGGGGACACAATAGACTCTTTGTTATTTGGTTGCAGGGTTGCTTGAGAGAGACCATCTTCATCCTACGTCTCCCACAGATTGATAAACCTTAGGTTATACACTTGAGGGAAATTTGCTACTGTCCTACAAACCTCTGCACTTCGAGGCCCAACAACGTCTACAAGAAGAAGGTTGCGTAGTAGACATCACTGCGTCAGCAGGGTCGTGACGAGCATGTGAAGGTAACTTTCCTTTGCAAAAGAGGAGAACAACCAACATGCACTCATGATTTTGTTGTGCAATTCACAATTATAAAAAATGGGTAGGGCTATATCTTGCAAACAGGTGGATTTCAAAACTCACGCTATATTTGTCTGTTACCTTTTATATTGTAAGTTTATAAATTAAAATGAAAATATTATTGGAATTCTTCATTTGTAAAATCGTGCATCACACGGGCATGTTACATGTGTCATCAGTGCTCATCGGTATACATCTTTATTTAGGTGGCTACCGTTCTTATATTTTGACCAACTAGGAAGGGGTTCTCTTCATATAGACATAGGGTTACTTTGTGCAATTGTACTCGTGTTAACGTGTAAGGCTTGCCATTAGAGTATACCATTGCAAAAGTATGTGAAACGTGAACACGCAAATACGAATTGGTGATGGTCTGATAGTGGCATGACTTCCTTTGCGATGGGGCCTGATGAAACCATGGGAGGGCCTTTGGGTTGCCAAATGATGGTTGCCTAATTGAAAATTGCCTCACAGCTATTCCAGATTTTTCCCATACATTTTGCTTTAATCATCTTCTTAAAATTGTTCTTATGGGATTTGCTTTTGGAAAATAAATCATTGGCAATATGCTTTCTTGACAACTGTTTCCGCAATCGTGGCACGCGCAAGTGCGTATGTTTGGAAGATCTTTAAGGAATGAGTAAGTGAGTCAAAATAGATTGGAAAATATCTGACGTGCATACAGTTATCATGTGCGACACCCAACTCTTTGTAACATCCCAAATTTTCAATTTGGAATGTTATACATAGATCATCATTGCATATCATATTTTTTTTGCATTGTTGGCTCGATCCTAGAAATTCTACGCAACTCAAGGACCCACGGAGAGAGTTGGGGATTTCGTTATTTTCTTATTGAGTATTTCTCAAATTTTGAAAATAGGATCATTGATTTTATTTATTATATCTCAATTATTTCTACTACCAAAAATTCAGAGAGGGAATAAAATGACTTTCCCAAAATAAAGAAATAATGAAGATTTAATAAAAAATCAAATAAGTTTATTTTGGAGTTTTTTCGCTTTTTATTTGAATTTAGGAAAAATGCCCGTTTTTCAAAATTGCATTTAGGCCCCCAAATAAATGTCATCTAGTCCGGCTTGATTTTAGAAGTCGGGGAAAATTTATTTCGGGATTTTTGGAGTCCGTTTAGTATTTCTTTTTATTTTTCTACCGAGCGTAATGATTTAAAAAAAAACGCGCACCGACCTACCGGGTCGTGCCCGAGCGGGACTCCGCTTGGGGGGCACTTTATAAAGCGCCCGACCCGGCGCCCCAGCCCGCCAACTCACCCCGCCGCCAGCCCGTTTCGCCGCCGCCAGCCCGCAAAACCCTAACCCCGCCGCCGCCGCCGCCGCCGCCCGCCGCCGCCGCCGACGCCGCCTGCCTCGCCGAACCGCCGCCTACCGCCCGCATCCCGAGGTTCTCCGCCGCCTCGAATCACGTGCCGCCGGTTTTCTTAAAAACCGGGCGGTTTTTCTTTACGGTTTTTTTTCGGGTTTTTTAGATTCGTTTTATTTTAGTTTTCGGTTTTTTTCTCTCGGTTTAGATTAAATAGCGGATGTTCGTCCATTAGTTTGTTTTAGCGAATGCTTTTCGTCAGATTCGTTTAATTAACGAACGTTCGTTCGTTACTCCGTTCGTCGTTTTTTCTTTTTCTCGGATTTTCCGCGGTTATTTTCTTATCGCGATTTCTGATCTGATTTTCGTTTTTGTATAACTTTTCGCTCGTTTATCGGAATCAGGCAATTCAAGCGCCTGGAGTTTCGTCTTGAAACCCTCTTTCTGAATATTCTACTTAAATAAGTTTTTTCTTCTGTAAAATTTGACTTAGATCCAGATTAGTAAAATGAAGCTGTTTTCTTTCGCCGTTTGACTTTCGTTGCTTCTTTTGATTTGATTCTTTTTGCAAACCGGAGTTCTTAAGTTGAACATTCTGGTTGGATCTTTTGTTCGAGTTTTACCTATGCATTAGATGAGTACTTATTGTATGCTTGTTTGTTTGTCTACGATAGAATACCCGGAGTGCGCCGCTTGTTACTTCGAGTCTCTAGGTTTCACGGATCATCAGCAAGGCAAGTAACAATTGATCATACCTTTCTACTACCCAGTTTTATGCATTAGATCTATCCTCAAACATTGCATGATTAGGATCTAATTAAATTGTGGGATGGGAAGTAGATGAGGTAGTACCTATTACCTGTTTTATTATTAAAACTTTGGGAGTTACTTCTACGTTTGCTTAATTATGCCATGCTATGCTAGTAGACGTGGATTGGGTGAGTGAATATCCATGACAGATGTGAGATTGTTAATCAATGGTTTATTTAAGTTCGTAACTTAAACACACATCTGGGTGGATTGAGGCACCTGTTTTCTAGCAGGACTTGCCTGTATTTCTTCGGACCGCCACCCAGGCTCAAAGGGAACATGCAATTATTCAAACTAGAAACTTACGTGTGCAGCCACAAGCCATTATGGGCTCAGGCATAGTTGACTAAGTTGTGCGAACTCTTACGGGTAGACTAGGAGATGTAGGGGAATGTAGGTGTACCGGTCTACCCACATGTAAGGTGCTAGTGCTTCCGAAAGACTATGTCTCGGTCATCCGTTTCTCAAACATCATATAGTGCGAGGAATCAAACGGAGGCGATCGAGTCTTGTGGAAAAAGTGTGCAAACCTCTGCAGAGTGTATAAACTAATCATGGTTAGCCGTGTCCCCGGTTATGGACATCTTGAGTATCTAGTATTTGATTATCATGTGAATCTCATCATGTTACTTTAACTAATATTGTTGGGTTTTTAATGAGTACTTTTTAGTTGGGATTGAGGATGCTGTCAACCATTCTCAATGTTTAACAACCACCATGATAGTTAAATAAATTTATTCCTTTGCAGTAGGGAAAATTTGGCTTTATGCAAAAACTGTAACCATAGAGCTTTACCACAAGCCAAATATGCATGTAGTATAGCCTATCTCCATTGTTATTCTCTATGTGTTACATTGCCAGCATATTCCATGTGCTGACCCGTTTTCGGGCTGCAACGTTCCATGTTGCAGACTTTTCAGATGACGAGTAAGGTGCTTTTAGGTCGTGGTTCTATACTCAGTGATGCCATTGGAGTTGATGGACTCACTTATCTTCCAAGCCTTCCGCTGTTATCGTTTTAGATGGCCTTAAGCCATATTTATTTCAATAATTTCTCTTTTGAGACATTCGATGTAATAAGTGTGTGATTGCTACTCTGTTATAAATCCTCCAAGTACTGTGTGGTGTCAGCATTACTGATCCAGGGATGACACTGAGCAGAGAGATCAGAGTGTTTGAGGTCTGGTCGCTACAAGGTGGTATCAGAGCACACGCTGACTGTAGGACATGGCCACTAAGATTAAGCCCTAGATCACTACTCTTTCTTCTCATTTCTGACTCCGACACTTTTCTATTCTTTAGGATGGCGGATGCAAGGATCAAGTTCGCACAACCCGGTGAGAATTCACCTTTTGGATGGCACTTGAAGGAAGCCGCTAGATACCTAAACATAGGAGTACCAAGCTTCACTGGGACTTTCAACGCCACTTAGCGCTGGAGGATTCAAGTCTACATTCCAGGAAGGATGTTTGCACCAGTCACGGAACCTATAGAATTTACCTTTGATGGGCCAACATGGAGCCTAGGAAAGAGCATGGCAGCTCACATCGCCATGGGATGAATTGGAGAAGTTTACCACAACGATCTCAAGAATACTATCTACCAGATTTGTGGGCGCCGAGATGAGCATTGGGAGATGATCGCCACCAGGAGGGACAGATCAATCGCAGCGTATATTCAGGAGTTAAACCAACACATCCGACGCTAGGAGAACCAGATGTGCACAGATTTGGAGGAGCTACAGAAGGCTATGATCAGGATCAAGGAGCTAGAAGCAGAACTCAAGGCTACACGTAAAGACTATATGGAAGAAATCGTTGCTCTAGTAAGACAGAATGGTGACCTTAAGGAGAAGATTGGAATATTCATGGGAGGTTCAGCACCCCGAGGAGAAGAGGATGAACCCACATGTCCAGATAATTATATCATCATCGACGACACCGACTCGGATCCCGACGACAGTGATGATGACTATATTGATGAAGCTGGAGCAGATATCATGGAATCTGCATCGGAGCAGTTTTTCTAGTTGACCACCATAACAGTAGTAGAATTTTCCACCATTTAACTAGTTTTAGTCCAAGCACTTTTGTAACGATAGTTAGACCGTTGTATGCCCTTGTTTGAATTGATTGGAATGATATTGTGTGTTTTGTCTCATGTGCATATGGGTAGTGTTTCCTCACTAGACCTCATTCTATTCTTAACTCTTCCCTTTAAACCCTCAGATGCCTCCGAGACGCGACCCCGAGTTTGTCTTTCCGCCGGAGATTACTCAGTTGATTCAGCAGCAGAATACCTTGATTCAAACATTGGTATAGAACCAAGGCAACAACAACAACAACCCACCACCACCACCACCTGTTGACCATCCACTAGTAGAAAAGGGGGCAATGGTCCAGGCCGGTCCAGCCCATTAGTCCCGGTTCAATCCAGAACCGGGACCAATGGGGGCATCGGACCTGGTTCGTGAGCCCCGGGGGCCGGCCGGGCCACGTGGGCCATTGGTCCCGGTTCGTCTGGACCTTTTGGTCCCGGTTGGTGGGATGAACCGGGACCAATGATCCCCGCTCTGGCCCACACCATTCGCCCCGGTTCGTGGCATGAACCGGGACCAAAGGAACCCCTTAGTCCCGGTTCATGCGACCAACCGGGACCAATGGTGGTGCCTATATATACCCCCAGCGCAAGAGCAGAGCACACCTGCTCTATTTTTTCGCCGAGGGGAGAGGGCTTGGTGGTGCTCTAGCTCACCTCATATGCACACAAGGTGTTCGATGGAATGCCCGAGCCACACTACTTAAGGTTTCTCCTCTCCAAGCTCGACCGCCAAGCTCCATTTTCCTCCATATTTGTCTAGGTTTAGCGGTCCGTCACGCCCCATCCCGTCTTCAACGCTGCCGATCACCCGCACCGATCTCATCGGCGGCACCACCGTGGTGAGCCTCTTGTTCTTATCTTCTTTCCGAAAGGAAAAATATTCTTATTTGTATGTTTAGATAGATATATACTTGTATAATTTTCTTACTTTTATTATTGCATCTTATATAGTGCGATGGTTTTGGTATCCGCCCCGTCGGCCCTCGCCCCGCATCTATGATTCGGATGTGGTATATATTATCCTTTCATAACTATTGGTTCATTTATTGTTTATGACAATTATGCCGACCAACGTGACATAGATTTTATTCATCTAGGAGGTTGTTGAACCGAAATTCCAACCGACCCTATTGTCGAGAGGTTAAATTTAGTTGAAGAAGAAAACAATTTGTTGAAGGAAAAATTAGAAAAATTGAGGAGGAGAAGATGATATTGGAGTTGCATGTTGCGGATGTCGCCGATGATCACAAGATCAAGATGGATGCAATGCGCTTGAAGATTAGAAAGATTAGAAAATATGCCATTCATACCGAGGCTTGGTATCATTATGTCGTTGGATCAGTTGTTACATTGGTTGCGATTATGATCGCATTTGTTTTCGCATTGAAATGTTTTACATAGTTTCAGTGTATGGTTTAATTAATTTAGATGCTCGCAGAGCTTTATGTTGTTAGATGAGAACTATGTATGTACTTTGGTTTTAATGTGATGATGAACTTCTATTAATTTGGTCACTTAATTAATTATCTATTCATGATCTCTCTAATGATTTTTGACACACTTAATTATATATAATGCACACAGATGAACCGGCAATGGATGTACGGTTCAAGACACACCTCCGAGTACATTAAGGGCGTGCATAATTTTCTCGAAGTGGCTGAGGCAAACAAGGTAATGGTTTTATGTGTTGTCCATGCCCTATATGTGGGAATCTGAAGTCTTACTCTGACCGGAAAATCCTGCACACCCACCTGCTTTACAAGGGTTTCATGCCACACTATAATGTTTGGACGAGGCACGGAGAAATAGGGGTTATGATGGAAGACGGCGAAGAAGAAGAGTACGATGACAACTATGTGCCCCCTGAATACGGTGATGCTCCGAAGATCAAGAGGAACCGAGACGATGTGCACGATGATCTCAGAACGGAGAAGCTGCTGAAGATCAAGAGGAACCAGATGATGTGCCCGATGATGATGATCTCCGCCGGGTCATTGTCGATGCAAGGACGCAATGCGAAAGTCAAAAAGAGAAGATGAAGTTCGATCGCATGCTAGAGGACCACAAAAAAGGGGTTGTATCCCAATTGCGAAGATGGCAACACAAAGCTAGGTACCGTACTTGGAAGGCAGAGAATGCTGTGCCTGATAAAGGATTTGAGAAGCTACTTAAAATATTGAAGAAGAAGCTTCCAAAGGATAACGAATTGCCCGACAGTACATACGCAGCAAAGAAGGTCGTATGCCCTCTAGGATTGGAGGTGCGAAGATACATGCATGCCCTAATGATCGTGCATCCTCTACGCGGTGCGTATAAGGATCTCAACGCATGCCGGTATGCGGTGCATTACGGTATAAGATCGACGAGATGACCTGGTGATGTTGACGGCGAGCCCCCGGAAGAGGGTTCTGCGAAGGTGATGTGGTATGCTCCTATAATACCACGGTTGAAACGTCTGTTCGTAAACGGAGAGCATGCCAAGTTGATGCGATGGCACAGTGAGGACCGTAAGAAAGACGGAAGTTGAGAGCACCCACGACGGGTCGCATGGAGAAAAATCGAGAGAAAGTCTTGGGATGAGTTTGCAAGTGAGCCAAGGAACGTATGGTTTGCTTTAAGCGCGGATGGCATTAATCCTTTCGGGAGGAGAGCAGCAATCACAGCACTGCCCGTGACTCTATGTATGTATAACCTTCCTCCTTGGATGTGCATGAAGCGGAAGTTCATTATGATGCCGTTCTCATCCAAGGCCCTAAGCAACCCGGCAATGACATTGATGTGTACCTAAGGCCATTAGTTGAAGAACTTTTACAGCTGTGGAATGGAAGCGGTGTACGACGTGGGATGAGCACAAACAGGAGGAATTTAACCTAAAGGCGTTGCTGTTCGTGACCATCAACGATTGGCCCGCTCTCAAGAACCTTTCGTGAGACAAACAAGGGATACCACGATGCACGCACTGTTTACTTGACATCGATAGTATATACCGCAAGCTGCGGGAAGAATGTGTACATGGGCCATCGCCGATTTCTTCCGACCAACCATCAATGTCGAAAGAAAGGCAAGCATTTCAAAGGCGAGGCAGATCACGGAAGAAGCCCGCCATGCGCATCGGTGATCACGTACTTGCTATGGTCAATGATTTACACGTAATCTTTGGAAAGGGTCCCGCGGACTAGCTGTTCCGAGTGACGCCGAGGGACACGCACCCATGTGGAAGAAGAAATCTATATTTTGGGACCTACCCTCTGGAAAGACCTAGAGTTCCGCTCTTGATCGACGTGATGCACGTGACGAAGAACCTTTGCGTGAACCTGCTAGGCTTCTTGGCGTGTATGGGAAGACAAAAGATACAGGTGAGGCACGAGAGGACCTGCAACGTTTGCACGAAAAAGACGGCATGCCTCCAAAGCAAGATGAAGGTCCCGCCACTATGCTCTTACCAAAGAAGAGAAGGAAATCTTCTTTGAATGCCTCGCTTAGTATGAAGGTCCCGACGGCTTCTCGTCGAATATAAAAGGAATAATAAATATGGCAGAGAAAAGTTTTTGAACCTAAAGTCTCATGACGCCACGTGATTATGACGCAATCGCTTCCGTTGCATTGAGGGGCTTCTACCGAAAACGTCCGATTAGCCATTGTGAAGCTATGTGCATTCCTCAATGCAATATCTCGAAGGTGATCGATCCGTAAACCATACCAAGGCTAAGGAGTGATGTGGTGCAATGTCTTGTCGGTTTCGAGCTGGTGTTCCCACCATCCTTCTTCAATATCATGGCGCACGTTCTTGTTCATCTAGTTGACGAGATTGTCATTACGGGCCCAGATTTCTACACAATATGTACCCCTTTGAGAGGTTCATGGGAGTCCTAAAGAAATATGTCCGAAATCGCTAGGCCGAAGGAAGCATCTCCATGGGCCATCAAACAGAGGATGTCATCGGGTTTTGTGTTGACTTCATTCCCGGCCTTAAGAAGATAGGTCTCCCTAAATCGCGGTATGAGGGGAGACTGACCGAAAAGGCACGCTTGGAAAGGACTCAATAATATGCAGGACGGATATTCTTGGTCTCAAGCCCACTACAGCTTCTGAGAACTCTACCTTGGTGACCCGTATGTCGATGAACACAAGAACATCTGCGCTTCAAACACCCGGAGCAAAGGCGACGATGGATTACATGTGAACACATCGGGACTTTCAGCAGTTGGTTGGAAGCACGACGAGGTGACAAGACTGTTTGTGAGGAGCTGTACTTGTTATCCAGGGACCATCTTTGACCGTATTGATTTGGAAAGGATCTGAGATAAATGGGAATACATTTTACACGATTGACCAAGATCAAAAGAGCACCAACCAAAACAGCGGTGTCGCTTTGATGCAACAACCGAGAGGGAAAGGACACATATTATGGTTACATAGTGGACATATGGGAACTTGACTACGGACATGATTTTAAGGTCCCTTTGTTTAAGTGCAAATGGGTCAATCTGTCGGGGAGGCGGGTGCATGTAGACCCACAAGACGGAATGACAACAGTGGATCTGAAAAATCTTGGGTACACCGACGAACCGTTCGTCCTAGCCAATGATGTGGCACAGGTTATCTATGTGAAGGACATGTCCGAGAGACCGAGAAAGAGAAAAGATAAGGAAGCAAATACATCATACGATGAGCCAAAGCGCCACATAGTTCTTTCGGGAAAAGGGACATCGTGGGAGTGGAGGACAAGCAGACATGTCGAAGATTATGAAAAGTTTCATGAAATTCCTCCTTTAAAGTCAAGGCTGACTGAGATCACGATAAACGATGAAGATTATCCATGGTTACGGCGCAATAAGCAAATGACACAAGCGAAGAAAAAGTGAAGACTTTCTCCGCAACTATTGTTCGCTTATGATACCATTATATTGTGGCCGATGAGTATGATACCATTTTTCGTTTTGTACATGCACATGCTATGTGTGGGTCAATTTATGATATACCATGCCAACTTTCAACTTTTTGAGTTCATTTGAAATGTCTTATGGTTCGCCCTCGTAATAATTAAAAATAGCAACAATAAGTATTTTGTTGTAAGTAGAAACAAAATAAATTAAATAAAGCAAGAAAGAAAACAAAAAAAAGTGTTTTCAAATTTGAAAATTAGTAATGGCACTAACAGAAAGTTTATAATTTTCCTAAAACTAGAAGCAAAAAGATTTAAAAATAGAGCAAAAACAAAAGAAAATAAATAATGCAGAAAACAAAACAAAAAAACAACAATAAGTATTTTGTTGTAAGTAGAAACAAAATAAATTAAATAAAGAAAGAAAAAAAATGCCACCTCTTGGGCGCCACGGCCTGAATCGATTGGTATCCCTATTTGGGCCAGATTCGGGCCCATGAAGGCCAGAAGGTCCAACAGCAACGAAGGAGCAAATAGGCCCGTAAGCCTGCAGTTCAAAGGAGTTCAAGAGGGAGAGGCGGTGGGGCTTATAAACCACTGCGCTCCCCTCTCAACTAGCGAGGTGGGACTAAACTTTGGCCCCGACGCTGGCAGCGAGGCCTTTGGTCCGGTTGGTGGCACCAACCGGGACTAAAGAGACTTTAGTCGGTTGTAGCCACCAACGGGACCATAGGTCGCAGACTTCCGCCCTTTGGGCTGCGAAAAGAGGCCTTTGGTCCGGTTGGTGGCACCAACCGGGACTAGCAGATAGTCCCGGTTGGTGCCTGCAGGGACTAAAGGCTGTGCTATATAAGCAGCACTTGGCGTTTCCGCCAATCGCCCACTTCTCCCCGACGCCCCCCTGCTCCTCCTCGTCATTGCCGCCGCCGACGCCTTACTCCACCTTGCCGTCGCTGCCGCCGCGCCGCGCCGTCAGTTACGCTCGCCTTCGCCGTCGCCGCCGCCCCTGTGAGCATAGCTCGCTGCTCCGCGCCCCTCCCTCCGCGCCCTGCGCGTCCACGCCGCCGCCTGCGGCCTGGCCAGCCGCGCCGCCGCCCGCCCCTGCAGGCGTCCGCGCCCGCCCATCTGTCTCATGTGGCAGTCTTGCGCCGCCCTGCCACACTTGGCACCGCCGCCCCCGCCCGCCCCTGCCCCTGCATTTTCCTCCATAGCATTTTTTGCATTTTTTGTGTATATGTGTTTGTATGTATATATATGTGTACATGTTCATAGTATTTTTTCATAAGTGTATTTTTTTGTTCATTGCATTTTTTTCATATGTATAATGTATATATGTATGTGGTAGCTATATATATATGTGATGAATGGATGTGGCTATATATGTATGTATGAATATAATGTTCATAGCATTTTTTTGTTTATATATGTTTTTTCATATATGTATTAATTTTATATTTAGGTTGTTAGTAGATATCGATCGATTTTAGGTTAGTGCATTTTAGGTTAGTGTAGGGAGAAAGTAAAATAAGGAAAAGGAAGAAAAGAGGAAGAAGGAAGAAGGAAGAAGAAGAAGAAAAGAATGAGAGGAAGGAAAATAAGAAGAGGAAGAAAGGAGAAAAGAGGAGAGGAAGAAGAGGAGAAATAAATAAGAAGAGGAAAAAGAAGAAAAGAAGAGGAGAAGAAGAAAGGAATAGAGGAGAAGAAGAAAAAATAGAAGAAAAAATTCTATTTTTTCTTCTTCTCCTCTATTCCTTTCTTCTTCTCCTCTTTTTTTTTCTTCTTTCTTCTTCTTCTTCTTCCTTCTTCCTTCTTCCTCTTTTCTTCCTTTTCCTTAATTATTTTCCTTTCTCGAGGGAGAAGAAGAAAAAGAAGAGGAGAAGAAGAAAGAAAGGAAAGGAGAAAGAAGAAACTTAAACACGAGGGGGTGGTACCGATACCCCCTCCCGATATGTATATGTATGTCGCGCCGTTGTCGATATAATTAACCCCTCTAGATACAACTGCAGCAGCCCCTCGGCCCTCTCGCTCGACCAAAACTCTCGAGGACACCCAAACCCTAGAGAGAAAACGATGTTGAATAATAATTGACATGTTGTCAATATTTGCGTAAACTATGGAGCACTCCCGAGACGAAGAAAGCGAAGCGATGTTGGGGAAATAATCGCAAATGGAAGTGATGATGTTCGTCATTTCTCATCGACACCGTTGGTCGATGGATGAAGAAGAGGGCTATGATTATGATGGCTTCACTCATTAATGCGGTACAAGAGGAGGACTATGTTCATGATGGCTCCGTGACACAATGGAGGTACAAGACGAAGGAGACCGTGCGAGCCGAGTCACCGAACCGAGTCCGCCAGGTATATATATATTAGTTAAGCCCGTCTTGACAAGTTAATTGATGCATCCATTGTTTTGGTATATGTACACATATTAAGTATCTGTCGTCTTTCTTCCTTATAATTTCTAGCCCTCCGGATCGAGCACAACTTGACGGAGACGAGGCCCAAGAAAAGTTGAGCTCGGATGAAAAGTTTGAGATCATAGAAATCGCGCCGACGGCGAACCGATTGAACCCAACCGGACAAAGAAGGCATTTTCGCTCGGTCGGGGTTCTTGTTAGGGACATGATCCCGATCAAGATCCAGCAATGGTATAAGCCTGCTAAGGATGAAGACGCCGAGGTGTCTTATGTCAATGATATGCGAAAGAAGATCTTTGGAATGAGTGAAGGCAAATTTCACCCTACCGCCAGAGGAGGATCCGGAGAAGCAGTTAAAGAGCAATTAATCAAGTCTTGTGCTCTTAAGAAGATGGCTGGCCTAATGAGGAGGTGGAGGAAAGAGCTGAACCAGTTTGTCAAGAAAAAGAGACACCAGAATTCATCGGCAAATATGAGAAGATCAAAGATCATCGCCCGCATTTGTGGCCCACATGATATCGGAAAAGAGTAAGAAGATGTCGGAGACAAACAAGAAAAATGCTGCAAAGAAGACGCTTCACCATCGCACGGGTCGTGGCTACCTCAAAGCCCGCCTAAGTGGTCCAAGGCTGAGCATGATCTGCTTGAAAAGGGATCGAACCAGAGACGATCGCTGGCGCCGACCGTTGCGGACTTGGTTCTTCGGGCTGGCGGAACCTTGGACCTAGAATGAGGCGATGTCGATGGGACGAACGAGCAAGCGCAAACACCAGTCAAGAAACTTCGACAATATATTGTTGCTGCAGCAGCGAGGGACGTTCCTTCCAAACAGGAGAAGGACGAGCTCACAATGGCCCTTGGGAATCCCGAGCACCCGGACGGACACGAGGCACGCCAGCTCGCCTCCGTGGAAGGTTGGTTTTCGGACGCAGGGGTTACAAAACCCACGAGAGGAGGAAGAAAGTGGAGCATGACCAAATGCAGGCGCTGCTTGGAAGGGTAATGGGGCTAGAGGATCGAGAAGAGGACCGAGAAGCAGCAGATCGCAACAAACGACATGCCGAAGCTTCCCCCGAAGCTACCCCGCCATCTCAGCGCAGAAGCAGCGTTGCTTCCACCGAGCTGCTTCACCGGAGCATGTCTTGACGGCTCTCGCCAGCTATCCGTGGATGGTATGACGGAGTCTCAAAATTGCCACATTATGGCGCGATGCATGAATTTGAAGGTCAAGGCGGCTGTTGGCCAAGTTTATCCTAGTGGACCCGCACAACTTATCACCGCCACCGATTCCATAAGGATTTGCTAAGGTGATGGTTGATGAAATAACGGAGGATTTGTGGACCTCGGCTTGAGCACCCTACCGGTGAAGGGAGACTAGGCTGGGTTCTCGCTCAAGACTCCATGCCTATGGCGGAAGGAGCTCATCGACCTTCAGAACTGGACGCCTCCGCCTCCTCCTCCTCATCCCGCGAGTCGGGGCACTCCGCCTCCACCGCCTCCTCCTCCGTGAGTGAAGATCAGGCACGCGTGGCGGCACTCCGCCCCTTCTCCGGCGCGTGGCGGCACTCCGCCTCCTCCTTCTCCGCCTCGCCCGACAAGGGCGGAAGAGACCCGCCCGCCCGGCTGCTCCGACGCGTCAGTAGTCCTTCTCCTCCGCCTCGTAAGCAAGCACGAAGGAAGACAGACGCCGCAGCCGCCGCTCCGTGCTGCTCCGCGTCTAGCAGCACAAGAAGAGAGAGGCAATCAGACACGGTCCACCTCTAAAGCCTGTAGAGAAGTTACCGTATGAGAGGAGCAAGGAGGAAAACGACACGATCGTGCAGACCCAAGTGAAGGAGTTCTTTGAAGGGGTTAAAGCAAAGATACATCCACCTCCGGAGGAGAAGGTCGATCTGGTGAAAGCAAAGCGCACTCTCGATGCCCCGAGGAGACCACCAAAGTCTCCGCCGAGAACCAACTATGGCGCATTCTGAGCAGACATATCTCCAAGCCAAGCGGTGGGAACTACTGTCGAGGATAAAAGGTCAAAAGAACAACGGGCAAAGGGAAAAAATTGCCCAGCTCGGCGAACAAGCACAGCAATCGTGCCCCTCGCTAAATGTGTCTAATCCTCCGCACGGTGGCGGTTATGGCAATCTTGGAGATTACCGCCGACGATGCACTTCTTGATTTCATGGAGGTGGACTTATTTAGATACGAGTACGGAAGCCTCTCGTCAAAGATGAAAAGTCTCGACAACAATGATGCTAAGATTCCACAGTTGGTACATGAAAACCCGCAGAGAGTCCGAGGGGATGAACACTTTGTATCTGAATATTAAAGAGGAGCACGACCTCGCTTCAAATGATCTGTTGTCTATTCCATTTGAGGAGTTCTTGAGTTCTTCAATCAAAAGGCCCTCGATAAATTAATGGTCTTTTGCTACTGCTGTAAGTACTATTTCGTCATTAGTCGTATATATAGCTCGGCTCTTTCATTGCATGTATTTATAATTAATTATCCTCAATATATTATGCAGATTGAAGATAAATCGAGTGCAAAAAAATGAAATCTATGATATTGGGTTCATTAACACAAATATCATAGATGTTTTTCTAGTTAAAAAGCTACCAAGAGGCCGAGGACAACTTGCTACAATCATTGATCAAAAATCAAAACAAAGATACCATACTCTTTCCTTACCATGGCCCGTGAGTGTTCTTGTCGTGTGCATATTCGGTTTTCCTTATTACTCGGCGAGGTTAATGTAATTGATGAGTTATGCTTGCATGTAGGTACCACTATATTCTTCGGAGATTAAGCTTGAGCGTGGACTAGTAACCGTCTTAGACTCTGACGGAAAGATCCCAAGACCTATGCGGACATGGTGACATGCTCAGCAAGTAAGTTCAATCGATCATTATCGCACCATATCGGCAACTTTTTATTCATTTCTTGATATCTCAAGTAATAACAAATATTTTCTTTGTCTTGCAGGGTTTGGAAACAGTTCACCGCACAAGCTCCGGACTGCCAAGGAGCTGCGATATACATACCCGAAAGTAAGTACTCTTGGCGCATCTCCGCTGATTCTATAGCTATACTTTCATCAATGCCATTTATATAATGCTTCATTATCAGTTTGATTGACCTCTATTTCTCGTAAAGTGCTTGTGGCAGGAGGAAGGGAATGATTTCTGTGGATACTACGTGTGCGAGTTCATCCACAACGCGACATTGAAAAACAAGCGGGGCTACTCTAGAAGACAATATGAAGTGCGTAAGCAATAATATTCGCAATTTCATTTTATTACACCATCATTTCTGTTGAGTTTCATTCATATATATGTATTAATTAACCCCCTTCTTCAAATTAATTAGACTTGGCAGATGCGGATGAACTCCTACCACAGATCGCATGAAAGCAATTCAAGAGGAATTGGCGGGATTCTTTCTTGATCACGCCATCAAGAAAGCCGAGAATACCATGTGGAACTTGAATTCAAATCCTAGTGGTTTGTAATTAAGAGATCTTATATAGATTGTACATGTATGTAGCCGTAAAACTTGTTGTTCGACCAATCTCTCGTAGAAGGAGAGGTCGATCGATCACTTCTCTCGGTATGCATGACGAACTTCAGATGAATGGTTCTCTCGATCACTTATGTATATTTACTACGTAGGCGTCGAGCAAGCACGGACATAATTAAGAGAGGACACTTCTCTCTATTAATTAGCTAGCTAACGTAAACACCTAAATTAACCCCCCAAAACCACCCAACCCCCTCCTATCAAAAAAAACAAAAACCAGGCCATCGAATGCAGACACGTGGACGCCTTTTGGTCCCGGTTGGAGCCACCAGCCGGGACCAAAGGCCCTCGACCGGCTCGGCGACAGGGCCACGTGGAGGCTCATTGGTCCCGGTTCGTGTTTGAACCGGGACTAATGGGTTGAGGTATTAGTAACGACCCATTAGTCCCGGTTCCCGAACCGGGACTAAAGGCCCTTACGAACCGGGACTGATTGGTGGTTTTCTACTAGTGATCTGGCACGTTTCTTAAGGTTGAATCCGCCGGTGTTTTCCAATAGCACCGAGGTGATAGTAGCAGATGATTGGCTCCGTAAGATAGGGAGGGAGTTGACCACTGCAGGATGCACAGATGGAGAAAAGGTGAAGTTTGCCGCGCATCAGCTTGACGGACCCGCAGCAGCATGGTGGGAGAATTTTTACAGCCACTTGCCCTGTAGACACTGTCACATGGAATCAGTTTCAGCAAGCATTTCGTACTGCCCATGTTTCAGCAGGAGCTATGGCCATGAAGAAGTGTGAGTTTCGCAACTTACGCTAAGGAGGATGGACAGTTGGCTAGTATGTGGATGATTTTAGTAAAATAGCACGTTATGCCCCAGATGACGTTGCTACGGATGCAGCTAAGCAGGAGAAGTTTCTAGAAGGACTGAATGATGAGCTGAGCATGCAGTTGATGGTAGCCACTTTCAATAATTACCAGGAGTTAGTAGATCGTGCTCTTATGATTGAAGGGAAGCAACAGCAGATTGATAATCATAAGAGGAAGTATGCACAGGGGAAGTATAATTCTGGAGCTCAGCAGAAGCCACGCTTTACCCCGAAGTCAGGAGGACATTTTTGGCATACTCATGGAGGAGGCACCTCGCACAATCACAATGGCACAAAGAATGGAAACGGGAATGGAGGAAGCAATAGACAAAGCCGCACCACCCCGTCAACACCATCCAAAGCAGACCTGAGCCATATCACCTGTTATAAGTGCCGCAAGACGAGGCATTATGCAAATGATTGCCCAAAAGCCCAAAATGGAAATGGTAATGGAAGCTCAGGAAAGAAGTCGAACCCTTTCAACAGGGGGCAAGTGAACCACGTTACCGTGGAGGAGGTTGAAGCTCAGCCAGACGCAGTAATAGGTAAGTTTTTGGTTAAGGCATTTACTGCACTTGTTCTTTTTGATACTGGTGCATCGCATTCATACATATCAAGGGGATTTGTGAATAAGTTTAGCCTGCCCACTAAGACTCTTAAGACACCCATGCTAGTAAGTTCACCGGGAGCTGAGTTTATGGTCAGTCAAGGATGCTTCCAGGTGCCATTGAGTATAGGAAGGCATGTTTTCCCCACGGATTTGATTATATTGGAATCCCAAGGATTGGATGTAATTCTTGGTATGGATTGGCTTTCAATGTATGGAGGAAACATTGATTGTGCCAGTAAGACAATTTTGCTTACAACCCAGAAGGGATAAGGATCAAGTATGTATCACGGCATGAGCCGAGGAGAGCACATGTAAATTCCTTATCAGGAGTTGTGCAGGAGGAAGTACCAGTGGTAAGGGATTTCCCCGATGTATTTCCTGAAGAGTTGCCAGGCATGCCACCGGATAGAGACACTGAGTTCTTAATTGAGCTACTGCCAGGCACTGGGCCTATATCCAAGAGACCGTACAGGATGCCAGCCCAAGATTTGGAGGAAATTAAGAAGCAGATTAAGGAGTTGATGGATAATGGTTTTATTCGCCCAAGTTCTTCGCCTTGGGGATCGCCAGTACTTCTAGTAGAGAAGAAGGATGGATCGTTAAGAATGGTTGTTGATTATCGCGGATTGAATGAAGTAACAATCAAGAACAAGTACCCACTACCAATGATCAATGATCTGTTTGATCGGTTGCAAGGAGCTAAGGTGTTTTCCAAGATCGATTTGCGATCAGGGTACCATCAGTTAAAGATTCGGGAGCAAGATATACCGAAGACGGCTTTTACCACCAGGTACGGGCTGTATGAGTATACCGTTATGTCATTTGGTCTGACTAACGCCCCAGACTTTTATGAACATGATGAGCAAGGTGTTTATGGAGTTTTTGGATAAGTTCATTGTAGTGTTCATTGATGATATTCTGGTTTACTCGAAGAATGTAGAGGAACCCAAGGAGCACTTGCGTTTGGTACTCGAGAAGCTCAGAAAACATCAGCTATACGCCAAGTTCAGCAAGTGTGAGTTTTGGTTGAAGGAATTTGGATTTCTCGGACATGTTATATCCGGAGAAGGTATCGCAGTAGACCCTACTAAAGTAGTCACTGTGACAAACTGGGAAGCACCAACCACAGTTGGAGAGATCAGGAGTTTCCTTGGACTCGCAGGATACTAACGAAGATTCATTGAAAACTTCTCGAAGATTGCGAAGCCTATGACAGAATTGTTGAAGAAGGATACTAAGTTCATTTGGACTGAGGAGTGTGAGGCTAGTTTCCAAGAATTGAAGAAACGTTTGGTTACCTCACCAGTGTTGATTCTGCCAGATCAGACTAAGGATTATGAAGTGTATTGAGACGCTTCACGTAGAGGACTTGGAGCAGTGCTTATGCAGGAGGGAAGAGTTGTTTCGTATGCTTCACGACAGCTTAAGCCCCATGAGTTGAATTATGCTACTCATGATTTGGAGTTAGCAGCCGTAGTGCATGCACTGAAAACGTGGAGACATTTTCTCATTGGAAATCATTGTGAGGTGTACACGGATCACAAGAGTTTGAAGTACATCTTCACGCAGAAGGAGTTAAATCTCAGGCAGAGGAGATGGTTGGAACTTATTAAGGATTATGATATGAGATTACATTATCACCCCGGGAAGGATAACATTGTAGCAGACGCGTTGAGCCGCAAGAGCCATGTCAATACTCTAATGACAGGAGAAATACCCAAGGAGTTAGCCGACGACCTTCGAGAGCTATGTTTGGAGATAGTTCCGAGAGGTATGTAGCAGCATTGGAGATTCAGTCTACGTTGATGGATAAAATCAGAGAAGCTCAAAAGGCAGATACGGAAGTTGCCACTATTAAGGAACGGATGAGCAAAGGAAAGGCTAAGGGATTTCGTGAGGATGAGTACGATACCCTACGATTTGAGGACCGTGTTTATGTGCCCAATGACCCGGAGATCAGGAAGTTGATTCTGCAAGAGGCACATGATTCACCATATTCGATCCACCCCGGAAATACAAAGATGTATTTGGATTTGAAGGAAACATTCTGGTGGACCGGAATGAAGAAGGATATCGCGAGTATGTAGCAGTTTGTGATGTATGTCAGAGGGTGAAGGCAGAACATCAGAAGCCAGCTGGATTGTTGCAGCCATTGCCTATACCCGAATGGAAGTGGGATAAACTAGGCATGGATTTCATCACGGGATTGCCCAGGACTCGTTCAGGCTATGACTCGATTTGGGTTGTAGTTGATCGTTTGACGAAGGTAGCTCATTTCATCCCAGTAAAGACTACCTACAGCAGTGCCAAATTGGCTAAGATATACATGACAAGGATTGTATGTTTGCATGGAGTTCCAAGGAGTATCGTATCATATAGATGAAGGAAATATGCCCTAGAGGCAATAATAAAGTTATTATTTATTTCCTTATTTCATGATAAATGTTTATTATTCATGCTAGAATTGTATTAACCGGAAACATAATACATGTGTGAATGCATAGACAAACAATATGTCACTAGTATGCCTCTACTAGACTAGCTTGTTAATCAAAGATGGTTATGTTTCCTAACCATGAACAAAGAGTTGTTATTTGATTAACAAGGTCACATCATTAGTTGAATGATCTGATTGACATGACCCATCCCATTAGCTTAGCACACGATCGTTTAGTATGTTGCTACTGCTTTTATCCATGACTTATACATGTTCCTATAACTATGAGATTATGCAACTCCGTTTACGGAGGAACACTTTGGGTACTACCAAGCGTCACAACGAATCGGGTGATTATAAAGGAGTACTACAGGTGTCTCCAAAGGCGGATGTTGGGTTGGCGTATTTGAGATTAGGTTTTGTCACTCCGATTGTCGGAGAGGTATCTCTGGGCCCTCTCGGTAATACACATCACTTAAGCCTTGCAAGCATTACAACTAATGAGTTAGCTGTGAGATGATGTATTACGGAACGAGTAAAGAGACTTGCGTAACGAGATTGAACTAGGTATTGGATACCGACGATCGAATCTCGGGCAAGTAACATACCGATGACAAAGGGAACAACGTATGTTGTTATGCGGTCCGACCGATAAAGATCTTCGTAGAATATGTAGGAGCCAATATGGGCATCCAGGTCCCGCTATTGGTTATTGACGGAGACGTGTCTCGGTCATGTCTACATTGTTCTCGAACCGTAGGGTCCATGCACGCTTAAGGTTTCGATGGCGGTTATATTATGAGTTTGTGTATTTTGATGTACCGAAGAAGTTGAGTCCCGGATGTGATCACGGACATGAAGAGGAGTCTCGAAATGGTCGAGACATAAAGATTGATATATTGGAAGCCTATATTTGGAGTTCGAATGGTTCGGGTGAAATCGGGATTTTAGGAACACCGGGGTTACGGAACCCTCCGGGGTTATTGGGCCTTAGTGGGCCATGAGGGAGAAGAGGAAGGGCCGGCCGGGGGCAGGCGCGCGCGCCCCCTCCTAGTCCGAATAGGACAAGGAGAGGGGCGGCGCCCCTTCCCTCTTCCCTCCCCCAATCCTATTCCAACTAGGAAGGGGGAGTCCTACTCCGGTGGGAGTAGGACTCCTCGCGCCGCCTCCTCCAAGAGCCGGCCGCACCCCTTGCTCCTTTATATCTGAGGGCAGGGGGCACCCTAGGACACACAAGTTGATCTACGGATCATTCCTTAGCCGTGTGCGGTGCCCCTCCACCATATTCCACCTCGGTCATATCATCGCAAAGCTTAGGCGAAGCCTGCGCGATAGAACATCAAGATCGTCACCACGCCGTCGTCTTGACGGAACTCTCCCTCCCAAGCTCTCTTGGATTGGAGCCCGAGGGCGCCATCGAGCTGTACGTGTGTCAAGAACTCGGGGTGCGGAGTAACGGCGCCGGGATCGGTCGGATCGCGAGGAGAACGTACGACTACTTCATCTACGTTGTGATCGCTTCCGCTTCGGTCTACGACGGTACGTAGACAACACTCTCCCCTCTCGTTGCTATGCATCACCATGATCTTGCGTGTGCGTAGGAAAATTTTTGAAATTACTACATTCCCCAACAGTGGCATCCGAGCCTAGGTTTTATGCGTTGATGTTATATGCACGAGTAGAACACAAGTGAGTTGTGGACGATATAAGTCATACCGCCTACCAGCATGTCATACTTTGGTTCAGCGGTATTGTGAGATGAAGCGGCCCGGACCGACATTACGCGTACGCTTACGCGAGACTGGTTTCACCGCTACGAGCACTCGTTGCTTAAAGGTGACTGGCGGGTGTCTGTCTCTCTCACTTTAGTTGAACCGAGTGTGGCTACGCCCGGTCCTTGTGAAGGTTAAAACGGAGTCTATTTGACAAACTATCGTTGTGGTTTTGATGCGTAGGTAAGAACGGTTCTTGCTAAGCCCGTAGCAGCCACGTAAAATATGCAACAACAAAGTAGAGGACGTCTAACTTGTTTTTGCAGGGCATGTTGTGATGTGATATGGTCAAGACGTGATGCTATATTTTATTGTATGAGATGATCATGTTTTGTAACCGGTTATCGGCAATCGGCTGGAGCCATATGGTTGTCGCTTTATTGTATGAAATGCAACATCTGTAATTGCTTTACTTTATCACTAAGCGGTAGCGATAGTCGAGAAGCAATAGATGGCGAAACGACAACGATGCTACGATGGAGATCAAGGTGTCGCTACCGGTGGCGATGGTGATCACAATGGTGCTTGAAGATGGAGATCACAAGCACAAGATGATGATGGCCATATCATATCACTTATATTGATTGCATGTGATGTTTATCCTTTATGCATCTTATCTTGCTTTGATTGACAGTAGCATTTTAAGATGATCTCTCACTAAAATTATCAAGAAGTGTTCTCCCGAGTATGCACCGTTGCCAAAGTTCGTCGTGCCCACACACCACGTGATGATCGGGTGTGATAAGCTCTACGTCCATCTACAACGGGTGCAAGCCAGTTTTGCACACGCAGAATACTCAGGTTATACTTGACGAGCCTAGCATATGCAGATATGGCCTCGGAACACGGAGACCGAAAGGTCGAGCGTGAATCATATAGTAGATATGATCAACATAAGATGTTCACCATTGAAAACTACTCCATCTCACGTGATGATCGGTTATGGTTTAGTTGATTTGGGTCACGTGATCACTTAGATGACTAGAGAGATGTCTGTCTAAGTGGGAGTTCTTAAGTAATATGATTAATTGAACTTAAATTTATCATGAACTTAGTCCTGGTAGTATTTTGCAAATTCTGTTGTAGATCAATAGCTCGCGTTGTTGCTTTTCATATGTTCGTAGAGAAAATTGTGTTGAAAAATGTTAGTAGCAATGATGCGGATTGAATCCGCGATCTGAGGTTTATCCTCAATGCTGCACAGAAGAATTATGTCCTTAATGCACCGCTAGGTGACAGACCTATTGCAGGAGCAGATGCAGACGTTATGAACTTTTGGCTAGCTCAATATGATGACTACTTGATAGTTTTTTGCACCATGCTTTATGGCTTAGAATCGGGACTTCAAAGATGTTTTGAACATCATGGACCATATGAGATGTTCCAGGAGTTGAAGTTAATATTTCCAGCAAATACCCGAGTTGAGAGATATGAAGTCTCCAATAAGTTCTATAGCTAAAAGATGGAGGAGAATCGTTCAACTAGTGAGCATGTGCTCAGATTGACTGGGTACTACAATCGATTGAATCAAGTGGGAGTTAATCTTCCAGATAAGATAGTGATTGACAGAATTCTCTAGTCACCATCACCAAGTTAGTAGAACTTCGTGATGAACTATAGTATGCAAGTGATGATGAAAATGATTCCCGAATTTTCATGATGATGAAATCGATGAAGGTAGAAATCAAGAAAGAACATCAAGTGTTGATGGTTAACAAGACCACTAGTTTCAAGAAAAGGGCAAAGGGATAGAAGGGAACTTCAAGAAGAACGGCAAGCAAGTTGCTGCTCAAGTGAAGAAACCCAAGTCTGGACCTAAGCACGAGACTAAGTGCTTCTCTTGCAAAGGGACTGGTCATCGAAGCGAACTACCCCAAGTATTTGGCGGATAAGAAGGATGGCAAAGTGAACAAAGGTATATTTGATATACATGTTATTGATGTGTACTTTACTAGTGTTTATAGCAACCCTCGGTATTTGGTACTGGTTCGGTTGCTAAGAGTAGTAACTCAAACGGAGTTGCGAATAAAATGAAACTAGTTAAGGGTGAAGTGACGATGTGTGTTGAAAGTAGTTTCAAGATTGATATGATCATCATCGCACACTCCCTATACTTTTGGGATTAGTGTTGAACCTAAATAAATGTTATTTGGTGTTTGCGTTGAGCATGAATATGATTTGATCGTGTTTATTGCAATACGGTTATTCATTTAAGTAAGAGAATAAACTGTTGTTCATTTACATGAATAAAACCTTATATGGTTACACACCCAATGAAAATGGTTCATTGGATCTCGATCGTAGTGATACACATATTCATAATATTGAAACCAAAAGATGCAAAGTTAATAATGATAGTGCAACTTATTTGTGGCACTTGCCGTTTAGATCATATTGGTGTAAAGCGCATGAAGAAACTCCATCTTGATGGGATTTTGGAATCACTTGATTATGAATCACTTGATGCTTGCGAACCATGCCTCATGGGCAAGATGACTAAGACTCCG
The DNA here is from genome assembly GCA_021437245.1 of Aegilops speltoides. NCBI lineage: Eukaryota > Viridiplantae > Streptophyta > Magnoliopsida > Poales > Poaceae > Aegilops > Aegilops speltoides. Next base: position 435,282,854 of record CM038141.1, read on the forward strand.
TTCTCGAACAATGGAGCGAGCAACCGACTTATTGGAAATAATACATACCGATGTATGAGATCCAATGAGTGTTAAGGCTCATGGCGGGTATCGTTATTTTCTGACCTTCACAGATGATTTGAGCAGATATGGGTATATCTACTTGATGAGACATAAGTCTGAAACGTTTGAAAAGTTCAAAGAATTTCAGAGTGAAGTAGAGAATCATCGTAACAAGAAAATAAAAGTTTCTACGATATGATCGCAGAGGTAAAATATTTGAGTTCTGAGTTTGGCCTTGATTAAAACAATGTGAAATAGTTTCACTACTCACGCCACCTGGAACACCATAGTGTAATGGTGTGTCCGAACGTCATAACCGTACTTTATTGGATATAGTACAATCTATGATGTTTCTTACCGATTTACCACTATAGTTTTGGGGATAAGCATTAGAGACAGCTGCATTCACGTTAAAAAGGGGCACCATCTAAAGTCCGTTGAGACGACACAATATGAAATGTGGTTTGGTAAGAAACCAAAGTTGTCGTTTCTTAAAGTTTGGGATTGTGATGCTTATATGAAAAAGGTTTCATCCTAATAAGCTCAAACCCAAATCGGAGAAATATGTCTTCATAGGATACCCAAAGGAGACTGTTGGGTACACCTTCTATCACAGATCCGAAGGCAAGATATTCGTTGCTGAGAATGGATCCTTTCCAGAGAAGGAGTTTCTCTCGAAAGAAGTGAGTGGGAGGAAAGTAGAAAACTTGATAAAGGTAATTGTACCTCCTCCCTTATTGGAAAGTAGTTCATCACAGAAATCTGTTCTTGTGACTACTACACCAATTAGTGAGGAAGCTAATGATGATGATCATGTAACTTCAGATCAAGTTACTACCGAACCTCGTAGGTAAACCAGAGTGAGATCCGCACCAGAGTAGTACGACAATCCTGTTCTGGAAGTCATGTTACTAGACCATGATGAACTTGCGAACCATGAAGAAGCGATGGTGAGCCCAGATTCCGCGAAATGGTTTGAGGCCATGAAATCTGAGATGGGATCCATATATGAGAACAAAGTATGGACTTTGGTTGACTTGCCCGATGATCGGCAAGCCATTGTGATTAAATGGATTTTCAAGAGGAAGACGGACGCTGATAGTAGTGTTACTATCTACAAAGCTAGAATTGTCATAAAGGGTTTTCGACAAGTTCAAGGTGTTGACTACGATGAGAGTTTCTCACTCGTATCTATGCTTAAGTCTGTCCGAATCATGTTAGCAATTGCCACACTTTATGAAATCTGGCAAATGGATAACAAAACTGCAATCCTTAATGGATTTATTAAAGAAGAGTTGTATATGATGCAACCAAAAGGTTTTGTCAATCCTAAAGGTGCTAACAAAATATGCAGACTCAATGATCCATCTATGGACTGGTGCAAGCATCTCGGAGTTGGAATACACGCTTTGATAAGTTGATCAAAGCATATAGACTTCTTGGAGAAGCCTGTATTTACAAGAAAGTGAGTGGGAGCACTACAGACATTTCGATAAGTATATGTATGACATATTGTGGATCGAAATAATGTAGAATTATTCGTAAAGCACAAAGGAGTGTTTGAAAGGAGTTTTTCAAAGGAAGACCTCGGTGAAGCTGCTTACATATTGAGCATCAATATCTATAGAGATAGATCAAGACGCTTGATAAGTTTTTTCAATGAGAACATACCTTGACAAGATTTTGAAGTAGTTCAAAATGGAACAGTCAAAGAAAGAGTTCTTGCCTGTGTTACAAGGTGTGAAGTTGAGAAAGACTCAAAATCCGACCACGGCAGAAGATAGAAAGAGAATGAAAGTCATTCCCTATGACTTGGCCATAGGTTCTATAAAGTATGCTATGCTGTGTACCGGATCTGTTGTATACCCTACACTGAGTTAAGCAAGGGAGTACAATGGTGATCTAGGAGTAGATCACAGGACAGCGGTCAAAAATTATCCTTAGTGGAATAAGGATATGTTTCTCGATTATGGAGGTGACAAAAGGTTTCGTAAGTAAAAGGGTTACGTCGATGCAAGTTTTGACACCAATCTAGATGACTCTAAGTCTCGGTCTAGATACATATTGAAAGTGGGAGCAATTAGCTAGAGTAGCTACGTGCGGAGTATTGTTCACATAGAAATTTGCAAAATACTTACGGATCTGAATATGACAGACCCGTTGACTAAAATTATCTCACAAGCAAAACATGATCACACCTTAGTACTCTTTGGGTGTTAATCACATAGCGATGTGAACTAGATTACTGACTCTAGTAAACCCTTTGAGTGTTGGTCACATATTGATGTGAACTATGGGTGTTAATCACATGGTGATGTGAACTATTGCTGGTAAATCACATGGCGATGTGAACTAGATTATTGACTCTAGTGCAGGTGGGAGACTGAAGGAAATATGCCCTAGAGGCAATAATAAAGTTATTATTTATTTCCTTATTTCATGATAAATGTTTATTATTCATGCTAGAATTGTATTAACCGGAAACATAATACATGTGTGAATGCATAGACAAACAAAATGTCACTAGTATGCCTCTACTAGACTAGCTTGTTAATCAAAGATGGTTATGTTTCCTAACCATGAACAAAGAGTTGTTATTTGATTAACAAGGTCACATCATTAGTTGAATGATCTGATTGACATGACCCATCCCATTAGCTTAGCACACGATCGTTTAGTATGTTGCTACTGCTTTTATCCATGACTTATACATGTTCCTATAACTATGAGATTATGCAACTCCCGTTTACCGGAGGAACACTTTGGGTACTACCAAACGTCACAACGTAATTGGGTGATTATAAAGGAGTACTACAGGTGTCTCCAAAGGCAGATGTTGGGTTGGCGTATTTCGAGATTAGGTTTTGTCACTCCGATTGTCGGAGAGGTATCTCTGGGCCCTCTCGGTAATACACATCACTTAAGCCTTGCAAGCATTACAACTAATGAGTTAGCTGTGAGATGATGTATTACGGAACGAGTAAAGAGACTTGCCGGTAACGAGATTGAACTAGGTATTGGATACCGATGATCGAATCTCGGGCAAGTAACATACCGATGACAAAGGAACAACGTATGTTGTTATGCGGATCGACCGATAAAGATCTTTGTAGAATATGTAGGAGCCAATATGGGCATCCAGGTCCCGCTATTGGTTATTGACCGGAGACGTATCTCGGTCATGTCTACATTGTTCTCGAACCGTAGGGTCCGCACGCTTAACGTTTCGATGACGGTTATATTATGAGTTTGTGTATTTTGATGTACCGAAGAAGTTCGGAGTCCCGGATGTGATCACGGACATGACGAGGAGTCTCGAAATGGTCGAGACATAAAGATTGACATATTGGAAGCCTATATTTGGAGTTGGAATGGTTCGGGTGAAATCGGATTTTTAGGAACACCGGGTTACGGAACCCTCCCGGGGTTATTGGGCCTTAGTGGGCCATGAGGGAGAAGAGGAAGGGCCGGCCAGGGCAGGCCGCGCGCCCCCTCCCCCCTAGTCCGAATAGGACAAGGAGAGGGGGGCGGCGCCCCCCCTTCCCTCTTCCCCTCCCCCCAATCCTATTCCAACTAGGAAAGGGGGGGAGTCCTACTCCCGGTGGGAGTAGGACTCCTCCGGCGCGCCTCCTCCAAGAGCCGGCCGCACCCCCCCTTGCTCCTTTATATACGGGGGTAGGGGGGCACCCTAGGACACACAAGTTGATCTACGGATCGTTCCTTAGCCGTGTGCGGTGCCCCCCTCCACCATATTCCACCTCGGTCATATCGTCGCAAAGCTTAGGCGAAGCCTGCTTGATAGAACATCAAGATCGCCACCACGCCGTCATCTTGTGGAACTCTCCCTCCCCGAAGCTCTACTGGATTGGAGCCCGAGGAGCGTCATCGAGCTGTATGTGTGTCAAGAACTCGGGGGCGCCGGAGTAACGGCGCCGGGATCGGTCGGATCGCGAGGAGAACGTACGACTACTTCCTCTACATTGTGATCGCTTCCGCCCGGTCTCACGACGATGCGTAGACAACACTCTCCCCTCTCGTTGCTATGAATCACCATGATCTTGCGTGTGCGTAGGAAATTTTTTGAAATTACTACGTTCCCCAACAATAGAGGAACCCAATTCACCTCGAAGTTCTGGAAACCGTTGCACGAAACATTGGGAACCAGGCTGGAGTTTAGCACAGCTTTCCACCCACATACAGATGGACAGACCAAGAGAGTCAATCAGATTTTGGAGGATATGCTTAGAGCTTGTGTTTTGGATTATGGATCAAGTTGGGATGACAACTTGCCATACGCGGAGTTTTCTTACAACAATAGTTATCTATCTAGCTTGAAGATGGCCCCTTTCGAAGCCTTGTACGGAAGGAGGTGCAGAACTCCATTGTTGTGGGATGAGGTTGGAGACCGCTAGTTGTTTGGACCAGATTTGATTAAGGAGTCTGAACAGAAAGTAAAGTTGATTCGCGACAGGCTTAAGGTAGCTCAGTCAAGGCAGAAGAGCTATGCAGATTCGAAGCGCAAGGAGACGGAATACGAAGTCGGAGACAGAGTTTATCTTCGAGTATCTCCACTTCGAGGAGTTAAGTGTTTTGGAGTTAAAGGAAAGATAGCGCCACGTTTTGTGGGGCCATACAAGGTTTTGGAACGCATGGGAGTAGTAGCATACAAGTTGGAATTACCTGAGGGATTGTCTGGAATTCACGATGTGTTCCATGTTTCACAATTGAAGAAGTGTCATGCAGAGATGGCTGATATACCACTGAGAGATACGGTGCCATTGGAAACGATTCAGTTGAAAGAAGATCTGACCTATGAAGAGAAACCTGTTAAGATTTTGGATTATGCCAGCAGAGTTACCCGCAGCAAGGTTATCAAGTTTTGCAAAGTTCAGTGGAGCCACCACACCGAGGAGGAAGCCACCTGGGAGCGAGAGGAAGATCTGCTCAAGGACCACCCTCACCTATTTGCTAGCCAACCCGAATCTCGAGGGCGAGATTCATCTTAAGGGAGGTAGGTTTGTAACATTCCAAATTTTCAATTTGGAATGTTATACATAGATCATCATTGCGAATCATATTTTTATTGCATTGTTGGCTCGATCCTAGAAATTCTACGCAACTCAAGGACCCACGGAGAGAGTTGGGGATTTCGTTATTTTCTTATTGAGTATTTCTCAAATTTTGAAAATAGGATCATTGATTTTATTTATTTTATCTTTAATTATTTCTACTACCAAAAATTCAGAGAGGGAATAAAATGACTTCCCAAAATAAAGAAATAATGAAGATTTAATAAAAAATCAAATAAGATTTATTTTAGAGTTTTTTCTTTTTATTTGAATTTAGGAAAAATGCCCGTTTTTCAAAATGGCATTTAGGCCCCAAATAAATGTTCATCTAGTCCGGCTTGATTTTAGAAGCCGGGGAAAATTTATTTTGGGATTTTTGGAGTCCGTTTAGTATTTCTTTTTATTTTTCTACCGAGCGTAATGATTTAAAAAAACGCGCACCGACCTACCGGGTCGTGCCCGAGCGGACTCGCTCGGGGCACTATAAAGCGCCCGACCAGCGCCCAACCCGCCAACTCGCCTTGCCGCCAGCCCATTTCGCCGCCCGCCCGCGCATAAACCCTAACCCTAGCCGCCGCATGCCGCCGCCGCCGCCGCCGCCGCCAGCGCCGCCTCGCCGGAGCAGCCGCCCCGCCGCCCGCATCCTGAGGTTCGCCGCCGCCTCGAATCGCGTGCCGCCGGTTTTCTTAAAAACCGGGCGGTTTTTCTTTATGGTTTTTTTTTTCGTTTTTTAGATTCATTTTATTTTAGTTTTCGGTTTTTTTCTCTCGGTTTAGGTTACTTAGCGGACGTTCGTCCGTTAGTTCGTTTTAGCGAATGCTTTTCGTCAGATTCGTTTAATTAACGAATGTTCGTTCGTCAATCCGTTCGTCATTTTTTCTTTTTCTCGGATTTTCCGCGGTTATTTTCTGATCGCGATTTCTGATCCGATTTTCGTTTTAGTATAACTTTTCGCTCGTTTATTGGAATCAGGCAATTCAAGCGCCTGGAGTTTCGTCTCGAAACCCTCTTTCCGAATAATCTACTTAAACAAGTTTTTGCTTCTATAAAATTTGACTTAGATCCAGATTAGTAAAACAAAGCTGTTTTCTTTCGTCGTTTGACTCTCGTTGCTTCTTTTGATTTGATTCTTTTTGCAAACCGGAGTTCTTAAGTTGAACATTCTGGTTGGATCTTTTGTTCGAGTTTTACCTGTGCATTAGATGAGTACTTATTGTATGCTTGTTTGTTTGTCTACGATAGAATACCCGGAGTGCGCCGCCTGTTACTTCGAGTCTCTAGGTTTCACGGATCATCAGCAAGGCAAGTAACAATTAATCATACCTTTCTACTACCCAGTTTTTATGCATTAGATCTATCCTCAAACATTGCATGATTAGGATCTAATTAAATTGTGGGATGGGAAGTAGATGAGGTAGTACCTATTACCTGTTTTATTATCAAACCTTTGGGAGTTACTTCTACTTTTGCTTAATTATGCCATGCTATGCTAGTAGACGTGGATTGGGTGAGTGAATATCCATGACAGATGTGAGATTGTTAATCAATGGTTTATTTAAGGTGGCAACTTAAACACACATCCGGGTGGATTGAGGCACCTGTTTTCTAGCAGAGACTTGCTGTATTTCTTGGACCGCCACCGGGCTCAAAGGGATCATGAGATTATTCAAACTAGAAACTTACGTGTGCAGCCACAAGCCATTATGGGCTCTGGCATAGTTGACCAAGTTGTGCGAACTCTTACGGGTAGACTACCAGATGTAGGGGAATGTAGGTGTACCGGTCTACCCACATGTAAGGTGCTAGTGCTTCCGAAAGACTATGTCTCGGTCATCCGTTTCTCAAACATCATGTAGTGCAAGGAATCAAACGGAGGCAATCGAGTCTTGTGGGAAAAGTGCGCCAACCTCTACAGAGTGTATAAACTAATCATGGTTAGCCGTGTCCCCGGTTATGGACATCTTGAGTATCTAGTATTTGATTATCATGTGAATCTCATCATGTTACTTTAACTAATATTGTTGGGTTTTTAATGAGTACTTTTTAATTGGGATTGAGGATGCTGTCAACCATTCTCAATGTTTAACAACCACCATGATAGTTAAATAAATTTATTCCTTTGCAGTAGGGAAAAATTGGCTTTATGCAAAAATTGTAACCATAGAGCTTTACCACCAGCCAAATATGCATGTAGTATAGCCTATCTACATTGTTATTCTCTATGTGTTACATTGCCAGCATATTCCATGTGCTGACCCATTTTCGGGCTGCAACGTTTCATGTTGCAGACTTTTTAGACGACAAGTAAGGTGCTTTTAGGTCGTGGTTCTATACTCAGTGATGCCGTTGGAGTTGATGGACTCACTTATCTTCCAAGCCTTCCGCTGTTATCGTTTTAGATGGCCTTAAGCCATATTTATTTCAATAAGTTCTCTTTTGAGACATTTGATGTAATAAGTGTGTGATTGCTACTCTGTTATAAATCCACCAAGTACTGTGTGGTGTCAGCATTACTGATCCAGGGATGACACTGAGCACAGAGATCAGACTGTTTGAGGTCTGGTTGCTACACTATTTTGGACAACTGTTGGCACCTTAGGCGCCCTGTATTCATATCAAATACAAGTTACGGATAGGATTTGGCAATCCTTAACATATAAATTTCCTAGATTTGCAAGACTAGGATAGTGATATCCCGTTCATCTATGTTGTGCACTAGAAGAAACCATTTCTTGGCTCAGAGGAAAATTATTTCTATAAGAAGTAGATGCACAATTGTGAGCCAGTACAATAGGTTCCCTAGGTTTATGGAAGACCTGAGATTGAATGTTGGTTATTGCAGCAAAGTAATCTGGATTCTTATTTGCCAATGTCCAGGCACTTGAAGAAGGTTCCTTGATGCTGTTTCGCGAGTGAGTATTAGATTGTCCACTAGAAAAGTGATTTGGTTATTAGCGATGCGAGATGCAATTTCTGCAACAACTTGTACATCTGTAGCTTTAGCACGTAATGTCCACTAGAAATATGGACGCTTCGCCATGGGTGGTTGGTCCATGCATGTTAATCATTTAAATTCGTGCACTAGCTCATGGACGCAACAATAGAAAATCATGAACCGGCAAATGAAAAACCGCATCCCACCATGTAGTGAAAGAGATATGGGCAACAAGGACCGGTCGATATTAAGTGGACAAAGATACACCATTCATTTTTTTGGACTGTGTGTTTCCAAGAGTATTGAAAGGAAACAAAAACATAATTAGCTAAATTAGCTTTGCGCGGACCATAAATATCACGCGAACGGAGGGAACCTACAAATCCAAAATACCTGTCCTTATCTGTCTCATTTGCGAGAGAGAAGAAAAGCTGAGACAACTGAGAGACTTGAGTGTTCTTTTACCCTTAGAGACTAGGAGTCGTGAGGATTATATTTGTGCCGATGTGGGGTGCTCGGACTGAAGATACACATAAATCACCGAGAATATTATTCATGGTACAAATTTAATTTGTACTTATCAGAATAAAATCTAAATTTACTCACACCTCCACTATTACATTGTTAAATAAAATGTCTGCTATTGCCGTTTGGTAGTACTGCTCATTTGTTTTCTTAAAAAAAGTGGGAAAATGTGTGTCACACTCAATAGGTGCATTGCTAATGTGCATGTCACACATAGAGGTGCACTAAAAATGTTTTCAAGTTTTTATTTTTGCTTTCCTTTTATTGTTTCTTCATATTCTTAAAATGTTGCATACACGATTTAATTTAGAAAGAAATATTTAATAAACGCAATCGTGTCACACATAAGAGTGTACCTTTGGAAAAAATTGATAGAACAAAATATATGAATGACAGTAAATTTTATGTTCCCAAAGAATGTATGCCGATTAATTACGGTAAATAAATAAATTCTAAATATCCTTTTATCTTAGTGTCTACATATTGATTTTTTCTCGAGATGTGCGTCAGTAGGGTCGTGACGACCATCTGAAGGTAACTTTCCTTTGCAAAGGAAGAGGAGAACAACAAACATGAACTCACAAATTTGTTGCGCAATTCACAATTTTAAAAAATGGCTAGGGTTGTATCTTGCAAATGAATGGTGTGGATTTCAACTATCGCGCTATATTTGTCTATTACCTTTTATATTGAAGTTCATAAAATTAACATGAAAATATTATTAGAATTCTTCATTTGTAGGAGAATGCATCATATGGGCATGTTACATGTGTCATCAGTGCTCGTCGGTTTCCATCTTTAATTAGGTGGCTACCGTTCTTATATTTTGACCAACTAGGAAGGGGTTCTCTTCAGATATATATAGGGTTACTTTGTGCAATTGTGCTCGTGTTAACGTGTAAGGCATGCAATTAGAGTATACCATCGCAAAATTATGTGAAACATGAACACGCGAATACAAAATGGTGATGGTATGTTAGTTGCATGACTTCCTTCGTGATGGGGCCTGATAAAACCACGGGAGGGCCTTTGAGTTACCATATGACGATTCCCTAGTTGAAAATCGCCTAACAGCTATTCCAGATTTTTTTTACCATACAGTTTGCTTTAATCATCTTTTTAAAATGGTTCTTGTGGAATTTGCTTTTGGAAAATAAATCATTGGCAATATGCTTTCTTGGCAAGTGTTTGTGCAATTGTGGCACACGCAAGTGCGTTTCTTTGGAAGATCTTTAAGGAACGAATAAGTGAGTCAAAATAGATTGGAAAATATCTGACGTGCATACAGTTATCACGTGCGATGCCCAACTTTGTTTTGTACAAATGTTAGCACCTGAGGCGCCCTGTATTCATATCAAATACAAGTTACGGTTAGGATTTGGCAATCCTTCACATATAAATTCCCTAGATTTGCAAGCCTAGGATAGTGATCTCCTGTTCATCTTTGTTGTGCACTAGAAGAAACCATTTCTTAGCTTAGAGGATAATTATCTCTAAAAGAAGTAGATGCACAACTGTGAGCATGTACAGTAAGTTCCCTAGGAATATGGAAGACCTGAGCTTGAATGTTGGCTGTTGCAACAAAGTAATTTGGAAGTTGGCTTCTAATTTGCCAATGCCCAGGCACTTGAAGAAGGTTCCTTGATGTTGTTACCCGAGCGAGTATTAGATTTTCCACTAGAAATGTACTTCGGTTATTAGCCATGTGATAAGCAATTTCCACAATAACCAGTACATTTGTAGCTTTAGCACGTCATGGAGATTCTACACTCTCGCCAGTTGAAGAGATTAAGATAACTATTTCTTCTTTGTTCTCACCAGTCAGAATGTAAATTCCTAGTCCTTTTCTCATTGGGTTGTTTATGGAGTCACTTGTGTCCTTCCATGCAGCATCAGTATAAACTTTACAACCTATAATCCAATCATCTGTTTTTAAAGAAGATCCCTTCTTTTGTTTATACGTGAATTCTGCATTTGCTTCCGGCATCGTTTCAGCTGATGAACTGGCAATACATGCATAGGAACCTAAATCTTGGCTTTTTATTATTGCCTGCATAGCTGGGCATACCTACATAAGGGAGTTGAAATTTCTTGCCAAACATCGATGCTGCGCCATGGCTTGTTGGTCCATGCATAGTTAATGATTTAAATTTATGCACTAGCCCATGCACACAACGTGAGAAATTCATGAGTCGGCAAACAAAAAACCGGATCCCACCATGCAGTGAAACAGGTATCGGCAACGAGGACGGGTCGATAGTAAGCGGATGAAGATACACCATTCATTTTTTTGAAATGTGTGTTTCCAAGACTATCGAAAGGAAACAAAAACATAATTAGTTAAATGAACTTTGCGCGGATCATAAATATCACCCGAACGAAGGGAACCTACAAATCCAAAATACCTATCTTTCTCTAGCTCATTTGCGAGAGAGAAGAAAAGCGAGAGAACTCAGAGACTTTAGTGTTCTTTTACGCTCAGAGACTCAGAGTTGTGAGGATTATATTTGTGCTGATGTGGGGTGCTCTGACTGAAGATACACATAGATATTTATAGAACAACCGAGCTTGTTATTTATGGTACATATTTAATTCATACTAGCACATATGCTCGTGCGTTGCAACGGAAAAAATTAATGTTTTGTGTAAGCATAATGTCTCACAACATCGAATTTACTATGAAGAACATGCTGCAACACAGTATCCTTCTACAATATGAACATAAAAAAATACAATACAATTTAGCCGTGTTATGTTTTCTTTGCCGGGCATAATCTCCCACTGATTCCATTTAAGTATAATCCTTCTTTTGCCGGGTATATCTCCCACTGATTTCATTTAAATATAATCCTTCTTTTAATTACCATGACGTACTCAACCGTTTAGTCGGGAATGTAATCCTTTTTTTTCTAATTTAGTAGCCCCAACACATTGAAGCATACAGATCCTTCCTTTTAATTATCCTATCTTTTTTTGAACTTCTAATTATCCTACCTTTTTTATCTCAAGTCCTTCCTTTAATTAGACTCATCTATTTGAATATTCTACTCATATTTATTAAGACCCCAATCTTTCTTTTAGTTGTTTCATTAGTTTACCCATAATCCCTTTTTTAATTAGCCACATCCTTCTAAATATTTTCTGCAAGCCCACAATCCTTCCTTTAATTAGTTTATACGCTTAATTAGCTCGCCCTAAACATGAGGACTGCCACTCGTGTATTTAGAGCGAGTTGAAATTAGTAAATCTGAATGGCGCATATGTCGTTAGTTGTTACATCGAAGATCCAGACAGAAGGTCCTGTGTTCAATTCCCATAATGTGTGTTTATTTTGACCCAATTATTTTTCATGGTTTGTATGAAAGCCCATAAAAGGCCCACAAACATACAAGTACGTGGCCTAGATAGCTTAACCTGTGTACGAGCCAACAGTACGAAATTTTAGTGCACTCAAACCAAAAAAAAAGGACCAAACTAAACCAAGAATACCTATTCCCTTTAATAGTAGCTATAGAGTTATCAAAATAAAATCTACATTTACTCACATCTCCACTATTAACCTGTTAAAAAAATGTCTACTATTGACGTTTGGTAGTAATGCTCATTGGTTTTCTCAAAAAAGTGTGGAAAATATGTATCACACATAATAGGTGCATTGCTAATGTGTGTGTCACACATAAAGGTGCACTAAAAGTGTTTTCATGTTTTTATTTTTTTCCTCTTTATTGTTTCTTCATATCCGTAAAATGTTGCATATGAAATTTTATTTATAAAGAAACAATTGAATAAATGCAATCGTGTCACACATCAGAGTGTATCTTTGGAAAAAATTAAAGGAACAAATATATGAATGACAGTAAATTTTATGTTCACAAAGAATGTATGTCGGTTAATTATGGTAAATATATAAATTCTACATATCCTTTTATCTTAGTGGCTTCCTGTTGATTTTTGCTCGACATGTACGTCAGCCGGGTCGTGACGAGCATTTGAAGGTAACTTTCCTTTGCAATGGAAGAGGAGAACAGCAGACATGCACTCATAATTTTGTTGTGCAATTCACAATTATAAAAATGGGTAGGGTTGTATCTTGCAAATGAATGATGTGGATTTCAATTGTCACGCTATGTTTGTCTGTTACCTTTTATATTGTAAGTTTATAAAATTAAAATGAAAATATTATTGGAATTCTTCATTTGTAGAGCCGTGCATCACACTGGCATGTACATGTGTCATCAATGCTCGTCGGTTTCCATCTTTAATTAGGTGTCTACGGTACTTATATTTTGACCAACTAGGAAGGGGTTCTCTTCAGATAGAGATAGGGTTACTTTGTGCAATTGTGCTCGTGTTAACGTGGAAGGCATGCAATTAGATTATACCATTGCAAAAGTATGTGAAACAAGAACACACGAATACAAATTGATGATGGTCTAATAGTGGCATGACTTCCTTCGTGATGGGGGCTGAGAAAACCATGGGAGGGCCTTTGGGTTGCCAGATGACGGTTGCCTAGTTGAAAAGCGCGTCACAGCTATTCCAGATTTTTGTCCATACATTTGGTTTAATCATCTTCTTAAAATGGTGCTTGTGGGATTTGCTTTTGGAAAATAAATCATTGGCAGTACGCTTTCTTGGCAAGTGTTTGCGCAATCGTGGCATGCGCAATTGCGTATCTATGGAAGATCTTTAAGGAATGAATAAGTGAGTCAAAATAGATTGGAAAATATCTAACTTGCATACAGTTATCATGTGCGATGCCCAACTTTTTTTGGACAACTGCTGGCACCTAGGGTGCCCTGTATTTATACCAAACACAAGTTACATATAGGATTTGGCAATCCTTAACATACAAATTCCCTAGATTTGCAAGCCTAGGATAGTGATCTCCCGTTCATCTATGTTGTGTACTAGAAGAAACCATTTGTTGGCTCAGAGTATAATTATTTCTATAAGTAGTAGATGCACAGTTGTTAGTCTGTATAGTATGTTCCCTAGGAATATGCAATACCTAAGCTTGAATGTTGGCTGTTGCAGGAAAATAATATGGAAGTTGGCTTCTAATTTGCCAATGTCCAGGCACTTGAAGGAGGTTCCTTCATACCGTTGCCAAAGCAAGTATTAGATTGTACACTAGAAAATTACTTTGGTTATTAGCGATGCGAGAAGCAAATTCTGCAGCAACTAGTACAGCTGTAGCCTTAGCGCGTAATGGAGATTCTACACTTTTGCCAATTGTAGAGATCGAGATAACTATTTCTTCTTTGTTCTCGCCGGTCTGAATGTAAATTCTATTCCTATTTTCCTTGAGTACTTCTGGACTTAGTAGTGTTCTTCCATGCAACGTTAGTATAAACCTTGCAACCTATAACCCAATCATCTGTTTTTAAAGGAGATCCCTTCTTTTGTTTGTATGCAAATTCTGCACCTGCTTCCAACATTGTTTCAGCTGATGAACTGGCAATACATGCATAGGGACCTAAATCTTGTTTCTTTATTATTGCCTGCATAGCTGGGCGTACCTACATAGGGGAGTTGGAATTTATTGCCAAATATGGACGCATTTCCATGGCTTGTTGGTCCATGCATACTTAATGATTTAAATATATGCACTAGCCCATGCACGCAACGATAGAAAATCATAAGCCGGCAAACAAAAACAGCATCCCACCATGTAGTGAAACACGTATCGGCAACGAGGACCAGTTGATAGTAAGTGAATGAAGATCCGCCATTAATTTTTTGGACTGTGTGTTTCCTAGACTATTGAAAAGAAACAAAACATAATTAGCTTAATGAACTTTGCGCGGACCATAATTATCACGCGAACAGAGCGAACCTACAAATCGAAAATAACTGCCTTTCTCTGGCTGATTTGCAAGAGAGAAGAAAAGCGAGAGAACTCAGAGACTTGAGTGTTCTTTTACGCTCAGAGACTGAGAGTTGTGAGGATTGTATTTGTGCCGATGTGGGGTGCTCTGATTGAAGATAGACACCGGTATTTATAGAATCACCGAACATGTTATTTATGGTACATATTTAATTCGTACTTATCAAAATAAAATCTACATTTACTCACATCTCCACCATTACAATGTCTGCTATTGTTTTTTGGCAGTACTGCTACTTGGTTTTATCAGAAAAGTTGAGAAAGTGAGTCCCACTTAATAGGTGCATTGCTAATGTGCGTGTCACACATAGAGGTGCAATAAAAATGTTTTAAAGTTTTTATTTTTGTTATCTCTTTATTGTTTCTTCATATTCTTAACATGTTGCATATGAGATTTTATTTAGAAAGAATGAATTGAATAAACGCAATCGTGTCACCCATATGAGTGTATCTTTGGAAAAAATTGAAGGAACAAATATATGAATGACAGTAAATTTTATGTTCATAAAGAATGTATTTTGGTTAATTACTGGAAATATATAAATTCTACATATCCTTTTATCTTAGTGCCTTCATGTTGATTTTTTTCTCGAGATGTGCGTCAGCAGGGTCGTGACGAGCATCTGAAGGTAACTTTCCTTTGCAATTCTTCATTTGTAGAACCGTGCATCACACGGGCATGTTACATGTGTCATCAGTGCTCGTCGGTTTCCATCTTTAATTAGGTGGCTACCGTTCTTATATTTTGACCAACTAGGAAGGGGTTCTCTTCGGATAGAGATAGGGTTAGTTTGTGCAATTGTGCTCGTGTTAACGTGTAAGGCATGCAATTATAATATAGAATTGCAAAAGTATGTGAAACTTGAACACACGAATACAAATTGGTGATGGTCTGTTAGTGGCATGACTTCCTTCGTGATGGGGCTGATAAAACTACGGGAGGGCCTTTAGGTTGCCATATGACAGTTGCCTAGTTGAAAAGTACCTCATAGATATTCCAGTTTTTCCCCATACATTTTTCTTTAATAATCTTCTTAAAATGGTGCTTGTGGGATTATATCTGACGTGCATATGGTTATCATGTGTGACACGCAACTTTTTTTGGACAACTGTTGCCACCTGAGGCGCCCTGTATTCATATCAAATACAAGTTACAGATAGGATTGGGCAATCCTTAACATATGAATTCCCTAGATTTGCAAGCCTAGGATAGTGATCCCCCGTTCATCTATGTTGTGCACTAGAACAAACCATTTCTTGGCTCCGAGGATAATTATCTCTATGAGAAGTAGATGCACAATTGTGAGCCTGTATAGTAAGCTCCCTATTAATATGGAAGACCTGAGCTTGAATGTTGGCTGTTGCAGCAAAGTAATTTGGAAGCTGGCTTCTAATTTTCCAATGCCCAGGCACTTGAGTAAGGTTCCTTGATGCCGTTGCCCGAGCGAGTATTAGATTGTCCACTAGAAAAGCACTTTGGTTATGAGCGATGCGAGAAGCAATTTTCGTAGCAACCTATACAGCTCTAGCCTTAGCACATAATGGTGATTCTACACTCTTGTCAGTTGTAGAAATTAAGATAACTGATTCTTCTTTGTTCTCTGAATGTAAATTCCTATTCCTATTTTCCTTGAGTTTTTTCTGGAGTCAGTAGTGTTGTTCCATGCAGCGTCAGTTTAAACCTTGCAACCTATAGTCCAATGAGTTGTTTTTAAAAGAAGATCCCTTCTTTTGTTGGTACGCATATTCTCCACCTGCTTCCGACATCATTTCAGCTGATTAACTGGCAATACATGCACGGGAACCTAAATCTTGGGTCTTTATTATTACCTGCATAGCTGGGCATACCTGCATAGGGGAGTTGGAATTTCTTGCCAAATATGGACGCTTCACCATGGCTTGTCGATCCATGCATAGTTAATGATTTAAACTTATGCACTAGCCCATGTACGCAACGATAGAAAATCATGAGCCGGCAAACGGAAAACCACATCCCACTATGCAGCAAAACACGTATCGGCAACGAGGACTAGTCGATAGTAAGTGGATGAAGATACATCGTTCATTTTTTTGGACTGTGTGTTTCCAAGACTATTGAAACGAAACAAAAACATAATTAGCTAAATGAACTTTGTGCGGACCATAAATATCGCGCGAACGGAGGGAACCTACAAATACATGTCTTTCTCTAGCTCATTTGCGAGGGAGAAGAAAAGCGAGAGAACTCAAAGACTTGAGTGTTCTTTTACGCTCAGAGACTGAGAGTTGTGAGGATTATATTTGTGTCGATGTGGGTGCTCTGACTGAAGATACAGACAGGTATTCATAGAATCATTGAGCATATTATTTATGGTACATATATAATTCATAATTATCAAAATAAAATCTACATTTACTCACATCTCCACTATTACACTGTTAAAAAATGCCTGCTGTTGTCGTTTGGTAGTACTTAGGTGCATTGCTAATGTGCGTGTCACATATAGAAGTGTACTAATTTTTTTTTCAAGTTATTATTATTTTTCCTCTTTATTGTTTCTTCATATTCTTAAAATGTTGCATATGATAATTTATTTAGAAAGAAACAATTAAATAAACGTAATCATGTCACACATAATAGTGTATCTTTGGAAAAATTGAAGGAACAAATATATGAATGACAATAAATTTTATGTTCATAAAGAATGTATGTTGTTTAATTATAGTAAATATATGAACTCTACATATCCTTTTATCTTAGTGCCTTCATATTGATTTTAGTTCGAGATGTGCATCAGCAGGACCGGGACGAGAATCTGAAGGTAACTTCCCTTTGCAAAGGAAGAGGAGAACAACCAGCATGCATGCACTCATGATTTTTTTGCGCAATTCACAATTACAAAAACTAGGTAGGGCTGTATCTTGCAAATGCATGATTTTGATTTCAATTTTCACGCTATATTTGTCTATTACCTTTTATATTGTAAGTTTATAAAATTAAAATGAAAATATTATTGGAATTCTTCCTTTGTAGAACCGTGCATCACACGGGCATGTTACATGTGTCATCAGTGCTCATAGGTTTCCATCTTTAATTCGGTGGCTACCGTTCTTATATTTTGACCAACCAGGAAGGGGTTCTCTTCAGATAGAGATAGGGTTACATTGTGCAATTGTGCTCGTGTTAACGTGTAAGGCTTGCAATTAAAGTATACCATTGCAAAAGTATGTGAAACATGAACACATGAATACAAATTGGTGATGGTCTGTTAGTGGCATGACTTCCTTCGTGATGGGGGCTGATAAAACCACGGGAGGGCCTTTGGGTTGCCATATGACTTTTGCCTAGTTGAAAAGCGCCTCACAACTATTCCAGATTTTGCTTTAATCATCTTCTTAAAATGGTGCTTGTGAGATTTGCTTTTGGAAAATAAATCATTGGCAATATGGTTTCTTGGCAAGTGTTTGCGCAATCGTGGCATGCGCAAGTGTGTATCTTTGGAAGCTCTTTAAGGAATGAATAAGTGAGTCCAAATAGATTGGAAAATATCTGACGTGCATATAGTTATCACGCGCGATGCCCAACTTTTTTTGTACAACTGTTGGGACTTGTGGCGCCCTGTATTCATATCAAATACAAGTTATGGATAGGATTAGGCAATCCGTAACATGTAAATTCCATAGATTTGCAAGCCTACGATAGTGATCTCCCATTCATCTATGTTGTACACTAGAAGAAACAATTTCTCGGCTCAGAGGATAGTTATATCTAAAATAAGTAGATGCACAATTGTGAGCCTGTACAATAAGTTCCCTAAGAATATGGAAGACCTGAGCTTGAATGTTGGCTCTTGCAGCAAAGTAATTTGGAAGCTGGCTTCTAATTTACCAATGCCCAGGCACTTGAAGAAGGTTCCTTGATGCTGTTGCCCGAATGAGTGTTAGATTGTCCACTTGGAAAGTACTTTGGTTTAGCTATTCGAGGAGCAATTTCCGCAGCAACCTGTACAGCTGTAGCCTTAGCACGTAATGGGGTTCAACACTCTTGCCAGTTGTAGAGATTATGATAATTGTTTCTTCTTGGTTCCCACCATTCTGAATGTAAATTCCTATTCCTATTTTCCTTGAGTTTTTTCTGGAGTTAGTAATGTTCTTCCATGCAGCGTCTGTGTAAACCTTGCAACCTATAATCCAATGATTTGTTTTTAAAGAAGATCCCTTCTTTTGTTTGTATCAAGATTCTGCACATTCTTCCGGCATCATTTCAGCTGATGAACTAGCAATACATGCATAGGAACCTAAATCCATGGCTTGTTGGTCCATGCATAGTTAATGATTTAAATTTATGCACTAGCCCATGCACGCAACGATAGGAAATCATGAGCTGAAAAACGAAAAACCTCATCCCACCATGCAGTGAAACACGTATCGGCAACGAGGACCAGTCGATAGTAAGTGGATGAAGATAGACCATTCATTTTTTTGGACTATGTGTTTCCAATACTATTGAAACAAAACAAAAACATAATTAGCTAAATGAACTTTGCGTGGACCATAAATATCATGTGAAGGGAGGGAACCTAGAAATCTAAAATACATGTCATTCCCTGGCTCATTTGTGAGATAACTCGGAGAATTGTGTGTTCTTTTACGCTCATAGACTGAGAGTTGTGAGGATTATATTTGCGTCGATGTGGGTGCTCTGACTGAAGATACACACAAGTATTTATAGAATCGCTAAGCATGTTATTTATGGTACATATATAATTCATACTTATCAATATAAAATCTACATTTACTCACATCTCCACTATTAAACTGTTAAAAAATGTCCGCTATTGTCATTTGGTAGTACTGCTCATTGGTTTTCACAAGAAAAGTGGAAAATGTGTGTCACATTTAATAGCTGCATTGCTAATGTGCGTGTCATACATATAGGTGCACTTAAAATGTTTTCAAGTTTTTACTTTTGTTTTCCTCTTTATTGTTTATTCATATTCTTAAAATGGTGCATATTATATTTTATTTAGAGAGAAACAATTGAATAAACATAATCGTGTCATACATAAGAGTGTATCTTTGGAAAAAATTGAAGGAACAAATATATGAATGACAGTAAATTTGATGTTCACAAAGAATGTACGTTGGTTAATTACGGTAAATATATAAATTCTACATATCCTTTTATCTTAGTGCCTTCATATTGATTTTTGCTCGAGATGTGCGTCAGCAGGATCGTGACGAGCATCTGAAGGTAACATTCCTTTGCAAAGGAAGATGAGAACAACCAACATGCACTCACGATTTTGTTGCGCAATTCTCAATTATAAAAATGGGTAGGGCTGTATGTTGCAAATGAATGATTTGGATTTCAATTGTCGTGCTATATTTGTCTGTTACCTTTTATATTGTAAGTTTATAAAATTATAATGAAAATAAAATTGGAATTCTTCATTTGTAGAACCGTGCATCACACGGGCATGTTACATGTGTCATTAGTGCTCGTAGGTTTCCATGTTTAGTTAGGTGGCTACCGTTCTAATATTTTGACCAACTAGGAAGGGGTTCTCTTCAGATAGAGATAGGGTTACTTTGTGCAATTGTGCTCGTGTTAACGTGTAAGGCATGCAACTAGAGTATACCATTGAAAAAGTATGTGAAACATGAACACATGAATACAAATTGGTGATGGTCTGTTAGTGGCATGACTTCCTTCGTGATGGGAGCTGATAAAACCACGGGAGGACCTTTGGGTTTCCATATGACGGTTGCCTAGTTGAAAAGCGCCTCACAGTTATTCCAGATATTTCCCATACATTTTGCTCAAGTTCTTGAGAGCACGCACAAGCACTAGGTGTTATCATCGACACTAACTGGGATTGCTCCTAGTTTCCTCGGTTATGCTGTAAGTTTTCAACAGTGGACCCACTCTCTACTGTTGAGCCTCTCCCCAATTACTAGAATCATTCCCAGCATTTGCACCTTGTTCCTAGCTTGCACTGCCATTGTGCCATCCTACTATGGACTACCCTTCTCAGTAATTACTGATCGGGATCATCCTCAAAGTGGTCCTACCATGGGTTCCATCCATTTCCAGTGATAAGCAAAATCATCCCTTATGTTGTCTTCAACAAGGTAATCCACATAATCCATACTAGTCCGAGTATGCCATTCTACCGAACTCCTCCAAACGATCGCTCGAGATTTTCCCATGCTGGTATAGAGAGTCTCAATGATCTCTATATCAAAGGTAATTATTTTTGCCACTTAGGGTAATAACTCCACGAATCACCCTCCTCCAAGATGTTCCGTTATGGTATCATGGCAACTCAACTCCTCGCTACGTTGACAACCATTCACCACCTTCTTAAGCATGAAATTGTTGCCTACCTAGTGAACCTTTGTGATCTGTTCCACTCCAGCCCTTTGGATGTGTGCCTCGTGTTTCAGCTTGAGAGATGTTGCCATGTCTCACTTCGTGAGTTGATCCTGACTTGTTCGACCTTTGATAAGATCGATCCTTCTAGAGTCTTTCTTTCCCTCTCGTTGTCATGTTAGTTGGAGTTCTCAGAGCAAGACATTGAGACAACGATGGTGATCGAATCAAGATTCTTATGAAGTGCAACCTGGATCATGAAGATTGTGTTAGTTTGCGTCCCCCCTTCATCTTACCCTACGCTTGAATCTCGGGATGAGATTCTTGTTTAGTGGGGGCGAGTTGTCACATCCCTAGCTTCTGGCATTGCACTAGGCTAACTTCATGTGTGCATCATGTTTAAACTTTTAAAGAAATTGAAATGGGGATTGCCTAAACCCTAGCATCAAAGGAAATCACTAGGTTCAAATAAATATTCTCAGTGAATCCAAATGGCTTTCAAAATGTTCATCTTTTCTGCAAAATGCTAGAAGCAATAACCAAAGGTGATGCACATTTTTCCATGACATATTTGGGCTCTGGATTAAATCATACTCTATTTGCATTTGGGCATTTAAATGCTATTAAATATTTTAAATGCTCAAATAATCATAAACCAAAATTTTTACTGTAGGATATATTCCCAACAGTGATCATGGGTAGTTTCATGATTTTTGGAAGTGTCTAAGTATTTTTAATAAAGCCCTACAGACTACAGAATAATAGAAAAACAAAAACAATTAGAAGAGAGAGAGAGAGAGAGAGAGAGAGAGAGAGAACTTATCGGCGCCATCCTGCAGCCCAGCTAGCCCAAAGATCAGCTGAGGCCCAGCCCACCGAGTATGGCGGCCGTCTTGAACCTCTGCCAGTAGGCAGAGGCGTGCCGACGCCAGCGCGCCCGAGGCCTCCACCTCCTCCCTCCCTGCCTGCCTGGCTCCTCCTCGACGCGTCTGGACGATGCCACGCGACCCCCAGAGCCGTCAGGCTCTCCCTCTCTCTCCCCCGAACGCTCTCCCCCTCCTCTGTTCTTTTCGCCCGAACGCCTCCGTCGCCGCCGCTCGCCACCACCGCGGACACCGCCATCCCGGCGACACCCTAAGATGCCCAAGAGCTCCGCCTAGTACCCCTCTTCCTCCTCGTCGAGCTGTGCAACGCCGGACGCCCCCGAGCATCTCCATGCCGTCGTCTTCAACCTCCCGACGCTGGAGATCTCCATCGCCGCCCCGCTTGCTCCGGCCTCTCCCCGAGCCCACTAACCAACCCTGCGGAACCGCTGTGAGCTCCTACGCCCCTCGCCCCTCTCCCCGTCGACGCGTTCGTCCTCTAGCCCCGATCCCCAACCGTGACCGAAGCATCTTGCCGCCGGCCATGGCGTAGCCGTGGTACAGCCCATAGCTCGCATCCAGCGCCACCGTGCTCAAGACGCTCCTCGAGTCGACTGCAACCACCCGCGGCTCTTGCCGTTCCCTGCATCGCCTAACCCGCTGTTGGCCGAACTCCGGCCGTCGCAAAGCTCGACGTCGCCGTCGTTTCGGACCACCCCAGCTGCTGCTTCTTACACCGTTAGATGCGCGACATCTCCAGCTACGCATAGAGCTCCTCCACCGCTCTTTTGGTCGCCAGAACAACGTTTCCGAAGCCCTCCGCCGTCTCTGTCGTCGTCGGCGACGAGCCATTGACCGGGTCCGGCGGGTTTCACCCCGCTTGACCGGGGTTTGACTTTCCCCCCGACTCACTGACGTGTGGGCCCCATGCCACTAACTAATCTAGGTTAGTGTTAGTTTAGCGCTAACTAAACTTACTTAGTTTAATTAACCACTGAAAGACGGGACCCACTGGTCAGTTTGACCTGGACCGCCTCAGTTGACCGCTGACGTCACCCTGACGCAATGCTGACGTAATAAGTATTTTCTGGATTTATTCTTATATAGGAAATTCCAGAAAATGCTACAAACTTCAAAAATGCAATCTATCCATCTGTACTTGTTTCATGCATGTTAGAACAACTTATGTCTACTGTTTAGGACAAATGGTGTAAATGGCATTTAAATAACCACATGTGGAGTTTGAATTTGAATCTTGGATTCAAACCAACTCCATTTAACCTACTACTAAATGCATTATCTCAAATCACAGCATATTGCCATGTCATGATTATGCATCATATTGTGCATTGCATTGATTGTGTTTCTTCCTTGTTTGTCGGTATTTGTCCCCTCTCGATAGACGTGGTTCCGACGATGTGATCAATGACACCAATGAAGAGCTATAATATCTTCAGAAGTGCCAGGCAAGCAAAACCCCCTTGTTCATTCCGATACAATCCCACTCTCTCGCCCCTGCTCACTTTTACTGCATTAGGACAACAACGACTCATGTGTTACATGTTGCGGTAGTTGAACCCCTTTCCTCTGCATGACCTGTCGTTGCCACGGTAAATAGATGAAACCCACTAGCATGAGTAGGAGTTGTTTGAGCCCTGATGTGCCTACCCATTCATGCTTGTTTGTCATGCCTGCTACTGCTTAGAGTTGAGTCAGGTTTGATTCATCAGGGATGAATCAGAGGTGTGTGAACATGTCCTACTGTGTGAGCTAAGTGTGTGAACACGATTTGGTAAAGGTAAGGGTGAAAGGCCATGTAGGAGTACATGGTGGGTTGTCTCATTGAAGTCGTCCTCAGGAACTGAGTTTTGTGTTTGTGATCCATGAAAAGGCTACTACCATGCATTGGGCCCCGAAATATGACCCTGCTCGACTTCTTAATCACCCTTGTCCTCTTTCCAGGAGTTGCAAGTAGTTTCTGGTGTTTGTAGTATCTTTGGAGGCCGTGCTTGTGCTGACCGGAGGGGTGGGCTGTGATGCGGTAGGCACGTGGCCGGGTGTACCGAGCGCCCGTTTGGTGTCTCGGGAACCCTGCACACATCGTTCGGGGCCGTATGTGGAAACTTCGGCCGGACTCCCTGCGGATGGAACCTGAATAGGCGATAAACATGGACTAGAGACTTGAGTGTTTAGGTAGGTCGTGGTCTACACCCACATCGGCTTTCGCTTGAAGTCTGCCGAGCACATGTCGTGTGCAGACGCTAAGTGGTGGAAACATGTATGAAGAAGTACACCCCTGCAGGGTTAACATCATCTATTCGAATAGCCGTGTCCGCGGTAAAGGACTTCTGGGTTGCCTATAACAGTTCATAGACAAGTGAAAGTGGATACTCTAAAATACACAAGATAAGCGTGCGTGTTATGGATGGCGTCCTCGCAGGGAGACCGGAGCGGATCCATAGTGGTGTATTGATATGGTGAATTTGTGGACTCGTGTGCGCCACCTCAAAAGAGTTACTTGCAGTCGTAGTTCAGGATAGCCACCGAGTTAAAGTTGGCTTGCTGCAGTTAAACCCCACCATCCCTTTGTTGATGATGATGCGTATGTAGATAGATCTGACGTAACTCTTGTTGGGTACATTTGTACTCATGTTTGCCTATTTTATGTTTTTGCAGAGAGACTTACGTCTCACTAGTAGTTCTGCGTGGACTTCGACATTTAGCTTGTTACCTTAGCTACGATCTTGTGCCCTCGGCAGGATCTAGTAGATAGTCAGGCCTCTCAGCCTTTTTCATTTGTAGATGTCTGTACTCAGACATGTTGAGCTTCCGCTTGTGCTTTGACTTGTATGCTCTGAATGTTGGGTCATGTGAACCATGTTTATAATATCTTGCTCCTCGGAGCCTATTGAATAAAATACTTGAGTTGTAGAGTCATGTTGTGATGCCATGTTGTATTTGCACATATCGAGCATATTGTGTGTATGCTATTGAAATGCTTGGTATGTGTGGGATCTGACTATCTAATTGTTTATCCTTGGTAGCCTATCTTACCGGGAAATGTCTCCTAGTGCTTCCACTGAGCCTTGGTAGCTTGCTACTGCTCCGGAACACTTAGGTTGGCCGGCATGTGTCCTTCTTCGTTCCTGTGTCTATCCCTTCGGGGAAATGTCACGCGGTGTCTACCGGAGTCCTGTTAGCCTGCTACATCCCGGTTTACCGGAGTCCTACTAGCCCAGTTGCTACAGCCCGGATTCACTCGCTGATGACCGACACGTTCATTGCTGGGTCATGTATGCATGTCCCTGTAAGTTAGTGCCACTTTGGGTTCACGACTAGCCATGTCAGCCCGAGTTATTTCTCTTATGGATGCTAGCGACAATATCATATACGTGAGCCAAAAGGCGCACACGGTCCCGGGCCTTGTAAGGTGACACCTGTGGCAATACCGTGCGTGATGCCGCAAAGTGATATGAGGTGTTACATGCTAGATCGGTGTGGCATAGGATCAGGGTCCTGACAGGCGAGGTATATATATATATATAAAGCCTATGCTGACTAGCTAATTGATGCATTCATTGTTTTGGTATGTACAGATATTAACTCTTATTTCTTCTTTTATAGGCCCCCGGATCAAGGAAAACTTCGGTAATGAAATGAGGCCCGAAGAAAAAGTTGCACCCGAATGAAAGGTTCACGATCACAAAAATCGTGCGTGATGGCCAACCGATTAAACCCCTCCGGACCAAGGAAGCATTTTCTGCTCAGTGCGGGGTTCTTGTTGGAGACATGATCCCGATCAGCATCGAGGTATGGAATAAGCCTAAGAAGGAAGAGCTTCAAGTTTCTTTTGTCGATGATAGACAGAAAGCTGATCTTTTGGACCATGCTGAAGGTAAATTTCACCCTACCGAAAAAGGAGGATCCAGAGAAGTCAGTTATAGAGACATTCATCAAGTCTCATGCTCTCAAGAAGATGGCAGAGCTATTCAGGAGGTGGAAGAATGAGTTGAAAGCAATGTATGTTGACAAAGGGAAGACTCCAGAATTCACCGGCCAATTTGAGAAGATAAGAGATCACTGGACCGCATTTGTTGCCAACAAGACATCAAAGAGGAGTAAGAAGATGTCAGTGATTAACAAGATAAATGCTGCAAAGAAGGAGCATCACCATCACACGGGGTCAGGTGGCTACCTCAAAGTCCGGCCGTTGTGGGACAAGGCTGAGCATGACCTGATTGCTAAAGGGGTCGAACCAGAGACATTGCACTGGCCAGACTATTCAAAGACTTGGTTCTTCGGGGTTGGTGGAACTTTGGACCCTGAAACAGGGAAGTGCTGCTAGACGGATGAGAAACTTGCAACACCCATCAAGAAGCTTCAGAATGCAATCAAGGAAGTGCAGGAAGGGATGTTCGTTTCCTGACAGAGAGAACGACGAGCTCACAAGGCCCTCGGGAATCCTGAGCACCCTGGACGAACACGAGGCACGCCAAGCTCTGTTGCGTGGAAGGTTGGGTTTCCCGACGCAAGCGGTTACAAAACCTAAGAGAGGAGGAGGAAAGTGGAGCAGAGCAAACTGCAGCAGCTTAAGGCAAGGGTATGAAAGCTAGAGGAACGACAAGATGTTGAGAACCAGTAGCTGCGAGATCATGCCCAAGAAGCTACCCCAGAAGCTACCCCGTCATCTCAGTAGAGAAGCAACATGGCTTCCACCGAGCTTGTTCAGCAGCCTGACTTGACGGGTCCTAGCTACCCCATGGATTTTATCATGGATTCACACCCGTGCCACCTTATGACGCAATGGCTTCAGCTCAAAGTCAAGGCGGCTGTCGGCTCTGTGTACCCTCCTTCACCCGGAGCAACTTTTCACTGCTGTCCGATTCCACAAGGCTATGTTGTTGTGATGGTGGACGAAATAACGAAGGAATTTGAGGAGCTCCAGCTTGAGCACCCTACAGGTGATGGGGAGACTCAGCTGGGTCTTGCTATGAAGACTCCGTGTCTATGGCGGAAGTAGCACATCAACCTTCTGAATTTCAGGGCTCCGGCGAGTCAGCTGGGCACTCCACCTCCTCCGCCTCCTCCTCCTCCTCCAGCGAGTGATCAGGGCACTCTGCCTCCTGCTCTGGAGAGTGAGGGCAGCTGTACTCCGCCTCCTTCTCCGCCTGCTCCGGCGTGTCCGAGCAGCCCGCCTCCTCCTTCGTTGCCTCGTAAGCGATGGTGGAACACATACGCCCTTGCTCCGGCGCGTCATAGCAGTCTGCCTTCGGCTGCTCTGCCTCTTAAGCAGTGAAAGAAGACAGTCGCAGCCACTCCGGCTACTCCGACGTCTAGCAGTACAACCAGAGGCGGGAGGCAATACAAATTCGGTCCATTGTCTCTCAAGCCTCTAGAGAAGTTACCATATGAGAGGAGCAATGAGGAAAACCAGAAGATCTCTGAAGGCCAAGTGAATGACTTCTTTCAATCGGTAAAAGCTAAGATACATCCACCTCGGGCGGAGAAGATAGATGTGGTGAAATCGAAGCGCACTTTGGATGCCCTGCAGCAACCACCGCCGCCTCCGCCGCAATCCAACTATGACCGCATCATTGAAATGACATATAAGGAAGCGGAGCGGTCAGGAAGTACTTGCACTGATCAAAGGCTAGCAGAGCAAAGATATGGGAAAAAACTCCCCAGCTCGGCGAACAAGCGAAGGAATCGTGCCCCCCGCTCAATGTGTCTAGCAATATAGTCGCTAATCTTCCGGGGATGCTGCCCGGTACCAATCCTAGAGATTACATGCTCGACGACGATGCACTTTTTGAAACAATGGAGGTGGACACATTAAGATTCCGGTACAGGAAGCCTCTCGTCAAACCTAGTACTTCTCTAACAACGATGATGCGAAGATTCCATGACTGGTACATGGTCATCTGCAGGAAGTCTGGGACAGATACTTTGACGTTGAGAGTTAAAGAGGAGCATGACCTCGTTAGAATTGATCTGTTGTCTATTCCATATGAGGAGTTCTTCCAGTTTTTCAATCAAAAGGCCCTCGATAAAACAATCATCACTTACTACTATCTGTAAGTACTACTTCTCTGTAATTAATTAAGTCTCTATATGTAGCTCATCTCTTTCATTGCATGTATATATAATTATCCTCACTATATTATGCAGATTGAAGATCGCCTAATTGAAGAAAAGACAAGTAGGTGATATTGGGTTCATTAACACAAATCTCATGGATGAATGGAATGTTAAACATGATCCCAAAGATACCGAGGCCAACTTTCTATGATTGTTACTTCGAAATCAAAACAAAGCTACAATACTCTTTCCTTACGAATACAAGTGAGTGTTACTGCCTTGTGCATATTCGGTTTCCCTTATTACTCGAGGTTATAGTAATGTAATTGATGAGTTATGCATGCGTGCGCAACTTCCACTTTATTCTGCTAGAGATTAAGCTTGAGCAGGGACTAGTAACCGTCATAGACTCCAGTCCAAAAAATCAGAAGGAGTATGCGACCATGACTAAAATGCTCCATATCGGCAACTTTTTCATTTCCTGATATCAAGTAATTGTTTTCTTTGTCTGGCAGGGTTTGGAAAAAGTTTACCGTGCAAGCTCCGGGACTGCCAGCGCAGCTACGATTTAACCACCCGAAAGTAAGTACTAGCTACTACCTAGTTCCGCGCATCTCCCATTGATTCTAGCTAGTTTCATCAATACCATTTAGCATGCTTGCTTATCAGTTTGATTGACCTTTATTTCTTGTAAAGTGGTTGTGGCAGGAACCCGTGAATGATTTCTGTGGATACATTTGCGAGTTCATCCGTCACACCACTTGTGAGCTGGGCTACTCTAAACAATAATATGAAGTGTGTAAGAAATAATATTCACAATTTTATTTTATTACCATCATTTGTGTTGAGTTTCATTCATATATATCTATTGACCCCTTCTTTAAATTAGATATTTTAGATGCGGGATGAACTCCTACCACAAGATCGCATATGAGCAATTCAAGAGGAATTGGCGGGATTCTTTCTTGACCACATCATCGACAAACACGGAGAATACCATGTGGAAATTGAGTTCAGATATTAGGGGATTTTGTAAGAGATCTTATATTGTGTATATGTATAGATGTACGAAAACTTGTTGTTCGACCAATCTATCGGAGAAGAAGAGGTCGATCACTTCTCTCTGTGTATATGTTCATGACAATCTTCTGTACTTAATGGTTTCCTTCATTTGCTTACTGGCTAGCTAGCATGTCAAGTCCTCTCTATACGTATAGTACGTAGTGTCGACCAACCACAGAGATAAGAGAGGACACTTCTCTCTATTAGCTATCTAACACTCTAATTAACCCTACAAAACCCCCACCCCCTTGAGAAAAAACAAAGCCCCAGCCCATGAACTGCTGACGTGTGGAAGCCTTTTGGTTCCGGTTGGTGGCACCAACCGGGACAAAAGTCCCTCCTGCCTGGGCAAGCCGCAGCGGACACGTGAAGCCCCATCGGCCCCGGTTCCTTGGTGAACCGGGACGAAAGGTATTGAGATTTAGTACCGACCCTTTCGTCCCGGTACGGCAACCAGGATAAATGGCCCGCTTTCTACTAGTGTATGTAGTGAAACACATATCGGCAATGAGGACCAGTCGATAGTAAGTGGATGAAGATACACAATTCATTTTTTTGGACTGTGTGTTTCCAAGACTATTCAAAGGTAACAAAAATATAATTAACTAAATGAACTTTGCGCAAACCATAAATATCATGCGAACGGAGGGAACCTACAAATCCAAAACACCTCTATTTATCTGTCTCATTTGCGAGAGAGAAGAAAAGCGAGAGAACTCAGAGACTTGAGTTTTCTTTTATATTTATGCCCATGCGGGGTGCTCTGACTGAAGATACACCCAAGTATTTATAGAATCGTCGAGCATATTATTTATGGTACATAATTAATTCGTACATATCAGAATAAAATCTACATTTACTCACATCTACACTATTACACTATTAAATAAAATGTCTGCTATTGTCATTTGGGAGTTCTGCTCATTGTTTTTCTCAAAAAAGTGGATAATGTGTGTCACACTTAATAGGTGCATTGCTAATGTGCATGACACATATAGAGGTGCACTAAATATGTTGCATATGATATTTTATTTAGAAAGAAACAATTGAATAGTCGTAATGTGTGACACATAAGTGGTTATCTTTGGAAAAAATTGAAGGAACAAATATATGAATGAAAGCAAATTTTAAGTTCACAAAGAATGTACGTCGGTTAATTACGGTAAATATATAAATTTTACATATCCTTTTATCTTAGTGCCTTCACGTTGATTTTTGCTCGAGATGTAGCCTTAGCACATAACGGAGATTCAACACTCTTGCCAGATGTAGAGATAAATATAACTGTTTCCTCTTTGTTCTCACCAGTCTGAATGTAATTTCCTATTCCTATTTTCCTTGAGTTGTTTCTGGAATCAGTAGATTTCTTCCATGCAACATCAGTATAAACCTTGTAACATATAATCCAATGATTTGTTTTTAAAGAAGATCCCTTCTTTTGTTTGTATCCAGATTTTGCAACTGCTTTCGACATCGTTTTAGGTGATCAGCTAGCAATACATGCATAGGAACCTAAATCGATGGCTTACTGGTCCATGCATAGTTAACGATTTAAATTTATGCACTATCCTATGCACGCAACAATAGAAAATTATGAGCCGGCAAACAAAAAACCGCATCCCACCATGCAGTGAAGCACGTATCGGCCATGAGGTCCAGTCGATAGTAAGTGGATGAAGATACACCATTCATTTTTTTGAATTATGTGTTTCCAAGACTATTGAAATGAAACAAAAACATAATTAGCTAAATGAACTTTACGCAGACCATAAATATCACCAAACGGAGGGAACCTACAAATCCAGAATACCTGTCTTTCCTTGGCTCATTTGCGAGAGAGAAGAAAAGCGAGAGAACTCAGAGACTTGAGTGTTCTTTTACGCTCAGAGACTGAGAGTTGTCAGGACTATATTAGTGCTGATGTGGGGCGCTCTGACTGAAGATTCACACAGGAAAAATCGCGGAGAATGTTAGTTATGGTACATATTTAACTCATGCTTATCAAAATAAAATCTAAATTTAATCACATCTCCACTATTACATTGTTAAAAAAATGCCTGCTATTGTCATTTGGTAGTATTGCTCATTGGTTTACTCAAAAAAGTTGAAAATGTGTGTCACACTTAATAGTTGCATTGCTAATGTGCGTGTCACACATAGAGGTGCACTACAAATGTTTTCAAGTTTTTATTTTTGTTTTCCTCTTTACTGTTTCTTCATATTCTTAAAATGTTGCATATGAGATTTTATTTGGAAAGAAACATTGAATAAACGCAATTGTGTCACAAATTAGAGTGTATCTATGGAAAAAATTGAAGGAACAATTATATGAATGACAATAAATTTTATGTTTATAAAGAATGTATGTCGGTTAATTACAGTAAATATATAAATTTTACATATCCTTTTATCTTAGTGCATTGATGTTGATTTTTGCTCGAGATGTACGTGATATGTCTCCAATGTATCTATAAGTTATGAAGTATTCATGCTATTATATTATCGATCTAGGATGTTTTATATGCATTTATATGTTATTTTATATGATTTTTGGGACTAACCATCAACCTAGAGCCTAGTGCCAGTTTCTATTTTTTCCTTGTTTTTCATTTTTACAGAAAAGGAATACCAAACGGAGTCCAATTGACGTGCCAATTTTTAACGATTGTTTATGGACCATAAGAAGCCCACGGAGCATCGGAGATGGACCAGAAGAGTCCCGAGCCATCCACGAGGGTGGAGGGCGCGTCCTACCCCCTGTACGCGCCCCCTATCTCGTGGACGACTCGGAGACCCCCCTGATGTGAGATCGATGCCAAAAATTTCTATAAATACGAAAACCCCCAGAAAGAAACCTAGATCGGGAGTTCCACCGCCGCAAGCCTCTGTAGCCACCAAAAACCAATCGGAACCCTGTTTCGGCACCCTGCTGGAGGGGGGATCCATCACCGGTGGCCATCTTCATCATCCCAGCGCTCTCCATGACGAGGAGGGAGTAGTTCACCCTCGGGGATGAGGGTATGTACCATTAGCTATGTAATTGATATCTCTCTCTCGTGTTCTTGATTTGGCATGGTCTTGATGTATCGCGAGATTTGCTATTATAGTTGGATATTATGATGCTTCTCCCCCTCTATCTTCTTGTAATGGATTGAGTTTTCCCTTTGAAGTTATCTTATCGGATTGAGTCTTTAAGGATTTGAGAACACTTGATGTATGTCTTGCATGTTCTTATCTATGGTGACAATGGGATATTCACGTGATCTACTTGTTGTATGTTTTGGTGATCAACTTGCGGGTTCAGTGACCTTGTGTACTTATGCATAGGGGTTGGCACACGTATTCGTCTTGACTCTCCGGTAGAAACTTTGGGGCACTCTTTGAAGTTCTTTGTGTTGGTTGAATAGATGAATCTGACATTGTGTGATGCAAATCGTATAATCATACTTGCGATGACATTGGAGTATCTATGTGACATTAGGGTTTTGGTTGATTTGTGTCTTAAGATGTTATTCTAGTACGAACTCTAGGATAGATCAAACAGAAAGAATAGCTTCTGTTATTTTACTATGGACTCTTGAATAGATCGATCAAAAAGGATAACTTTGAGGTGGTTTCGTACCCTACAATAATCTCTTCGTTTGTTCTCCACTATTAGTGACTTGGGAGTGACTCTTTGTAGCATGTTGAGGGATTGTTATATGATCCAATTATGTTATTATTATTGAAAGAACTTGCACTAGTGAAAGTATGAAACTTACGCCTTGTTCCTTAGCATTTCAACACCGTTTACGCTCACTTTTACCACTTGCTACCTTGCTGTTTTTATATTTTTAGATTAGAAAAACCTATATCTACCATCCATATTGCACTTGTAACACAATCTCTTCGCCGAACTAGTACACCTATACAATTTAACATTGTATTGGGTGTGTTGGGGATACAATAGACTCTTTGTTATTTGGTTGCAGGGTTGCTTGAGAGAGACCATCTTCATCCAACGTCTCCCACGGATTGATAAACCTTAGATTATACACTTGAGGGAAATTTTCTACTGTCCTACAAACCTCTGCACTTGGAGGCCCAACAACGTCTACAAGAAGAAGGTTGCGTAGTAGACATCACTGCGTCAGCATGGTCGTGACGAGCATGTGAAGGTAACTTTCCTTTGCAAAGGAAGAGGAGAACAACCAACATGCACTCATGATTTTGTTGTGCAATTCACAATTATAAAAAATTGGTAGGGCTATATCTTGCAAACAGGTGGATTTCAAAACTCACGCTATATTTGTCTGTTACCTTTTATATTGTAAGTTTATAAATTAAAATGAAAATATTATTGGAATTCTTCATTTGTAGAATCGTGCATCACACGGGCATGTTACATGTGTCATCAGTGCTCGTCGGTATACATCTTTATTTAGGTGGCTACCGTTCTTATATTTTGACCAACTAGGAAGGGGTTCTCTTCATATAGACATAGGGTTACTTTGCGCAATTGTACTCGTGTTAACGTGTAAGGCTTGCCATTAGAGTATACCATTGCAAAAGTATGTGAAACATGAACACGCAAATACGAATTGGTGATGGTCTGATAGTGGCATGACTTCCTTTGCGATGGGGCCTGATAAAACCATGGGAGGGCCTTTGGGTTCCAAATGATGGTTACCTAATTGAAAAACGCCTCACAGCTATTCCAGATTTTTCCCATACATTTTGCTTTAATCATCTTCTTAAAATTGTTCTTATGGGATTTGCTTTTGGAAAATAAATCATTGGCAATATGCTTTCTTGGCAACTGTTTCCGCAATCGTGGCACGCGCAAGTGCGTATGTTTGGAAGATCTTTAAGGAATGAGTAAGTGAGTCAAAATAGATTGGAAAATATCTGACGTGCATACAGTTATCACGTGCGACACCCAACTTTTTTGGACAACTGTTGGCACCTTAGGCGCCCTGTATTCATATCAAATACAAGTTACGGATAGGATTTGGCAATCCTTAACATATAAATTCCCTAGATTTGCAAGACTAGGATAGTGATCTCCCGGTCATCTATGTTGTGCACTAGAAGAAACCATTTCTTGGCTCAGAGGAAAATTATTTCTATAAGAAGTAGATGCACAATTGTGAGCCAGTACAATAGGTTCCCTAGGTTTATGGAAAACCTGAGCTTGAATGTTGGTTATTGCAGCAAAGTAATCTGGATTCTTATTTGCGAATGTCCAGGCATTTGAAGAAGGTTCCTTGATGCCGTTTCGCGAGTGAGTATTAGATTGTCCACTAGAAAAGTGATTTGGTTATTAGCGATGCGAGATGCAATTTTTGCAACAACTTGTACATCTGTAGCCTTAGCACGTAATGTCCACTAGAAATATGGACGCTTCGCCATGGGTTGTTGGTCCATGCATAGTTAATCATTTAAATTTGTGCACTAGCTCACGGACGCAACAATAGAAAATCATGAACCGGCAAATGAAAAACTGCATCCCACCATGTAGTGAAAGAGATGTGGGCAACAAGGACCAGTCAATATTAAGTGGACAAAGATACACCATTCATTTTTTTGGACCGTGTGTTTCCAAGACTATTGAAAGGAAACAAAAACATAATTAGCTAAATTAACTTTGCGCGGACCATAAATATCACGCGAACGGAGGGAGCCTACAAATCCAAAATACCTGTCCTTATCTGTCTCACTTGCGAGAGAGAAGAAAAGCTGAGACAACTGAGAAACTTGAGTGTTCTTTTACACTTAGAGACTAGGAGTTGTGAGGATTATATTTGTGCCGATGTGGGGTGCTCGAACTGAAGATACACATAAATCACCGAGAATATTATTTATGGTACATATTTAATTTGTACTTATCAGAATAAAATCTAAATTTACTCACATCTCCACTATTACATTGTTAAATAAAATGACTGCTATTGCCGTTTGGTAGTACTGCTCATTGGTTTTCTTAAAAAAAGTGGGAAAATGTGTGTCACACTCAATAGCTGCATTGCTAATGTGCATGTCACACATAGAAGTGCACTAAAAATGTTTTCAAGTTTTTATTTTTGTTTTCCTTTTATTGTTTCTTCATATTCTTAAAATGTTGCATACGCGATTTAATTCAGAAAGAAATATTTAATAAACGCAATCGTGTCACACATAAGAGTGTATCTTTGGAAAAATTGATAGAAGAAATATATGAATGACAGTAAATTTTATGTTCCCAAAGAATGTATGCCGATTAATTACGGTAAATAAATAAATTCTAAATATCCTTTTATCTTAGTGTCTTCATGTTGATTTTTTCTCGAGATGTGCGTCAGCAGGGTCGTGACGACCATCTGAAGGTAACTTTCCTTTGCAAAGGAAGAGGAGAACAACAAACATGAACTCACAATTTTGTTGCGCAATTCACAATTTTAAAAAATGGCTAGGGTTGTATCTTGCAAATGAATGATGTGGATTTCAGCTGTCGCGCTATATTTGTCTATTACCTTTTATGTTGAAGTACATAAAATTAACATGAAAATATTATTAGAATTCTTCATTTGTAGGATAATGCATCATAGGGGCATGTTACATGTGTCATCAGTGCTGGTCGGTTTCCATTTTTAATTAGGTGGCTACCGTTCTTATATTTTGACCAACTAGGAAGGGGTTCTCTTCAGATATATATAGGGTTACTTTGTGCAATTGTGCTTTTGTTAACGTGTAAGGCATGCAATTAGAGTATACCATCGCAAAATTATGTGAAACATGAACACGCGAATACAAAATGGTGATGGTATGTTAGTTGCATGACTTTCTTCGTGATGGGGCCTGATAAAACCACGGGAGGGCCTTTGAGTTACCATATGACGATTCCCTAGTTGAAAATCGCCTAATAGCTATTCCAGATTTTTTACCATACAGTTTGCTTTAATCATCTCTTTAAAATGGTTCTTCTGGAATTTGCTTTTGGAAAATAAATCATTGGCAATATGCTTTCTTGGCAAGTGTTTGTTCAATTGTGGCACGCGCAAGTGCGTTTCTTTGGAAGATCTTTAAGGAACGAATAAGTGAGTCAAAATAGATTGGAAAATATCTGACGTGCATACAGTTATCACGTGCGATGCCCAACTTTTTTTTGTACAAATGTTAGCACCTGAGGCGCCCTGTATTCATATCAAATACAAGTTATGGTTAGGATTTGGCAATCCTTCACATATAAATTCCCTAGATTTGCAAGCCTAGGATAGTGATCTCCTGTTCATCTTTGTTGTGCACTAGAAGAAACCATTTCTTGGCTTAGAGGATAATTATCTCTAAAAGAAGTAGATGCACAATTGTGAGCATGTACAGTAAGTTCCCTAGGAATATGGAAGACCTGAGCTTGAATGTTGGCTGTTGCAACAAAGTAATTTGGAAGTTGGCTTCTAATTTGCCATTGCCCAGGCACTTGAAGAAGGTTCCTTGATGCTGTTGCCCGAGCGAGTATTAGATTTTCCACTAGAAATGTACTTTGGTTATTAGCCATGTGATAAGCAATTTCCGCAATAACCTGTACATTTGTAGCCTTAGCACGTCATGGAGATTTTACACTCTCGCCAGTTGTAGAGATTAAGATAACTATTTCTTCTTTGTTCTCACCAGTCAGAATGCAAATTCCTAGTCCTTTTCTCATTGGGTTGTTTATGGAGTCACTAGTGTTCTTCCATGGAGCATCAGTATAAACCTTACAACCTATAATCCAATCATCTGTTTTTAAAGAAGATCCCTTCTTTTGTTTATACGTGAATTCTGCACTTGCTTCCGGCATCGTTTCAGCTGATGAACTGGCAATACATGCATAGGAACCTAAATCTTGGCTTTTTATTATTGCCTGCATAGCTGGGCATACCTACATAAGGGAGTTGAAATTTCTTGCCAAACATCGGTGCTGCGCCATGGCTTGTTGGTCCATGCATAGTTAACGATTTAAATTTATGCACTAGCCCATGCACACAACGTGAGAAAATCATGAGTCGCCAAACGAAAAACCGGATCCCACCATGAAGTGAAACATGTATCGGCAACGAGGACGAGTCGATAGTAAGCGAATGAAGATACACCATTCATTTTTTTGAAATGTATGTTTCCAAGACTATCGAAAGGAAACAAAAACATAATTAGTTAAATGAACTTTGCGCGGATCATAAATATCACGCGAACGGAGGGAACCTACAAATCCAAAATACCTATCTTTCTCTAGCTCATTTGCGAGAGAGAAGAAAAGCGAGAGAACTCAGAGACTTGAGTGTCCTTTTACGCTTAGAGACTCAGAGTTGTGAGGATTATATTTGTGCTGATGTGGGGTGCTCTGACTGAAGATACACATAGGTATTTATAGAACAACCGAGCTTGTTATTTATGGTACATATTTAATTCATACTTATCAAAATAAAATCGACATTTACTCACATCTCTACTATTAACCTGTTAAAAAAAATGTCTACTATTGACGTTCGGTAGTACTGCTCATTGGTTTTCTCAAAAAAAGTGGAAAATGTGTGTCACACTTAATAGGTGCATTGCTAATGTGTGTGTCACACATAAAGGTGCACTAAAAGGGTTTTCATATGTTTTTATTTTTTTCCACTTTATTGTTTCTTCATATCCGTAAAATGTTGCATATGAAATTTTATATATAAAGAAACAATTGAATAAACGCAATCGTGTCACACATCAGAGTGTATCTTTGGAAAAAATTAAAGGAACAAATATATGAATTACAAAAAATTTTATGTTCACAAAGAATGTATGTCGGTTAATTATGGTAAATATATAAATTCTACATATCCTTTTATCTTAGTGCCTTCATGTTGATTTTTGCTCGACATGTACGTCAGCCGGGTCATGACGAGCATTTGAAGGTAACTTTCCTTTGCAATGGAAGAGGAGAACAGCCGACATGCACTCATAATTTTGTTGTGCAATTCACAATTATAAAAATGGGTAGGGTTGTATCTTGCAATTGAATGATGTGGATTTCAATTGTCACGCTATATTTGTCTGTTGCCTTTTATATTGTAAGTTTATAAAATTAAAATTAAAATATTATTGGAATTCTTCATTTGTAGAGCCGTGCATCACACTGGCATGTACATGTTGAAGGAAATATGCCCTAGAGGCAATAATAAAGTTATTATTTATTTCCTTATTTCATGATAAATGTTTATCATTCATGCTAGAATTGTATTAACCGGAAACATGATACATGTGTGAATGCATAGACAAACAACATGTCACTAGTATGCCTCTACTAGACTAGCTTGTTAATCAAAGATGGTTATGTTTCCTAACCATGAACAAGGAGTTGTTATTTGATTAACAAGGTCACATCATTAGTAGAATGATCTGATTGACATGACCCATTCCCTTAGCTTAGCACACGATCGCTTAGTATGTTGCTACTGCTTTTATCCATGA
Organism: Aegilops speltoides; assembly: GCA_021437245.1. NCBI lineage: Eukaryota > Viridiplantae > Streptophyta > Magnoliopsida > Poales > Poaceae > Aegilops > Aegilops speltoides. The sequence goes on from CM038141.1 coordinate 435,321,117, forward strand.
CTTATACATGTTCCTCGTAACTATGAGATTATGCAACTCCGTTTACGGAGGAACACTTTGGTGCTACCAAAAGTCACAACGAATCGGGTGATTATAAAGGAGTACTACAGGTGTCTCCAAAGGCAGATGTTGGGTTGGCGTATTTGAGATTAGGTTTTGTCACTCCGATTGTCGGAGAGGTATCTCTGGGCCCTCTCGGTAATGCACATCACTTAAGCCTTGCAAGCACTACAACTAATGAGTTAGTTGTGAGATGATGTATTACGGAACGAGTAAAGAGACTTGCGGTAACGAGATTGAACTAGGTATTGGATACCGACGATCGAATCTCGGGCAAGTAACATACCGATGACAAAGGGAACAACGTATGTTGTTATGCGGTCCGACCGACAAAGATCTTCGTAGAATATGTAGGAACCAATATGGGCATCCAGGTCCCGCTGTTGGTTATTGACCGTGAATAGTTCTAGGTCATGTCTACATTGTTCTCGAACCGTAGGGTCCGCACGCTTAAGGTTACGATGATGTTATTATGAGTTTATGTATTTTGATGTACGAAGGAGTTCGAGTCCCGGATGTGATCACGGACATGACGAGGAGTCTCGGAATGGTCGAGACATAAAGATTGATATATTGGAAGCCTATGTTTGGAGTTCGAATGGTTCCGGATTAAAACGGAATTTCTCGGAAAACCGGAGGTTACTGGAACCCCGGGAGGTAAATGGGCCTCGGTGGGCCTTGAGGGAGAAGAGGAGGGCCGGCCAGGAGGTGGCGCGCCTCTCCCCAGTCCGAATAGGACAAGGAGGGGGGCGGCGCCTTTCCTCTTCCCCTCCCCAAACCTAGTCCAACTAGGAAAGGGGGAGTCCTACTCGGTAGGAGTAGGACTCCTCCGGCAGCGCCTCATCTAGGGCCGGCCGGCCTCCCCTCCCTCCTTTATATACGGGGCAGGGGGCACCTTGAGACACACAAGTTGATCGTGAGATCGTTCCTTAGCCGTGTCGGTGCCCCCTCCACCATATTCCACCTCGGTTATACCGTCGCGAAGCTTAAGCGAAGCCTGTGCGGTGAAACATCAAGATCGTCACCACGCCGTCGTCTTGACGGAACTCTCCCTCGACACTCGGCTGGATCGAGTACGAGGGCGCCATCGAGCTGTACGTGTGTCAAGAACTCGGGGGCGCCGGAGTAACGGCGCCGGGATCGGTCGGATCGCGAGGAGAACGTACGACTACTTCCTCTACGTTGTGATCGCTTCCGCTTCGGTCTACGAGGGTACGTAGACAACACTCTCCCCTCTCGTTGCTATACATCACCATGATCTTGCGTGTGCGTAGGAAAATTTTTGAAATTACTACGTTCCCCAACAGTGGCATCCGAGCCTAGGTTTTTATGGTTTGATGTTTTGCACGAGTAGAACACAAGTGAGTTGTGGGCGATACAAGTCATACTACCTACCAGCATGTCATACTTTGGTTCAGCGGTATTGTGAGATGAAGCGGCCTGGACCGACATTACGCCAGACGCTTACGCGAGACTGGTTTCACCGCCACGAGCACTCGTTGCTTAAAGGTGACTGGTGGGTGTCTGTCTCTCTCACTTTAGTTGAACCGAGTGTGGCTACGCCCGTCCTTGAGAAGGTTAAAACAGAGTCTATTTGACGAAGTATCGTTGTGGTTTTGATGCGAGGTGAGACTGGTTCTTGCTTAAGCCCGTAGCAGCCACGTAAAATTTGCAACAACAAAGTAGAGGACGCCTAACTTGTTTTTGCAGGGCATGTTGTGATGTGATATGGTCAAGACGTGATGCTATATTTTATTGTATGAGATGATCATGTTTTGTAACCGGTTATCGGCAATCGGCTGGAGCCATATAGTTGTCGCTTATTGTATGCAATGCATCGCTACGTAATGCTTTACTTTATCACTAAGCGGTAGCGATAGTCGAGAAGCATAAGTTTGGCGAGACGACAACGATGCTACGATGGAGATCAAGGTGTCGCGCCGGTGGCGATGGTGATCATGGTGGTGCTGCAAGATGGGGATCGTGAAGCACAAGATGATGATGACCATATCATATCACTTATATTGATTTGCATGTGATGTTTATCCTTTATGCATCTTATCTTGCTTTGATTGACGGTAGCATTATAAGATGATCTCTCACTAAATTATCAAGAAGTGTTCTCCCGAGTATGCACCGTTGCCAAAGTTCGTCGTGCCGCACACCACGTGATGATCGGGTGTGATAAGCTCTACGTCCATCTACAACGGGTGCAAGCCAGTTTTGCACACGCAGAATACTCGGGTTATACTTGACGAGCCTAGCATATGCAGATATGGCCTCGGAACACGGAGACCGAAAGGTCGGCGTGAATCATATAGTAGATATGATCAACATAAGATGTTCACCATTGAAAACTACTCCATTTCACGTGATGATCGGTTATGGTTTAGTTGATTTGGATCACGTGATCACTTGGATGACTAGAGATGTCTTTCTAAGTGGGAGTTCTTAAGTAATATGATTAATTGAACTTAAATTTATCATGAACTTAGTACCTGATAGTATCTTGCTTGTTTATGTTTGATTGTAGATAGATGGCTCGTCTTTGTTGTTCCGTTGAATTTTAATGCGTTCCTTGAGAAAGCAAAGTTGAAAGATGATGGTAGCAATTACGGACTGGGTCCGAACTCGAGGATTATCCTCATTGCTGCACGTAAGAGCTACGTCTGGATGCACCGCTAGGTGACGAGCTCTTCTTTGGAGCAACGCCAGATGTTATGAACGTCTGGCGAGCAAAGCGATGACTACTCTATAGTTCGATGTGCCATGCTTTACGGCTTAGAACCGGGACTTCAACGACGTTTTGAACGTCATGGAGCATATGAGATGTTCCAGAGTTGAAGTTAATATTCCAACAGAATGCCCGGATTGAGAGATATGAAGTCTCCAATAAGTTCTATAGCTGCAAGATGGAGGAGAACAGTTACATTAGTGAGCATATACTCGTAATGTCCGGGTACTACAATCACTTGACACAATTGGGAGTTAATCTTCCGGATGATTGTGTCATTGATGAATTCTCCAATCACGCCACCAAGCTACAAAGGCTTCGTGATGAACTATAATATGCAAGGGTTAGTAAAGACTATGCTCGAGCTCTTCGCAATGCTATAGGCTGCGGAGGTAGAAATCAAGAAGGAGCATCAAGTGTTGATGGTCAATAAGACCACTAGTTTCAAGAAGAAAGGCAAAGGAAGAAGAAGGGAATCTCAAGAAGAACAGCAAGCAAGTTCTGCTCAGAGAAGAAACCCAAGTCCGGCCCTAAACCTGAAATCGAGTGCTTCTACCGCAAGCGAGTCGTTTGGAAGCGGAACTGCCCCAAGTATTTGGCGGATAAGAAGGATGGCAAGGTGAACAAAGGTATATGTGATATACATGTTATTGATGTGTACCTTACTAGAGCTCGCAGATAGCACTGGTATTTGATCTGGTTCATTGCTAATATTTGCAACTCAAACAGGACTACGGATTGCTTAACACCGGCAAAGGACGAGGTGACGGCGCGCGTGGGAAATGGTTCCAAAGTCGATGTGATCGCGGTCGGCACGCTACCTCTACATCTACCTTCGGGATTAGTTTTAGACCTAAATAATTGTTATTTGGTGCTGCGTTGAGCATGAACATTATATCTGGATCTTGTTTGATGCGAGACGGTTATTCATTTAAATCAGAGAATAATGGTTGTTCTATTTATATGAGTAATATCTTTTATGGTCATGCACCCTTGAGGAGTGGTCTATTTCTTATGAATCTCGATAGTAGTGATACACATATTCATAATGTTGAAACCAAAAGATGCAGAGTTGATAACGAAAGTGCAACTTATTTGTGTACTCGCCGTTTAGGTCATATCGGTGTAAAGCGCATGAAGAAACTCCATCTTGATGGACTTTTGGAGTCACTTGATTATGAATCACTTGGCACTTGCGAACCGTGCCTCATGGGCAAGATGACTAGAACACCGTTCTCGGTACTATGGAGAGAGCAACAGATTTGTTGGAAATCATACATGAGATGTATGTGGTCCGATGAATGTTGAGGCTCGTGGCGGATATCGTTATTTTCTCACCTTCACAGATGACTTAAGCAGATATGGGTATATCTACTTAATGAAACATAAGTCTGAAACGTTTGAAAAGTTCAAAGAATTTCAGAGTGAAGTTGAAAATCATCGTAACAAGAAAATTAAGTTTCTACGATCTGATCGTGGAGGTGAATATTTGAGTTACGAGTTTGGTCTACATTTGAAACAATGCGAATAGTTTAGCAACTCACGCCACCCGAACACCACAGCGTAATGGTGTGTCCGAACGTCGAATCGTACTTTACTAGATATGGTGCGATCTATGATGTCTCTTCAGATTTACCGCTATCGCTTTGGGGTTATGCTCTAGACACGGCCGCATTCACACTGAATAGAACACCGTCGAAATCCGTTGAGACGACACCTTATGAACTGTGGTTTAGCAAGAAACCAAAGTTGTCGTTTCTTAAAGTTTGGGGATGCGATGCTTATGTGAAAAAGCTTCAACCTGATAAGCTCGAACCCAAATCGGAGAAATGTGTCTTCATAGGATACCCAAAGGAAACAGTTGGGTACACCTTCTATCACAGATCCGAAGGCAAGACATTCGTTGTTAAGAATGGATCCTTTCTAGAGAAGGAGTTTCTCTCGAAAGAAGTGAGTGGGAGGAAAGTGGAACTTGATGAGGTAATAGTACCTTCTCCCTTACTTGAAAGTAGTTCGTCGCAGAAACCGGTTTCGAGACACCTACACCAGTAGTGAGGAAGTTGATGATGTTGATCATGAAACTTGAGATCAAGTTATCTGCAGAACCTCGAGATCAACCAGAGTAAGATCCGCACAGAGTGGTACGGTAATCCTGTTCGAAGTCATGCTACTAGATCATGATGAACCTACGAACTATGAAGAAGCGATGGTGAGCCCAGATTCGCAAAATGGCTTGAGGCCATGAAATCGAGATGGGATCCATGTATGAAAACAAAGTGTGGACTTTGGTTGACTTGCCCGAGGGTAGGCAAGCAATAGAAAACAAGTGGATCTTCAAGAAGAAGACCGACGCCGACGGTAATGTTATCGTTTATAAAGCTCGACTTGTGCAAAAGGTTTTCGACAAGTTCAAGGGATTGACTACGATGAGACCTTCTCACCCGTAGCGATGCTTAAGTCCGTCCGAATCATGTTAGCAATTGCGCATTTTATGATTATGAAATTTGGCAAATGGATGTAAAGACTGCATTCTGAATGGATTTTCGGAAGAAGAGTTGTATATGATACAACCGAAGGTTTTATCGATCCAAAGGGAGCTAACAAAGTGTGCAAGCTCCAATGATCCATATATGGACTGGTGCAAGCATCTCGGAGTTGGAATAAACGCTTTGATAGTGTGATCAAAGCATTTGGGTTTGTACAGACTTTTGGAGAAGCCTGTATTTACAAGAAAGTGAGTGGGAGCTCTGTAGCATTTCTGATATTATATGTGGATGACATATTGCTGATCGGAAATGATATGGAATTTCTGGATAGCATAAAGGGATACTTGAATAAGAGTTTTTCAATGAAAGACCTCGGTGAAGCTGCTTACATATTGGGCATTAAGATCTATAGAGATAGATCAAGACGCTTAATTGGACTTTCACAAAGCACATACCTTGACAAAGTTTTGAAGAAATTCAAAATGGATCAAGCAAAGAAAGGGTTCTTGCCTGTGTTACAAGGTGTGAAGTTGAGTCAGACTCAATGCCCGACCACCGCAGAAGATAGAGAGAAAATGAAAGATGTTCCTATGCTTCACCATAGGCTCTATCATGTATGCAATCTTGTGTACCAGACCTGATGTGTGCCTTGCTATAAGTCTAGCAGGAGGTACCAAAGTAATCCAGAGTGGATCATGGACAGCGGTCAAGAACATCTGAAATACCGAAAAGGACGAAGGATATGTTTTCGATATGGAGGTGACAAAGAGCTCATCAAACAGTTACGTTGATGCAAGCTTTGACACGATCCGGACGATTCTAAATCGCAGACCGGATACGATTTACACTAAACGGAGGAGCTGTCGGTTGGTGCAGTTCTAAACAAAGCGTCAGCGGGATCTACATGTGAGGCGGAATACATAGCAGCTTCGAAGCAGCTAATGAAGGAGTCTGGATGAAGGAGTTCATATCCGATCTAGGTGTCATACCTAGTGCATCGGGTCCAATGAAAATCTTCGTGACAATATCGAGCAATTGCCTTAGCAAAGGAATCCAGATTTCACAAGAGGACCAAGCACATCAAGAGACGCTTCAATTCCATCCGGACTTAGTCGGATCGGAGACATAGAGATTTGCAAGATACATACGGATCTGAATGTTGCGCACCGTTGACTAAGCCTCTTCCACGAGCAAAACATGATCAGCACCAAGACTCCATGGGTGTTAGAATCATTCTTGTGTAATCTAGATTATTGACTCTAGTGCAAGTGGGAGGCTGAAGGAAATATGCCCTAGAGGCAATAATAAAGTTATTATTTATTTCCTTATTTCATGATAAATGTTTATCATTCATGCTAGAATTGTATTAACCGGAAACATGATACATGTGTGAATGCATAGACAAACAACATGTCACTAGTATGCCTCTACTAGACTAGCTTGTTAATCAAAGATGGTTATGTTTCCTAACCATGAACAAGGAGTTGTTATTTGATTAACAAGGTCACATCATTAGTAGAATGATCGATTGACATGACCCATTCCTTAGCTTAGCACACGATCGCTTAGTATGTTGCTACTGCTTTTATCCATGACTTATACATGTTCCTGTAACTATGAGATTATGCAACTCCGTTTACGGAGGAACACTTTGGTGCTACCAAAAGTCACAACGAATCGGGTGATTATAAAGGAGTACTACAGTGTCTCCAAAGGCGATGTTGGGTTGGCGATTTGAGATTAGGTTTTGTCACTCCGATTGTCGGAGAGGTATCTCTGGGCCCTCTCGGTAATGCACATCACTTAAGCCTTGCAAGCACTACAACTAATGAGTTAGTTGTGAGATGATGTATTACGGAACGAGTAAAGAGACTTGCGTAACGAGATTGAACTAGGTATTGGATACCGACGATCGAATCTCGGGCAAGTAACATACCGATGACAAAGGAACAACGATGTTGTTATGCGTCCGACCGACAAAGATCTTCGTAGAATATGTAGGAACCAATATGGGCATCCAGGTCCCGCTGTTGGTTATTGACCGTGAATAGTTCTAGGTCATGTCTACATTGTTCTCGAACCGTAGGGTCCGCACGCTTAAGGTTCGATGGCGATGTTATTATGAGTTTATGTATTTTGATGTACGAAGGAGTTCGAGTCCCGGATGTGATCACGGACATGACGAGGAGTCTCGGAATGGTCGAGACATAAAGATTGATATATTGGAAGCCTATGTTTGGAGTTCGGAATGGTTCCGGACGAAAACGGAATTTCTGGAAAACCGGAGGTTACGGAACCCCCGGAGGTAAATGGGCCTCGGTGGGCCTTGAGGGAGAAGAGGAGGGGCGGCCAGAGGTGGCGCGCCTCCCCCAGTCCGAATAGGACAGGAGGGGGGCGCCTTTCCTCTTCCCTCCCCCAAACCTAGTCCAACTAGGAAAGGGGGAGTCCTACTCGGTAGGAGTAGGACTCCTCCAGCAGCGCCTCATCTAGGGCCGGCCGGCCTCCCCCTCCCTCCTTTATATACGGGGCAGGGGGCACCTTGAGACACACAAGTTGATCGTGAGATCGTTCCTTAGCCGTGTGCGGTGCCCCCTCCACCATATTCCACCTCGGTTATACCGTCGCAAGCTTAAGCGAAAGCCCTGTGCCGTGAAACATCAAGATCGTCACCACGTCGTCTTGCCGGAACTCTCCTCGACACTCGGCTGGATCGAGTACGAGGGACGCCATCGAGCTGTACGTGTGTCAAGAACTCGGGCGCCGGAGTAACGGCGCCGGGATCGGTCGGATCGCGAGGAGAACGTCGACTACTTCCTCTACGTTGTGATCGCTTCGCCGGGTCTCACGAGGGTACGTAGACAACACTCTCCCCTCTCGTTGCTATACATCACCATGATCTTGCGTGTGCGTAGGAAAATTTTTGAAATTACTACGTTCCCCAACACATGTGTCATCAATGCTCGTCGGTTTCCATCTTTAATTAGGTGTCTATGGTACTATATTTTGACCAACTAGGAAGGGGTTCTCTTCAGATAGAGATAGGGTTACTTTGTCCAATTGTGCTCGTGTTAACGTGGAAGGCATGCAATTAGATTATACCATTGCAAAATTATGTGAAACAAGAACAAACGAATACAAATTGATGATGGTCTAATAGTGGAATGAATTCCTTCGTGATGGGGGCTGAGAAAACCATGGGAGGGCCTTTGGGTTGACAGATGACGGTTTCCTAGTTGAAAAGCGCCTCACAGCTATTCCAGATTTTTGTCCATACATTTGGTTTAATCATCTTCTTAAAATGGTGCTTGTGGGATTTGCTTTTGGAAAATAAATCATTGGCAATACGCTTTCTTGGCAAGTGTTTGCGCAATCGTGGCATGCACAATTGCGTATCTTTGGAAGATCTTTAAGGAATGAATAAGTGAGTCAAAATAGATTGGAAAATATCTAACGTGCATACAGTTATCACGTGCGATGCCCAACTTTTTTTGGACAACTGTTGGCACCTAGGGTGCCCTGTATTTATACCAAACACAAGTTACATATAGGATTTGGCAATCCTTAACATACAAATTCCCTAGATTTGCAAGCCTAGGATAGTGATCTCCGGCCCGTTCATCTATGTTGTGTACTAGAAGAAACCATTTGTTGGCTCAGAGTATAATTATTTCTATAAGTAGTAGATGCACAGTTGTTAGTCTGTATAGTATGTTCCCTAGGCATATGCAATACCTAAGCTTGAATGTTGGCTGTTGCATGAAAATAATATGGAAGTTGGCTTCTAATTTGCCAATGTCCAGGCACTTGAAGGAGGTTCCTTCATACCGTTGCCAAAGCAAGTATTAGATTGTACACTAGAAAATTACTTTGGTTATTAGCGATGCGAGAAGCAAATTCTGCAGCAACTAGTACAACTGTAGCCTTAGCGCGTAATGGAGATTCTACACTTTTGCCAATTGTAGAGATCGAGATAACTATTTCTTCTTTGTTCTCGCCGGTCTGAATGTAAATTCTATTCCTATTTTCCTTGAGTACTTCTGGACTTAGTAGTGTTCTTCCATGCAACGTTAGTATAAACCTTGCAACCTATAACCTAATCATCTATTTTTAAAGGAGATCCCTTCTTTTTTTTGTATGCAAATTCTGCACCTGCTTCCAACATCGTTTCAGCTGATGAACTGGCAATACATGCATAGGGACCTAAATCTTGTTTCTTTATTTTTGCCTGCATAGCTGGGCGTACCTACATAGGGGAGTTGGAATTTATTGCCAAATATGGACGCGTGGCCATGGCTTGTTGGTCCATGCATACTTAATGATTTGAATATATGCACTAGCCCATGCACGCAATGATAGAAAATCATAAGCCGGCAAACAAAAACAGCATCCCACAATGTAGTGAAACACGTATCGGCAACGAGGACCAGTTGATAGTAAGTGAATGAAGATCCGCCATTAATTTTTTTGGACTGTGTGTTTCCTAGACTATTGAAAAGAAACAAAGAATTAGCTTAATGAACTTTGCGCGGACCATAATTATCACGCGAATGGAGCGAACCTACAAATCGAAAATACCTGCCTTTCTCTGGCTGATTTGCAAGAGAGAAGAAAAGCGAGAGAACTCAGAGACTTGAGTGTTCTTTTACGCTCAGAGACTGAGAGTTGTGAGGATTGTATTTGTGCCAATGTGGGGTGCTCTGATCGAAGATACACACCTGTATTTATAGAATCACCGAACATGTTATTTATGGTACATATTTAATTCGTACTTACCAAAATAAAATGTACATTTACTCACATCTCCACCATTACAATGTCTGCTATTGTTTTTTGGTAGTACTGCTACTTGGTTTTATCAAAAAAGTTGAGAAAGTGAGTCCCACTTAATAGGTGCATTGCTAATGTGCGTGTCACACATAGAGGTGCAATAAAAATGTTTTAAAGTTTTTATTCTTGTTATCTCTTTATTGTTTCTTCATATTCTTAACATGTTGCATATGAGATTTTATTTAGAAAGAACGAATTGAATAAACGCAATCGTGTCACCCATATGAGTGTATCTTTGGAAAAAATTGAAGGAAAAAATATATGAATGACAGTAAATTTTATGTTCACAAAGAATGTATTTTGGTTAATTACTGGAAATATATAAATTCTACATATCCTTTTATCTTAGTGCCTTCATGTTGATTTTTCTCGAGATGTGCGTCAGCAGGGTCGTGACGAGCATCTGAAGGTAACTTTCCTTTGCAATATATTCTTCATTTGTAGAACCGTGCATCACACGGGCATGTTACATGTGTCATCAGTGCTCGTCGGTTTCCATCTTTAATTAGGTGGCTACCGTTCTTATATTTTGACCAACTAGGAAGGGGTTCTCTTCGGATAGAGATAGGGTTAGTTTGTGCAATTGTGCTCGTGTTAACGTGTAAGGCATGCAATTAGAATATAGAATTGCAAAAGTATGTGAAACTTGAACACACGAATACAAATTGGTGATGGTCTGTTAGTGGCATGACTTCCTTCGTGATGGGGCTGATAAAACTATGGGAGGGCCTTTAGGTTGCCATATGACAGTTGCCTAGTTGAAAAGTACCTCATAGATATTCCAGTTTTTTGCCCATACATTTTTCTTTAATAATCTTCTTAAAATGGTGCTTGTGGGATTATCCGACGTGCATACGGTTATCACGTGTGACACCCAACTTTTTTTGGACAACTGTTGCCACCTGAGGCGCCCTGTATTCATTTAATTCTGTTGCAGAACCGGGCAATAGCACCGGTTCGTAAAGCCCTGTAGTGCCGGTTCCATAACCGGCACTAAATTGTGGTCACTAAAGGCCCCCCTCCCCTTTAGTACCGGTTCAGCCACTAGTAGAAAAAGGGTCAAACGTGCAGCACATTAGTGCCGGTTTGTATTAGAGCCGGCACTAATGTATACATTAGTGCCGGTTCCAACGGCTAGCCGGGCCGCTCTCATTAGTACCGGTTCGTGGCTAACCTTTAGCACCGGTTCGTGCCACAAACCGGTACTAATGAGGATGGTGGCAGGATGTTGTCAGTCTGGGCCCCCTCCAGCACCTTTAGTACCGGTTCGTGCCACGAACCGGTACTATAGGTCGACGTACATAAACCCTTCGTCCACCCGAGCCACTCTGTTCTTCCCCTTTCCCCTCACTTCTCCTCTGTTCTTCCCCTTTCCCCTCGAGCTCCTCACAAATTTTGCCCAAAATTTATCAAGATTAGAAGGCCCCCGTCCATTCGAATGATCACAAAGGTTAGCAACTTTGTCCTTTCAACTCTCATTGCTAGATTAGCTCTTCGCATGCTTTGTATAGTTACTAATTTGTGAGTTTAGTAATTTGGGAGGAAATATATATATGTGCTAGTATTTGATTTATATGCAATTTGAGGTCAAAAATAACACTTAGTTTGCATATGTAGGTGTGGTTTACTTAGTGCCTTCTAAATCTCCGTCATAACCACCGTCGATCGCCCGCACCGTCCCGTCACCGGCACCACCTTGTGGTGAGCCCCTTGTTCATGTAATTTTATATGAAAAATTGTTGTTTGTGTGATTTAGATATATAGTTAATCATGTAATAATTATCTTACCCGTACGTTGTTTGTTATACATAGTGCCATGGTTTTGATATCCGTCCCTGTCGGCCCTCGTCCTTGTTATGATTCGGATGTGGTATATTCTCTTTTAAAACTATTAGTTGCATTTCGTGTTTATGACAAATTATGCCCATCAAGTTGACATAGATATTTTTATCTAGGAGGTATGTGAACCGGAAATTCCAACCGACCCTATTGTCGAGAGGTTAAATTTAGTTGAAAGAGAAAATGAGTACTTGAAAGAAAAATTGAAAAGAATTGAGGGGGAGAAGATGGAATTGGAGTTGCATGTTGCCGATGTCGTCGATGATCACAAGATCAAGATGGAGAAAATGCGCTTGAAGAATAGAAAGATTAGAAAATATGCCATCGATAATGAGGCTTGGTATCATTATGCTGTTGTATCAATTGTTACCTTAGTTGCGATCTTGATCGCATTTGTTGTTGCATTTAAATGCTTTAGCTAGAGAGTTATTTGTTTGTTGCATTTAAGTGTTGTATGAACTTTATGTATGAACTTGTATTAATTTGGTCTATTCGGTGTTGTGTAATGAAGATGAGCCGACAATGGATGTACGATTACCGATGCTCTCCCAGTTTGTTGAGGCGTGCATACTTTTCTCGCTATGGCTGAGGCAAACAAGCGGGCGGATAGTTTTATGCCTTGTCCATGTGCTGTCTGTAAGAATGATCGCAATTACTCTACGTCAAGAACCATTCACGTCCACCTGTTTGAGTCCGGTTTCATGCCCCACTATAATGTTTGGACCAAGCACGGAGAAAGACGGGTTATGATGGAAGACAATGAAGAAGAAGAGGACGACAACAACTATCCTGGCCATGGGTTCCCTGAATACGATGATACAACAATGGGGAAGAAGCTGAGCGGTAATGCGGGAAGAAGCTGAGCCGGCAATGCGAGAAGAAGCTGAAGAAGAGGCATCGATGAGCCCGTTGATGATCTAGGTCGGGCCATTGCCGATGCAAAGAGAAAGCTAGCAAGTTATTTGGAGAAGAAGAAGTTGCGGCGCATGTAGAGGATCACAAAAATTGTTGTACCCAATTGCGTGAGGTGACAAAAAAGCTAGGCACCACACTGGAATTGCTGCAATGGAAGGCAGAGAATGGTATATCGACAAGGATTTGGAAAGTTTTTGGTAATGATAAAGGATATGCTTCCAAAGGACAACGAATTGCTCGAGAGTACGTACAAAGCAAAGAAGGCTGTCTGCCCTCTAGGGTTAGAGGTGCAAAAGATACATGCATGCCCTAATGATTGCATCCTCTACCGCGGTGAGTACGAGGATTTGAACGCTTGCCCGGTATGTGGTGCATTGCGCTATAAGATCAGCCGCGATGAGCCTGGTGATGTCGAGGGCGAGCGCCCCAAGAAGAAGATTCCTGCCAAGGTGATGTGGTATTCTCCTATAATACCACGGTTGAAATGTTTGTTCCAAAACAAAGAGCATGCCAAGGCGATGCGATGGCACAGAGAAGACCGTAAGAAAGACGGAAAGTTGAGAGTACCCGCTGACGGGTCGCAGTGGAGAAAAATCGAAAGAAAGTACGGGAAGGAGTTTGCAGATAACGCAAGGAGCGTATGGTTTGGTCTAAGCGCAGATGGCACTAATCCTTTTGGTGAGCAGAGCAGCAACCATAGAACCTGGCCTGTGACTCTATGTTTGTATAACCTTCCTCCTTGGTTGTGCATGAAGCGGAAGTTCATTATGATGCCAGTGCTCATCCAAGGCCCTAAGCAACCCGGCAACGACATTGATGTGTACCTAAGGCCATTAGTTGAAGAACTCTTACAAATGTGGAATGGAACAGTGTATGCGTGCGTGGGATGAGCACATGGGGAAGAATTTGACCTCAAGGCGTTGTTGTTCGTGACCATCAATGATTGGCCTGCTCTCAAGAACCTTCGTGATGACAAACAAGGGATACCGCGGATGCACGACTGTTTGGATGATACCGAAGCGGATATATATTTGAATAGTTGTAAGAAGAATGTGTACAGGACATCGCCGATTTCTTCCGAGCAGGCATCCCGTAAGAAAGAAAGGCAAGCATTTCAAAGGTGAGGCGGATCACCGGACAAAGCCTCGCCACCGTACTGGTGCTGATGTACATGATATGGTCAAGGATTTGAAGGTGATATTTGGAAAGGGTCCTGGCGGACAACCTGTTCCGAAGGACGCGGACAGACGCGCACCCATGTGGAAGAAGAATTCTATATTTTGGGACCTGCCATATTGGAAAGACCTAGAGGTCCGCTCCGCAATCGACGTGATGCACGTGACAAAGTATCTTTGCGTGACCCTGATTGGCTTCTTGGGCGTGTATGGGAAGACAAAAGATACACCTGAGGCACGGGAGGACCAGCAACGTATGCACGGAGAAGACGGCATACATCAGGGTCATGCAAGCTACGCTCTTACCAAAGAAGAGAAGGAAATCTTCTTTGAATGCCTGCTCAGTATTAAGGTACCGTCTGGCTTCTCATCGAATATAAAGGAATAATAAACATGGCGAGAAAAAGTTCCGAACCTAAAGTCTCATGACTGCCTCGTGATTATGACGCAAGCGCTTCGGTTGCATTGAGGGGCTTTACCGAAAACGCTCGATTAGCCATTGTGAAGCTATGTGCATTTCTCAATGCAATCTCTCGAAGGTAATCGATCCGAAATCATACCAAGGTTCAGAATGATTTGGTGCAATGTCTTGTCGGTTTCGAGTTGGTGTTCCCACCATCCTTCTTCAACATCATGACGCACGCCCTAGTTCACCTATCTTGAAGAGATTAACGTTTTGGGTCTGTATTTCTACACAATATGTTCCCCTTTGAGAGGTTCATGGAGTCTTAAAGAAATATGTTCATAACCGTGCTAGGCCGAAGGAAGCATCTCCAAGGGCCATCAAAATGAGGAGGTCATTGAGTTTTGTATTGACTTTATTCGACCTTAAGCCGATTGGTGTTCTGAATCACGGCATAATGGCGCATGGATGGAAAAGGCACGCTAGAGGGGAACAAATAATATGTATGGACGGACATTCTCTCACTTTGAAGCACACTACAGCTTCTCTGAATTCCACCTTGGTGGCTCCGTATATGGATGAACACAAGAATTTGCTACGCTCCAAACACCGGAGCGGTCGATGACTGGATTACACGTGAACAAACCAGGAGTTTCGCCAACTGGTTGCGCATACACGCACCATGCATGACAACTCTATTGAAGATGACATGTACTTGCTGTCCCGATTACCATCTTGAATATAATGACTTTCAAAGGGTGCGAGATAAATGGTAATACATTTTACACGATCGCCCAAGATAAGAAGAGCACCAACCAAAACAGTGGTGTCGCTTTGATGCGTAAACCAAGACGGAAAGGAAACATATTATGGTTATATACAGGACATATGGGAACTTGACTATCGACGAGGTTTAAAGGTCCCTTTGTTTGGTGCAAATGGGTCAATATGACACGAGGCGGGTAACGGAAGACCCGCAGACGGAATGACAACAGTGGATCTCAACAATCTTGCGTGATGCAGACTAACCATTCGCCCTAGCCAATGATGTGGCACAGGTTTTCTATGTGAAGGACATGTCTACCAAGCCAAGAAAAAGAAAAGATAAGGAAGCGAATGCATCGCACGATGAGCCAAAGCGGCACATAGTTCTTTACGGGAAGAGAAACATCGTGGGAGTGGATGAAAAGACAGACAAGTCGAGAAGATTATGAAAAGTTTGATGAAATTGCTCCATTCACAAAGTGAATATTGACCCGAGCATCCCGTTAAATGATGAAGATTTTCCATGGTTACTGGCGCAAAGGGACACACGCGAAGAAAAAGTTTCACACCCAAAGATGCGGGATGTGATCGGCTTCACTATCATCACTTTCTTCTATGTTTCACACCAGGAGGGAATGTCTGTAATAGTTAGGGTAGTTATGTGTTTTGGCATTTGAAACGCGAAGAAATTTTATGTGCAAACAAATTCTTTTCATGCATTTACTGATTTTTTTCCAGCTAAATGACCCTGAAATTGAAAAGCAATTCAAATGAACTCGAGAAAAGGTTGAAAGTTGGCATGGTATCATAATTTCATACAAATAGCATGTGCAAGAAAGTAGAGAGGGTTACGCAAAACTGGATGCACACCGTGTACAAAATGGACAATCTCTTTCAAGTATCATGGTTTCCAATTTAAAACTGAACTGTTACAAAGGCATTTCATTTTTAAATAACCTAAGCATTACTAAATTGAATATAATGATAAAACACACTAATATTAAACATAAGAAAAAGAATCACTGAAAAACTTTTTCAAAGTTAAGTTATTCACAAACTAGTGATTCACACAAATTTCAAATAATTCAAAATTTAAACTATTCAAATTTGAAATCTACCGGCACTAACAGAAAGTTTATAATTTTTTGTACCTAAAGCAAAAATATTCACAAAGAAACTCTAAATACAGAAAAAAAACTCAAAAATAAATAAAACAAAAATAAATAAATCAAAAAATAAGAAAATAAAAAAGCCCGCCTACTGCGCCATAGCGGCCTGCATACGACTAGAAACCCAACTTGTAGTTGGGCGGGATGCAGCCCAAGCTCAATGAGGCCCACACGCAGAGTGGGAGGCGAGGCCCGAAGGCCTGCTATTGAGAGGAGTTCAATGCATTGCCTCGCCGGGCTTATAAACTGGTCTGGCGCCCTAAACTAGCGAGGTGGGACTAAACCTGCGCCCTCACTGGTAAGCACACCCTTTAGTACCGGTCGTGGCTCCAACCGGTACTAAAGGGGGCCTTTAGTACCGTTGGTGCCACCACCCGTACTAAAGGGGTCGCTTCGCAGCTTGGCTTGGCAAAACAGACCTTTAGTACCGGTTGGTGGCTCCAACCGGTACTAAAGGTGCTTCTATATAAGAAAACACTTCAAAATTTCGCTGTTTCTCATCTCTCCTCTCGCTCGCTCCTCGCACCATCGCCGCCGCCCGCCGTCTCCATATCCTCGACGCCGCCTTGCCCGTCGCCGCCCGTCGCCGCCGCCGTCCCGTCGCCGCCGCCCGTCATCCGTCCTGTCGTCCCGTCGTCACCGCCGCCCGTCCGGCAGCGTCGTCACCGCCCCGTCGTCGTCGCCGCCCCAGCCCAGTCGTCCCCATCCCGCTATCGCCGCCGCCCAGACGTCGTCCCGTCCCGTCGTGCCACCGTCGCCGTCCCGTCGCCCTTGCGCCCCGTCGCCTCTCGCCTCGCTGCCGGTGAGTGCACACACACATACATTTTAGTTATAGATTTTATGTTTTAAGAAATTGTTAGACATTTTTCTGTTTTTAGAAATAGTTAGAAATGTTAGAATTGTTAGAATTGTTAGAAATGTTAGAAATTGTTAGAAATTATTCTGTTTTTAGTTGTAGAAATAGTTATAAAGAAGTTAGAATTGTTAGAAATTTTTCTGTTTTTAGTTATAGAAATAGTTATAAAAATGTTAGTTATATATATAGAAATGTTATAATTTTTTTTCTGTTTTTAGTTATAGAAATATTAGAAATGTTATAGAAATGTTAGTTATATATAGCATTGTTAGAAATGTTATAGAAATGTTAATTATATAGAAATGTTAGAAATTTTAGTTATCAAAATCCAATCATTAAAAAATGTTACTTTTTGGGCATATAGCTAGTATTTGTTCTCGACGATGCCGCCCGCATCCTCGCCGTCGACCGTCGCATGACGACGTCCAGCCGACCCATGTCCGGACTGGGCTCCGCCTGGCTGGCAATGGAGGTGCTTGAGGGCGCGCCGCTTGACGAGGAACCCGCCAAGGCGTCCGTCGTCGACCCCGATCTCGTTTGGTGGCGTTCGCGTGGGCGAGCTGGTCGCGGAGGGACCCGGCCCCGTCGGAGGTGGTACGTCGCCGTGTCAGGGAGGAGGACGAGCACGTCCATCGCAACATGGTTGCGTTAGAGGGCGGCAGGTTCTCCAATACGTGGTAGTATCTTCGGTGATCTCACTTTAGCTATGATCCTGTGAGGGTTCCTTCTCTTTGGGTGTCCACCGCCCACGCCGGAGGAACCGCGAGTGTCCTAGATTCTTCTGTAGTATTCGATCTTTATTAGCTAATAGCCAGTGATGTACTATTCAATATTATATATTATTCGAGACGATGTATTCGAGATTATATCTATTATTCTGGACGATGTATTCGAGATTATATCTATTATTCGAGATTTGAATACTAAAGTGTTTTATATTTCTTTTGGATTAGTTAAACAAAAGCTATGGCAGACAATACCGACAGAGAGGGAGAACAGACACTACTAGGGAAAAGCCTAGCAGCAGCGCGGGTTTTGGGCCTATCAGTAGCGCGGGCACAAGCGCCATCGATAAAGCGCCATACTAATGCTTAGCAATAGCGCTGCTTGACGACGCTATCTGCTAACTTGACTTACTAGCAGCGGTTCTTTAGAAGATCGCTGCTTTGTTAATTAGTAGTAGCGCTTCTCTAACCCCGCTACTACTACTATTTAGTATTTTATTTCTTTTCTATTTCATGTTGTATTCATACACCTTTACACAAGTTTTCATACAACAGGAATTTAGAGATTGTTTTACATCATAATGAGTTATTACATCATGGGGTGAAAGAACCGTGGACTAGTTTCAAGTGGATGTCCATCCACTTGAAACTAATCCATGTTCTTTCATCCAATGATATAATAATATCATCATCATCATCATCATATCATTAACAACTTAGCATCATAATACATCATTGTCATATAACACCTCCTCAATATCATCGTTTTCATCATTGACATCACATAACACCTCCTCAAGATCATCATTATCAACTCTAACACATTACCACATAATAAACATATTGTACCTCATAGGACCTATTACATTCGATTAAGACCTACTACATTTTCTAAGGTAAAATAACAAAAACAAGATAGCCCCGACTCTCCATTATGGAGAATGGAGATTAGCCTGTCTCCCATTCTTGCCTTTCGCTGAATGTTACTTCCAAGAACCTCCTTGCGAATGTCCATACATTTCTTCCATTCTCTCGATGATCATGTGTTCACGGTTTTAGAAATCCGATATGCACAGTGAGCTCCCTAGATTTACTCGGCAGTATGTTCAGAATCGAGAGGCGACCATGCAGACACATCGGATGAGGCACACAATCCATCGGGAGTTTCTGTTGAAAAACATAATAATAACTTTGTAGTTAGCAATGATGTACTAGTTTTAGAAGTATGCAAAAAATGCACGAATGTCGTAATAGTAAAAAATCTTACCAGGGTATCTCTAGAGAAGTTATCGTTGTTCAACACATGCACTAGTGGCACGTATTCACCATAATTTGGAGGAGTTCGATAATAGGCATTGTAATTCTCAAGAAGAGTACAAAATGCAATCAGATGATTTTTCTCCTTATATGTTAATTGGGTGCCTTGATTGTAGTGGGTTTTATCTACCATCTTCCGCAGATCTTTGAAGAATCAAAATAAGCTGTCAATGGAAATAAGCTATCAACTATTTTGAAATAAAGAATATAAATTAGTTAATAACTATGTTTGATAAACTCACATAGCGGTACAATCGGCAGCGTATCAACAAGGACCCAAATGTCCATATTGTCCTCCTCGCTGTCAGGATCACCAAGATCCATGGTGATAATCATACCCTCATCAAAACCATACATTTTCTAAAGTGCTTCCCAATTTTGGCAACCAAAATGGGTTACGCTCTGAGCATTATACAGATTTACTTCAAAATCCATATCATGATGGGTCCTTAGGTGTATTTTCTTTGTTTCAAAATTTTCATGGTCTTCAAAACCCATCCTCTCCAAGACATAGCGTCTTGCATGGCATGGGATAAGCTAGTCGAATTGTAAAATATGAAAATTAGACGTTGAAATAGTTGAAGTCATGCTTAATGGAGAAAAAAACAATTGTCATCGCTATGCATCAGATGAACATCGCAGGTCTCCTCGAGCTTAATGCTGAAGCGGCGATCGCCGCCCAGCCGAACGAACTCGTCGCACATACCTCGATCGTCGTGGCACCAGCTACACTCCCCGGAGACCGCCGTCGTCCGAAAGTACGACATTTCCTACAATCATAATTCAAAGATTAAACTTGTACATATTCTAGCACAATTCATGTTAGAATTCACGACAAAATCCGCATGACCTTTGCTAAAAAGGACATATCGGCGCCTGAAATTTGCGGAACGGAAATTAATCAACACTCCGACAAAACATAGGCCACTCGGAGATGTAAACTGAACATGAACGGCCACTTGGGCAACCACATATCCTGTTTGAGCAACAACACAAAATATACAAGGATATTTGGCTGGTCTCACCTCGATGTCGGAGGGAATACGTCGGTGACTGGGATGACGGCGGGGTTGTCGGAGGGGTCGGTGACGGGGACGACGGAGGTCACTGAAACCATATAAGTTATCACTAGCAACAAAACATGTTCAACTAGTTTTATTAATTCAACTAGTTCTTACTAAATATAAACTTACTATAAATAGAAAAAACTAGTTCTTTCTAAACATAAAGTAGTTCAACTAGTTATATTAATTATCTTACTAAAAATAGATTAGTTCAGTTAATTCAACTAGTTCAACTAGTTTATTAACTTACTAAACTAGTTCAACTACAACTAAAGTAGTTCAACTACCACTACTACTACTAAAAATCTAGTACTAACTAAGCTAAATT
This sequence comes from Aegilops speltoides, assembly GCA_021437245.1. Classification (NCBI taxonomy): domain Eukaryota; kingdom Viridiplantae; phylum Streptophyta; class Magnoliopsida; order Poales; family Poaceae; genus Aegilops; species Aegilops speltoides. Next base: position 435,341,780 of record CM038141.1, read on the forward strand.
AACATCTACTACTACTAAATTAACATCTAGTACTAGCTAACCCTAAATTAACATCTACTACTAAATCTAGTACTAACTAGTGGCAGGGGTGGGGCGACGGAGAGGTAGCTAGGGGCGGCGAGGTCGAGGGCGGTGGGATGCGGGCTGCCGGCGGAGGAGGGAGGAGGTCGGGCATGAAGCGGATGGAGGAGGCGGCGGAGGAGGAGGGAGGGCGTGCAGCGGCGGAGGAGGATGTGCCGGAGGATGGAGGAGGGACGGAAGGAGGAGTACCTCGGCGTGACGAACGGCGGCGGCAGACATTTTGACCATTTAGCGGTGTATGTGGCGAGAGAGAGTGGGTGAGGGCGGTCCTTCCGCGTGGGGATAAGGTAGGGATAGTTGTAGCGTTTGGCAAAAGCGCTACAGCTAACGCAAGTAGCATAGCACTCTCTGTTGTAACGCGCCATCTGCTATAGCTAGCGGGGGCCAAGGTCATGGCAACTATAGCGATGGCCAGTATTCCTCAAAGCGCCATCGCTACTTCCAAGTCAATAGCGTTAGAGACACGCTGCTGCTAAGTAGCGAGAGCGTGGTATTTTGAAGCGCTGCTGCAGTAAGATTCTGTGTATAGGCTTTTCCCTAGTAGTGAGACCATGTTCGATATGATACGCGGGGCAGATGATAATCAGAATGAAGAAGATTATGACGGCTCCGAATTTCTAAACAACACCGGAGAGGGTGATATGATATTCGATCGCGACGAAGTCATGAACTATGATTATGACGATGACGAAGAACATGTTGATCCTGAAACAACAAACACCGACGAGGTATATATATATATTTATATAAGCAGGCATCTAGTGATCATCACATGTTTTAAATGACTTGAAGATATATTAACGAATCGATCTTTGTTCTTTCAGCCATCCGGATCGAGCAAATCTTCAGGCAAAAGGACGAAACGAGGCCCGAACAAAAACTTGAAGCTGGGCGTAAAGTACAATGTCGAGGCATGCGGCCCTACTGGCAAACCATTAGCGCCTAAGAAGAATGCGGACAAGTTCGTTCGTCAGTGCGGAGTTCTTGTGAAGGACCAACTCCCGATCAAACTTCAAGAATGGAGAGCGCCAGCAAAGCCACGTCCAGATGTTACTTATGTCGACAAGAATCAAAAAGATCTGCTTTGGGATATGTCGTGGTTCTAAGTCTGACAGTAGAATAGGGGTAGGATAACGGAGCATGATCTATCGAGATGTATATGGGTGACACGGTGGTTTTAGCGAGTTCGGGTCTCTCACGGTGGAGATAACAACCCTACGTCTCGTGCTCTGGAGAGGCTTTGTTTTATCTGAGTATATATCCGGAGATTACAATGTGTGTGAGCGAGAGGAACGGATCCCCATGCCTGAGCTAAGTCCTGAGACTAATGGTGAAAAGAGAGAGAGGTGGAAGAAAGACCCCCCAAGTCTAGTGGTGGGGGGTGGCTTATATAGAGTGCGCCACCCCCTCACCTCCTATGTTACAAAGTGGGGTATGAATGCCATAATGTCAGCCCACTATTAAGCCCTCACTATTAGAAAGATGCCGACTGCTTTGCTGCCTGCTGGTCTTCGTATATCCGAGTGAGTCGTATGGTCGAGTGGTGAACTGTCATCTGAGTGGATGGTATGTTGCTTGGTCGAGTGGATAGTATGCTGCTTGTCCGAGTGGATAGTGAGTCTGTATGAAATTGACCTGGACCCACATGTTGTGTGGATCCCATGCTTCATGATATTTCGACCCTTCGTGGGCCTACCTGATATGTATATCCCCAACATTAGCCCCCGAATCGATTGCGATTTTGCAGAACGAGTTGGAGTAAGACACAGTTTGGTCCGAGTGATTACAGAAATACTCGGTACATGTCGTCGCACTTTCAGACAACCAAGGTTTGAAAAAAATCTCAATGGATTCCGGCACCACGCTTCCCGACTGATCGAGGTAAGTGTCTGTGAGGAGCAACTTGGTGACATTCGTTCATCTCTCGGGAGAGGTTTAACTCGTGATCTGAGTATGGGTGTGTCATCAAATCTGTGCAACCAGATTGACACATGGACTGCTCTCTTAGAGAGATGCCATTCTTATCCCGGAGGAATGTCAATACGAGTCGGTTTTAGATCCACACTTGTGAGTTTCACACTTTGAGTCCTAGAAGAAGGCTCAAAACAGGTCCACGGAGGAGCGTTAAACTCGCCTTATAGAATAGATTTTTTGGAGTGATTTGGAGCTGGGCCTGCATCGAGTAGCTGATTACTCTTAATTTCTTCACGCCTGGAACGTGTCTTTTTTGTTTGGCCGTCACTCGGGTTGGGCGGACCGTTCCGAGTGGATACCATTCCAGTGGGGGCACGCTGAGTGCACCCACTGTGTGTAGTCCCCGAGACTGCCGTCGACTGCGGGCAGTCGGCGGGAGTCTTAGAGCCTGACTTTTTTGTTGTTGTTCATCACTCGGACTGGTCAGGCCATACCGAGTGGAGATTACTCCAGTGGGGGCACGCTGAGTGCACCCACTGGGTGTAGTCCCCGAGACCGCCGTCGACTGTGGGCAGTCGGTGGGGGTATGAGAGAACTAAAACTCTTCTTAGCTGGTACTGATCGAACTTGTTCTTCTCTGACTCGGAGGTCGAGTAATACTGGAGATGGGTTTGCATCGAGCAAAATGTTTCTTTCTGAGTTCTCTTCGGTGGGGGCACCGAGTGCACCCACCGGGTGTAGTCCGAGCCTCTGCCGGACTAGATGAGTCCGGCAGAGGTTTAAGTCTCTCGGTAAACCTCCATGCAGTTGGCACGGCAAATATCTTTATCAGGAATTGAATCAATCGGATGGATGCGTAACGAGGTGGTTGTACGAATGACGCTCGACGAGTAAGATCGCGCTCGCACGATTCAGCGATGGCGCTTCATTTTACCCTTTTGCATGAAAGGGTATTTATCAAGTGGGCGTGCTTCACTTATAGATCTTCGGCGAACCGAGCATGTATGGTCAGAAGAATATTCCTGATGTGATCAACAGGTTGACCAAATGGGCGTAACCCCTGAGGGTGACATGGCCAACTGCCGTGCGTAGCCCCCGAGTGACGCTCGAAGGAGGTAAGCTTGCTACAGAGTGTGATATGAGGTTTGACCATATGAGTAACTTAGCTGTTCCCGTGCTGGGGGTGTAGAGGTAAAGACATGTCCAACTGATGGTGACGCGCGAGGCGGCAGAGGGGCGATGATGAGTACAACCGAGTGACGACGCACGGGTCGGTCGAGTGGTGAAGACGTGCACAACCGAGTGGCGGCGCGCGAAGCGGCTAAGGCGAAGTCGTGTGTCACCGGACGGTGAAAATGGTCCTCGGAGGACTTAGTCGAATGCTTTCGAAGCTTATGTAGTGACGAGTTTGGTGTAGTGTGGTTGCGACGCAACAAGACCGGCGTGACAACTGAGTCTGAGAAGGAATGAAGATGGCGTGCAGAGCATCTGGGTGATTATAAAACTTGTCCAAGTGGCGGATCGAATGCACTTGTTGAAGTGAAGGATCTGACTGGTGATGAAGTACTCGACCACTCAGGCGAGTGTCATTCCAAATGAGGTGCAGCCCCCGAGTGCGGCGTAGCCCCCGAGCATACTACAGGCTTTGACAACGGACATGCCAGAATATGAGAAATATAGTCTTGAATGGATGATTTGCAATTCATCGAGTCGGATTTGGGTAAAGATGAGGAGAAGCTTCCGAGTGATGCTCGAAAGAGGCAAACTCGCAAAAGAGTGAAGTGTGAAGTTTAATTATGAAAGGGACTTATCTGTCTCATGCTCGACGAGGTCTATATCATTGATACGATGAAGAGAATTCCATAGAGGGGTTGGCCGGACGTGTTTGAAGTCAACAGAGCGACAAGGTCAGTGTTGTGGTGCGCTAGGACCAGTATGGTGACCGAGTTCGAGCAGCGATGAAGTTGGCGCGTAGGGCCGTCGAGTGATCGCGTAACTTGTGTAAAAAATGGCACAAGTCAACACAATAATTTCTTGAGGAAATTTGATGTGTGCTGAAATGATTTGTGTGAATAACACCCATAGACACCCTGGGAGTGCAAGGGCTTGCTGGTTGACCAGCAAAAGTCTAAAAAGCGAAGGATTGATTCGACTTGTCGAGCGAGAGATCCTACTGAACTCGTTGGAATATTGGCTAAAATAAAACGGAAGTGTAGTGTTTCGACTGAGTTGCAGCCCCGGAGGACCGATGCAAACTCGAAATGAAGAACGACACATGGTGTTCGTGAATGATACATGCGAAAAAAATGGATGTTGGAGCTGGGAGTCACATAACCAGTACTAAGCAAGTATGTGAAAATAAGCAGTCGAGCGTAGAGGTACACTCGGTGGTGTGGCCTCCGAGTGAACGTGATGTGTGAATTATGGAATACTCGGGAAGATGAAAATAACAGAATGTAAAATGACTTAGCTGTCTGAAGGCGGGCGGGCGGTCGAGTGGGGATGAGGTGACCAACCGATGGCGACGCGCGGGGCGGCCGAGTGGTTATGAGGTGACCAACCGATGGCGACGCGCGGGGCGGCCGAGTGGTTATGAGGTGACCAACCTGGTGGCGACGCACGGGGCGGCCGAGTGGTTATGAGGTGACCAACCTGGTGGCGACGCACGGGGCGGCCGAGTGGTTATGAGATGACCAACCTGGTGGCGACGCACGGGGCGGCCGAGTGGTTATGAGGTGACCAACCTGCTGGCGACGCACGGGGCGGCCGAGTGGTTATGAGGTGACCAACCTGGTGGCGACGCACGGGCGGCCAGTGGTTATGAGGTGACCAACTGGCGGCGACGCACGGGGCGGCCGAGTGGTTATGAGGTGACCAACCTGGTGGCGACGCACGGGGCGGCCGAGTGGTTATGAGGTGACCAACCTGGTCGCGACGCACGGGGCGGCCGAGTGGTTATGAGGTGACCAACCTGGTGGCGACGCACGGGGCGGCCGAGAGGTTATGAGGTGACCAACTGCCTGGCGACGCACGGGCGGCCGAGTGGTTATGAGGTGACCAACTGCTTTGGCGACGCACGGGGCGGCCGAGTGGTTATGAGGTGACCAACCTGGTGGCGACGCACGGGGCGGCCGAGTGGTTATGAGGTGACAAACCTGGTGGCGACGCACGGGGCGGCCGAGTGGTTATGAGGTGACCAACCTGTAGCGTGTTTTTAAACATAGGCGAGTACTGGACTGCATCTAGGCCCCCGAGTGGGTGGGTTGCTCTCCACTCGGCAGGATTTTTTAAAAACTTAGGCGAGTACTGGACTGCAGCTAAGCCCCCCGAGTGGGAGGGTTGCTCTCCACTCGGTAGGATTTTTTGAAACTTAGGCGATCTTGGACTGCAGCTAAGCCCCGAGTGGGAGGTTGCTCTCCACTCGGTAGGATTTTTTGAAACTTAGGTAGCATTGGACTGCAGCTAAGCCCCGAGTGGGAGGTTGCTCTCCACTCGGTAGGAATTTTTGAAACTTAGGCGAGTACTGGACTGCAGCTAAGCCCCCGAGTGGGAGGGTTGCTCTCCACTCGGTAGGATTTTTTGAAACTTAGGCGAGACGGATTCGCAACTAAGTCACCCACTGAAGGATTTAGAGCATATAAAAAAGAATAACAATCATTTATAAGATTGTAAAAACTTTGTCGCGGGGTGACTAACCGATTGGCGACGCACGGGACGGCCGAGTGGTGATGAGGTGACCAACCAAGTGGCGACGCGCGGGACAGCCGAGTGATGAAGATGCTTGCCGCGGAGTGACAATGCGCGCGGGGCGTCCGAGAAGTAGATGCGTCCCGCGGAGCGGTGATGCGCGGAGCGCCCGAATGAAGTAGACGCGTTCCGCGAGTGGCGACGCGCGGGATGTCCGAGTGATGTAGACGCCTCCCGTGGCGTGGCGACGCACGGGGTGGCCAAGTGATGAAGATGCGTGCCGCCGAATGACGATGCGCGGGACGTCCGAGTGATGTAGACGCCTCCCGTGGCGTGGCGACGCACGGGGTGGCCAAGTGATGAAGATGCGTGCCGCCAAATGACGATGCGCGGGACGTCCGAGTGCCCGCGGAGTGGCGACGTGCGGGGCGTCCGAGAGACGAGGACGTGTCCAACTGATAGCCACACTAGGCGGCCGAGTGCCTGCATGTTAGTCATCTGGATGGAAATAACATCGGAATAAACCTGGGCACTAGTTGTCTGTCTGAGTGTATGTCCGAGTGTACGGGAGCACCGGTTCAGAGTAATGGGCAGCTGGGCCGGGACACAAGCTGCTTGTGCGCTGGAGGTTTGCGCAAGTGGCTCCGGAAAGAGTGGACTAACGCCGGATTAATTGTGAGGCAGGCGCATAGGCAGCCAATTAATCTCGCATTGAAGACCAGCCCGTCTTTCCGTTTCCTGTAATTGGGCACATTTACCTGCATGCACATAATTAAGGAAGACGTGACCCACTCACCTTGCATGGTTAAAGGAAACGAAGGCATCATGGCAAGCAACCGGCGACGGAGGGAAGAACCACCGCGACCGGGGGCCTGACGGGCTCCCTATTTCCGCGCCACACCGGGCCTGCGCGCACGCCGCGGCAACCACGTCGGAGAAGCTGATGAGGGAGGAGTGTGCAGCACGCCTGCGACGCCGGCAGGAGGGGCGCCTCCACTACGGAGATCGCTGTCGAGCGGACGATCGGGCCGAGAAGCTCCGCGTTGCTGGCCAGGCTCATGTCTCTTGGCGGCTGGCGATGAAGAAGACAGGCGACAGCGGACTGGCCATGTCCGGAGCTCGTCTTCCATGGCCCTCGTGCAAACAGTGACGCTGTTACTCGTGCTCTCTGGTTGATGTGATGAAGATGAAGCCGCCGTCCTCCTCGTCTTGTATCCTTTTTTTTATTGATCGAAACTCCAAGGGAGTAAGGTCGCATGAGCGTGTGTACATACAGAAAAAACAACCATTAGTAGATTAAAGATCCATTGTAAAGAAAAAGACAGGATCGAAGGAACTTCCCGATTCCTCTGTACGAAGAGTGCCATGTCTCTCCTGTGGATGGAGTGATGTCCGGAACACCCTGGATCAAATCCTCCATTGATCATTCTTGATCGGCGGACGAAGATTGAAGAAAGAAAACCATTTGCATCATGGCTCGATAGACGCCATGCCCCACGGTGGGCGCCAACTGTCGTGGTTCTAAGTCTAACAGTAGAATAGGGGTAGGATAATGGAGCATGATCTATCGAGATGCATATGGGTGACACGGTGGTTTTAGCGAGTTCGGGTCTCTCACGGTGGAGATAACAACCCTACGTCTCGTGCTCCGGAGAGGCTTTGTTTTATCTGAGTATTTATCCGGAGATTACAATGTGTGTGAGCGAGAGGAACGGATCCCCATGCCTGAGCTAAGTCCTGAGACTAATGGTGAAAAGAGAGAGAGGTGGAAGAAAGACCCCCCAAGTCTAGTGGTGGGGGGTGGCTTATATAGAGTGCGCCACCCCCTCACCTCCTATGTTACAAAGTGGGGTATGAATGCCATAATGTCAGCCCACTATTAAGCCCTCACTATTAGAAAGATGCCGACTGCTTTGCTGCCTGCTGGTCTTCGTATATCCGAGTGAGTCGTATGGTTGAGTGGTGAACTGTCATCTGAGTGGATGGTATGTTGCTTGGTCGAGTGGATAGTATGCTGCTTGTCCGAGTGGATAGTGAGTCTGTATGAAATTGACCTGGACCCACATGTTGTGTGGACCCCATGCTTCATGATATTTCGACCCTTCGTGGGCCTACCTGTTATGTATATCCCCAACAGGATACTCTCATGGAACATTTCACCCTAGCAGATCATTTCACAGAAGCAGATGTGCAGAAAGTCAAAGAGGCTGCTCTTAGGATGATGGCGACTGCATTCAAGAACTACAAGAATGGTGAATGGAACAAGTACGTCAACGGAGGAAGGAAGACTCCAGTATTCAAGGGAACACTGGAGAACCAACGTGATAATTGGGACGATTTCGTGAAATTCAAGGATTCGGAATTAGCTAAGGAACGGTCGAGAATAAACAAGAAGAATGACGAAAAAAAGGATAAGTTCCATAAGCTGGGGCCAGGTGGCTATGCGGTGGAATGCCTAAGTGGGATAGGTTTGAGAAAGAGATGGAGGATGCAGGTGTCACTCCGGCTACTAAGAGTTGGCCCCCCAGGGTCAGGACTTGGTTCTATGCGCATGGGGGGGAGTTGGACCGGGAGACAGGCAATGTTTCGACGAGGGCAAGTCTGAAGGGAGCCGACGATGCGATACTTGTTGCAATAGAAGAGGCACGAACGGGGGTGTTCCAGCCCAACAGAGAGAATGAGCGAGCTTACGCGTGCTCGGGAAATCCTGAACACCGGGAAGAACACGAGGCAAGGGCGTTACTGCCGTGGTATGAGGGGTTTTATTTGGAACAACAACTACGTAACCCGTGCGAGAAAGAAGATTATGGAGGAGAAGAAGAGGAAGATGGAGGAGGAGCAGAGGAAGCGGGACTATGAACGCCTTCAAGGCCTAGAAGCAAGTCAAGCGGAATTGGCGGTCAAATTCCAGCGGCAGCAGGAGCAGATCGACTCACTTACCCATCAAAGGGGTCTCAAGCAGCTGCAGCAGCTAGCGGATAATCCAGCATTGGATAGCACCGCCCATCCATGCCGAGAAGCGTGGGTTCCGTCGAGACGGCGCAATGCTGGTAGATACCCGTGGATGACATCACGGAGAACACTAGCTGCGAGCTACACCTCAAAATGAAGAACATATCCATGAAGGTGGCGGACGGCTGTGCTTTCACAAATCCCCGAGGCAACCTTCCATTGCAACCCGATTCCAGCGGGCTATGCTCGTGTCTTGGTTGATGAGGTGGTGGACCCACCATATTCGGGCTACTGACTTGACATTCTTTGGAGGTGACGGCGGCGCTTTCTCGGAGAGTCCAAACATCGTATCATCCTATGGAAAAGGATTGCATCATCTTTCCAAGGCCACCGACACCGCGTCACCCGAGTCCTCGTCGAAGTCCGCCACCGAGTCGCCAGACTCCGCTCCTCAAGTCCGGCAAAGTGTCGGGACAATCCTCCTCCTCCAAGTCCGGCAAAGTGTCGACAATCCTCCTCCTCCAAGTCCGCCCACAGCAGCCGACGCCCTCCTCCTCCAAGTCCAGCACAACCTCAGGCCACTCCTCCTCGTCCAACTCAGTCCCGTCAGCCGTCTCCGCCGTCTCAGCAATCGCAGAAGAGACAGCCCGCAGCTATGCTGCGTAGCGGTACGAGTCGAGGTAGTACAGGAAGTACAGGCGGAGGCAAGCGATATAAATATGGTCCAAGCCTCAAGCCTCTTCCACAGAGGTCTTATGACAGGTCCGAGGAGGAAATCACAGCCATATCGAAGGCCGAGGTGGAAGACCATTTTGCACCGAAACCGCCACCGCCGCCAAGGGAGAAAGTGCCTGAGGAAACGATTGACCACTTCATTCGTATGGCTCAACCACCAGCTTCCAAGCCTGTTGACACAGACTATGAGCGCCACATCAGAAAGTTAAATCGAGCACGTCTACAAAGGAAGGCGAGCACGTCTACATCAGGATCGAGCAAACAAGAAGCAAGCGCCAAAAATGCGGAAAACCATTCCCGGTGGGAGAACAAGCGGTGCAATCGATCCCTCGCTTGTTGTGCCAACAACAAAGTGATGACGCTGCGCCCAAAGATATTGTGGGCAAAGCAAAGTGCATGTTACCGAGGTGGGAAATGTGGTTATAACGGAGGAGCATATAATGCAGGCTGAAGTTCTCAACATCACTGTTGGACAACTCCTCGAGATCGAGCCCATGCCTTTGCTTAGAGAGGATGAAGTAAAACGGAAATATGTCCAGGGCCAACCTTTGGTCGCGCCAGACAAGGTCAAGAACCTCCCAACGAGAATGTATGAATTGCATCAATGGTACATGAACATTACCAAGATTTCAGCTCGAGTGTCCCTCATGGTGAATGTCAAGAAGGACCATTACTACCATGAGAAAGCTGGGTCCGTTGAGTATTTAGAACTGTTTCAGTTATACAATCAAGACGCACTCGACAAATCTAAATCGATTGCTATTGTGCGTAAGTGATCTCTTTCTATAATTTAAGTCTCAAGCTAGCTGTAGTGATCCTTTTGATCAATCATTACCTGTAATTATTCTCACTATATTCTTTTCTGTGGTATTATGCAGGATGAAGATATATGAAATGAGAAAATGTGGACGCTTTGGCATTGGGTTCATTGACCCAAACACCGTTAATTAATACACATGGAAGATAAATGAACATCATGCAAAGGAAGTAGAGGACAGCATGCTAGAGTTCTTGAAGCGCCTCAAATACAATGAAGATATACTACTTCCTTACCACTTTGGGTGAGTCACACTGTCTTGTACTACAAATTCTCTATTTTTGCCTACTAGCTAGCTACATGTTTTTGCTTACATATGCCCGCTTAATTAAGACATGTAAACGTGTGTGCATGCAGATTTCACTGGGTCTTGTGTATCATTAAAGTTGACTTGAACAGTTGAAATTCTGGACTCACTAATCTCAAAAACACCGACTTTAACATCTTGTATCGGATAGTCACAGGTAATTTCAATCATTATTAACTATATATCTCGGCCTATTTAGTTCGTCATTTCATGATATGAACTATTTAATAACCCCTTTATTCATTTTCTTTGTCGGTGGGCGGGGCTTGGACAAGATTCATCGGCGTCACGGAAGGTGAATGGAAACAAAAGCTTCAATGGTTTCGACCCAAGGTAAGTAATTAAGTAGTACTAGCTAGCTTGCTAGCTGCCATCTCTTTAATTATCATGCTTGATTAATTTTTATCGATCAAATTCCATTCTCGTAAAGGCCTGAAGCGGTAGCGAGGGACTGATCTGTGTGCATTCTGCGTTTGCGAGAACATTCGCATGATGGAATCCGAAGGAGCAGATCTCAAAGACAGCAATGGGTGCGCTTTGTCGTAACACTATTCACAATTTTTACACCATTATCGATATCTAGCTAGTCACACAACTAATACACATGCATATTGATCTCCTTCTTAACAGTTCAAAGAGGTGCGGGAGAAGCTCACAGAAACGGAGCGCGTAGAAGCACTTCAAGAGGAAATAGCGGGATTTTTGCTCGACCAGGTCATAAATCCGAATGGAGAATTCTATTACCCGCTACCGCCCCCATGAAAACCACTTTCAATTGTCATCGTGCTCCCAAGGCACCAATTAGGCTAATGCCACTGGCTCCGAAGGCAACATTCATATGTAGGAGAAATTGTATATAGCTATACATGTGTGTATGTGTGAATTAATTAATATGGTGGTTTAATTTGTGAGACACTGATGTGATATATATATGCATGATTGGTTCTACTAGAAATATATATATATATATATATATATATATATATATATATATATATATATATATATATATATAAAGCAAGGTGCGTTTCTCCAATTTTTTCATCCGTTCACCGTCGAAAAGTTTTTTTCCTATCCGAGGTGGTACTAAATTTTTGTGCATCTATCCGCTATAAAAAAAAGGTTTGTCCAGAATTCTAAATTGAGCCGCGCGCGCTCCTTCCCAACAAATCCGGCCCAGTAATTATCCTGCCCATGCAGTTGAAAAGACCTTATTTGTTGCCCAGGGCAACAAATAGTTAAAGCTATTAATTATGCACAGGCTGCCCAAGACTGGGCCTGCCCGTTTTTATTTTTTCAACGTTCTGTTTATATTTATATTTTTCTATTCCTTTCTCTTTCCTATTTATTTTTCATATTTCCATTCTTTATTTTAATTTTTCCGTGACCTAAGAATTTACAAAAATACTCAGAATTTCAATTTATGTTGGAATATTAAAAAAATGTTCATAATTAAAAAAAATGTTTTCAAAAATATTCAAAACTTTTGAAAAATATCGTTTCAGAATTTGCTTGACATTTAAAAAATGCTCCTTTTGTTTTTAAGAAAATTGTGTTTTTCAAAATTGTTTAAGATTTTTTTTATGAAAATCAAATTTTATAAAATCTTCCACATTCAAAGAATATTCTTATTTTAGCGAAATATTCACAAATAGATAATAATGTTTGCGTCAAAGAATTTATTTTCTAAAATTGATCTAAATGACCCTTTTAAAATAATCAAAAATGTTTTTGCTTTTATAAAAGCTTGATGTTTTCAAAATATTGTTTGCGAATTTCAAAAATTATTTCTGTTTCTAATTTTGTTCATGTTTCTTCCAAAAATAAACAGATTTTTTTAAAAAAAAAACAATGTTCGCATATTTCAAAACTGGTTGGGATTTCAATTTTTTTTAGCATTTCCATGAATATTCGGCGGTTCATATTTCTTTGAATGTTCAAAAAGAATCTAATATTATTTCGAATCTGACTCTGGAATATTTTCTTAATATGCACTTGCCATTGGTTAGCAGCTTGCGTTTGTCCTACGCTTGTTAGCAATAAATTAGAGAAATTGTGGGCATGTGCCAATAAAGAGAATATGTTGTTTGGCTCTACTTAGAAAAAAAGTGAGCATATGAGCGCTAAAATAATAAAAGAGAATAAACTGTCATAAACAAGGAACATTCATCCGGTTACGCCATCGTGGCAGAGAGTGGTCGAAGCATTTGTGTCTCGAACATCGCCGCGCATCCACCTAATGAGGAGGCATGCACAATCCTGAGATGAAGGCGGACCAGGAGGAAAAATAACACGAGTTGGATGTTCACCGCCACGCCAACCAATCTCATCACTATCAAGATTTCGCGGGCCAAACATGTCCAACAAGAAGACCACAACTCCTTGCTTTGTCACCTACTGTTGTGGAGACCATTTTTGGTGGACACAGCAATTATCTTTCCCGTTGCTTATCGCAACAAAAATATCTCTCCCGCTGCAACGCACGGGCATATGTGCTAGTATATGCATAACGTGTACAATGTGTAGTATCGTAAAATACCAGCAAACGAAAAAGAATTAAAATGGAAACACAAAATTAAATGAAAAAGAAATCATCAAACCAAAAACCCCCCACACCTTATAGTACCGGTTGGTCTTACCAACCGGTACTAAAGGGCTCCAGATCCCCGGAGCTGGCTCGTGCCACGTGGTTGCCCTTTAGCACCGGTTCGTGCTGAACCGGTACTAAAGGAGGGGGCCTTTAGTGACCACAAATTAGTGCCAGTTATGTAACCGGCACTATAGAGCCTTACGAACAGGTGCTAATGCCCGGTTCTGCACTAGTGCAAGAACCGGTGCTAAAGGGCAACTACGTGGCACGAGCCAGCTCCGGGGGCCTGGAGCCCTTTAGTACCGGTTGGTAAGACCAACGGTATTATAAGGTTTGGGGGGTTTTAGTTTTATGATTTATTTTTCATTTAATTTTGTGTTTCCATTTTAATTCTTTTTCGTTTGCTGGTATTTTACGATACTACACATTGTACACGTATATATATATATATATATATATATATATATATATATATATATATATATATATATATATATATATATATATAGAATTTCTAGTAGAACCAATCATGCATATATATATCATCAATGTCTCACAAACCACCATATTAATTAATTCACACATACACACATGTATAGCTATATACAATTTCTCTTACATATGCATGTTGCCTTCGGAGCCAGTGGCATTAGCCTAATTGGTGCCTTTGGAGCACGATGACAATTGGAAGTGGTTTTCATGGGGGCGGTAGCGGGTAATAGAATTCTCCCTTCGGATTTATGACCTGGTCGAGCAAAAATCCCGCTATTTCCTCTTGAAGTGCTTCTACGCGCTCCGTTTCTATGAGCTTCTCCCACCTCTTTGAACTGTGAAGAAGGAGATCAATATGCATGTGTATTAGTTGTGTGACTAGATATCGATAATGGTGTAAAAATTGTGAATAGTGTTCTGACAAGCGTACCCATTCCTGTCTTTGAGATCTGCTCCTTTCGGACGCCATCATGCGAATGTTCTCGCAAACGCAGAATGCACACAGATCAGTCCCCTGCGCCTGCTTCAGGGCCTTTACGAGAATGGATTTGATTAGATAAAAATTAATCAAGCATGATAATTAAAGAGATGGCAGCTAGCTAGTTAGATAGTACTACTTAATTGCTTACCTTGGGTCGAAACCATCGAAGCTTTTGTTTCCATTCGCCGGGCGTGACGGCGATGAACCTTGCCCAAGCCCTGCCCGCCGACAAAGAAAATGAATAAAAGGGTTATTAAATAGTTCATATCATGAAATGACGAACTAAATACGCCGAGATATATAGTTAATAATGATTGAAATTACCTGTTGACTATCCCATACAAGATGTTATAGTCAGTTTTTTCTGAGATTAGTGAGTCCAGTACTTCAACTGTTCCGGCGTCAACTTTAATGATACACAAGACCCAGTGAAATCTGCATGCACACACGTTTGCATGTCTTAGTTAAGCGGCATATGTAAGCAAAAACATGTAGCTAGCTAGTAGGCAAAAACAGAGAATTTGTAGTACAAGACAGTGTGACTCACTGGAAGTTGTAAGGAAGTAGTATATCTTCATTGTATTTGAGGCGCTTCAACAACTCTAGCATGCTGTCCTCTACGTTCTTTTGCTGACGTTGATTTATCTTCCATGTGTATTCATTAACGGTGTTTGGATCAATGAACCCAATGCCAAAGCATCCACCTTTTCTCATTTCATATATCTTCATCCTGCATAATACCACAAAAAAGAATATAGAGAGGATAATTACAGGTAATGATTGATCAAAAGGATCACTGCAGGTAGCTTGAGACTTAAATTATAGAAAGAAATCACTTACAGACAATAGCAACTGACGATAGATTTGTCGAATGCGTCTTGATTGTACAACTGAAACAGTTCTAAATACTCAACTGACATAGCTTTCTCATGGAAGTAATGGTCCTGCTTGACATTCACCATGTGCGACAATCGATCTGAAATCTTGGTAATGTTCATGTACCATTGATGCAATTCATACATTCTCGTTGGAAGGTTCTTGACCTTGTCTGGCGCGACCAAAGGTTGGCCCCGGACATATTTCCATTTTATTTCATCCTCTTTAAGCAAAGGCATGGGCTCGATCTCGAAGAGTTGTCCAACAGTGATGTTTAGAACTTCAGCCTGCATTATATGCTCCTGCGTTATTACCACATTGCCCACCTCGGGAACGTGCACTGTTTGCCCACAATAATATTGGGTGCGCGTACTGTCACCTGTTTTGGCACAACAAGCGAGGGGATCGATTGCGCCGCCTGTTCTCCCAGCAAGGGGAACGATTGCGCCGCCTGGGTCCCTCCGTACTGAAACTGGCCCACGCGAACGCCACCAAACAAGATCAGGATCGACGACGGGACCCGGGGCCGGGTTCCTCATCAAAGGCGCCCCTCGAGCAGCACCTCCCGGTGCCAGGCCAGTGAGCCAGATCCGGACATGGGTTGGCTGGGCGTCGTCATGACGGTCGACGGCAAGGATGCGGGCCGGTATCGTCGAGAACAAATACTAGCTATATGCCCGCAAAAAGTAACATTTTTTAATGATTGGATTTTGATAACTAAAATTTCTAACATTTCTATATAACACTAATTATGCTAATCTAAATAATCTAAATAACACTAAAATTTCTAACATTTCTAACATTTCTATATAACACTAATTTCTAACTGATTAAACACTAATTATATCCATCTAACATGCATTCATACATATATAATAGTGAAAAAATAATAATCTAAATAATCTGAACTAATTAAACATACAAAATACGTGTGTGTGTGTACTAATTAAACACTAATTATCTAAACTAATTAAACATACAAAATAATAATCTATATAATCTAAACTAATTAAAGACTAATTATCTAAACTAATTAAACATTCTTGTGTGTATGTATGCAGGCTCGGGAGGGCTCACAGCGGCGGCTGCGGCGGCAGCGAGGCGACGGCGAGGCGAGCCGGCGGCGGCAGAGAGACGGCCGGCGACGGGACGGGACGGCGCGACGGGACGAACTGAGGCGGCGGCGGAGGGACGAGGCGGCGGCGGAGACAGCGGTGGCAGAGGCGATCAAGGGCGGCAGCGGCGACGGAGACGGAAACAGAGGAACTAAGAGAGAGGAAAACGAAATTTTCGTGACTCTAGTATATATAGAGGCACCTTTACTACGGTTGGAGCCACCAACCGGTACTAAAGGCCTGTTTTGTACAGAGCCAAGCGGCGGAAGCGACCCCTTTAGTACCGGGTGGTGGCACAAACCGGTACTAAAATCCCCTTTAGTACCGGTTTGTGCCACGACCGGTACTAAAGGGTCTTATTGCCAAGCAGTCTTGCGGTGGCAAGTTTTCCCACCTCGCTAGTCGAGGGGCTACCGCACTGGTTTATAAGCCCCAGTGCGGTAGCTCTCTCGAGCTCCTCTCCTAATCAGGCCTACTGGGTCTACCTGTCCTCTTCGCCTAGTGGGCCTACTGGGCCTTCGCGGGCCTGCATCCTGGCCCAATGAAAGGTTGTGTTGCTAGTCATATGCAGGCCGCTTTGGCCTAGTAGGCGGGCTTTTTTTTCTTATTTTTTTGCTTTATTTATTTTTGAGTTGTTTTTTGCTGTATTTAGAGTTTCTTTGTGAATATTTTTGCTTTAGGTACAAAAAACTACAAACTTTCTGTTAGTGCCGGTAGATTTCAAATTTGAATAGTTTAAATTTTGAATTATTTGAATTTTGTGTGAATCACTAGTTTGTGAATAACTTAACTTTGAAAAAGTTTTTCAGTGATTCTTTTTTCTTATGTTTAATATTAGTGTGTTTTATCATTATATTCAATTTAGTAATGCTTAGGTTATTTAAAAATGAAATGCCTTTGTAACAGTTCAGTTTTAAATTGAAACCCCGATACTTTGAAAGAGATTGTCCATTTTGTACACGAAGTGCATCCAGTTTTGCCGTAACCCTCTCTACTTTCTTGCACATGCTATTTGTATGAAATTATGATACCATGCCAACTTTCAACCTTTTCTCGAGTTCATTTGAATTGCTTTTCAATTTCAGGTCATTTATTTGGAAAAAATCAGTAAATGCATGAAAAGAATTTGTTTGCACATAAAATTTCTTCGCGTTTCAAATGCCAAAACACATAACTACCCTAACTATTACAGACATTCCCTCCTGGGTGTGAAACACAGAAGAAAGTGATGATAGTGAAGCCGATCACATCCCAGATCTTTGGGTGTGAAACTTTTTCTTCGGTGTGTCCTTTGCGCCGTAACCATGGAAAATCTTCATCATTTAACGGGATGCTCGGGTCAATATTCACTGTGAATGGAGCAATTTCATCAAACTTTTCATAATCTTCTGACTTGTCTGTCTTGTCATCCACTCCCACGATGTTTCTCTTCCCAGAAAGAACTATGTGCCGCTTTGGCTCATCATACGATGCATTCGCTTCCTTATCTTTTCTTTTTCTTGGCTTGGTAGACATGTCCTTCACATAGAAAACCTGTGCCACATCATTGGCTAGGACGAATGGTTAAATCGCATCACGCAAGATTGTTGAGATCCTTTGGTGTCATTCCGCATCGCGGGTCTTCCGTTACCCGCCTCGTGTCATATTGACCCATTTGCACCAAAACAAAGGGACCTTTAAACCACGTCGTTAGTCAAGTTCCCATATGTCCTGTATATAACCATAATATGTTTCCTTTCCCGTCTTGGTTTCTGCATCAAAGCGGACACCACTATTTTGGTTGGTGCTCTTCTTATCTTGGGGGGTCGTGTAAAATGTATTACCATTTATCTCGTACCCTTTGAAAGTCATTATATTCGAAGATGGTAACTGGGACAGCAAGTACATGTCATCTTCAATAGAGGTGTCATGCATGGTACGTGTCTGCAACCAGTTGGCAAAACTCCTGGTTTGTTCACGTGTAATCCAGTCATCAGACCGCTCCGGGTGTTTGGAGCATAGCAAATTCTTGTGTTCATCCATATACGGAGCCACCAAGGTGGAATTCTGTAGAACTGTGTAGTGTGCTTCAGTGAGAGAATGTCCGTCCATACATATTATTTGTTCCCCTCCTAGCGTGCCTTTTCCATCGATCGCCCTTATATGCCGCGATTCAGAACACCAATCGGCTTAAGGTCGAATAAAGTCAATACAAAACTCAATGACCTCCTCATTTTGATGGCCCTTGGAGATGCTTCCTTACGGCCTAGCACGGTTATGAACATATTTCTTTAAGACTCCATGAACCTCTCAAAGGGAACATATTGCGAGAAATACAGGACCCAAAACGTTAATCTCTTCAAGATAGGTGAACTAGGGCGTGCGTCATGATGTTGAAGAAGGATGGTGGGAACACCAACTCAGCCGACAAGACATTGCACCAAATCATTACGTAACCTTGGTATGATTTCGGATCGATTACCTTCGAGAGATTGCATTGAGAAATGCACATAGCTTCACAATGGCTAATCGAACATTTTCGGTAGAAGCCCCTCAATGCAACCGAAGCGATTGCGTCATAATCACGTGGCAGTCATGAGACTTTAGGTTCTGGAACTTTTTCTCTGCCATGTTTATTATTCCCTTTATATTCGACGAGAAGCCAGACGGTACCTTAATATTGAGCAGGCATTCAAAGAAGATTTCCTTCTCTTCTTTGGTAAGAGCGTAGCTTGCATGACCCTAATGTATGCCGTCTTCTCCGTGCATACATTGCTGGTCCTCCCGTGCCTTAGGTGTATCTTTTGTCTTCCCATACACGCCCAAGAAGCCAAGCAGGGTCACGCAAAGATACTTCGTCACGTGCATCACGTCGATTGCGGAGCGGACCTGTAGGTCTTTCCAATATGGCAGGTCCCAAAATCTAGATTTCTTCTTCCACATGGGTGCGCGTCCGTCCGCGTCCTTCGGAACAGGTTGTCCGCCAGGACCCTTTCCAAATATCACCTTCAAATCCTTGACCATATCATGTACATCAGCACCGAAGACGGTGGCGAGGCTTCATCCGTGATCCGCCTCACCTTTGAAATGCTTGCCTTTCTTTCTTACGGGATGCTGCTCGGAAGAAATCGGCGATGTCTGTACACATTCTTCTTACAACTATTCAAATATATGCGAGACTAAGGCATAGCCTAGTGGTGGGAAGGGCTGATGCCTTCCCACCCACCCAGTTCAAGGCATGGTACTTGCAATTTGGGTTTGTTGCACCAATTATCTTGTAGGGGTTCCTTACGGTCTTTCTATCAAAAAAACTATTCAAATATATCTCGTTGGTATCATCCAAGCGGTCGTGCATCCATGGTATCCCTTGTTTATACGTCACGAAAGGTTCTTGAGAGCAGGCCAATCATTGATGGTCACGAACAGCAACGCCTTTAGGTCAAATTCTTCCCCATGTGCTCATCCCACGCACGTACACTGTTCCATTCCATAGTTGTAAGAGTTCTTCAACTAATGGCCTTAGGTACACATCAATGTTGTTGCGGGTTGCTTAGGGCCTTGGATGAGCACGGCATCATAATGAACTTCCGTTTCATGCACAACCAAGGAGGAAGGTTATACAAACATAGAGTCACAGGCCAGTGCTATGGTTGCTGCTCTGCTCCCCAAAAGGATTAATGCCATCTGCGCTTAGACCAAACCATACGCTCCTTGCGTCATCGCAAACTCCTTCTGTACTTTCTTTCGATTTTTCTCCACTTCGACCCGTCGAGGGTACTCTCAACTTTCATCTTTCTTACGGTCTTCTCGTGCCATCGCATTGCCTTGGCATGCTCTTTGTTTTGGAACAAGCGTTTCAACCGTGGTATTATAGGAGAATACCACATCACCTTGGCAGAATCTTCTTCCGGGCGCCGCCCTCGACATCACCAAGCTCATCGCGGCTGATCTTATAGCGCAATGCACCACATACCGTGCAAGCGTTCAAATCCTCGTACTCACCGTGGTAGAGGATGCAATCATTAGGGCATGCATGTATCTTCGCACCTCTAACCCTAGAGGGCGACAACCTTCTTTGCTTCAGACGTACTCTCGGGCAATTCGTTGTCCTTTGGAAGCATATCCTTTATCATTACCAAGAACTTTCCAAATCCCTTGTCGGATACACCATTCTCTCGCCTTCCATTGCAGCAATTCGATGTGGTGCCCAACTTTTCTTGTCACCTCACGCAATTGGTACAACAATTTTTGTGATCCTCTAACATGCGCTGCAACTTCTTCTTCTCCAAATCACTTGCGCAGTTTCTCTTTGCATCGGCAATGGCCCGACCTAGATCATCAACGGGCTCATCTGATGCCTGTTCTTCAGCTTCTTCCTGCATTTCTGGCTCAGCTTCTTCCTGCATTACCGGCTCAGCTTCTTCCCCCATTGTTGTATCATCGTATTCAGGGAACCCATGGCCAGGATAGCTGTCGTCGTCCTCTTCGTCTTCATTGTCTTCCATCATAACCCCTCTTTCTCCGTGCTTGGTCCAAACATTATAGTGGGGCATGAAACCGGACTCAAGCAGTGGGCGTGAATGGTTCTTGACGAGAGTAATTGTGACCATTCTTACAGCCAATTACATGGACAAGGCATAAAATCATCCGCCCGCTTGTTTGCCTCGGCCATAAGCGTAAAAGTATGCATGCCCTAAATGAACTGGGAGAGCATCGGTCATCGTACATCCATTGCGGCTCATCTTCATTACACAACATCGAATAGACCAAATTAATACAAGTTCATACATAATGTTCATACAACACTTAAATGCAACAAACAAATAACTCTCTAGCTAAAGCATTTAAATGCAACAACAAATGCGATCAAGATCACAACTAAGGTAACAATTGATCCAACAGCATAATGATACCAAGCCTCACTATCGATGGCATATTTTCTAATCTTTCTAATCTTCAAGCGCATTTTCTCCATCTTGATCTTGTGATCATCGACGACTTCGGCAACATGCAACTCCTATTCCATCTTCTCAACCTCAATTCTTTTCAATTTTTCTTTCAAGTACTCGTTTTCTCTTTCAACTAATTTTAACCTCTCGACAATAGGGTCAGTTGGAATTTCCGATTCACATACCTCCTAGATAAAAATATCTATGTCAACTGGATGGGCATAATTTGTCATAAACATGAAATGCAACAAATAGTTTTAAAAGAGAATACACCACATCCGAATCATAACAAGGACGAGGGCCGACGGGGACGGATATCAAAACCATGGCACTATGTATAACAAACAACGTACGGGTAAGATAATTATTACATGATTAACTATATATCCAAGTCACACAAACATCATTTTTTTATATAAAATTTCATGAACAAGAGGCTCACCACAAGGTGGTGCCGGCGACGGGACGGTGCGGGCGATCGACGGTGGTTACGACGGAGATTTAGAAGGCACTAAGTAAACCACACCTACATATGCAAACTAAGTGTTATTTTTGACCTCAAATTGCATATAAATCAAATACTAGCACATATATATATTTCCTCCCAAATTACTAAACTCACAAATTAATAACTATATAAAGCATTACAAGAGCTAATCTAGCAATGAGAGACGAAAGGACAAAGTTGCTAACCTTTGTGATCACTTGAATGGATGGGGGCCTTCAAATCTTGACAAATTTTGGGCAAAATGTGTGATGAGCTCGAGGGGAAGAGGAAGAACAGAGAGGAGAGGACAGGGGAAAGGGGGAAGAATAGAGCGAGCGGGACGAATGGTTTATATGCAGGAGGACCTATAGTATCGGTTCGTGGCACGAACCGGTACTAAAGGTGCTGGAGGGGGCCCAGACTGACAACATCCAGCCACCACCCTCATTAGCACCGGTTCGTGGCACGAACCGGTGCTAAAGGTTAGCCACGAACCATTACTAATGAGAGCGTCCCGGCTAGCCATTGGAACCGGCACTAATGTATACATTTGTGCCGGCTCTAATAGAAACCGGCACTAATGTGCTTCACGTTTGACCCTTTTTCTACTAGTGCCCACTTAATAGGTGCATTGCTAATGTGCGTGTCACACATAGAGGTGCAATAAAAATATTTTAAAGTTTTTATTTTTGTTATCTCTTTATTGTTTCTTCATATTATTAACATCTTGCATTTGAGATTTTATTTAGAAAGAACGAATTGAATAAACGCAATCGTGTCACCCATATGAGTATATCTTTGGAAAAAATTGAAGGAACAAACATATGAATGACAGTAAATTTTATGTTCACAAAGAATATATTTTGGTGAATTACTGGAAATATATAAATTCTACATATCCTTTTATCTTAGTGCCTTCATGTTGATTTTTTCTTGAGATGTGCGTCAGCAGGGTCGTGACGAGCATCTGAAGGTAACTTTCCTTTGCAATTCTTCATTTGTAGAACCGTGCATCACACGGGCATGTTACATGTGTCATCAGTGCTCGTCGGTTTCCATCTTTAATTAGGTGGCTACCGTTCTTATATTTTGAACAACTAGGAAGGGGTTCTCTTCGGATAGAGATAGGGTTAGTTTGTGCAATTGTGCTCATGTTAACGTGTAAGGCATGCAATTAGAACATAGCATTGCAAAAGTATGTGAAACTTGAACACACGAATACAAATTGGTGATGGTCTGTTAGTGGCATGACTTCCTTGGTGATGGGGCTGATAAAACTACGGGAGGGCCTTTAGGTTGCCATATGACAGTTGCCTAGTTGAAAAGTACCTCACAGATATTCCAGTTTATTCCCCATACATTTTTCTTTAATAATCTTCTTAAAATGGTGCTTGTGGGATTATATCCGACGTGCATACGGTTATCACATGTGACACCCAACTTTTTTTGGACAACTGTTGCCACCTGAGGCGCCCTGTATTCATATCAAATACAAGTTACAGATAGGATTGGGCAATCCTTAACATATGAATTCCCTAGATTTGCAAGCCTAGGATAGTGATCTCCCGTTCATCTATGTTGTGCACTAGAACAAACCATTTCTTGGCTCCGAGGATAATTATCTCTATAAGAAGTAGATGCACAATTGTGAGGCTGTATAGTAAGCTCCCTATTAATATGGAAGACCTGAGCTTGAATGTTGGCTTTGCAGCAAAGTAATTTGGAAGCTGGCTTCTAATTTACCAATGCCCAGGCACTTGAGTAAGGTTCCTTGATGCCGTTGCCCGAGCGAGTATTAAATTGTCCACTAGAAAAGCACTTTGGTTATGAGCGATGCGAGAAGCAATTTTCGTAGCAACCTATACAGCTCTAGCCTTAGCACATAATGGTGATTCTACACTCTTGCCAGTTGTAGAAATTAAGATAACTGATTCTTCTTCGTTCTCTGAATGTAAATTCCTATTCCTATTTTCCTTGAGTTTTTTTGGAGTCAGTAGTGTTGTTCCATGCAGCGTTAGTTTAAAAATTGCAACATATAGTCCAATGAGTTGTTTTTAAAAGAAGATCCCTTCTTTTGTTGGTACGCATATTCTGCACCTGCTTCCGACATCATTTCAGCTGATTAACTGGCAATACATGCATAGGAACCTAAATCTTGGGTCTTTATTATTGCCTGCATAGCTGGGCGTACCTGCATAGGGGAGTTGGAATTTCTTGCCAAATATGGACGCTTCACCATGGCTTGTTGATCCATGCATAGTTAATGATTTAAATTTATGCACTAGCCCATGTACGCAGCGATAGAAAATCATGAGCCGGCAAACGGAAAACCACATCCCACTATGCAGCAAAACACGTATCGGCAACGAGGACTAGTCGATAGTAAGTGGATGAAGATACACTGTTCATTTTTTTGGACTGTGTGTTTCCAAGACTATTGAAACGAAACAAAAACATAATTAGCTAAATGAACTTTGCGCGGACCATAAATATCGCGCGAACGGAGGGAACCTACAAATCTGAAATACATGTATTTCTCTAGGTCATTTGCGAGAGAGAAGAAAAGCGAGAGAACTCAAAGACTTGAGTGTTCTTTTACGCTCAGAGACTGAGAGTTGTGAGGATTATATTTGTGTTGATGTGGGTACTCTGACTGAAGATACAAACAGGTATTCATAGAATCACTAAGCATATTATTTATGGTACATATATAATTCATAATTATCAAAATAAAATCTACATTTACTCACATCTCCACTATTACACTGTTAAAAAATGCCTTCTATTGTCGTTTGGTAGTACTGCTCATTGGTTTTCACAAAAAAGTGGAAAATGTGTGTCACACTTAATAGGTGCATTGCTAATGTGCGTGTCACACATAGAGGTGTACTAATTTTTTTTCAAGTTATTATTATTTTTCCTCTTTATTGTTACTTCATATTCTTAAAATGTTGCATATGATAATTTATTTAGAAAGAAACAATTAAATAAACGTAATCATGTCACACATAATAGTGTATCTTTGGAGAAATTGAAGGAACAAATATATGAATGACAATAAATTTTATGTTCACAAAGAATGTATGTCGTTTAATTATAGTAAATATATGAATTCTACATATCCTTTTATCTTAGTGCCTTCATATTGATTTTAGTTCGAGATGTGCATCAGCAGGACCGGGACGAGAATCTGAAGGTAACTTCCCTTTGCAAAGGAAGAGGAGAACAACCAGCATGCATGCACTCATGATTTTTTTGCGCAATTCACAATTATAAAAACTAGGTAGGGCTGTATCTTGCAAATGCATTATTTTGATTTCAATATTCACGCTATATTTGTCTATTACCTTTTATATTGTAAGTTTATAAAATTAAAATGAAAATATTATTGGAATTCTTCCTTTGTAGAACCGTGCATCACACGGGCATGTTACATGTGTCATCAGTGCTCATAGGTTTCCATCTTTAATTCGGTGGCTACCGTTCTTATATTTTGACCAACCAGGAAGGGGTTCTCTTCAGATAGAGATAGGGTTACATTGTGCAATTGTGCTCGTGTTAACGTGTAAGGCTTGCAATTAAAGTATACCATTGCAAAAGTATGTGAAACATGAACACATGAATACAAATTGGTGATGGTCTGTTAGTGGCATGACTTCCTTCGTGATGGGGGTTGATAAAACCACGGGAGGGCCTTTGGGTTGCCATATGACTTTTGCCTAGTTGAAAAGCACCTCACAGCTATTCCAGATTTTGCTTTAATCATCTTCTTAAAATGGTGCTTGTGAGATTTGCTGTTGGAAAATAAATCATTGGCAATATGGTTTCTTGGCAAGTGTTTGCGCAATCGTGGCACGCGCAAGTGTGTATCTTTGGAAGCTCTTTAAGGAATGAATAAGTGAGTCCAAATAGATTGGAAAATATCTGACGTGCATACAGTTATCACGTGCGATGCCCAACTTTTTTTGTACAACTGTTGGGACTTGTGGCGCCCTGTATTCATATCAAATACAAGTTATGGATAGGATTTGGCAATCCGTAACATGTAAATTCCATAGATTTGCAAGCCTACGATAGTGATCTCCCATTCATCTATGTTGTACACTAGAAGAAACAATTTCTTGGCTCAGAGGATAGTTATATCTAAAAGAAGTAGATGCACAATTGTGAGCCTGTACAATAAGTTCCCTAAGAATATGGAAGACCTGAGCTTGAATGTTGGCTCTTGCAGCAAAGTAATTTGGAAGCTGGCTTCTAATTTACCAATGCCCAGGCACTTGAAGAAGGTTCCTTGATGTTGTTTCCCGAGTGAGTGTTAGATTGTCCACTTGAAAAGTACTTTTGGTTTAGCTATTCGATGAGCAATTTCCGCAGCAACCTGTACAGCTGTAGCCTTAGCATGTAATGTAGATTCAACACTCTTGCCAGTTGTAGAGATTATGATAATTGTTTCTTCTTGGTTCCCACCAGTCTGAATGTAAATTCCTATTCCTATTTTCCTTGAGTTTTTTCTAGAGTTAGTAATGTTCTTCCATGCAACGTCTGTGTAAACCTTGCAACCAATAATCCAAAGATCTGTTTTTAAAGAAGATCCCTTCTTTTGTTTGTATCAAGATTCTGCACATTCTTCCGGCATCATTTCAGCTGATGAACTAGCAATACATGCATAGGAACCTAAATCCATGGCTTGTTGGTCCATGCATAGTTAATGATTTAAATTTATGCACTAGCCCACGCACGCAACGATAGAAAATCATGAGCTGAAAAATGAAAAACCGCATCCCACCAAGCAGTGAAACACGTATAGGCAACAAGGACCAGTCGATAGTAAGTGGATGAAGATAGACCATTCATTTTTTGGACTATGTGTTTCCAATACTATTGAAACAAAACAAAAACATAATTAGCTAAATGAACTTTGCGTGGACCATAAATATCATGTGACGGGAGGGAACCTACAAATTTAAAATACATGTCATTCCCTGGCTCATTTATGAGATAACTCGGAGAATTGAGTGTTCTTTTATGCTCATAGACTAAGAGTTGTGAGGATTATATTTGCGTCGATGTGGGTGCTCTGACTGAAGATACACACATGTATTTATAGAAGTGCTAAGCATGTTATTTATGGTACATATATAATTCATACTTATCAATATAAAATCTACATTTACTCACATCTCCACTATTAAACTGTTAAAAAATGTCCGCTATTGTCATTTGGTAGTACTGCTCATTGGTTTTCAAAAGAAAAGTGGAAAATGTGTGTCACATTTAATAGCTGCATTGCTAATGTGCGTGTCACACATATAGGTGCACTAAAAATGCTTTCAAGTTTTTACTTCTGTTTTCCTCTTTATTGTTTATTGATATTCTTAAAATGGTGCATATTATATTTTATTATAGAGAAACAATTGAATAAACATAATTGTGTCATACATAAGAGTGTATCTTTGGAAAAAAATTGAAGGAACAAATATATGAATGACAGTAAATTTGATGTTCACAAAGAATGTACGTCGGTTAATTACGGTAAATATATAAATTCTACATATCCTTTTATCTTAGTGCCTTCATATTGATTTTTGCTCGAGATGTGCGTCAGCAGGATCGTGACGAGCATCTGAAGGTAACATTCCTTTGCAAAGGAAGATGAGAACAGCCAACATGCACTCACGATTTTGTTGCGCAATTCTCAATTATAAAAATGGGTAGGGCTGTATGTTGCAAATGAATGATTTGGATTTCAATTGTCGTGCTATATTTGTATGTTACCTTTTATATTGTAAGGTTATAAAATTATAATGAAAATAAAATTGGAATTCTTCATTTATAGAACCGTGCATCACACGGGCATGTTACATGTGTCATCAGTGCTCATAGGTTTCCATGTTTAGTTAGGTGGCTACCGTTCTAATATTTTGACCAACTAGGAAGGGGTTCTCTTCAGATAGAGATAGGGTTACTTTGTGCAATTGTGCTCGTGTTAACGTGTAAGGCATGCAAATAGAGTATACCATTGCAAAAGTATGTGAAACATGAACACATGAATACAAATTGGTGATGGTCTGTTAGTGGCATGACTTCCTTCGTGATGGGAGCTGATAAAACCACAGGAGGACCTTTGGGTTTCCATATGACGGTTGCCTAGTTGAAAAGCGCCTCACAGCTATTCCAGGTATTTCCCATACATTTCACTTTAATCATCTTCTTAAAATGGTGCTTGTGGGATTTGCTTTTGGAAAATAAATCATTGGCAATATTCTTTCTTGGCAAGTGTTTGCACAATCGTGGCACGCGCCAGTGTGTATCTTTCGAAGATCCTTAAGGAATGAATAAGTGACTCAAAATAGATTGGAAAATATCTGGCGTGCATACGGTTATCACGTGCAATGCCCAACTTTTTTAGGACAACTGTTGGGGCCTGTTGCGCCTGTATTCATAACAAATACAAGTTATGGATAGGATTTGGCAATCCTAACATATAAATTCCCTAGATTTTCAAGCCTAGGATAGTAATCTCGCATTCATCTATGTTGTGCACTAAAAGAAATTATTTCTTGGCTCAGAGGATAATTATCTCTAAAATAAGTAGATGCACAATTGTAAGCCTGTACAATAAGTTCCCTAGGAATATGGAAGACCTGAGCTTCAATGTTGGCTGTTGCAGCAAAGTAATTTGGAATCTAGGTTCTAATTTACCAATGCACAAGCACTTGAAGAAGGTTCCTTGATGTTGTTTTTTTACTATGAAGACAGTAGGAAAGGTTCCTACTGCATATATATTACCAAACCTCAGGGGGTATAATTACATGTGTGTGTTACATACATGGGTAGTGGTGGCACCTCTCAAAAGCACCAGAGAATACAAACACCTATTGTATGGATTCAAGTATAGCAGTAACAATATGCTCTTTGGAGGGTTTCACTCTATATCTAAGATTAGAGAAATCCAACTTAAATCTCTGTTTCCAGGCTGTGACCGAAGGCTTGATCTTCCTGAAGTGGTTGTTATTTCGCTCCTTCCAGAGACTCCAGGCCGACGACAAAAAGATATCCATCCACATCTTTCTAGGCTGCATGGTTTTTTTATGTTTGATCATATCAAGTCTGTCATGCTGTGTGGTCCAGGTGAAACCAAGAGATCGCCAGCATTCCTGACTGAAAGTGCAAAGAAAGAATAGGTGTTCCACCATTTCTTCGACGTGTTGGCCACACAAGAGGCAGTCAGTGTTTGTACCAATGTTGTAGTGTCTCCTCTTGAGCATGTTTCTGGTGTTGAGACGATCAACAAGTAGGAACCACCCAAAGGTCTTAATCTTGGGAGTACATTTTGCTTTCCACAGCCAGCCTAAAGCTTCATGGGCAATCACATCTCTGAAATAAAATTTGTAGTATGAGGATGTTTTGAAAGTTTGGTCGCCCCATATACATTGCCAGGTGTCATGTTTGTCTGTAAGAGTGATCTCGGCCACCTCAGTTTGGATGGATCACAGTTCGTCACGGGCTTGAATAGAGAGGGGGAGTTGAAAGGTTTCATGCAGGTCGGTGGATGTCAGGAGTTGTTTGACCGAAATGTCTTCAAGAATAGAATATGAATAAGCCCTGGGGCAACTATCAGCATATATGGACTGGTTCCAATTATCTTTCCAGAACAGTGCAGAAGATCCATTCCCATTTTTATGCGTGTCACGCCGCAATACATGGGAATTAGATGAGTTAAGTATTTCCACCAGAAGGAGCCACACGAGTCATGAGCATGTGTAATGGTGTCACCATAGTAAGATTCCCAGATTAGATGGACCCAAGGGATATCATGCCTGTTATAAAACTTGTGGAGAAATTTATGTAGCAGGGCATCATTCTGTATTCTGAGGTTAACAACACCCAGTCCACCATTTTTCTTGGGCGTGCACACCATGTCCCAAGCGGCAAGAGAGTTGCTCTTAATCCCATCATCGGTCCGTTTTTGCCATAGGCAGTGCCTTCTGATCTTGTCAAGTTGAGCAACAATTTTTTGTGGGAGGCGAATGGTGCCCATTGTGAACATGATAAGGGAGGTTATCATCGAGTTCATTAGAGCAAGTTTCCCCGCGTATGACTTTAGAGACATAGCAGACATAATATTTCTTTCTGCTTTGCAAACTAGAGGAGCCAAGTCTTGGACGGTCGGACGAGTGGTGCCTAGGGGCAGGCCAAGGTATGTGAACGGCATGGATCCCACAGTGCATTCAACAAATCAGCCAGTTCTTTGCATTTCTCAGGAGGTGTGTTAATTGGCACTAGCATGGATTTATGGAAGTTGATCTTGAGCCCTACGGACGTGGCATAATCCTCTAGGATTTCCTTAACCTTGGCAAGTTGGCGGGTGCAGGCTTGCAGGATGATGATCGTGTCATCCGCGTATTGTATAACAAGGTAGTCACCATTAGTGTTCCGTCGGATGGGTAATTCCAGGAGGTTATTTCTAAGTGCCTCATTAATTGCAGACTGGAGGAGGTCCGCAGCTATGACAAAAATTAGAGGCGAGAGGGGGTCACCTTGTCGTACACCACATTTGCATTCGAAAGATTTTCCCGGAGTACGATTGAGCAAGACCGAAGATTTACCAGAAGTGAAGAGACATTGTATCGATTGGATCCACTTGTCATTGAAACCCACTTTTTTCATAATGTGTAGCATAGCAGAGTGTTGGATAGTGTCAAAGGCTTTGGCGAAATCTAACTTCAGCAAGATTATCTCTTTTTGCGAGGCTTGACACTGGTGTATATATTCGAAAGCCCACGCCAGACAGTCATGTATGGATCAACCACGTAAGAACCCGTACTGATTACGGTGGACTATCTGCAAGATGATTTTTTGAAGACGATTGGCCAGCAGTTTTGTGATAAGTTTAAGACAACAGTTTAACAAAGTGATCGGGCGGAAGTCATTGACCGTCTCTTGTGAGGAGTTCTTTGGGAACAAGGTGATATAGCCATAGTTTAAGCAATCAAGATTCAAATCCCCTCTATGAAATTCATTGCACATATTGTAGAAGTCATTTTTAAGGATAGGCTAGCATGCTTTCAAGAAGGTGCCATCGAAACCATCCGGGCCCGGTGCTTTGTTCGGGGGCATATCCTTTACCACAACATCGACTTCATCATGTGTGAACGAGGTAGTGAGGCTATCGAAATCAACTTGCTGTCGAAGCAAAGACGGGAGGTTAAACTTCATGTTTGGTTTCGAGCATGAACCCAGTCTTTGTTTGAAGGCTTGGAACAAAATAGCTTCTTTGCCAGCATGATCCTCCACAACAATCCCATTTTCAGTTTTTAGGGTAGCAATGCAGTTTCTTCTGAATCTTTCCGTAGCAACAAATTGAAAAACTTTGAGTTTTCTTCTCCAAACTTGATCCATCTGATTGTGCATCTTTTCTTCCAGTATTCCTTTTGGTAACTAAGAAGTCTTAGGAGGTGCTTTTTAAGAATGTTTCTGAAGTTACGTTCAGGGACCAAAAGTGCACGACGCTCTTCAATACCATCAAGCTCAAGAAGGGCTTTATTGGGATTTTTGATGGCAATTTTTAGGCGGGAAATCTTTTTGCTCCAGTGAGAAAGGGCATAACGGACAGCTTTCAGCTTTTGGTAGAGGATAGAAGCGGCATTTTTATCTTTGCCAAATTTGAGGGGCTTATTCCAAGCTTCCTCAACGACATGCAGGAAGCCTGGGTGCGCAATCCAGTAGGTTTCAAATCTGAAATTTTTGCTCTTGGGGATTTTGGATTGTATGACCACGGAGCAGGGTATATGGTCAGAGACTAGGCGGCCCAAAGGGTTTACCATAGTATTAGGAAATGATGTCGTCCAATTTAGCAAGGTAAAAAACCAGTCTGGGAAAGTAATTTAGTTATTAGCGATGCGAGAGGCAATTTCCACGGCAATCAGTACAGCTGTAGCCTTAGCACATAATGGATATTCAACACTCTTGCCAGTTGTAGTGATTAAGATACCTGTTTCTTCTTTGTTCTCACCAGTCTGAATGTAGAATCCTATTCCTATTTTCCTTGAGTTGTTTCTAGAGTCAGTAGTGTTCTTCCATGCAGCATCAGTATAAACCTTATAAGTGCATCTAGCGCCCCTTGTAAGTGCATCTAGCGCCCCTTAGTATGTTTGTGAGTGTACACGTGCTCTATAAGTCGATTAGGAGTTTGATATTTGCGATGAAAGTCGACCCCTAAAAATGTTTGTCTTCAGCTGAAGACTTTGGTTCTCTGGAAGATTTTGAAAGTGAAGAAATTGGTGTGACCTTGAAGACTTGGATATTCTGGCGAGGATTATGAAGCGTGAAGACTTTTATTTTCGTAGTGTCATTTTCTATTTCTTGAGTCATAGGAAACACCGTACTGTTAAAGGGGGTTGAGGTAATACTAAGGAACCTGATTTCCATGTGATGCTCATCTCAAAATCCTACACCTACCCAATCCTTTCGAGTGAAGCTATTCGAAATCTCATATTAGTTCAGTCAATTTCTTGAGTGACAGAGACAAAGATCTTCTGGTGTTTGAGGAAATTGTTTTGACTGAGGAGTTAGGGATTCGCCAGTGCGGATTGCCTACACACTGAGGAAAATGATAGCCCTGAGGAATTTGAACCTCAAATATCTGACTGTTGCTGTGCTATGCGCCAGCTATCCAAAATATCTACCCACCTAACGATCATACCATTGAAGGGCATTTATGTCTTATCATGTCAGGATGCTCCCTAGGCTATAAATAGCCACCCCCTACAACCACTAGCTGGTTGGCTGCTTCGAGAGAAACTGACACTTGTCATTGAGAGCATCCCATCCTCCGAGGACTTTGAGCGAAAATAATCAAGTGAGGAAAACCCAAAACCCAAACCCAAACACCTACAAACCCAAAGTGATTGAGCATCACTGAAGAGATTGTTCCTATGTGGAACCGTCGCTTGTTACCTTTGAGGACTGTGTATCCTCCAGACAGTTAGGCGTCATGGTCTGAGCATCCAAGAGGAATTGTGGATCGTCGTGTGACCAAGTCTGTGAAGGTTTGGAAGTCACCTGAAGACTTACCACGAGTGTTGGGCGAGGTCTGTGTAACTTTAGCTCAAGGAGAATACAGTGAGGACTGTATGTCCGGGACTGTGTGTCCTCGAGTTTAAATACTCAGCCACTCCAACGAGATGTACAACTGTCACAGCAGTTAGAATTGGTCTACCAAATCATTGTCTTCACCAAGCCAACTGGTTCTATTTCCTCAACCCTTTCATTTCCTCATTCATGTGTTGATGTACCTGATCATTACTGTTTGAAGACTTTGACTGAAGATTTTCTCTAATTCATCATTCCTAATTCTTCAGTCACTTAGTCTTCAGCCTGATTTTCCTATTATCATGCTATCTGTACTCTCTACTTGTTTTCATTTCATCATGATGACTATGCTGTTGCTCGGCTATGTTTATATATGAGTACTTATTCCACTCCTAGTGTGTCGTTGCTTAGGAATTTCTTCACCTAGAAATTCCTCAGTGATGAATTTGTAAAAATCGCCTACTCACCCCCTCTAGTCGATATAACGTACTTTCAAACCTTGCAACCTATAATCCAATGATCTGTTTTTTTAAAGAAGATCCCTTCTTTTGTTTGTATCTAGATTCTGCACCTGCTTCCGGCATCGTTTCAGCTGATGAACTAGAAATACATGCATAGGAACCTAAATCCATGGCTTGTTTGGTCTTACCGATCTATGCAAGATGGCGGAAGCTGATGATATTCGCAAGTACACTCTACTTAACCTCACTGTGAAGGACATCATCTGCTCCTGTTTGTCCCAAAATCAGTGCAGGAACATCATGCATCTCAACCATGTGAGGCTTATCTGGGACAGACTCTCTGGGGTCTATGAAGGTCATCGAACTCGTCATGATCCTTGGTTTGAGGATTACAAGGAATCACTCAAGGAGATAACTTTCGCTGCAGAATCATCATCCTCTACACCATGCCTTATGGCAAAAAGTGCCAAGGTAACTGAATGCTACCTTTCTGAATCTAGTGATGATGAATCTGGTGATGAATTTGGACCCAGCTACACTAAACTTGCTTCCCTTGCCATTAAACAACATAGAGCTCTTGAAAAAGTTCAAAACATGCTGGATGAAAGCGATGATATGTTGGGTGAGGAATTGAATCGAACTAAGACTTTGATTGATAATCTTCAGAGACTTAAGTCTAAGTTCGACAACCTTCAAAGTCATTATAACACACTCTTATCTAATCATGAGAAGCTTTCTTATGAATTTCTTCATAGAAAGCAAGATCTTGAGAAGTTAAAAGTGAGTTATGAAGATCTTTAGAAGGAAAACGATTCATTGCTTGCTCAACAGATCAGTTCTGCTCAGGAAGAATTTATTCCACCATGTCTGAAATGTATTTAGCGTGAATATGCCAATTCTTCACCTGAATGTTCAAATACTTCTATTGCTGCAAATTCTTCAACTGTCTCTATGGTCACAAATTCCTCATTTGAGGATACCACAAGTATCACTGACGATAATGCAGGGTTGAAGGAATTGTATGTGACAGGCATATACAAAAGCCTCAAAGGGCATCAAACCCTTTGTGATGTGCTCAAAAAGCAGATCTTGAACAGGAACCCTAGGAAAGAGGGTATTGCCTTTGAGAGGAAACTCAATGCTAATGGGACCTACTAGAAACCTGAGCAGTACCCCAAAACCTCATGGGTTACTGCGAAAGGAACTTTTGTAGATCCGCGCACTTTATCTGGCTTTACCTGTGAATCTTCATATTTCTCTGATGAGTCATTTGACTCCAACTATAAATTGTTCAAGAATCAGAATGGTGAAATATTTGCTCGATATGCTGCAACTAACTGCAGGAACGGTCCCCCTATGAAGAAAATATGGGTTCCCAAAAGGTTCCTTGAAATCTTTAGGTGAACGTCATCATGACACCACCTATGAAGAATAGGAAACCCGGATCGAATTCTTCATATGGATCAAAATCCTCATATGATCATCATCGTGCTAACACTTCTGTTTCGCAGGGAAAGTCTAAAGGCTATGAATATGTGCATTAGTCTTCAAACCATTATGTTTATAAGTCCTCGAAGAATTTCTTTGCTTATTCATATGCTTATCCTAACCCCTCTTCTGTGAAAATAAGTGCACTGACTTCTATGCCATCTTTTTCTTATGGATCTCGCAGAATGATGAACTCTTTGCCACACCTTCAGATGTGGGTGGTGAAGAAAAAGAACAAATTTCTTATGGAGGGTCAGGTCTCTAGAGGAACTTAATCGTCTAAAGAATTTGTTGGAGACCTGAATGTGCTTGAATGGATGCAAGCTAATCATGAAGAAATGAATTACTCATTTCTTAGGTCCTCATAATTTCTATATCTGTTGTTGTTGATGAAATTGATATCATATTCTTCACAGATGAAGTATATGAGTTTGTAAGTTGCACTAATTCATCTGCGGGATGAACAACCCAAAGCTACTGAGTGGGTCCTCGACATTGGATGTACAAATCACATGACCGGTGATAGGAACTTAATTATTGATGGACACTGCTTTATCTCGATCTCATCTGAAGCATATCACCTACGCTAACAAAGGCAAAGGCAAGGTATTGGGTCTAGGTAGGGTTGAAATCTCAAAGGATAGACGCATGGACAAAGTCATGTTTGTCGAGTCCTTAGGATTCAACCTCATGTCTCTCTGAATGCTTTGTGATCTTGATATGATTGTCGTCTTTGTCAAAAATCGTTGCATTGTGCTAATGGAATCTGAAAATTCCAAAGTCTTCGAAGGCTTTAGGAGAGGAGACTTGTATATTGTTGATTTCTCTGCAGGACCACATCCTGCCACATGTCTACTTGCAAAAGCTTCAGACGGCTGGTTATGGCATCAACGACTTGGTCATGCTGGGATGAGGAACTGGCATACACTCACGAACAAGAAGCATGTCATTGGCATTGAGGGTGTAAAATTCCTCAAAGATCATCTTTGTGGGGCTTGTGAGGCTGTAAAGATCACCAAAGCCAAGCATCCCTCACTAGTAGAAAAGGGGGCAATGGTCCAGGCTATCATGACCACTTCTCGTCCCTTTGAATTACTTCGCATGGATCTCTTTGGCCCTACTCACTATGCCACATTCACTAACTGTGTATCATTATATGGCTTTGTCATTGTTGATGATTATTCTCGTTACACCTGGGTGCATATATCATCACTTACAAAAATGAAGTGCAGGAAGTCTTCAAACGATTTTCCTCAAGAGCATCTACTAACTTCGGTGTGAAGATCAAGCATATCAGGAGTGATAATGGAACCGAGTTCAAGAATACTGGTCTCGATGAATATCTTGATATACTTGGTATTACTCACAAGTTATCTGCTCCCTATAATCCTCAGCAAAATGGCGTCGTGGAGCGCAAGAACATGACTCTTGTTGAGATGGCTCGCACTATGCTTGATGAACACAAGAAACAACAGTATTTCTGGCGAGATGCTATTGATACTGCATGCCACATCATCAACAGGGTATATCTTCACAAATTCTTCAAAAAGACCTCATATGAACTCCTCACTGACAAGAAACGCAATGTAAGTTATTTCAAAGTCTTCGGTGCTAAATGCTGGATTAGAGATCCTCACCACCACTCTAAATTTGCACCAAAAGCACATGAGGGTTTTATGCTTGGTTACAGAAAGGACTCGCACACCTATAGAGTCTTCAACACCAATCATCACAAGTTTGTTGAAACTGTAGATGTGCGGTTCAATGAGACTAATGGCTCACAAAGAGAGCACCAACCTCCTGTGCTAGATGAAATGTCACCTGAGGAATCCATCAAGTTCAAGGCTACTAAGGATGTCATCCCTACCAAAGAATCTGCTGAAGAAAGTCATTTCGGATCATGAAGAAAATCACGCTGGTGCTACTGAAGAAAATGGCCCTGAAGAAATTGCTGGGCCAAAACAAAGTCGTCAACCTTCTCATCCTCGTGTTGCAAACGGAGTGCAGATTGAGAGAACCATCAATGACATCAATGTACCAGGTCCTCTCACATGCTCAAAGGCTTCACATTTGTCTAACTTTTTTGGTCATTTGCATTTGTCTCTATCACAGAGCCCTCAAAGTCGATGAAGCATTCATGGAGTCTGAGTGGATTCAAGCTATGCAAGATGAATTGCATCAATTCGAGCTCAACAATGTGTGGGAGCTTGTCAAGCGACCAGACCCTTGCAAGCATAGTATCATTGGCACCAAATGGATCTACCACAACAAACAAGATGAAAATGGCCTTGCGGTGAGGAATAAGGCTCATCTTGTAGCTCAAGGCTACACACAGGTTGAAGGAATTGATTTCGATGAAACTTTTGCACCTGTCGCTAAACTTGAAGCTATTCGCATATTTCTTGCTTATGCTAACCATCATAATATCATCTTACATCAAATGGATGTGAAAAGTGCATTTCTTGATGGTAAGCTTGAGGAAGAAGTATATGTTGCTCAACCACCAGGTTTTGAGGATCCAAAATTTCCAGATCACGTCTATAGACTCAACAAGGCCCTCTATGGCCTCAAGCAAGCACCTTTGGCATGGTATGATACACTAAAGGAATTCCTCATGAAGAAAGGCTTCAAACCCGTTCACTTGACCCAACTCTTTTCACAAAAGCATATGATGCTGAATTATTCGTGTGCCAAATATATGTTAATGATATTATCTTTTGCTGTACTAACCAACGTTATAGTGACGAATTTGCCTATATGATGAGTGAGGAATATCAAATGTCCATGATGGGAGAGTTGAAATTCTTCTTAAGTCTTCAAATTTGTCAACAACACAATGCCATATTCATATCCTAGGAGAAATACCTCAAGGATGTGTTGAGGAAATTCGGCATGCAAGATTGCAAAGGCGTCAAAATACCGATGGCCACAAATGGCCATCTATGTACCAATGAAAATGGTAAAGACTTTGATCAAAAGGTATACCGCTCCATGATTGGCTATTTATTGTATCTATGTGCATCTAGGTCAGATATTATGCTTAGTGTTTGCATCACAACAAAAAAATACACTTCCGTGATGATACGTGTTTGTCACAGTAGGTCGCGTTTTTTTGTCATGCATGTACATCCATGACAATTTTATGACAGAATCAAGATAGTCATACCTGTGATGTCGTAGAAGTGTTCCATGACATTACCAAAATTATCATCACCGAAGTGTCCACTTCCATGACGATAAATCATGCGTCACTGAAGTGCTTTCGTCAAGGGTGACTGACACGTGGCATCCATCGTAACGGAACGTCGTTAAGCTATCGGGTCCGATTTTGGATCCGACAACCCGTTAAAAGCCCGGACCATGGGGATTTTCCACGTGGAAAATCGTCATTGGCTGGAGGAAACACATGTCAGCTCCGCGTTGGCACAGGCGTCACTCATCCAATGGGCGGGATGCGCCTATGATATGTTGACATGTGGACCGACCCAAAAAGTGGCCCATAAAGTTTAAATGGGTCGGCCAACTAAAGGCCCACAAGATTTTGCATACCATAATGGGCCGGCCCAGCTAAAGGCCCACGAGATTTTGTGGACCATAATGGGTTGGCCCATCTAAAAGCCCACAAGATTTTGTGGGCCATAATGGGCGGGCCTAGGTAAAGGCCCACAAGATTTTTGTGGATCATAATGGGCTGGCCCACCTAAAGGCCCACGAGATTTCGCCGACATTAATGGGCCAGCCCAGCTGTAGGCCCACAACATTTTGAGGACCCTAGTAGGCCGGCCCATTAACTGGCTGCCATGTTTTGGGCCAAATGCCGGCCCATATTGATCCGGTCCATTAATGGCCTGCCACGTTCTGGGCCTAATAATGGCCTATATGAGATCCGGCCCGTTAAAAGCCTACCATGTTCTAGGCCAAATTATGGCCCAGATTAGGTCCGGCCCTTTAAGAGGCTTTGGGCTAAATTATGGCCCATATCAGAATCGGCCCGTCAACTAGACGCTATGCTTTTGGGCCCACTTGCTAAATGCCCATTTTATAATTTGGCCAAATATTAGTTCCGGCCTGTTAAGGGCCCGTTTAACATTTCGGCCCTATATTAATTTCGGATTGTTAAAAGCCCGTCATATAGTTGGGCCTAACTACGGTCCGGTTTGCATTTGGCCTGCTCGCAGCCGATAATCTGATTGGGCCAAACAAGGACCGAGGCAATTTTGGCCTGTTAAAAGGCCGGGATTTGGTTCGCACAATCATGGGCCGGGGTCCATTTCGGGTTGCTGCCGGCCCGTGAGCGGTTCGGCACGTTTCAGGCCCAACCTACGTCTCAGCCTCCTAAAAGCCCATTGAGTTTTCTTGCGAAAAGAGGGCCGGCGGTTTACTCGGCCTATTAAAGGCCCGAATCTACTAGTGGGCCAGTTTACATTTAGGCCTTTTAACGGACCAAGATGATGGGGCCCATGATGCGGATCATACATCGTGATTGCATGACGGCCCGATTATGTATCGTAATTTTATGGTTTGGCTAGTTTATTTGCGAAGGATATATATATATATATATATATATATATATATATATATATATATATATATATATATAGCCTTCAGAGCCAGTGGCATTTGCCTTGGTGCCTTCGGAGCACGATGACAATTGGGAATAGTTCATTGGGGCGGTAGCGGGTAGTAGAATTCCCCTTTGGGATCTATGACCTCGTCGAGCAAAAATCCCGCTATTTCCTCTTGAAGTGCTCGTATGCGCTCCACTGGTAGGAGCGTCTTCCGCACCGATTCGAACTGTTAAGAAGGAGATCAATATGCATGTGTATTAGTTATGTGACTAAATATCGATAATGACGTAAAAATTATGAATAGTGTTCTGTCAAACGCGTGTGCCCATAATTGTATATCAGTTTTGGTCCTTTCGGACGTCATCATGCGAATGTTCTCGAAAACACAGTATGCACAATGATCTCTCCCCTGCGCCTGCTTCAGGGCCTTTACGAGGATAGAATTTAATCAGATAATAATTAATCAAGCATGATAATTAATGGTATTGAAACTAGAATTAAAGAGATGCACTAGTGCAGAAACGGGCTATAGCCCCGGTTCGTAAGGGGCTTTAGTACCGGTTCTATAGCCCGGAATTAAAGAGATGCATGGTAGCTAGCTAGTACTACTTAATTAATTATACCTTGGGTCGAAACCAATACTGCCTTTCTCTCCATTCGCCTGGAACATCTTTCGAATTCCTGAACTTTGCCCAAGCCCTGCCCGTCGGCAAATAAAATGAATAAACGAGTTATTAAATAGTTGATATCAAGAAATGACGAACTAAAGAGGCCGACATATAGTTAATAATGATTGAATTTACCGGTCGACTATCCCCTTCACGGTTGAGTGGGTGTGTTTCTCTTTAAGTAGTGAGTCCAGTAGTTCAACTGTTCCTTCATCAACTTTAATGATTAACAAGATCCAATGATAACTGCATGCACATACGTTTGCATGTCTTAATTAAGCGGGCATGTGCATAACACTCATCAACTACCCTAAACCCCTATACACTTAATTATTAATATCTAGCTAGCTAGTAAGTAAAAACAGAATTTGTAGTACAAGACAGTGTGACTCCCGTGTAGTTGTAAGGAAGTAGTATATGTTCATTGGTATTGAGGCTCTACAAGAATTCTAGCATGTTTTTCTCTACCTCTTCTTGATACCATTCATATGACTATGTTTATTCATTAATGGTATTTGGGTCAATGAACCCAATGCCATAGCGTCCAGTTTTTTTCATTTCATACATCTTCATCCTGCATAATACCACATAAAAGAATATAGTGAGGATAATTACAGGTAATGATCCATCAATGAGCACTACAGCTAGCTTGAGACTTGAATTACAGAAAGATATCACTTACAAACAATACAAACGGACGATGGATTTGTCGAGTGCGTCTTGATGGAATAACTGAAATAGTTCTGAATACTCAATGGACAGAGCTAGCTTATGGAAGTAATACTCTTCCTTGACTTTCACCATGAGGCCCTCTCGATTGTTTCTCTTGGTAATTTTCATGTATCAATCATGCAATTGATACATTCTCGTTGGGAGGTTTTTGACCTCCTCAGGCCTTACCAAAGGTTGGCCGCGGGCATACTTCCACCATTTTATCTCCTCCTCTTTAAGCCCAGGCATGGGCTCAATCTCGAGAAGTTTTCCAACAGTGATACCGAGCATTTAAGCATTCTATCTATGCTCGTGGTTATTACCAGCTGATCGGCACCGGTAATCTCATGTGTTTGTACAACAAGCGGGGGGATCGATTGCGCCGCCTGTTCTCCTAGCTGGGGAACAGTTCTCCCGTATTTTTGGCCAGCTGCTTTGCTAGAGCTCGAGCTCGACCCCTTTTGTCATGCTTGATGTGCCTTCTTGATTTGGCACTCATAGTCTGAGTCAACAGGCTTGGGAGCTGGTGGCCGCACCATACGAATAAAGTGGTCAATCTTCTCCTCGAGCACTTTCTCCCTTGGCGGCGGTGCCGGTTTTGGTGCGAAATGGGCCTCCACTTAGGCCTTCACTATGGCTTCGTTTTGCTCCTTGGTCATGTCGTAAGGCCTTTGCGGAAGAGGCGTGAGGCTTTTTGGACCATATTGAAATCGCTTTCCTCCGCCTGTACCTCCTGTACTGCCTCGACTTGTAGCACTACGCACCATAACTGTGGCAGCTCTCTTCCGCGATTGCTCAGGCAGCGGAGACGGCTGACGCGGTGTCGGACTTGGAGGAGGAGTGGCACGCGTTGGTGGACTTGGAGGAGTTGGAGTGGTGTCGGTGTACCAAAATAGGGGTGCCCTTTTGTACCTCTTATTTGTGCACGGGTAGTCAGAGTCGCGCCCACGGCCACACTTAAATAGGGCAGAGACAGGAAATCAGGGCCACAACACAGAATCAAAGCAACGCCAAGACAGAGGTGTAAAGAACAAGAAGGCGACATGGTCCCCCCACGGCAAGGTCCTTGCCGGGCGCGGCCCCCACGGCCCTGGCAAGGACCTTGCCGGGGCATCCTACCCAACGCCAGCAGAGTACGCCTCCCTAGAGCCCCAATTCCTCCAACACCACCAACCGCGTTGGGACCAAGGCTCGAGAGGCCTATAAAAGGAGACCCAAGGAGATCGGGTTGCCTGTATTTGTAACACCTCCTATCTGGGACCGGGTTGCTCGTGCAAGGCGGACCAACAAAGGCGACCATGGAAAGAACCATTATGCGCGACCCATGAAAGCACCCACATCATCATGGCTGTCCGGGCCCGATGAGCTGCGTCGTTCATGCGCCAGGCGATGAGGCACATGCCACAAACTCCAAAGACGGAGTTGGGCCCCCTGCAGGCGGCGCGGGGCCCTCTAGGGGTGTCGTCGTGCCACTAGACGATGGCGCGGCGATCTCCAAGATGCCAACACCGGCGCCCACGGCGCGCTAGTCTCAGGTCGTGCGCGATGAGCAGCGCCGCCCCGCTGGTGACCCTGGGCGCCGCCCGGGGAAGAGTCTCGTGCACCCTTCACATGTCGAGGAGGGCTAGCCTGTGCGCCAAGGTGTTGACGGAAGTGGCAGACGGCCGCAGGGCCGTGATGATGCTCCTTCTAACATAGTTAGAAGTCGAAGCATGTCGCGATCCACTGATAACCCACAAGTATATGGGATCGCAACAGTTTTCGAGTGTAGAGTATTCAACCCAAATTTATTGATTCGACACAAGGGGAGCCAAAGAATATTCTCAAGTATTAGCAGCAAAGTGTTTAGTAGCAAAGTAATATGATAGTAGTGGTAATGGTAACAAAAGTAAAGACAGCAAAAGTAATGTTTTTGGTATTTTGTAGTGATTGTAACAGTAGCAACGGAAAAGTAAATAAGCGAGAACCAAGATATGGAAAACTCAGAGGCACCGGATTGGTGATGGATAATTATGCGGATGCGGTTCGTCATGTAATGATCATAACATAGGGTGACACAGAACTAGCTCCAATTCATCAATGTAATGTAGGCATGTATTCCGAATATAGTCATACGTGCTTATGGAAAAGAACTTGCATGACATCTTTTGTCCTACCCTCCCGTGGCAGCGGGGTCCTATTGGAAACTAAGGGATATTAAGGCCTCCTTTTAATAGAGAACCTGAACAAAGCATTAGCACATAGTGAATACATGAACTCCTCAAACTATGGTCATCACCAGGAGTGGTCCCGATTATTGTCACTTCGGGGTTGCCGGATCATAACACATAGTAGGTGACTATAGACTTGCAAGGTAGGATCAAGAATACACATATATTCATGAAAACATAATAGGTTTAGATCTGAAATCATGGCACTCGGGCCCTAGTGACAAGCATTAAGCATAGCAAAGTCATAGCAACATCAATCTCAGAACATAGTGGATACTAGGGATCAAACCGTAACAAAACTAACTCGATTACATGATAAATCTCATCCAACCCATCACCGTCCAGCAAGACTATGATGGAATTACTCACGCACGGCGGTGAGCGTCATGAAATTGGTGATGGAGGATGGTTGATGATGACGACATGACGAATCCCCTCTCTCGAGCCCCGAACGGACTCTAGATCAGCCTCCCGAGAGATTAGGGCTTTGGCGGCTCCGTATCATAAAATGCGATGATTTCTTCTCTCGATTTTTTTTCTCCCAAAGCCAATATATGGAGTTGGAGTTGGCGCCGAGGGCCACCAGGGGCCCACGAGGTAGGCGCACCCAGAGGGGGGCGCGCCTCCCTCATGGATGTGGTGTGGGCCCCTGGTCTTCATCTTTGGCGAGGATTTTTTATTATTTTTTCTAAGATGTTCCGTGGAGTTTCAGGTCATTCCGAGAACTTTTATTTTCTGCACATAAAACAACATCATGGCAATTCTGCTGAAAACAGCGTCAGTCCGGGTTAGTTCCATTCAAATCATACAAGTTAGAGTCCAAAACAAGGGCAAAAGTGTTTGGAAAACTAGGTACGACGGAGACGTATCAACTCCCCCAAGCTTAAACCCTTGCTTGTCCTCAAGCAATTCAGTTGACAAACCGAAAGAGAAAAAGAAAAACTTTTACAAACTCTGTTTGCTCTTGTTGTTGTAACATGAAAAGCCAGCATTCAAGTTTCAGCAAGTATTGTGAACTAACCATACTCACAATAACACATAGGTCTCAGAATTACTCATATCAATAACATAATCAGCTAGCGAGCCATAATAATAAAACTCGGATGACAACACTTTCTCAAAATAATCATAACATGATATAACAAAATGGTATCTCGCTAGCTCTTTCTGAGACCGCAAAACATAAATGCAGAGCACCTTTAAAGATCAAGGACTAACTAAACATTGTAATTCATGGTAAAAGAGATCCAGTCAAGTCATACCCAATATAAACCAATAATAATGAGTGCAAACGACAGTGTGCTCTCCAGCGGGTGCTTTTTAATAAGAAGGATGATGACTCAACATAAACGTAAATGGATAGGCCCTTCGCAGAGGGAAGCAGGGATTTGTAGAGGTGCCAGAGCTCGATTTTAAAAAAGATATTGAATAACATTTTGAGCGGCATACTTTTGTTGTCAACGCAACAACTATGAGATGACGATATCTTCCATGCTAAAGAAATTATAGGCGGTTCCCAAACAGAATGGTAAAGTTTATACTCCCCTTCCTCCACAAGCATCAATCATTGGCTTGCTCGAAACAACGAGTGCCTCCAACATTCAACAGGTCCTAGGGGGAGTTTTGTTGCAATTATTTTGATTTTGTTTGCTTAAAGCATGGGACTGGGCATCCCGGTGACCATCCATTTTCTCGTGAATGAGGAGTGGAGTCCACTCCTCTTGAGAATAACCCGCCTAACATGGAAGATAAGGGCAGCCCTAGTTGAAACATGAGCTGCTCGAGCATACAAAACAGAATTTCATTTGAAGGTTTGGAGTTTGGCACATACAAATTTACTTGGAACGACAGGTAAATACCGCATATAGGTAGGTATAGTGGACTCATATGGAACAACTTTGGGGTTTAAGGAGTTTGGATGCACAAGCAGATATTCCCGCTTAGTATGTGAAGGCTAGCAAAAGACTGGAAGTGACCAATCGGGAGAGCGACACCGATCGTAAACATGCATTAAAATTAATTTACACCGAATACAAGCATGAGTAGGATATAATCTACCATGAACATAAATATCATGAAGGCTATGTTGATTTGATTCAACTACATGCGTGAACATGTGCCAAGTCGAGTCACTCAATTCATTTAAAGGAGGATACCATCCCATCATATCACATCATAATCATTCTAATAGCATG
This sequence comes from Aegilops speltoides, assembly GCA_021437245.1. Classification (NCBI taxonomy): domain Eukaryota; kingdom Viridiplantae; phylum Streptophyta; class Magnoliopsida; order Poales; family Poaceae; genus Aegilops; species Aegilops speltoides. The sequence goes on from CM038141.1 coordinate 435,386,637, forward strand.
TTGGCACGGAAGGTAAACCATTATAACTCATAGCTAATCAAGCATGGCACAAGCAACTACAATCTCTAAATGTCATTGCAAATAAGTTTACATCATAATAGCTGACTCAGGAACGATGAATCATCATATTTACAAAAACAAGAGAGGTCGAGTTCTTCTCATCCTAATAAGTCCATCTTATATCATCCTTATTGCCTTTCACTTGCACGACCGAACGATGTGTATAATAATAAGAGTGCACGTGCATTGGACTAAGCTGGAATCTGCAAGCATTCAATAAACAGGAGAAGACAAGTAATATGGGCTCTAAGTTAAATCAACAATGATGCATATAAGATCCACTTCAACAATTTAATCATGGTCTTCTCCTACTAACCCCCAAAGAAAATAAAAAGGAAATAAAACTATTTACACGGGAAAGCTCCCAACAAGCAAAAGAAGAATGGGAAATATTTTTGGGTTTTCTTTTTAATTACTACAGCAAAGAGATAGACTACTACTAATTTTTTTCGTTTTTCTTAAGGTTTATTAAGCACACAAGAAGAAAGCAGGAAAAAGAAAAATAAACTGGCATGGATATTACAGTGAAAGAGTATGAGCACCGACATCTAGCAATGAGTGTGTGTGAACATGAATGTAATGTCGGTAGGAAATACGTACTTCCCCAAGCTTAGGCTTTTTGCCTAAGTTGGTCTATTGCCAGGGATAGCCTGGCGGATACACGTAGGTGTAGCTGGGGTCATACTGCGACGCAGCGGCTATCGCCTCCTTAGCTACAGCATGACGTCGAGCCACCTACGCTCTTCTCTCGTACTCATCTGCCTCCTCTCTGGTAATAATATATCTTCCTTTTGTCTGAGAATCAAAGAAGGCAGGAGCAGGAAGAGCAATATGGACAATATGCCATTTGTCAAAGATTAGTCGATACTGGAGAGGTGGTTCAGTCCTCTCAACAAACTGGTGGGAAACCATAGAATCAAAATCTAAATTTGTAGGAGGTAACTCCATATCACCCCCACGAATGTCTATCTCAAGAAAATTAGCTAAGCGGGTTGCATAAATTCCTCCAAAGAAATCTCCGTTATGTCTATTATGATGCAACCTACGAGCTACAATGGCTCCCATATGATAAGATTGGTCTCCTAACACAGCACTTCTGAGAATACTGAGATCAGGGGCACACATGTGACATGCTTCATCCTTACCATTTATGCATATTCCTTTAAAGAGAGCAAAATAATGTGTAGCAGGAAAGTGAATGCTCCCTATAGTGGCTTGTGTTATATCTCTAGATTCCCCCACAGTTATTCTAGCAAGAAAGTCTCTATATTTAGATTTAGGGGGATCCCTGACACTACCCCAAGATGGAAGTTTGCAAGCAAAAGTGAAATCCTCTAAGTCCATGGTATAAGATTTTTCATAAAGGTCAAACATGACTGAAAGAGAATTACGCGAAGATGAAAACTCAAACCTCCTCACAAATGAACTTGTGAGATCATGATACTGGGGGCATTTGTCATCTTCAAAGTCCTCAAGACCGGCATTGCGTATATATGCGTTGAATTCTTCTTTGATTCCCACTTGATCCATACAAATTTCCGAAGGCCATTCACAGGGCCTCACAGGAGCGTCTCTTGGTGGTTCCTCGTCAGCATCGCGCATTGCAAGCCTGGGACCTTGCTTCCTTGAAGAACCGCCTTGGAACATCCTCCTAAACATATTGTTTCCTCTGAAAAATTTCTGAAATTTTTAGTAACTTCAAATAAAAGTGAACCAACTTCAATAAAATTGATAGCAACTACTCCCACAAGTACCCAGAGCCTATATGAAGCATTAGAACTACTTGGAACCATATAAATTTGACATGCAAGCTCAAGAACATGGTCACCTATGCAGCATAAATTTGTAATGAATAAAGCACTAGAACAAAAACTAATTGGACCAATGGAGGAGTCACATACCAAGGAACAATCTCCCCAAGCAGTTTCACGAGAGGTGCTTTGAGCAAGGGGATCAAAAATCACAGCAATAGGGGCTGGAACTCGTGCTTGAGTTGGTTTTTCGTGTTTGTGTGAGACAGAGGAAGAAGATGGGTGCAGGGATAAGTGGAGGAGGGCCAGCATGGGCCCACGACGTAGGGGGCGCGCCCAGGGGGGTAGGGCGCGCCCTCCACCCTCGTGGCCAGGTGGCAGCTCCCCCCGCGGTAATTTTTGCATAGTAAATCCTTATATATTCCCGAAAAAATCATATTAAATTGGCATGGCATTCCAAGGACTTTTATTTTTGGGATATTTTTATATTGCACGGATAAGTGAGGAAACAGACAGAAAAAATATTATTCTACTTTATTTCTACTAAATAACAGAAAATATAAAGAAGGTACGGAAGGTTGTGCTTCTAGTTTCATCCATCTCGTGATCATCAAAATGAACCCACTAACAAGGTTGATCAAGTCTTGTTAACAAGCTCATTCCGAATAACACGGAACCGGAGAAATTTCGAAGAACACTAATTTACCTCAACGGGGATATGAAAATCCTCAACAATAAGAATATCATACTTTTTCTTGAAAGTAGGGAGAGGAAATTCAAAACCTCCAAATATAATCGATGGAATTTTTCCAATAGAGTTGATACTATAAACTTGAGGTTGTTTCCTCGGAAAGTGTACCGTGTGCTCATTGCCATTAACATGAAAAGTGACATTACCTTTGTTGCAATCAATAACAGCCCCTGCAGTATTAAGAAAAGGTCTTCCAAGAATAATAGACATACTATCATCCTCGGGAATATCAAGAATAACAAAGTCCGTTAAAATAGTAACGTTGGCAACCACAACAGGCACATCCTCACAAATACCGACGGGTATAGCAGTTGATTTATCAGCCATTTGCAAAGATATTTCAGTAGGTGTCAACTTATTCAAGTCAAGTCTACGATATAAAGAGAGAGGCATAACACTAACACCGGCTCCAATATCACATAAAGCAGTTTTAACATAATTTCTCTTAATGGAGCATGGTATAGTAGGTTCTCCTGGATCTCCAAGTTTCTTTGGTATTCCACCTTTAAAAGTATAATTAGCGAGCATGGTGGAAATTTCAGTTTCCGGTATCTTTCTTTTATTAGTAATGATATTCTTCATATACTTAGCATAAGGATTTGTTTTGAGCACATCAGTTAATCGCATACGCAAAAAGATGGGTCTAATCATTTTAGCAAAGCGCTCAAAATCCTCATCATCCTTCTTCTTGGATGGTTTCGGAGGAAAAGGCATGGGTTTCTGAACCCATGGTTCCCTTTCTTTACCATGTTTCCTAGCAACGAAGTATCTTTTATCATAACGTTGATTCCTTGATTGTGTGTTATCAAGATCAACAGCAGGTTCAATCTCTACATCATTATCATTACTAGGTTGAGCATCATCATGAACATTAGCATTAACATTATCACTAGGTTCATGTTCATTACCAGATTGTGATTCAGCATCAGACATAGAGATATCAGTTGGATTCTCAGGTGGTTCAGCAATAGGTTCACTAGAAGTTTGCAAAGTCCTATCATTTTTCTTTTTCTTCCTTTTAGAAGAACTAGGTACATCAAAATTATTTCTCTGAGAATCTTGCTCGATTCTCTTAGGGTGGCCTTCAGGATACAAAGGTTCCTGAGTCATTCTACCAGTTCTAGTAGCCACTCTAACAGCATAATCATTTTTCTTACTATTCATTTCATCAAGCACTTCCTTTTGAGCTTTAAGTACTTGTTCTACTTGAGTGGTAACCATAGAAGCATGTTTGCTAACAAGTTTAAGTTCACCTCTGATATTAGCCATATAATCACCCAAGCGTTTAATCATAAAGGTATTCTGTTTTAATTGTCTACCAAAATAGGCATTAAAGGCATCTTGCTTAAACATAAAGTCATCAAACTCATCCAAGCACTGACTAGCAATTTTAGTAGGAGGGACTTCAGCTTTATCATATCTATAGAGAGAATTTACCTTTACTACTTGTGTCGGGATATCGGGATCAGGAGGTTCTTCAGTGAATAAGGAATTGAGATCATAAACTTCTTCAACAGGCGGTAAATTAAGACCATGTATTTCTTCAATAGGAGGTAAATTCTTAACATCTTCAGCTTTAATGCCTTTTTCTTTCATAGATTTCTTTGCCTCTTGCATATCTTCGGGACTGAGAAATAGAACACCTCTCTTCTTCGGAGTTGGTTTAGGAATAGGCTCAGTAATTGGCTCAGGAGCTGGCTCGGGAGTTGGCTCGGGAGGTGCCCAATTATTTTCATTTGTCAACATATTATTCAATAGAATTTCAGTTTCATCCGGTGTTCTTTCCCTGAAAAGAGAACCAGCACAACTATCTAGGTAATCTCTGGAAGCATCAGTTAGTCCATTATAAAAGATATCAAGTATTTCAGGTTTCTTAAGAGGATGGTCAGGCAAAGCATTAAGTAACTTGAGAAGCCTCCCCCAAGCTTGTGGGAGACTCTCTTCTTCAATTTGCACGAAGTTGTATATTTCCCTCAAGGCGGCTTGTTTCTTATGAGCAGGGAAATATTTAGTAGAGAAGTAATAAATCATATCCTGGGGACTACGCACACGACCAGGATCAAGAGAATTAAACCATATCTTAGCATCACCCTTTAATGAGAATGGAAATATTTTGAGTAAATAAAGGTAGCGCGATCTCCCATCATTAGTAAACAGGGCGGCTATATCATTTAACTTAGTAAGATGTGCCACAACAGTTTCAGATTCATAGCCATAGAAAGGATCAGATTCAACCAAAGTAAAATTATATGGATCAACAGAAAATTCATAATAATCCTTATCGGGAACACAAATAGGTGAAGTAGCAAAAGCAGGGTCGGGTCTCATTCTATCTCTAAGAGATTCTTTACTCCATTTGACTAGCAACCTCTTAAGTTCGTATCTATCCTGGCAAGCAAAAATAGCTGCAGAAGATTCTGCATCAAAAAGATAACCCTCAGGAATAGGAGGCATATTTTCATAATCACTCTCATCATCGTATTTAGATTCAATAATTTCTCTTTCTCTAGACCTAGCAATTTGCTCATCGAGAAATTTACCAAGGGGCACAGTATTATCAAGCATAGAAGTAGTTTCATCATAAGTATCATGCATAGCGTATGGCATCATCAATAACATGCATATATCGAATTCATAGCGTAGCGAGGTTTAGGTGTCGCAAGCTTACTTATAACGGAAGGAGAATCTAGTGTAGAGCTAGATGGCAGTTCCTTACCTCCCATCGTAGTTGAGGGCAAAATAGTAGTTCGATCGTCTTTCAAGTTCTTCATAGTGTCCAGCAGATATAAATCCCAAGTGACTCAAAGAATAGAGCTATGCTCCCCGGCAACGGCGCCAGAAAAAGGTCTTGATAAGCCACAAGTATAGGGGATCGCAACAGTTTTGAGGGTAGAGTATTCAACCCAAATTTATTGATTCGACACAAGGGGAGCAAAAGAATATTCTCAAGTATTAGCAGCTGAGTAGTCAATTCAACCACACCTGGAAACTTAGTATCTGCAGCAAAGTGTTTAGTAGCAAAGTAATATGATAGTAGTGGTAACGGTAACAAAAGTAAACACAGCAAAAGTAATGTTTTTGCTATTTTGTAGTGATTGTAACAGTAGCAACGGAAAAGTAAATAAGCGAGAACCAGTATATGGAAAACTCATAGGCACCGGATTGGTGATGGATAATTATGCCGGATGTGGGTCGTCATGTAACAGTCATAACATAGGGTGACACAAAACTAGCTCCAATTCATCAATGTAATGTAGGCATATATTCCGAATACAGTTATACGTGCTTATGGAAAAGAACTTGCATGACATCTTTTGTCCTACCCTCCAGTGGCAGCGGGGTCCTATTGGAAACTAGGGTTTAGCCTCCTTGATCTCGTGGTAGATCCACTCTTGTACTACCCATATCATCAATATCAATCAAGCAGGAGTAGGGTTTTACCTCCATCGAGAGGGCCCGAACCTGGGTAAAAACATCGTGTCCCTTGTCTCCTGTTACAATCTGCCTAGACGCACAGTTCGGGACCCCCTACCCGAGATCCGCCGGTTTTGACACCGACATTGGTGCTTTCATTGAGAGTTCCTCTATGTCGTCGCTCATAGGCCCAATGGCTCCTTCGATCATCAACAACAACATGGTCCAGGGTGAGACTTTTCTCCCCGGACAGGTCTTCGTATTCGGCGGCTTTGCACTGCGGGCCAATTCGCTTGGCCATCTAGAGCAGATCGAAAGCTATGCCCCTGGCCATCAGTTTAGATTTGGAAGTTTGAACTATACGGATGACGTCCACGGAGACTTGATCTTCGACGGATTCGAGCCACAGCTGAGCGGGCCGCACTATCGCAATGGGCATGATTTAGCTCTGCAGGCGGACAGTGCCCTGGAGGCCACACGAGAGTCCGCTCCGACCCTTAATTTGGAGACGACTGCGCCGATCGAGGATGGGTGGCTAGACACCGCCTCGGGGGCTGCTACCTTTACGGCGACGGAACCGAATACCGATCCTGTCCCTTGTGAAGCTCATGACTCCGAGGTGCCGGATTCCTCGCCGGACTCCAAACCTCCTGTGCCCCTACCAATCGAATCCGATTGGGCGCCGATCATGGAGTTCACCGCTGCGGACATCTTTCAGCACTCGCCTTTCAGCGACATCCTGAATTCGCTAAAGTGCCTCTCTCTATCAGGAGAGATTTGGTCGGATTATGGCCAGGATGGTTGGGATGCGGATGACGAAGAAATTCAAAACCCACCCACCACCCACTTCGTAGCCACTGTCAATGATTTAACCGACATGCTCGATCTCGACACCGAAGATATCGACGGTATGGACGACGATGCCGGAGACGACCAAGAACCAGCGCCCATGGGGCACTGGAAAGCCACCTCAACTCACGATGTATACATGGTGGATACACCAAAAGGAAGCGATAACCAGGAACAATGGGACGCTGTGAGGGATAATTCCCCCGAAAAAACAGCCAAAACAATGACGCAAGTGCCTCCCGAAGTCCCGCCTCGATAACAATAGCACCCATATCAACCCAGCCATAGAGCAGGGCGAACCAGTGGACGATGAACATGCCACCAAGCAACCGTCCGAACAAGATGAATTGGATAAACAGTCCATCCCCGACGAAAACAACAGTCCGGATGATCTCACGCTGGACACATCGTTAGAACAGAAAAACCTTCACAAAAGGCTCGCTACCACCGCATCTAAGTCTCAAGAAGGTATGAAGCTCAAAACAGCGAAAGACATACTCAGAATGAGATGGAGCAAGGTACTCAAGACCGCGGACAAGTACGGCGATAGCCGCCAAACAAAGAGCTACCCGAAGCGCAAACTATTGCCCAAATTCGACGAAGAGGCCATAGAGCCCCCACAATAAAAAAAACAAAGGGGCTGCCCGGTCGGATAGACGACTACATGACAAACAAAGAGCGGCAAGCGGTGCCGCACACAAGCCGGCACACGATCCACATAAGGATCCTCACAAAAAGGATAGCCCGGTCAGGTCCATCTACGGGCCAAGAAGGAAGGCTCCTGGGAGCAAAACAACACGTCGAGTGTTCGAAAATAATGGCACACCTAAATACAGGGGCGCCGCACACCCCCTATGTTTCACCGATGAGGTACTGGATCATGAATTTCCAGCAGGATTCAAGCCCATAAACATAGAGGCATACGACGGAACAATAGACCCCGGAGTCTGGATTGAGGATTACATCTGTCGGGACGGGACGGAGGCTGGCCCGCCCGCCGCGAGCACCTATGGGGCCGGGGCCCCTTCGTGAGTGCGGTACGAGGGCGGAGGAGGCACAGAGAGCAGATCGAGGCGATGCACGCTGGCGGGAGTTTTACCAGCCTGCCGCGATGGACGCAGAAACCCTACCGCTGCTTTGTGTTTGTATTGGGCTCGGAGCTTGAGAGCTACAAAGAATGGCTACCCGAGCGAGAGTTGCAATGAGTCGAACCCCCCACGCTGTGCATGGGCCTCCTTTATAGTGCCAAGGGGTCACCAACAGTGTCAACGAGGAGAAAGGGGTAAAATGTAAAAGAGGGGTAGTTGGAACAGTGCAAGGGAACAAGGCAGCCACAGGCTTGAACAAGTGGCTTCTACCTACTTTGACATGGGGGACAAAGGCATTTAATGCCCGTCGCCGCCGACCCCAAAAGCTCCCGCCTGCAAGGCGTCTCGCTCGCCACGGGCGATGGATCCACCACCGTGGAGTGCCACCACACCCTCAGTTGCACAGCCACCCGCCACGCCGCCTCTCTGGAGAGAGCTTAAGGCGACGTGGGCAGATGAGCTGGAGTGCGGGCACACAAGCAGCTCTCCGGCAAGTACCTTGCCGGGTCTTGATCTTGCCGGACCCGAAGCTTGTCGGGCTCAGAACTTGCCGCTTCAGGGCCCTCGCCGGGCGCGAGTAGCGCCGAGGCGGTCTTCTACGATGTAATCTTCTAGTCTCCCCGCGAGCTCCTCTCGCCAGGCCTTGCGTGAGTGATATAATCTTGAGCCTCGACGGCCTTCCGGCAAGCTCCTCTTGCCGGGTCTTGGTCTTCGCCTTGTACACTTTGTTCTTGAATGGCTTGACATGGAGCAGAATGGTCTCCGCAAGCATGTGGTAGATCCAGCCGCTGGAGTCTGTGAATCGCCTGCGGTACGTTGGGGTACCGAGGTACCCTACCTTAGTACAATCGACAGAGCCCCCGGCTGGGCCACACACGGTGCCGAGCGCCTGTTGGGCCAGGCCCAAAACAAAGTGCACGGGCACACGAGGCCCACGGCGCGTCAATCCGCTCGCCTCTGCCGCCTCCCCTGCAACAAAGACGCGCCGATTGTGGCGTCAGGATGGGACGTGCTCCACGCTCTTTCATCGAGAAGAGCGAACGCCCCCACTTCCCCATAAAACAGAGGAAGCAGCGCGTTCCTCCTTCGCTTTCATTGCATCTTCTCCTCCTCCAAAGATCCCTTTGCGCCCGCCTCCGCATGTCCTCCGTCGTCTCTTGCGCGTCGCTGGGCGCCGCCGACCTTCGCCCTCCTTCCTCGCCGCCCGCCATGGCCCCAAGACCGGAAAGGGAAAGGGAAGGCGGAGAAGACCAAGAGGGAGAAGTCCGAGCAGGCGCGGCTCGCCTCGATGCGGAAGCAGAACGCCGTTTTCCCACCGCTGCTCGGCGCGCAAGGGAACTCGAGCAATATTACTTGCTGGGCCAAGAAGACCACGGCGCATCCTCGACCAGAGCTCATCCGCCGCCACCATGGACAACTATCCCGCGGGTACTACTTCTTCGCAGCCTTCTTCCATCGCGCGTCTTTGTCCCCTTTTTCCAATTTCTTCGCGACATCATGCACACCCACGGCTTTCACCTTCTTGACTTCACCCCAATGCCGCCTCATATCGGCGGTTTCGCACACATGTGCGAAAACTTCATAGGATATACCCAAACGTAGCTCTGCTCAGCATTTTTTACCCCTAGGGCAGAGCCCGCCCCTTTCCGGAGGAATTTCTTGGGTTTTTCGCCGAACTTGAAGGAGTCAGATTGCCGGGAGCTCCGCTGCAAGTGGGAGGAGGGCGTGCCGACTGGTGCTGGTCGTCAAGACGAGCCGCAGCCCTTCACCGCGCCGCGCACAACGCCCATCGTGCGCGGCAGAGACTGGAGCGAGCTGGACTCGGACGATATCAAGCTCGACGCTGCCCTCATCCGGATTCATCGTCTTCGAGCAGCAAATCTGACCGTTGCAGAGGTAGGCGCAGACTTCCTCCGCCGCCGCATTGCCCCTCTCCAAGATAGGAAAAGGCCGGCCTGGGAGTACGGCGGCGCAGGGGATATAATGAGGCTGCGCCCCGGGCTGAACTTCAATTTCACAACGCTGGAGCTGAGGGGGATGGTCCGGGAACTCTTCAAGTACGACCCGGACCATCCAGAGTGGTTCAGACCCTCCCGGGGAGTCGTGCCCTCCGCAACAGACAGCTCGATCGCCTCGCCATGATGCCCGCAGGCGACTCGCAGACGGTGTCAAGCATTCATGGATTCCGCTGAGCCAATAGACGCGCCTCAACTTCTTCGGCAGCCTCGAGGAGGTGGCGAAGAACAAGGACGAGACCCGGGCTGACACGGGACACCACGGACCAGAGCTCGCGATATAGCTTCGGGTCGAAGAGGCCGCTGCAGCCGCAGCGGCAGGAGCGTTCGGCTGTACGCCCGAGGAGGCAGAGGCTGCGGAGGAGTCCGGCCAAACGGAGGCGGCGGAGATCTGCAGACTGCTGCAACTTCCTCCCGACGCGCTTGCCGGGGTTCCCTCTCTGGGACACTCCGGGATCCCCAGAATCGTGGCCGAGGCCGCGGCAAGAGGTGGTGCTGCCGGAGGGAGCAGAGGCGCCGCAGGGAGCGGAGACGCCAGAGGAAAAAGGGTCGCGGCGCAGGGCGCTGGGTCTGGCGAGCCAGCCGGTGAGGAGGAGGAGGAGGATGCCGCGGCCGCCGAGGATGCCGGGCGGTCCACGGACCTTTACGCCGACGAACTCTCCTCGCTGCCGGAGACCTCCCGCCCGGCGAGCCCTGCTGCCCCTCGCTGAAGCGCCTGCAAGGCGGCGACGGAAGCGAGTACGCAGCTCCTCGGCAACTTCGGCTCGCTGGCAGCGCAAGCTTCCTGGGAGTCAAGCTGCCGAGGGCGACAGCGCACCAGCCACGGGCGGAAGCGACTGCCAAGCAGGCCACAGAAAGGCGCCAGAGGTCGGCGCCGAGCGGACAGGGTCTTCGAGCGGAGCGGCGGCTCCGCCTTCGGGTCCCGCCGCCACAGAGGCTGGGTCTCGCAGCCCCAGCCCCGAGGACCGCCAAGCGCCCGAGAGGGCCTTCGCCTCTGCCTCGCGCCCGACGCGACCTGTGGAGTATGATTTCTCCGCCTTTGAGCGAAGACGACGAGGAAGAACAGGAGGCACCGAGATCTTCGTCTTCTTAAATCTCGCCTTGATTATTGTTTGAGGCTAATCTTGTTTTTGTGTTGATCGCAGGACCTTGACCGAGCGGGCGGCGAAGAAAGCCAAGGTGCCCGTGGTCGAGGTCGCGGACGACTCGCCCGCCGAGGCGACTGGGGGCGTGCCGGAGCCGAGCTTGCCGGACCCGAGCGCTGTCCCGAGGAGCAGCCCCCAGCGCAGCCCCCAGCGTAAGTCTGGGCCCCGCACCTTTGCTTGCCGGGCGCGTCGGGAAATTTCGTCTTGTTCCAATATCTTGACGTGTTTGTCTTGGCTTGTGCAGAGATGGAGCCGCAGCGGCAGGAGCATTCGGAGGTCGCCCTCGAGGAGCCGGCAGTCCCTCCATCCCCGCCAAGGAGAGCGTCCCGCCAAGGGCGGATACTCCGCCAAGGGCAGGTACCCCGCCAAGAGCGAGCAGCCCGGCGAGGGTGGCCACTCCGCCAAGGGCTAGTTCCCCGGCAAGGGAGCCCGCCGCTGACGACGTCCGCCAAGGTAAGTTCTGCAACTTTGTCTTCTTGGCGTTGTCTCTTTTTGGATATTTGCTTGATCTTCTTCCGCTTTTTCTTCTTCTTCTAGATCCTCCTCCTCCCCCCGAGCAGATGGAGACGGAAGTTGTCATTGAGGAGGAGGAGGACGCGCAGGGCGGCGGCGGCGGCGCCCCTGCTGCCGAGGACGCGGCGGAGCCACCGGCCACGATGCCGAGATCGCCCCCGCCGCAGACGCAGCGGCCGGGGGGATGGCGACCGCACCACCGCCCGGAGGTGGCGGAGCATCGAGTGTCGCGCCGTCACCGACCCCTCCGCCGGGAGGAGCGGTCCGGCATTACTCGAAGCCCCCAACGGCGCTCTTCATCCAGATGCCGGGGTTCTTCGTCATGACTCCCCGCGGAGGGCGAGGCCTTGATGGGGAGATCCTGCCTCCGCGGGCTTGAAGGTCGCCGAGGGACCGGGCGGAGCGACGGGCCCGACGAGGAGAAGCTGCTCCACCAGCTCCCGCCCTTTACCGGCAGACAGCGGCTCGCTTCTGGAGGCCTCGCCGCCAAGGCCGCCGAGGAGATGGAGAAGCGCGGGCGGAGCTCAACGCCGTTAATCAGCTGCTCTCCGCGAGGTGGCGGAGAAGCGAGCGACTCACGGAGAGTATGAAGAGTGGTTGCTGGAGAAGGCCGAGGCCAAGAGCAAGAACGGCTCGCCGGGTGGAGCTGTCCCGCGAGAAGGAGAACTCATCCAGCGGAAGGTCACCTCGACGCCCACGAGGAAGACCTTGCCGACGGGAACAGGCCCTTGGCGGGAACCGAAGAGGCAAAGGACGCCATGGCTGCCGCGAAACCGCTAAGGAGGAGCTTGCCGCCAAGGTCGCGCAGCTGGAGGAGTTGCTCAAGGCGAAGCGAGGAGAAGGTCGCCATGGCCACGGAGCGCGAGAAGGATGCTCACACCAACTCGTAACTCCAGAGTGCTTTTCCAAGAAGGGCGACGAATCAAGGCCGCCAAGGACTCCATCGAGGGTCTTGAGCTTCAAGTCTCGCGCTTAAGGGACTCGCTGACGCTGCCCGGATCGGGAAACCAAGTGAAGGAGGAGCTCCGCGAGGAGCGAACCTTGGTGGTCAGCGCCAACAAAGCAGCCCAGACTTCCGCCAGATCGCCGAGATATGGACCGAGGACTTGGTATCTTCTGCCCCGCCATTGACCAGGAGCTGCTGGCGCTGAAGCTGGAGCACCTCATCTACTCCCCGGATCCAAACCTTGCTCACAGCGCCAAGCTCAGCCTCTTCTTCAGGGGGATCGCGCCGGCCCTTGCAAATCTGCGGAAGAAGATCCCCGCGCAACTTGCCGAGGAGACTCGCTGGCCAGCGCGCTGGAACCCGAGCGCAGGCCGACGAAGATCGTATACCGCAATCCCGGCATAAACCTCGCCAACATTCTTCGCAGCTTGCCGGCCGACGCAAACATGGAGGCTCTAAAGGAGCAGGTCGCCCACATCATCGCCAAGGTGAACAAGATCTCCAGGATGGAGGGCGACCGCGTAGACTAGGCCTCCTTTATCTTTATCCTGTTCTTTTGTTGCTGCATAGGTTATTATGAACCCGTTAGCCACTGCGACAAGTTATTTCTTGTCAGACACTATCTTTATTTTGGTCAATAGATGCAGTGTTATCTCCCTTGTTTTGATCCTCAACTTTGTATGCTTCAACCTTGCGCTTCTAGGAGGTTTGTCGGCAAGGGGCCCTCGCCGCGGGCGCTGAGTGCTGAACTCGAAGCAGCCTGCTGGCCAAGGCCTTGCCGGCAAGCAACCTTGCCGCGGCTAGTCACAACGCACTTAGTTTGTTGAGCAGACTCGAAAACGAAACAAGGGCGCGAAGCTTGTCGCAGCTCACTTTTAACTCGTTGAGTGTGCTCGAAACAAAATAAGGGTGCGGCTATCCACGGGTAAGTTCCTCCGAGCACAAGTTTTCCATACAAAGTGTGGTCGTTCAAGGAATGCAACTTAAAATTTAAAATTTTGAGCTGCTCAAATTCTGATAACTTGATAACTTAGCTTTGGATCTGCTGCTTCTCCGCAAGCTTCCCTTTCTTGAACGGCACTTGGTTCATCCTCCATTTCCTTCCCCCCCGGCAAACTTGTGCGCGAGGAATGTTTCCTCTGCTTAAGAGACAAGGAAAAAGAAGAAGGAAACAAGCATATGGCCTTTCGGCGTGCTACTACTTGCCGGAAATGTGTGTCGCACGAAAGATGCCAAATAACTCATGCAAATAGTAAAGAAAAGCATGGGAAAAGGCAAATAGCGCAAAACACAGAAACTTTTATTGCTGCACGGGGTCTGCGCCCGGCTTTGTACAAAGGGTTATATGCAACGGCGGCAAAGCTTTGTACAAAAGGTGGTTGCCGGAGCGGATCACGGCAACCGCGCCTTATGGGTAAAACTTGCGAAGATGCTCTATGTTCCGTGAGTTGCTCACCGGTAAGCCTTCTTCGGTCTCGAGGCGACAGCGCGGGCCTCGTGACTTGTTTCACCCGATAAGGGCCTTCCCACTTCAAGGCCAACTTGTTGGAATTCTTGGCGGACTGAACACGCCGAAGAACAAGGTCGCCTTCCTCGAGACTCGGCTTTGACCTTGCGGCTATGGTAGCGGCGCAAGGCTTGCCGGTATCGAGCAGCTCGACACAGTTCGAGACGCCCTTCCTCAAGGAGCAATGCGTCATCTTGCCGCAATTGCTCTTGCTCAAGCTCATCATAAGCGAGCACTCGAGGAGATCCGTGATACGAGTTCCGTGGGGAGAACCGCTTCGCCCATAGACTAGAGCAAAGGGTGTCTGTCCGTGGCTCGATTTGGTGTCGCTCGATTGACCAAAGAGCCGCCGCAGCTCTTCTATCCAATTCCTTCCGCACTCGCGCAGCCCGTCGAAAGTTCTTGTCTTGAGTCCGCGCAACACTTCAAGATTGGCCCTTCGCTTGACCGCTGCTCCTTGGGTGAGCAATGAAGCGAAAACAGACCTTGGCGCCAAGGTCTTGGACGATCGCATGAAGGTGCGATTAGTGAATTGTGTACCGTTGTCGGTGATGATCCCGTTAGGGATCCCAAACGGCACACAATCGACCAAGAACTTGACCGCCGATTTGGTTGTCACCTTCTCACTGGTTCCACTTCGCCACTTTGTGAACTTGTCGATTACACGATAAGTACTCAAAGCCCCGACAAAGACGGGAAGGGGCCGAGGATATCGAGCCCCCAGACCGAGAAGGGCCAGGATAAAGGGATTGTTTGGAGAGCTTGAGCTGGCTGATTGATCTGCTTTGCATGGAACTGGCACGCTTCACACTTGGTTACCAATGCAGCTGCATCTTGGAGGGCTTCTTGCCAAAAGAACCCTTGCCGGAAAGCTTTCCCGGCAAGTGCCCTTGCGCCAATGTGGTGGCCACATATGCCTCCGTGTACTCGCTAACAGCTTCGCCCATCTTCCCCGAGATGCACTTCACCGACACCATTGAGCTTTCTTCCGACAGCCTCGTTATCCACTTAACTGGTACATACTTGACTGCCTGGTTATCTTTTCTATTTCTTCTCGGTCGTCGGGAAGTTCTCCAGTTTGCAGAAAGCGGACGATCTGCTGTGCCCATGCCGGAGCTCGGGGCTCAACGGCAAGGACTAAAGGCATGAGGGCCGGTGCGGGAACCTCAGCTTCTACGGCAAGGGTCTCTGGCTTCGACGGCAAGCACCTCTTCCTTGCTCTTTTTCTGATTGTTCTGCCGCCGGCGCTTCTTTGCCGGGGCGGCATCGTCGGAGTCGCTTCCTCTTGCGCCAGCATCCTCCCCGGGGAGCCTCCTCCCCTCTTCTGCTCGTGCGCATTTATCAGCCAGAGCATAGAGCTCGCTGACATCCCGAATCTTGGTCATCGCCATCTCTTCACGCATGCGGCGGTTACGCACGTTCTGGTGGAACGCGCTGATAACCGCGTGGTGGACATCGGGATGTTGTGCTGCACACGGCTCAAGCGCTGATATACTTGCGCCAGGGATTCTCCTTCCTCCGGGCCAAAATGTGGAGGTCACTCTGGTCAGGAGGTTTGTGGCCGCCAAAGGAAGGCGCCAACAAACCGATGGCAAAGGTCCGCCTAAGAAGAGATGGAGTTTTCCAGCAAGTGCATAAGCCAAGAACGAACGCTCGCCTAAGCACAAGCGGAAGTAGTTCGCCAATCTTCGCCGTCAGGCTTCGCAGCTGACGACGGCGATGGTGTAGACGCCGAGGAATTCGAGGTGCGCCTTTGCCGTCAGATCTCGCACGCCAGCTTGAAATTTTCATGCTGGCCACCGGACGCCGCCGCAGCTCACGGTGAACGCAGGCAGCTCGTCACAGACGCAAGTCGCCTGCTCGCACGGGCGCTGCCGACAGGCTTCCACTGTCCGATTGTCGCTGAAGTTCTCGGCGGCGCCGATCGTGGTTCGAAGGCCCTCTTGTCGCCGATCGCCGAGGACTCGGCGTTGATCCCGACGAGCCCGCTGGATCCGACGATGCCGTGGAGCCGCTGCCGGCGTTGTTCCGGGCGGGCGGCGTTTTTCGCTTCACAAGCGGGAGTGCACGGGGTGCACCTCGGCGGTCTTGTCGCCGCCGCCTTCGTTTTCTCGGCTTGCCGCTGCCGTGAGGCCACCGCTGCCGTGGAGAGTCATTGTTGGCTAAGGCGACCAGGCTCGATGGTAGCCTCCGCCTTCGCCTTGTCCGCGGCCGAGGGAAGTCGAGAGCATTTGCGCTCTTATGAGCGCTTCGCCGGAGTGGAGGGAGCGGAGCGAAGCAAGGGGAGCGGACGCGCCGGACTCCTAACAAGCAGTTAGAAGGAGCGGGTCTCGCCCCGGCGCTTTCGCTTGCTTCGCGGTTCGACGGGCGTCCGGAATATCCCGCGAAGCCTCGGTGATAGTTTGCTCCAAAGAAAGCGGATACCACCTCCCGTGGTATGGCGCCGCTGGTCGCGTGGCGCCGAGATGGACGTGGATCCACGGAGGCCGAGGCGCGGTCATCCGCTTCGCCCTCGATTCGTGGCGCCGCGAAGTGCCTCGCCGGTGTTCACCTTTTCCGCTGGCGTTTCTCCGCCTACCGCTGGTTCCGTGGCGGCGGGCGAGACGCAGACGGGTTCGCGACCTCAAGCCTCGCTTCGGGCCATGACGCAGCTTGTCGGCGAAGTTGCTGGCGAAATCGGAGAGGTTGATGAAGAACGCGCCCGCACGTAACGCCGGATCAGGTCCGCACACCCTCGACACTTTACCGGGCGCGCCAAAGATGTCGGGACGGACGGAGGTTGGCCCGCCGCCGAAAGCACCTATGGGGCCGGGCCCTTCGTGAGTGCGGCACGAGGGCGGAGGAGGCACAGAGAGCAGATCGAGGCGATGCACGCGGGCGGGAGTTTTACCCAGCTGGGCGCGATGGACGCAGAAACCCTACCGCTGCTTTAGGTTTGTATTGGGCCTGGAGCTTGGAGAGCTACAGAATGGCTACCCGAGCGAGAGTTGCAATGAGTCGAACCCCCCACGCTGTGCATGGGCCTCCTTTATAGTGCCAAGGGGTCACCAATAGGTGTCAACGAGGAGAAAGGGGTAAAATGTAAAAGAGGTGGTAGTTGGAACAAGGGAACAAAGGCAGCTACAAGGCTTGAACAAAGGGCTTCTACCTACTTTGACAAGGGGGGACAAAGGCATTTAATGCCCGGCCGCCGACCCCAAAAGCTCCCGCCTGCAAGGCTCCGGCTCACACGGCGATGGATCCACCACTGCGGAGTGCCACCGCACCTCAGTTGCACAGCCACCCGCCACGCTGCCTCGGAGAGAGCTTAAGGCGACGCGTGGGCGATGAGCTGGAGGCGGGCACACACAGGCTGCTCCCGGCAAGTACCTTGCCGGGTCTTGATCTTGCCGACCCGAAGCTTGTCGGGCTCAGAACTTGCCGCTTCCGGGCCTCGCTGGGCGCGATAGGCCGAGGCGGTGTTCTACGATGTAATCTTCTAGTCTCCCCGCGAGCTCCTTCGCTGTGGCCTTGCGTGAGTGATATAATCTTGAGCCTCGACGGCCTTCCCGCAAGCTCCTCTTGCCGGGTCTTGGTCTTCTGTCTTGTACACTTTGTTCTTGAATGGCTTGACATGGAGCAGAATGGTCTCCGCAAGCATGTGGTAGATCCAGCTGGGAGTCAGAATCGCCCTGCACAAGTTGGGGTACCGAGGTACCCCTACCTTAGTACAATCGACAACATCCTACACGCACATATGGCTAGAGGATATGATCTCCACGCCATAAAATACCTACCCTCAAGCTCAAAGGGCCAGCCCAGATTGGCTCAAAAGCCTCCCGTAAAATACCATTGAAGTTGGGAAGAGCTCGAGGATGCGTTTTGGCAAATTGGGGGACTTATGTCCGCCTTCGATGCGCATTTATTTAAGTCACATAACTCAACAGCCCGGAGAGTCAGCCCACAAATTCTGGAACAGGTTCCTTACCAAAAAGAACCAAATAGTCGACTGTCCGGATGCCAAAGCCTTAGCAGCCTTCAAACATAACGTCCAAGACGAATGGCTCGCCAGACACCTCGGCCAGGAAAAGACAAGGACAATGGCCGCATTAACAAGCCTCATGACCCACTTTTGCGCGGGAGAAGATAGCTAGCTGGCAAGATGCAGCACCAGCGACCCGAGTACATCCGAGGTCAGGGATGGAAATGGGAAACCACGACGCAGAAAAGACCAGCGTGAGACTAAGGAAAATTGCCCAAAGAGCACGGCAGTCAACGCCGGGTTCAAAAGCTCTCGGCCGAACAACAAAACACTGCCTCTTAGGGACAATAGTGACGAGCTATCCAACCTAAACAAAATCTTGGACAAGATATGTCAAATCCACAAGACTTCGGAAGCTTCGAAACCATACCCACAGAGATTGTTGGGTCTTCAAGCAGTCCGGCCGACTTAACGCCGAACACAAGGGGCTCGACACACCAAGTGAGGACGATGACGAACCCCACAAGCAGAGCGCCGGAAAACAAAATACTTTCCCACAAGAAGTCAAAATAGTGAATTCACTTCAAGTGATAACAAGGAAAAATAGGGCGGCACCTACTAAGGTACGTGTCGCACGGTCCACCCCAGCGGAGTCCCGAAACTTGATGTCAAAGCCAATTACTTTCGACCGTCAGGATTACTCCGGAAGTATTCGAAATGCAGGATGGACTGCTTTGATATTGGATCCTATAATCGACGGACTACAGTTTACACAAGTCCTAATGGATGGCGGCAGCGATATAAACCTGCTATACCAGGACACAATCCGCAGAATGGGGATAGACCCAACCAAAATTCGCCATAGCAACACTTCCTTTAAAGGAGTAACACCAGGCCCTTATGCCAATTGTACGGGCTCCTTATTACTAGAAGTCGTGTTCGGTTCATCCGACAACTTCCGTCGCGAAAAGCTAATCTTCCATATCGCCCCATTTAAAAGTAGCCATCAAGCACTATTGGGACGCGAAGCTTTCGCCCGCTTTAACGCAATACCACATTACGCGTCTCTTACACTTAAAATGCCCGGTACACTTAAAAGGTAACTTCGAGTGTTCCTCGACCGCGGAAGAACGTGAGACTGCCTTGACAGCCACACACTAATCCGGCTTTGCTAATCAAAGCTCCTAAAACAGGTCATTCAGACCCCGGACACGGTTAGACGAGTCCGATATAAATAAACAAGGGGCTTACTAGCCACGCACCCCTTTACAAGGGGCTGCACGATTGGACAATGAGAGCCAATAAAGCTCAACTTTATTCATTTTTTAATCATGCTCTATTTTTAATACATTTTTCGCACGCTCTTTTTCCAAACTAAGTTCTTCTCTTTTTACAGATGAACAACGTGCTACACCCACCCAGGATACCGCACAACGAAGACACAGGCGCAGACATGCAGCAGGGACCCTTACAAGGATTCTTTTCAGATTAAGACCCAGCATAAACCTTTTTTACTGTCTCTTGTTGATACACACCCCCGGGTTTCTTACCATAACCGAGGAGGAGGCTGGCGTTTTGGCATCGGTCATGCGAAGTTTTCGCTGCATCTAGACACTAGGGGCTTAGGGCATTGTTCTGCCCGCTATCATAAAGACCGAATACCTTAGGGAGTGTTCGCGCCTCGAAAGTTAGGGCCTTATATGCATCAGTTCCAATCATGTCTTTGGTCAAATGTTGGGTTTGTCTGCTCTCGTGTTTTGCTGCCTTACATTCTCGCTCTATCGCTAACGCGACACCGTGAGAACTATCGCGACAGCTCGGTTCGCCGGTGAGCGCCAAGAGAGAAAGCCGAAACTGATCATCATGATATAGCGAGAGACTGGTCAACCACTTGATCGACTACCGGAATGTTTAGAATTCCTCTGCTTTGACGAAGGACCGTTTCCCGGTCAGGCACACACGCGCCCCGAGTTCGGAGAGCAGGGTGCCCCTAGGGGCTATATAGTAGCCCCACCATCGAACTCCTATGGCTAAGTGAAAGTGATAAAGCATTATAGTCTGGTTGCCTAGTTTGCTACGCTATCACCTCCTTCACAGGACCAAGACGTTGGATTAAGTGTGAAAATGCGCTTTTTTGTAAACACCCCCGCACCATGTGCGTGGGGGCTGAAGCCGAAGACTGCCATCTTTTAGGTTATATATATATATATACATATATACATTAACGGCCGCACAGGAGATATCTCAATACTTGAACGCACAAGTATAAAAAGCCCTTATATTATAAATATAGTTTTACAAATCATACATGTCATTTGAACATAACATTTTTCGAGCACTGCGGCTCTATTAAACAAGCGCCCGGCAGGACTTCCTCAAAATAGTGTTCGGCGGGTAATCGGCTTCTGTCCAAAACCCGGGATGCAACATTGGTGGCATCCATCTTTGCCCAGTATGTTTTGACATGGGCGAGAGCCATCCGTGCACCCTCTATGCATGCCGACCGCTTCATCGCCTTGATATGCGGCACCGCATCAAGGGACTGCTGCACCAAGCCAAAATAACTCTTTGACTTCGGCCTGTCCGGCCACAGATGAGCCACGACATCCTTCATGGCAAGTCCAGACAACCTGTTCAGCTCAGCCCACTCAGCCAACCGATCAATTAACGGAAGTGGACGCTCCGGATTATGGAATTGAGACCAAAAAAGCTCTTCCATTTCGTGATCCTTTTGGCTTCGGAAGTGCACAACTGCGTCCTCCGCACTCGCTGCCAAATTCAGATAAGCATCCTCCACACCCCACAACTGGCCCAACTGAGCATACTTCGGGTCCGTGAACTTCCTACGTAGAAGAAAGGGCTTTCCAGCCGCAATATCCCCGGCCTGATGCAGCTCCTCCTTTATAGCCCTCATCGCGGAGCGGGCATCTTTGGCTTCGGTAGTGGCCTTCTTCAGGTCCTCTTGCTCCGCTCGGCGTTCCCTTTAAAGAAACTCATAGCGGTCGGTAGCATCCTTCAGCCTCACGGCCATTTCGGCCATCTCCTCCCTGCTTTGGCAGTGAGCAGCCTTTTCGGCATTTAGCTCTTCGGCCGCCTTCGAGGCAGCCGCATCACTTTTTCTAGCTTGCTCCTTGGCTCGGGCAAGCTCTGCCCGAAACTCCTCCATAGCAGCGGCGCCATCTGCATCAAGCATACATGTTGTAAGGCGTGGGCATCAGCTCCCTTACCAGGTGACCGCGGAGAAGCCACCTACCTTGTGACTCGTCAAGTCGTTTATTGACCAGCGCGATGTCCGCATCTGCAACGTCAAGTTGCCGCTTCAGTTCGGCAACTACATTAGTACGGCTGGCCACCGAACGCCCCGCCACCTGTATGGGAAGGGCGACACCTTATAACTGAGATTATGATCCTCGGCACGCTGTCGTTTTCGGCAACATACCGAGTCTCAGGGGCTACTATCTATACAAGGCGCATTCTAAGCGCAAAACTGTCAAAAAGTATGGTCATTTTACGACATCAAACCCGTCCAAGAACTTCGACGGCCTCATGCAACCCGCCTCAGCGGATGAAATCTTTCAATCACCGTACTCATTAATGTACGGTGATCTTTCGATAGACGCCTCGAGCAGATCCTTCAGCTCTTCCGCCGCACACCGCTTGGTGCCGAACTCCACGGCCCTCGCGGACTCAGGAGACCTCCGCGATGACACTCGTGGTCATCCGCCTCGCCGACGACGCAGACGGCAGATGGAGGCGTCTCGCTCTCCATCATCTCCGAACGAAGATCACCCGAAGATGAGCTCTACTGAGAAGGGCTGAGATCCGAACTACAAGGTAAGAACTTCGGTTATCCTCAGAAATAAAGACAGGGATGTCCCTTATTACAAAACTCCTCTTTTCTACTTACGGCTCGCTGGAGGGCCGATTCCCGTGGGGAAATAGTGCGGCCGGGGTTTCTCCTGACGTGGGACCCTCCGGGGAAGATTTCTTCCCCCGCTTCGAGGCCTTGGCCTCCGGATCTTCGAAAGCGGTCCTCTTCTCCCCCTGGAGGGGGGATTCTCGATCGCCCCTTTCTTGAGAGCCTCTTTAGCAGAGGCGGTAGCTTCCCTGTTTCCTCCTTCGCCCTCTTCTAAAGGCACAGCCTCCACCATCTTGGCTAACACAGGATCCGACGTGGTCTCAGGGAGGGGGGCCGGACACCTTATTAGCTTTGCTTCTACTATCCACTCATGTTCAGGAGATAGCTTTTTTAAGAGCAAGAATTATGATGAATATACGGATAGCACGTCCGGGCACGGGAACTACTTACTTGAGTATCCGGGCGATTGCAGCTTAGGCCGGCATCCTCGTTCAAGTCCGGACAAATCTCTTGTGATCCGGAAAACAGTTTATACATCTCCACGGGCGTCGCACCCATGAGGTGGCAGAGAGCTCGCGGTCCCTCCGGATTGAATTCCCACAGCTGGAGAGGGCGACGTTTGCAGGGCAGAAGGCGCCGGATCAGCATAACCTGTGCCACTACGACCAGATTGATCTCCCTCTCTTGGAGGTCTCGAATCCGGCCCTGCAGTATTGGTACGTCCTTGGATGGCCTCCAGCCAAGCCCTTTCGACCCATGACGCCAGCCGCGTGGAGGGCCCGGGCGAAAAGGGGTGGCGCCACTTGCTCGGTGCCCCCGGGAGCGGTGATGTAGAACCACTCTGTTGCCACAAACCAAACTCCTCTTGAAGAGCCCTCGGCCATGGAGCATCGGCCCTCTTGCTTATAATCGCCTTCACGACTCGCCTGTCGCCTCGATCATCTTCGCCCACGTTGAAGGTCTTGAGCCACAATCCGAAGTGAGGGATAGTGCGAAGGAAGGCTTCACAGACAACAATGAAAGATGAGATGTGAAGAATGGACTCCGGAGCCAAGTCATGGAACTCCAGCCCATAATAAAACATGAGCCCCCTCACGAAGGGGTCCGTCGGGAAGCCTAAACCCCAACGGAAGTGAGACATGAACACCACGCTCTCACCAGGCTTGGGGGTGCGAATGACTTGCCCTTGGGCGGGCAGCCTATGCGAAATCTCGCAGGTTAGATACCTAGCATCTCTCAGCTTTAGCACGTCCTCTTCCGTGACGGGAGAGGGCATCCACCGGCCCTGTAGGTCGGAGCCGGACATTGTCGAAGGTCTGAAGCGCTCGAATCTGGAGCCTTGGGTGTTGGAACTCGGGGCGAGGGGCGGATTCGATTAAGGATTAAAGAAAAGGAACAGGCCTTGGTCTCATTATAAAGGGGTAGAATACCAAGAGCCGTCCCTGTGACCGTTTGGAACTCGCCTCCGATGGAGGGGGTGTGGCAACGAGCGCGGTTGAGTTACCCACGCCCTGTATTGATGAGAATCCCGAATAAGGGACACGATCCGCTTTGATAAGACGCTCCAAGGAAACCGCCGCTAAACGCTACCGAGGTGGAACAATAAAACAATTCGAGTAAAGGCTTGGCCGTGGCGTGACGTCATGCTACTGAAATACGCCGCCAGATTGAAGTTGTGTAAATATTATTCTCTCTACGGTGGTATGTGGAGTTTATTTTGCAGAGCCGGACACTATCCAGGTGTTCACAATCTTCTATGAATTATTCGGAGGAGGAACCCGCCTTGCAATGCCGAAGACAATATGCGTGCCGGACTTGTCAGGACCCCGACTCAATGCCACATCGATCTAGCATGTAACACCTCATATCACTTTGCGGCCTCACGCACGGTATCCCAACGGGTGTCGCCTTACCTTAGCCCGGGACCGTTTGCGCCTTTTGGCACACGTATATGATAGTGTCGCTAGCATCCATATGATAAGGAGCCCGGGCTGACATGGCTAGTTGTAAACCCAAAGTGGCACAAACTTACAGGACAGCATCCATGACCAAAGATCGAACGTGTCGGTCATCAGCGAATAAGTTCCGGCTGTAGCACTGGCTAGCAGACTCGCAAACCGGCAGAAGCGGGCTAACAGACTCCGGTACTCAATGCGTGACATTTCCTAGGGATGCACACAGAACGAAGAAGGACACATGCCGACCAGCCTAAGTGTTCCGGAGCAATAGCAAGCTACCATGGCTCGGTGGAAACACTAGGAGACATTTCCCGGTAAGAGAGGCTACTAAAGATAAACAACTAGATAGTCAGATCCCACACATACCAAGCATTTCAATAACATACACACAATATGCCCGATATGTGCAAATACAACATGGCATCACAACATGACTCTACGACTCAAGTATTTGTTCATTAGGCTCCGAGGAGCGAGATATTACAAACATGGGTCTCATGACCCAACATTCAGAGCATACAAATCAAGCACAAATGGAAGCTAACATGTCCGAGTACAGACATCTACAAATGAAAAGGGCTTAGAAGCCTGACTATCTACCAGATCCTGCCGAGGGCACAAGATCGTAGCTGAGGTAACAAGCTAAACGTCGAAGTCCACGTGGAACTACTAGTGAGACTGAAGTCTCTCTGCAAAAACATAAAATAGGCAAACGTGAGTACAAATGTACCCAAAGAAGACTTACATCGTAACTAACTACATATGCATCATTATCAACAAAGGGATGGTGGAGTTTAACAGCAGACAAGCCAGCTTTGACTCGGTGGCTATCCTAAACTACATTCGCAAGTAACTCTTTTGAGGTGGCGCACACGAGTCCACATATTCACCATATCAATACACCACTATGGATCCGCTCCCGCCTCCCTCACGAGAACGCCATCCATAGCACTCACGCTTATCTTGCGATTTTAGAGTATCCACTTTCACTTGTCTATGAACTGTATAGTGCAACCCTGTAAGTCCATTACATGACACGGCTATTCAATAGATCATATTAACCCTGCAGGGTGTACTTCTTCATACATGTTTCCACCACTTAGCGCCTACACACGACATGTGCTCGGCAGACTTCAAGCTTAAAGCCGCGTGGGTGTAGACCACGACCTACCTAGACACTCAAGTCTCTAGTCGGGTTTATCGCCTATTTGGGTTCCATCTATGAGGAGTTCCGGCCAAGTTTCGCTCACAGCCCCAAACGATGTGAACAGGTTCCCGAGATACCAAACGGGCATCCGTACACCGTGCCATGTACCTACCGATCACAGCCCACCCCTACGGTCAGCGCTGTCCACGGCCTCCAGTAGGCTACAAACACCAGAAACTACTTGCAACTCCTGGACAGAGGACTAGGGTGAATAAGAAGTCGAGCGGGGTCATATTTCAGGGCCCAATGCATGGTAGTAGCTGAATCATGGATCACAAACACAGAACTCAGTTCCTAAGGACGGCTTCAATGAGACAACCCACCATGTACTCCTACATGGCCTCTCACCGATACCTTTACCAAATCGTGTTCACACACTTAGCTCACACACAACAGGACATGTTCACACCCCTCTGATCCATCCTCGATGAATCAGACCGACTCAACTCTAAGCAGTAGCAGGCATGACAAACAAGCATGTATGAGTAGGCACAACAGGGCTCAAACAACTCCTACTCATGCTAGTGGGTTTCATCTATTTACTGTGGAATGACAGGTCATGCAAAGGATACGGGGTTCAGCTACCGCAGCAAGTAACAAATGATTCGTTGTTGTCCTAATGCAGTAAAAGAGAGCAGGAGCGAGAGAGTGGGATTGTATCGGAATGAACAAGGGGGTTTTGCTTGCCTGGCACTTCTGAAGATAATATAGTTCTTCATCGGTGTCATCGATCTCATCGTCGAAACCACGCCTATCGAGAGGGACAAGCATCGCAAATAAAGAGGGACACAATCAATGCAATGCAGCAAATATGATGCATGATAATGTCATGGCAATATGCTGTTGATTGAGCTAATGCAACTAGCAGCAAGTTAAATGAAGTTGGTTTGAATACATGATTCAAATTCAAACTCCATATATGATTATTTAAATGCCCTTTATTTGTTTTGTCCAAAACAGAGGACAAACATTGTTCAAACATGCATGAAAATGGTACAGATGGATTCCTTGGATTTTTCTGATAATTTTTCATATATAATTTGTTTGATTTGGAGTTACGGTTGATTTTATATGAATTTTAGAAGTTTGAACTAAATTCTGGAATTCCTGAATAAAAATAAATCCAGAAAAGGATTTATCATACAAAGATGACGTCACTGTGACGTCAGCAGTCAACGGGGCCGGCCAGGTCAAACCTAACCAGTGGGTCCAGGGTGTCAGTATGATTAGTTAACTAACTAAAATTAGTTAGTGTTAAACTAATGCTAATCCTAGTTTAGTTAGTGGCCAGAGGCCCACACGCCGAGAGTCAAGCGGTCAAAGCCTGCCGGCGTTTAGCCGCCGGCGAGGCCAGACGCGGCGGCGAAAGTGCAATTTCGCGCTCCGGTGACCAAATGGTCGGCGGAGACCATCTACGGGTGGCTGGGGGCAAGCCGCAGCGTTTGGTGGCAGTGGTTGGGCTCGGGGTCGCCGGGAACGTCGCCGGCGACGACCTTGGCGGTCGCCGGGGTTCGGCCGGGGTCGAACACGGTGCTAGGGGCCACGGCGAGGGCGTGGAGTGAGGTTCAGGCTCCTGCGGTGCGGTGAGGACGGTGGTGTGCTCGAGTCGAGCTAACGTGGGCTGTGGCCACGGCGGCGACATCTTGATGGCGGGCGGCGGTGCGGTTGCAAGCGGGGCGATAGCTACGGCGCACGAGGGGAAAAACGGAGAGGGGGAGCAGGAGCAGGGGCTCACGGCGATGACGAGGGGACGCTCGGCGAGGTCGGGGACGGTCCGGAGCCGACGAATTTGACGAAGATGGCCGGCGGTCCCGAGGTTGAAGAAGGCATCGATGGCGTCGCTTAGGGCGTTCATGGGCGCTGCCGTTTTTGGGCTCCGTGGCGTCGAGGCGGAGCCTCTGGACAGCACGGAGAGGCGAGGGGGAAGGCGAGGCTGCGGTTGCGCTCGTCGGCGACGACGGGCGCGTTCGGGCCGGGCGAGAGAGAGGAAGCAGAGGAGAGAGGGCCGTGGGGGAGAGTGAGCGAGAGAGACCAGGGGGCTGCGGGGCGTCTCCAGACGCGGATCAGGCGAAGGAGCGGCCGCCCACAAGCAGGAGGAGGTGGCTGTGGCGAAGGCTGCGAGCACACGCGCCATGCCTATTGGCTCGGGGAGGAAGACGACAGGAGCTGCGGTGGTGGGCTGGGCGGCCACTTGGGCCGCCAGTGGGCTGCAGAGGTAGGTCCGTAGGGTTTCTCTCCTCCGCTTTTTTTATTGTTTTGTTTTCTATTATTTTCAGTCTTAAGGGCTTTATTTAAAATACTGAAATAGATCCAAAAATCATGAAACTAATAATGGCTACTGTTTAGGATATATACCACAGTAAACATTTTAGTTTATGACTATTTGAGCATTTAAAATATTTAATAGCATTTAAAGGCCCAAATGCAAAGTACATATGATTTAATTCAATGACCAAATATGACATGGAAAAATGTGCAACACCTCTGGTTATGGTTTCAAGCATTTTCCAGATATGATGAACATTTTTTGAAGCCATTTGGAATCACTGAAAATATTTTTAGGTTGAACCTATTTGAATTCCATTTTGATGCTAGGGTTTGAACAATCCCCACTTCAGGTTTAAATGGAATTTAAACATGATGCAACACTCTAATGCATGCACTAGGCATTGTCAGAACTACGGATGTGACAGCTCACCCCCACTAAACAAGAATCTCGTCCCGAGATTCAAGCGTAGGGTAAGTCGAGGGGGGGAATGCAAACGAACACAATCTTCGCGATCCAGGGTGTACTTCAAATGAACGTTGATTCGATCACCGTCATTGTCTCGTCGCCTTGCTCTAAGGACTCCAACTAACATGACAATGAGAGGAAAGGGAAACTCTAAAAGAATCGATCTTCTCGGAGATCAAACAACTTAGGATCAGCTCGCGGGATGAGTCATAAAACATCTCTCAAGCTGAGATACAAAGTATACGTCTAGAGGAATGGAGTGGAACAGATGACGAGGGTTCACTAGGTAGACAACAATTCCACACCGAAAAGGTGGTGAACAGTTTACAACGTAGCGAGGAGTTGGATTGTCATGATAACATAATGAGACATTTCAGAGGAGGGTGATCCGTAGATTATTACCTTAAGTGGCAAAAAGAATTACATTTGATTCAAAGATCATTGAAACTCTTTATATCAGCCTATGGCAATTCACGGTCGATCATTTGAAGGAGTCCGAGAGAATGACATTCTCGGACCAGAATGGATGATGTGGATTACCTTGTTGAAGACAAACACAAAGGATGATTTTAGTAACTGGGGAGAAGCTCAACAGTAGAGAGTGATTCCACTATTGGAGTGGTTATAGCATAACCGAAAAGTCTAGGAACAATTCCAGTTAGTGCCGGTGATAATACATAGTGCTTGTGCGTGCTCTCAAGAACTTGAGCACTTCCATATTCATCAAGGTTTTACCAATATCCGTGTCAAGGATCCTGGCAACACAACATACTACCATGATGAATAATGACGGATGATGCAGATGCAAAGGAAGATAACACCTTCTTAGATTTCACCTTAGCGAGTCTAAGAAAACAAAATCTGGATGATCGACCGAGAGACATTTAGCACTCCGCTTCTAATGTTCTCCTTGATGTACTAGCGTAACCCATTTGTAGATATGGTTTGATATATAGAACATCAAGTAAAAGGTCGGACTTCGGGAACACAAAAATCATAAGGCACAACTAGGGAGTAAATCCTACGAAGTCCTTATGGGGAGGTGGCCAACTTTCTCAATCAAGATACTACAATAGCAGGTCTTCCGGCGGGGTGTGTTGGCCACGACATCCACTTTACCGGTTATCGCGAGACCAATATTATAGTTCTTGGGAAATGTTCCAACCATCATATCTGCCTGAGATTCAGATCTGGTTGGTGTCAGAATAATCCAAACTCATCGAGTCTAGAAAGAAAAATGAAAGTTTGCAACACAAATCGACGAGATGACGTTGCGAGATTCTCGGGAAATGAACTACGATAGCAAGCTCCAAAACATGAGCTGGTTCTGCTACAAACCTGCGAACACGCTGTCCAAGACAAGCATGACCACATAGTAGTCTTATGATAAAACACTAGCGAGTTCAGGAGGGAAACCATCATCGAGGATGTCGAAGTCCTTGTATAAGTCTCGAGCCCACGAAGGAACTTCTTCTCCTTGAACAAGTTAATCAGTGGCTTGGTGTGTTGGGAAACACATATAGAATGGAGGCGGCCAACCTATCAAACCATAGAGTACTTCGCGCATGCGTGACTAACTTGGGACGATTCCAGAGGAATGCAAAAACTAACTTTCTCGAACCCACGGCGGCAACTTACACCAAGTACCGTGAATTAGAGGAAGTCACTTCTTTCATCCGAACATATACTTCATGAGCTAGCATGAAGAAATGCTTTCAAAAGTTTCCAATACTAGCTTAATGTTCAACAAGATTATGAAGAAGATAAAGATGTTGTCGATGGGCTCAACAACAGTTCATCCTGGTTTCCCATATAAATGGAATTCCATAATTATGTGAACAAGGGAATAGTATTGGTCAGACCCAAAAGACATAATGGTGTATGCTCGAGGAAGTTCCACGAGTAAGACAACATTACGACCATCGTTGGTTCTGATTTGATTTGAGAATAGCCCACACTCAAATCAAAGTTTTGGCAGGACAATAGCTCCAACAACTGGTCTCGGGGATCAATTGATGAAGATATCATCTCTCTTCAACACACACAAGATATCCCTTAACATGAACTAAGTCAGGCAATCTTTTATCTTCCAACTCTCCAAGTTGTTGTTTAGCTTGACCAACCAGCTCAGGGGTATCCAACACGGCTTCTTAGAGAAAGGGTGGTTTATAAGAAAACCAACTTGATCATGAACTCAACATAGCGGTCAGGTGATAACCTGGTGATACCTCCGAGAAGACAATCGGAGAATCACGAACCACCAATATGTTACTAAGCTCGAGAACAATCTTGCTTTTCAGGGCAAGACGATATGACCAGAAGAGCGAGGGATTGGCACAATCCTAACTCATTAATCGAGATGTGCACCAGGAAAATGGACAGGTAGCACAATCAATCCTAGAATGATGATTCAAGAACCAACACGCTAAGAATGAAATTATTGTCCTTTAACTACCAAGCAACAAGGTTGCTAGGAGTATTGATTTCACACACCACGATTCACTTGTCGGCATTCCGGTTACATCAACACGGGACCGAGGAATGAACAATGATGGCAAGAAGTATTACTACATCAAGAATTTATAGGACGGTGTGCAATTCCCATGACATTCTTGATATAAAGATGGTATTACTGCAAGGTAGAACAGAACAAAAGTTGGACTAGTATTTGATCTGTGGAGTACGACTGCTTTGACCCAATCCTGGAAATGGACAAGGTACTGGAGTTTGTTTCTCCTAGTCATTCTGGAATAGAATGGCTTGACGGACCACAAGAATAATAAGCATCGATGAGCTCGAGTGCACAACTACTCTTGACTATCAATCGATAGACGAAGGTCAGTATAAAACTAAAAGGGGGACAACTCAAAGGAACATATGATTTTCTGAGTTGTGGATGCATAGATTAGTATGTCGAACCAAGTTCAACATATTTCTTCCAAATAACCCATGCAGAAAGGTAGATCTGGCAGATTCACAATTATGAATGGAGAACTTCTCAAGAGTACCTTGATTGTGATCCTTCGGTTCAGCGAGGAACTTCTGCCATAAGTGGTCCATAGTATTTGGAAGAAGGAAATACCACGGACTTCGAGGACTAACGCAAAGGTTACTAATAGCCTAAAGGAACGAGCAAATGCTATCAACATGAGGTAAGAAGGGTGAATCTCGGGTTCAAAAACCCACGAGTAGAATACCTACTAACTAAATTGCATCACGGGATGCTTCGAGAATGTTGGCCAGAATGATCACACTGGGAACACATAACATAGCTATATTACTAGATGATCCCCTAAGACACCTAGGGTCATAATAATAATTCCAACATATATGTCGAGGCAATAGAATACCTCAACTCCGTAACTAGTGTGATTAACCTGACCCAAAGGAACATCAAGACCAGAGGAAAAGAATTTTGCAAATGCTTCGACTATTTAGAAACTCAGGATGACTCGGAAAGATAACGGTGTAAATGCTCAAAAGATTGGAGACATGCTACAAAAATGGTGGCATAGCCACTCCGAAGCACAATATCAAGGTTTCAAGATCAACAGTTATGAACATACGGAAGTAGTAAACTGGACTGAGATATTGAAACTAACAATTCTATAAATCTATGGATTAGTAACACGTCATCCTAATAGATAGATGAGAAGGCCTAGTTCTTAATCCCCGTAGAAGAGAAGAGGATGACTCAGATCAGAAGGCCATGAGGTATAAGGAGTAAAAAGAGCCTTACGTTCCAACCCACAATCAATTCCCCTACATATAACTAAAGCATTTCTAGACTCAACTTCGACCAGTTTGGCTTGGAGAACCTACAGGCAGTCAAGCTCTGATACCAAAGCTGTCAGGACCCCGACTCAATGCCACATCGATCTAGCATGTAACACCTCATATCACTTTGCGGCCTCACGCACGGTATCCCAACGGGTGTCGCCTTACCTTAGCCCGGGACCGTTTATGCCTTTTGGCACACGATATGATAGTGTCGCTAGCATCCATATGATAAGGAGCCCGGCTGACATGGCTAGTTGTAAACCCAAAGTGGCACAAACTTACAGGACAGCATCCATGACCCAGATCGAACGTGTCGGTCATCACGAATAAGTTCCGGCTGTAGCACTGGCTAGCAGGACTTCGTAAACCGGCTGTAGCGGCTAACAGACTCGGTACTCATGCGTGACATTTCCCGGGATGACATATGAGAACGAAGAAGGACACATGCCGGCCAGCCTAAGTGTTCCGGAGCAGTAGCAAGCTACCATGGCTCGGTGGAAACACTAGGAGACATTTCCCGGTAAGAGAGGCTACTAAAGATAAAGAACTAGATAGTCAGATCCCACACATACCAAGCATTTCAATAACATACACACAATATGCCCGATATGTGCAAATACAACATGGCATCACAACATGACTTTACGACTCAAGTATTTGTTCATTAGGCTCCGAGGAGCGAGATATTACAAACATGTGTCTCATGACCCAACATTGAGCATACAAATCAAGCACAAGCGAAGCTAACATGTCCGAGTACGACATCTACAAATGAAAAGGGCTTAGAAGCGACTATCTACCGAGATCTGCCGAGGGCACAAGATCGTAGCTGAGGTAACAAGCTAAACGTCAAGTCCACGTGGAACTACTAGTGAGATCAAGTCTCTCTCGCAAAAACATAAAATAGGCAAACGTGAGTACAAATGTACCCAGCAAGACTTACATCGTAACTAACTACGGATGCATCATTATCAACAAAGGGATGGTGGAGTTTAACAAGAGCAAGCCAGCTTTGACTCGGTGGCTATCCTAAACTACATTGCAAGTAACTCTTTTGAGGTGGCGCACACGAGTCCACATATTCACCATATCAATACACCACTATGGATCCGCTCCCGTCTCCCACGAGAACGCCATCCATAGCACTCACGCTTATCTTGCGATTTTAGAGTATCCACTTTCACTTGTCTATGAACTGTACAGGCAACCCGAAGTCCATTACGCGGACACGGCTATTCAATAGATCATATTAACCTGCAGGGTGTACTTCTTCATACATGTTTCCACCACTTAGCGCCCCGCACACGACATGTGCTCGGTAGACTTCAAGCTTAAAGCCGACGGGTGTAGACCACGACCTACCTAGACACTCAAGTCTCTAGTCCGGTTTATCGCCTATTTGGGTTCCATCTATGAGGAGTTCGGCCAAGTTTCGCCACAGCCCCAAACGATGTGAACAGGGTTCCCGAGATACCAAACGGGCATCCGTACACCGTGCCACGCCTACCGCATCACAGCCCACCCTTTACGGTCGTGGCTGTCCACGGCCTCCAAAGGGCTACAAACACGTAAACTACTTGCAACTCCCGGACAGAGGACTAGGGTGAATAAGAAGTCGGCGGGGTCATATTTCAGGCCCAATGCATGGTAGTAGCTGAATCATGGATCACAAACACGTAACTCAGTTCCTAAGGACGACTTCAATGAGACAACCCACCATGTACTCCTACATGGCCTCTCACCGATACCTTTACCAAATCGTGTTCACACACTTAGCTCACACACAAGGACATGTTCACACCTCCGATCCATCCTCGATGAATCGGACCGACTCAACTCTAAGCAGTAGCAGGCATGACAAACAAGCATGTATGAGTAGGCACAACAGGCTCAAACAACTCCTACTCATGCTAGTGGGTTTCATCTATTCTTGTGGAATGACAGGTCATGCAAAGGATAAGGGGTTCAGCTACCGCAGCAAGTAACAAATGATTCGTTGTTGTCCTAATGCAGTAAAAGAGAGCAGGAGCGAGAGAGTGGGATTGTATCGGAATGAACAAGGGGGTTTTGCTTGCCTGGCACTTCTGAAGATAATATAGTTCTTCATCGGTGTCATCGATCTCATCGTCGAAACCACGTCTATCGAGAGGGGACAGTTACCGGCAAATAAAGAGGGACACAATCAATGCAATGCAGCAAATATGATGCATGATAATGTCATGGCAATATGCTGTTGATTGAGCTAATGCAACTAGCAGCAAGTTAAATGAAGTTGGTTTGAATACATGATTCAAATTCAAACTCCATATATGATTATTTAAATGCCCTTTATTTGTTTTGTCCAAAACAGAGGACAAACATTGTTCAAACATGCATGAAAATGGTACAGATGGATTCCTTGGATTTTTCTGATAATTTTTCATATATAATTTGTTTGATTTGGAGTTACGGTTGATTTTATATGAATTTTAGAAGTTTGAACTAAATTCTGGAATTCCTGAATAAAAATAAATCCAGAAAAGGATTTACTGCGCCAGCATGACGTCACTGTGACGTCAGCAGTCAACGGGGCCGGCCAGGTCAAACCTGACCAGTGGGTCCAGGGTTTCAGTATGATTAGTTAACTAACTAAAATTAGTTAGTGTTAAACTAATGCTAATCCTAGTTTAGTTAGTGGCCAGGGGCCCACACGTCAGTAGTCAACGGTCAAAGCACGGCTTGGCGAAATGGTATGGCGAAAGTGCAATTTCGCGCTTCGGCGACCAAATGGTCGGCGGAGACCATCTACGGGTGGCTGGGGGCAAGCCGCAGCGTTTGGTGGCAGTGGTTGGGCTCGGGGTGGCCGGGAACGTCGCCGGCGACGACCTTGGCGGTCGCCGGGGTTCGGCCGGGGTCGAACACGGTGCTAGGGGCCACGGCGAGGGGCGTGGAGTGAGGTTCTGGGCTCCTGCGGGTGCGGTGAGGACGGTGGTGTGCTCGGAGTCGAGCCAACGTGGCTGTGGCCACGGCGGCGACATCTTGATGGGCGGCGGTGCGGTTGCAAGCGGGGCGATAGCTACGGCGCACGAGGGGAAAAACGGAGAGGGGGAGCAGGAGCAGGGGCTCACGGCGATGACGAGGGGACGCTCGGCGATGTCGGGGACGGTCCGGAGCCGACGAATTTGACGAAGATGGCCGGCGGTCCCGAGGTTGAAGAAGGCATCGATGGCGTCGCTTAGGGCGTTCCGCGGGCGCGTGCTTCGTCTTGGGGCTCCGTGGCGTCGAGGCGGAGCCTCTGGACAGCACGGAGAGGCGAGGGGAAGGCGAGGTTGCGGTTCGTCGGCGGCAACGACGGGCGCTGTTCGGGCGGGCGAGAGAGGAAGCAGAGGAGAGAGGGCCGTGGGGGAGAGTGAGCGAGAGAGACCAGGGGGCTGCGGGGCGTCTCGAGCCGGATCGAAGCGAAGGAGCTGCCGCCGGTAGCAAGCAGAGGTGGTTGCAGCGAAGGCCTTGGGCATGCACACGCGCCATGCCTATTGGCTCGGGGAGGAAGACGACAGGAGCTGCGGTGGTGGGCTGGGCCGGCCACTTGGGCCGCCAGGTGGGCTGCAGAGGTAGGTCCAGGTAGGGTTTCTCTCCTCTGTCTTTTATTTATTGTTTCTGTTTTCTATTATTTTCAGTCTTTAGGGCTTTATTTAAAATACTGAAATAGATCCAAAAATCATGAAACTAATAATGGCTACTGTTTAGGATATATACCACAGTAAACATTTTAGTTTATGATTATTTGAGCATTTAAAATATTTAATAGCATTTAAAGGCCCAAATGCAAAGTACATATGATTTAATTCAATGACCAAATATGACATGGAAAAATGTGCAACACCTCTGGTTATGGTTTCAAGCATTTTCCAGATATGATGAACATTTTTTGAAGCCATTTGGAATCACTGAAAATATTTTTAGGTTGAACCTATTTGAATTCCATTTTGATGCTAGGGTTTGAACAATCCCCACTTCAGGTTTAAATGGAATTTAAACATGATGCAACACTCTAATGCATGCACTAGGCATTGTCAGAACTAGGGATGTGACAGGACTCATCGTCATTGAAGCCTAGTTCAGGGGCTACTGAGGGAGTCCTGGACTAGGGGGTGTCCGGATAGCCGAACTATCATCATTGGCCGGACTCCAAGACTATGAAGATACAAGATTGAAGACTTCGTCCAATGTCCGGATGGGACTTTCCTTGGCGTGGAAGGCAAGCTTGGCAATACGGATATGTAGATCTCCTACCATTGTAACCGACTTAGTGTAACCCTAGCCCTCTCCGGTGCCTATATAAACCGGAGGGTTTTAGTCCATAGGACGAACAACAATCATACCATCGGCTAGCTTCTAGGGTTTAGCCTCCTTGATCTCGTGGTAGATCCACTCTTGTACTACCCATATCATCAATATCAATCAAGAAGGAGTAGGGTTTTACCTCCATCGAGAGGGCCCAAACCTGGGTAAAAACATCGTGTCCCTTGTCTCCCGTTACCATATGCCTAGATGCACAGTTCGGGACCCCCCCCTACCCGAGATCCGCCAGTTTTGACACCGATAGCAGCCATGGTGCATTCCCCTCCTTCGCGCCAGCTACCATGGATGTCGACCCGTCGCAACGACGCTCATGATGATGCCTCCATCGCGTCGTTCGACCCGCGAACCCACCGCGATCAGCGCCAAGTTCTTCGGGAGCGAGCTCACGAAGACGCTCAAACCACCATTGAGCGTCGACACGATACGCGCCACTAGTCGGACAGGCGGGCAGGGCCCACTATGGACCACCCAGCACCGGGAGGCTACGGTGGACTACCTTATGAGGTGGGCTGTCCGGCCTTCACTCATGAGCTGGGTAGTTCCAGTGGCCCTCCCACCACACGTTCAAGCCCAATGTTGGCGAGAAGTATAACGGCAAGACTCACCCGTCGGAGTTCCTCAGCATTTACACCATCACGATGCAAGGTGCTGGGGCTCGCGACGATAAGGTGCTCGCCAGTTACTTCCCGTTGGCACTCAAGCCCAATGTTATGTCATGGCTGATGCACTTGCCGGTGGACTCCATTTCTTCTTGGGCGGATCTGTGCCATGAGTTTGTTGGCGCCTTTACTGGAGGCCACCAAGCTCATGGCCAGGCGAGCGATCTGCATATCATCCCCCAGAAGGAAGGAGAGAACCTGCGCAAGTACATCCAGAGGTTCAGCCGAGTGCAATACAACATCCTAGACGTTCACCCCGCCGCCATGATCAGCGCGTTCCACCAGATCGTGCACAACTGCAAGATGCGTGAAGAGCCGGTGATGAACAAGGTCAAAGATGTGGCAGAACTCTATGTTCTGGCCGACAGGTGCGCTCGGGCTGAAGAGGGGAGGAAGTACCCAGGCGAAGACGCCGGTGCGGAAACTGACTCCACAGATGATCCGCCGCCCCGGCGAAGAAGGGTCGGCGTCGTAACAGGAAGCAGAGGGGCAAGACCGTGCTTGCCGTCGAGGGGTCCGGTGACACCGGTACCGCCAAAAAGTCCAAGGCAAGCGACCCTGGCAAGGAGGTTGCCGGGTGTGCCGCCTGCCGGGCCTTGGCAACTGCCAACAAGCCGAGGGGGCTCCGACAAGCAGTATTGCAAGATCCACCGCACCATAGGCCACGATCTCCAGAACTGACGACAAGTAGAGCTGCTCGCCGAGAAGCAGAAGGCTGAGTACGAGAGGCGGGACAAGTAGAAGGGCCAAGATGGTGCCGGAGGATCCGGCAAGAAGCATGGCGGTCAGGAAGGACGTCGCGGTAAGGATAATCAGCAGGAGAGATCCACCCGGGGCCGCGATAAGAAGCAGGAAAACGATCATCATGACGAGGACGATGAGTCCGGCAACCACGAGTTTCAGAAAGCTACGGAGGCCATGTGCGTCGATGGTGGCGCCTCGCAACATGCGTCCCACCGCTAGCTTAAGCAGTGGGTGCGTGAGATCATGGCGGCGGAGCCATCACTCGACACACGGAAGCCACTGAAGTGGTCCAGCACGCCTATCATCCTCGACACCGAGGACCATCCTGACCGCACTACCGCGGTCGGATGCTTTCCGTTGTTGGTCTCATCAACAATCCGCAACCTCAAGGTGACAAAGATGCTAGTCGACAACGGGGCCGGTCTAAACTTGATCTCCCCTGCTGTGGTCAAGAGGCAGCAGATCCCTAATGGAGACCTCGAGGAGACGGGAACGTTCCAAGGGGTCAACCCGGGGAGGATCCAGCTGAAGGGGAAGGTCATGCTGCCCATGATGTTTGGAGGTGAGCTAAACTACAGGACGGAGGGGATTATCTTTGATGTGGCCGAGATCCCCTTGCCTTACAACGGGATCCTCGGCCGCCCGGCGCTGGCCAAGTTCATGGCGGCCTCTCACTACGCCTATAACATGCTGAAGATGCCCGGGCCGATGAACATCATCACCGTCCACTCCAACAGGAAAGACGTGCTGATTTGCGCTGACCAACTTTACCGAGAAGCGGTTGCAGTAGCTACCGCCAAGGTACCTGCTCCCGCCGTTGAGGCCCTGGGAGGAAAGAAGACCGGTGGGACTCCTCACACCCACTCCGGCAAGCACACCTCTTCAGGGTGTTGCGTTTCCATCGAGGATGTGCCAGAGAGTTCCACCAGCAAGAGCAAGAAGTCCAGAGCTACGCCACCAGAGACCAAGAAGGTGTCCGTCAAGGAGGACGGCACGGGAGGGGCTTTCACCATAAGCTCCACCCTCCATGGCAAATAGGGAAGCGAGCACGTCACTTTCCTGCGGGAGAATGTCGATGTGTTTGCATGGCAAGCATCCGACATCCCCGGTGTTCCCAGGGAAGTGATTGAGAACCATCTTGTCGTTTGTCCTCATGCGCGGCCCGTCAAGCAGAAGGTCAGGAAGCAAGATCTGGAGAGGCCGAAGTTCATCACGGAGGAGATCAGGAACTAGATGTGGCAGGTTTGGTGAGGGGGCTGCTCCATCCGACGTGGTTGGCCAACCCGGTAGTGGTGCGCAAGGCAAACGGGAAGTGGAGATTGTGTATTGATTACACGGACATCAATAAAGCTTGTCCAAAGGATCCCTTCCCGTTACCGCGCATCGACCAGATTGTTGACTCCACGGTCGAGTGTGAAACGTTATCATTCCTCGATGCCTACTCAGGGTACCACCAGATCTTCATGACAAAAGAAGACGAGGAGAAGACAACATTCATCACCCCATGTGGTACGTACTGCTTTTTACGGATGCCTTTCGGGTTGAAGAGTGCTGGCTCGACCTTTGCGAGAGTAGTCCAAATTGGTTTTGAGCCCCAACTACATAGAAATATGGAAGCTCATATGGATGACATAGTGGTTAAAACCAAGGACAAGGCAACGCTCGTGCAAGATCTGGGGGAAACATTTGCAAACCTGCGCAAGATCAGCCTCCAACACCTCCTATCTGGGACCGGGTTGCCTGTACCGGTGCGAACCAACAGTGGGCCAGTCGCGGAAAGAACCTGTGGCGCGGCCCACGAGCACCCACGTCATCATGGCTGTCCGGGCCCGATGAGCGGCGTCGTTCGTGCGCCAGGCGACGAGCCACATGCCACAAACTCCGAAGATGGAGTTCGGCCCCCCGCAGGTGGCGCGGGGCCCTCCAGGCGTGTCGTCGTGCCACTAGACGGCGGCGCGGCGACCTCCAAGACGCCAACACTGGCGCCCATGGCGCGCTCGTCTCAGGTCATGCGCGATGAGCAGCGCCACCCCGCTGATGACCCTGGGAGCCGCCCGGGGAAGAGTCTCGTGCACCCTTCACATGTCGAGGAGGGCTAGCATGCGCGCCAAGGTGTTGACGGAAGTGGCAGACGGCTGCAGGGCCGTGATGATGCTCCTTCTAACATAGTTAGAAGTCGAAGCATGTCGCAGTCCACGCAGCTTTCGCCGCCGCCCACACCAGCGAAAGCGCTGGCGTGCGCACAGCTGCTTCTCGACTTCCCTCCTGCTGCGGACAAGCTCGACGAAATGAGGTCCACCGTCTGGAGCCTCATCGGCATCTCCAATCAAGATGAGCCTCGGCTGGTGGGGCCCGCAGGCCGTCGCTCCATCAAGCCACGGCATGCCAGTGGTGGACGGGCCGGGGGCGACGCAGCCACGGCGTATTCCCCTCATTCGCGCCAGCTACCATGGATGTCGACCCGTCGCGGCAATGCTCGTGATGATGCCTCCATCGCGTCGTCCGACCCGCGAACCCACCGTGATCAGCGCCAAGTTCTTCGGGAGCGAGCTCACGAAGACGCTCGAACCACCATTGAGCGCCGACGTGATAT
Source organism: Aegilops speltoides (assembly GCA_021437245.1). Taxonomy (NCBI): domain Eukaryota; kingdom Viridiplantae; phylum Streptophyta; class Magnoliopsida; order Poales; family Poaceae; genus Aegilops; species Aegilops speltoides. Next base: position 435,426,512 of record CM038141.1, read on the forward strand.
GCGCCACCAGTCGGACAGGCGGGCAGGGCCCACTATGGACCACCCAGCACCGGGAGGCTACGGTGGCCTACCTTATGAGGTGGGTTGTCCGGCCTTCACTCCTGAGCTGTGGCAGTTCCAGTGGCCCTCCCACCGCACATTCAAGGCCAATGTTGGCGAGAAGTATAACGGCAAGACTCTCCCGTCGGAGGTCCTCGACATTTACACCATCGCGATGCAAGGTGCGGGGGCTCGCGACGATAAGGTGCTCGCCAATTACTTCCCGTTGGCACTCAAGCCCAATGTTATGTCATGGTTGATGCACTTGCTGGTGGACTCCATTTCTTCTTGGGCGGATCTGTGCCATGAGTTTGTTGGCGCCTTTACTGCAGGCCACCAAGCTCATGGCCAGGCGAGCGGTCTGCATATCATCCCCCAGAAGGAAGGAGAGAACCTGCGCAAGTACATCCAGAGGTTCAGCCGAGTGCAATACAACATCCCAGACGTTCATCCCGCCACCGTGATCAGCGCGTTCCACCAGAACATGCACAACCGCAAGATGCGTGAAGAGCTCGCGATGAACAAGGTCAAAGATTTGGCAGAACTTTATGTTCTGGCCAACAGGTGCGCTCGGGATGAAGAGGGGAGGAAGTACCCAGGCAAAGATGCCGGTGCAGAAACTGACTCCACAAATGATCTGCTGCCCCAGCGAAGAAGGATCGGCGTCGTAACAGGAAGCGCAGGGGCAAGACCGTGCTTGCTGTCGAGGGGTCCGACAACACCGGCACCGCCAAAAAGGCCAAGGCAAGTGACCCCGGCAAGGAGGTTGCCGGGTGTGCCGCCTGCCGGGGCTTGGCGGCTGCCGACAAGCCGGGGGGCTCCGACAAGCAGTATTGCAAGATCCACCGCACCATAGGCCACGATCTCCAGAACTATCGACAAGTAGAGCTGCTCGCCGAGAAGCAGAAGGCTGAGTACGAGAGGCGGGACAAGTACAAGGGCCAAGATGGTGCCGGAGGATCCAGCAAGAAGCGCGGCAGTCAGGAAGGACGCCGCGGTAAGGATAATCAGAAGGAGAGACCCGCCCGGGGCCACAATAAGAAGCAGGAAGATGATGATCATGACGAGGACGATGAGTCCGGCGACCACGAGTTCTTTTTCAGAATGCTACGGAGGCCATGTATGTCGATGGTGGCGCCTCGCTACATGCGTCCCATCGCCAGCTCAAGCAATGGGTGCGTGAGATCATGGCGATGGAGCCATCACTCGACGCACGGAAGCCACTGAAGTGGTCCAGCACGCCTATCATCTTCGACACCGAGGACCATCCTGACCGCACTACTGCGGTCGGATGCTTGCCGTTGTTGGTCTCACCAACAGTCCACAACCTCAAGGTGACAAAGATGCTAGTCGACAGCGGGGCCGGTCTAAACTTGATCTCTCCTGTTGTGGTTAAGAGGCTGCATATCCCTGATGGAGACCTCGAGGAGACGGGAACGTTCCAAGGGGTCAACCCGGGGAGGATCCAGCCGAAGGGTAAGGTCACGCTGCGCATGACGTTCGGAGGTGAGCTAAACTACAGGACGGAGGGGATTATCTTTGATGTGGCCGAGATCCCCTTGCCTTACAACGGGATCCTCGGCCGCCCGGCGCTGGCCAAGTTCATGGCAACCTCTCACTACGCCTACAACACGCTGAAGATGCCCGGGCCGATGAACATCATCACCGTCCCCTCCGACAGGAAAGACGCGTTGATTTGCGCTGACCGACTTTACCGGGAAGCGGTTGCAGTAGCTACCACCAAGGTACCTGCTCCCGCCGTTGAGGCCCCAGGAGGAAGAAGACCGGCGGGACTCCTCGCACCCACTCTGGCAAGTGCACCTCTTCGGGGTGTTGCGTTTCCATCGAGGCACTACTAGGGAAAACCTTATACACAGAATCTTAGCAGCAGCGCGGCACAAAAAGAAGCGCTACTGCTAATTAGCAGTAGCGCGGGTTTTTAACCCTCGCTACTACTAAGTTGATAGTAATAGCGCGGGTTTTTAACCCTCGCTACTAAGCGGTCTCTACCGTCCCCCCGGAACATGCCATAGTAGTAGCGAGGGTTATAAACCTGCGCTACTACTAACTTGATAGTAGTAGCACGGGTTTTTATCCCTCGCTACTACTAAGCGGTCTCTACCGTGCCCCCCGGGACATGCCATAGTAGTAGCGAGGGGTAAATACCCGTGCTAATACTATGGGTGTTTTAACAGCCATGAAATCCCCATCTCCTCATCCAAATCCCTCCTCTCCCCCATCCCTCTCCTCCTCTCTCCCTCTCTCTCTCTCTATGGCGCTCCTGCACATGCGCGTCTCCTCCTCCACGGCAACTTTCAGCCTCGCGCCGTGATGTGTCCCTCAAATCTGGCGACCTCCTCCGCTGCCCCTCCTCCTCCTCCGCTGCCCCTCCTTCCTCCTCCTCCTCCTCCTCCACCTCCTCCTCCTCCGCTGCTGGAAGGAAAGGAAGATCCAGCAGAGCGTCGCCCATGAAGATGGCCAGATCTCTCTTGGGCGCAACCCATGGCATCATATAGGGTTTCGGCTCCAACTCCGGCGGCCACTGGTGAGTTGCTGCACCTACTCCTCTCTACCTCTCTCTTCCTCTTCTAATCCTTGTCTCTTTTTTTGTAGCAGCAGCAAAGGAGAGGTGTTGAGAAGAGTTGGATGGGGAAGCATCATCTCCATGGATGACTTCATCCCCTCCAGGATCCGCATTGGTCATGGATGAAGAGGACGATGACGCCTAGCAGCAGCAGCCATGGCTGGAATTTATTTTTTATTTCCTAATTAGCTAGCAGTAGTGAGGGTCCAGAACCACATTACTACTAGTTAGTAGTAGCACGGGTGGTATCCATGCTACTACTAACGGACATAGTAGTAGCGCGGGTGGCACCCGCGCTACTACTACCTGTTAGCTGTAGCGTCGTATCAGTAGCGCGGGCACCCGCCCTACTAATATACCTAAAACCCGCGCTGCTGCTAGGCTTTTCCCTAGTAGTGAGGATGTGCCAGAGAGCTCCACCGGCAAGAGAAATAAGTCCAGAGCTGCGCCACCAGAGACCAAGAAGGTGTCCGTCAAGGAGGAAGGCACGGGAGGGGCTTTCACCATAAGCTCCACCCTCGATGGCAACTAGGGAAGCGAGCACGTCACTTTCCTGCGGGAGAATGTTGATGTGTTTGCTTGGCAAGCATCCGACATCCCCGGTGTTCCCAGGGAAGTGATTGAGCACCATCTTGCTGTTTGTCCTCATGCGCGGCCCGTCAAGCAGAAGGTCAGGAAGCAAGCTCTGGAAAGGCCGGAGTTCATCACGGAGGAGATCAAGAAACTAGAGGCGGCAGGTTTGGTGAGGGGGGTGCTCCATCCGATGTGGTTGGCCAACCCGGTAGTGGTGCGCAAGGCAAACGGGAAGTGGAGACTGTGTATTGATTACACGGACATCAATAAAGCTTGTCCAAAGGATCCCTTCCCGTTACCGTGCATCGACCAGATTGTTGACTCCATGGCCGGGTGTGACCTATTATCATTCCTCGACGCCTACTCAGGGTACCACCATGTCGGGGGAAACTGCCCGCCACGAACACCTATGGGACCGGAGCCCTTATGCATGCGGTGCGAGGCGGAGGGAGCACGAAGAGCAGATCGTAGCGAGCACGCGGGCAGTTTTACCCAGGTTAAGACGCGGTGGACGCGTAAAACCCTACTCCTGCTTGATTGTATTGAGCTCGGGAGCTTGAAGAGCTCTGAGAGCAGCTACACCGAGCGAGAGTTGCCAAGGTTTCGAACGACCCCCCCCAGCGTTGTGCATGGGCCTCCTTTTATAGTGCAAGGGGTCACCAACAGTGTCAACGAGGAGAAAGGGGTAAAATGTAAAAGAGGTGGTAGTTGGAGCAGTCTTGGGGAGCAGTGAAGCTACGGTCGTGAGCAGTGGTCGCTACCTACTTTGTGATGGGGGACAAGGGCATTTAATGCCCGTCGCCGTCGACCAAAAGCTCCGCCCTTGTGTCTCCGTCGCCACGGCGATGGATCCACCACCGTGGAGTGCCACCGTGTCCCCAGCTGCACAGCCATCCGCCACGCAGCGTCCGAAAGGCCCAGGCGGCAGCGTGGGCTGATGGGCTAGAGCGCGGGCACACAGCGCAATTCTCCCGGCAAGTACCTTGCCGGGGTCTTGACTTTGCCGGGCCCGGGAGCTTGCCGGGCTCTGTAGCTTATCGCTCCCCGGGCCCTCGCCGGGACGCATATAGCGCCGAGGCGTGTCTTCTATGATGTAATCTTCTAGTCTTCCTGGCGAGCTCCTCTTGCCAGTGCCTTGCGTGAGTGAGGTAACCTTGAGCCTGGAACGGCCTTCCCGGCAAGCTCCGCTTGCCGGGGTCTCGATCTTCCGTCTTGTATACTTCGTTTTTGAATGGCTTGACATGGAGCAGGAAGGTCTTGGCGAGCACGTGGTAAACCCTGCGCGGGAAGGCTGTGACCGCCCGTGCACAAGTTGGGGTACTTGAGGTACCCCTACCTTAGTACACCGACAGAGCCCCGGCCTGGGCCACACGGTGCCGGCGCTGTTGGGCCAGGCCCAAAAAAAGCTCTGCGGGCACACGCGCCCACGGCGCGCCAAATCCACTTCGCATCGCCGCATCCCCCCGCAGCGGCTCGCGCCGATTGCAGCGTCGTGGGATGGGACGTGCCCACGTTCTTTTAATGGAAAGAGTGAAACGCCCCCACTTCCCCATAAAGCGAGAGGAAGCAGGAGCGGTTCCCCTCCTTCGCTCTCATTGCATCTTCTTCCTCTTCCAGAGATCCCTTTGTGCTCCGCCTCCAAACCTCCGCCGCCGCCTTTGCATCTCCAGCGCCGCCGGGCTCTTCGTTCCCCTTCCTCCGCCGCCTCCGCCATGGCCCCGAAGACCGAGAAGGCGAAGGCGGAGAAGGCCAAGAAGGAGAAGTCGGAGCAAGCGGCGAGGCTCACCGAGTACCGGAAGCGGAACCTCGTCTTCCCGCCGAAGCTCAGCGCGCGGGAGCTCTGGAACAAGTATTACTTGTTCTGGTCCAAGGGAACCAAGGCGTTTCCCCACACTCGAGCTCATCCGGCTGCCGCCAAGGACAACTATCCCGGCGGGTACTATTTCTTCGCAGCCTTCTTCCACTGCGGTCTTTGCCCTCCTTTTTCGAATTCTTCGCGGACGTCATGCACACCTCGGCTTCCATCTTCTTGACTTCACCCCCAGCGCCATCCTTACCATGGCGGTTTTCGCTTTACATGTCTGAAAACTACATAAAATTCATCCCAACGTGGCGCTGTTTAGGCATTTCTTCACTCCTAGAGTAGAGGTGGCGCCCCCCTCTCCGGAGGGATATTTTGGGTTTTTAAATGCACAAGAAGGAGTCTTACTTGCCGGGAGGTCCGCGGCAAGTGGTAAGAGTGGCGTCTTGACTGGTGCTGGATCGTTGAAGGCGAGCCGCACTTCACCGCCGCGCCGCACAACTCCTATCGTCTTGGCGGGGGCCGGAGCGAGCTGGATCCGGATGGCGTCAAGCTCAACATCGCCCTCATCCGGATTCTTCGTCTTGAGTAGCAAAGTTATGCTGTCGCAAGTAGGTGCAGACTTCCTCCGCCGCCGCGACGCCCTCTCCAAGACAGGAAAAGGCGGCCGGGAGTATGTCAACGCAGCGGATATAATGAGGCTGCGCCCCGGGCTAAACTTCAACTTCACGTCGCTGGAGCTGAAGGGGATGGTCCGGGAACTGTTTAAGTACGACCCGGCCCACCCGGAATGGTTCCGGAGTCCCCGGGGAGTGGTGCCCCTCTGCAATAGCACAGCCAGGGACAGTCTCCGCGCCATGATGCCCGCGTGCGACTCGCACGGCGTGGACCGCACATGGATTTCGCCCAAGCCAATAGACATCCTCAGCTTCTTCGACAACCTTGAGGAGGTGGCGAAGAACAAGGACGAGACCCGGGGGCTGACACGTGACACCACGGACCAGGAGATAGCGTACATCGCTTCTCGGGTTGAAGAGGCCGCTGCAGCCGCAGCGGCAGGAGAGTTCGGCTACACGCCCGAGGAGGCAGAGGCTGCGGAAGCGTCCTGCCAAGCGGAGGAGGCGGAGATCCGCAGACTACTGCAGCTTCCTCCCGACGAGCTCGCCGGGTCCCCTTGTTGAGGCACTCCGGGATCCCGGAATCGTGGCGAGGCCGCTGCAAGGTGACGCTGCGGAGGGAACAGAGGCGCCGCAGAAGCTTAAACGCGCGGAGGGAGCGGAGGCGCCAGAGGAAAGGGGCCGCCAGCGCAGGCGCTGGGCCCAGCGAGCCAGCCGGCGAGGAGGAGGAGGAGGACGCCGAGGCCGCCGAGGACGCCGGCGGGTCCACGGATCTCTACGCCGACGACCTCTCCTCGTCGTCGGAGACCTCCCCGCCCCGGGCAAGCCCTAGGCGTTCTCCACTGAAGCACCTCCGCAAGGCGGCGACGGGAGCGAGGGCGCAGGCCCCCCGGCAACAACCAGCTCGCCGGGCAGCGCAAGCTTCCCGGGGAAGCCAAGCTGCGCCGAGGACCGCCAAGCGCCCGAGGGAGTCTTCGCCTCCCGCTCCTCGCGCCGACGCGCCCCAGGTGGAGTATGACTTCTCCGCCTTGAGCGAAGACGACAAGGAGGAACAGGAGTAAGTATCCGAGATCTTCATCTTCTCAAATTCCGCCTTGATTATTGTTGAAGCTAATCTTGTTTCTTGCTTTGATTTCAGGACCTTGGCCCAGCGCGCGAAGAGGGCCAAGGTGCCCGTGGTCGAAGTCGCGGACGACTTCGCCGCAAGCGGGCGACCGGGATGTGCTGGATCCAAGCTTGCCGGACCAGCGCTGTTCGAGGAGCAGCCCCCAGCAGAAGTCTGGTTCGCACTTCGCTCGCCGGGCGTGTTTGAAGATCTTGGTCTTGTACTAATGCCTTGATGTTTTTGTCTTGACTTGTGCAGAGGTGGAGCCACAGCTGCAGGAGCGTCCGGAGGTCGCCCCCGAGGAGCCGCAGGCCCCGCCGTCCCCGCCAAGGTCGAACTCCCCGGCAAGGGAGAGCACTCCGCCAAGGGCGGGTACTCCGCCGAGGGCGAGCACCCCGCCAGGAGCGAGCAGCCCGGCGAGGGCGGCCACTCCGCCAAGGCAGAGCTCCCCGGCGAGGGAGCCCGCCGCTGACGACGTCCGCCAAGGTAGGTTCTACAACTTTGTCTTCTTGGCGTTGTCTCTTTTTGGATATTTGCTTGAACTTCTTTTGCTTTTTCTTCTTCTTCTAGATCCTCCTCCCCCCGAGCAGATGGAGACGGAAGTCGTCATTGTTGAGGAGGAGCGTCGTCTGGCGGGCGGCGACGCCTGTCGCCGAGGATACGGCGGGAGCCGCTGGGCCAAATGCGCCAGAGACCGCTCCGGCTGCGGACGCAGCGGCCGGGGAGGAGGACGGCGACCGCACCGCCAGCCCGGAGGCGGCGGGAGCATCAAGTGCTGCACCGGCCACCGACCCCTCCGCCGAAAAGGAGCAGTCCGGCTACTACTTGAAAGCCCCCAACGGCGTCTTCATCCAGGTGCCGTGGGGCTCTTCGTCGCGAGCTCCCGCGGAGGGCGAGGCCTTTGACGTGGAGGTCCTCGCCTCCGCGGGCTTGAAGATCGTCGAGGCGCCCGGCGGGAGCGACGGGCCCGAGGAGGAGAAGCTGCTTCATCAGCTCCTGGCCCTTTACCGGGCCAGGCAGGCGAAGCTTGCTTCTCGGGAGGCCCTTGCCGCCAAGGCCGCCGAGGAGATGGAGAAGCGTGCGGCGGAGCTCAGCGCCGCCAACCAGGCTGCTCTCCGCGAGGTGGCGGAGGAGCGGATGCTCGCCGGGAGTATCAAGAGTGGTTCTGGAGAAGGCCGAGGCCAAGAGCAGCGGCTCGCCGGGGTGGAGCTGTCTCGGCGAGAGGAGAACTTCGCCAGCTGAAGGTCAACCTCGACTCCCACGAGGAAGACCTTGCCGCTCGGGAGCGGGCCCTTGGCGGGGAACTGGAGGAGGTGAAAGCCGCCATGCTGCCGCGGAGACCGCCAAGGAGGAGCTTGCCGCCAAGGTCGCGCAGCTGGAGGAGTCGCAGCCAAGGCGAGCGTGGAGAAGGTCGCCCAGCGCCAACACGGAGCGAGAAGGACGCCCACACCAACTCGGAACTCAGTGTGTGTCTTTCCAAGAAGGGCGACGAGTTGAAGGCCGCCAAGGACTCCATCGAGGATCTTGAGCTGAAAGTCTCGCTGCCGAGGGACTCGCTTGACACCGCCCGGGATCGGGAGACCAAGTTGAAGGAGGAACTCCGCAAGGAGCGAACCTTGGTGGACAGCGCCAACAAAGCAGCCGAGCACTTCCGCCCGTGCCGTCGAGTTATGGACCGAGGACTTGGTGTCTTGTCGTCCGACATTGACCAGAGAGCTCTTGGCGCTGAAGCTGGAGCATCTCATCTACTCCCCGGATCCAAATCTCCCTCCCAGCGCCAAGCTCAGCCTCTTCTTCAGGGGGATCGCGCCGGCCCTTGCAAATCTGCGGAAGAAGATTCCTGCGCAACTCGCCGAGGAGACTCACCGGCTGTGCACGGGAACCATGGAGCGTGTGCTGACGAAGATTGTATACCGCAATCCCGGCATAAACCTCACCAACGTTCTTCGCAGCTTGCCGGCCGACGCGAACATGGAGGCTCTGAAGGAGCAGGTCGCCCACATCATTGCTAAAGTGAATAAGATCTCCAGGGTGGAGGGCGACCGCGTAGACTAGGCCTCCTTTATCTTTATCTCTTTTTGTTGCTGCATAGGGTGTTATGAACTCATTAATCATCGCGACAAGTTATTCCTTGTAAGATATTATCTTTATTTTGATCAATAGATGCAGTGTTATCTCCCTTGTTCTGATCCTCAACTTTGTATGCTTCAACCCTACGCTTCTAGGGAACTTGCCGGCAAGGGGCCCTTGCCGCGAGCGCTGAGTGCTGCACTCGAAGCAGCCCTCTGGCCAAGGTCTTACCGGCAAGCAACCCTGCCGCGGCTAGTCGCAACGCACTCAGCTTGCTGAGCGGACTCGAAAACGAAACAAGGGCGCGACACTTGTCGCAGCTCACTTAAATCGTTGAGCGTGCTCGAAAACAAGATAAGGGTGCGGCTATCCACGAGTAAGTTCCTCCGCGCACAGGTTTTCCATACAAAGTGTGGTTGTTCAAGGAAGGCAACTTAAAATTTAAAATTTTGAACTGCTCAGATTCTAATAACTTAGCTTTCGTGATCTGTGCGTTCTCCGGCAAGCTTCTCTTTCTTGAACAGCGCTTGGTTCATCCTCCATTTCCTTCTCCCCCGGCAAACTTGTGCGCGAGGAACGTTCCTTCTGCTTAAGAGGCAAGGAAAGAGAAGAGGGAAACAAGTATATGGCCTTTTGGCGTGCTATTGCTTACCGGATATGTGTGTCGCACAAGAGATGCCAAATAACACATGCAAATAGCAAAGAAAAGCATGGGAAAGGCAACTAGCGCAAAACACAGAAACTTTACTGATGCACGGGGTCTGCGCCCGGCTTTGTACAAAGGGTTACATGCAACAGCGGCAAAGCTTGTACAAAAGGTGGTTGCCGGAGCGGATCACGGCAACCGCGCCTTATGGGTGAAACTTGCGAAGATGCTCTATGTTCCAGGAGTTGCTCACCGGAAAGCCTTGTTCGGTCTCGAGGCGGACAGCGCCGGGCCTCGTGACTTGTCTCACCCGATAAGGGCCTTCCCACTTTGGCGTCAACTTGTTGGAATTCTTGGCGGACTGAACACGCCGAAGAACAAGGTCGCCTTCCTCGAGACTCCTGGCTTTGACCTTGCGGCTATGGTAGCGGCGCAAGGCTTGCTGGTATCGAGCAGCTCGTACAGCAGCCTGGAGACGTCCCTCCTCAAGGAGCAATGCATCATCTTGCCGCAGTTGCTCTTGCTCGAGCTCATCATAAGCGAGCACTCGAGGAGATCCGTATACGAGTTCCGTGGGGAGAACTGCCTCTGCTCCATAGACTAGAGCAAAAGGTGTCTGTCCGGTGGCTCGATTTGGTGTCGTTCGATTGACCAAAGAGCCGCCGGTAGCTCCTCTATCCAATTTCTTCCGCACTCGCGCAGCTCGCCGAAAGTTCTTGTCTTGAGTCCGCGCAGCACTTCAGATTGGCCCTCTCCGCTTGACCGTTGCTCCTCGGGTGAGCAGCATGGTTTAAGCAGACCTTGGCGCCAAGGTCTTGGACGTCTTGCATGAAGGTGCGACTAGTGAATTGTGTACCGTTGTCGTGATAATCCTGTTAGGGATCCCAAACGCACACAATCGATCCAAGAACTTGACCGCTGATTGTGCTGTCACCTTTCTCGCTGGCTCCACTTCTGGCCACTTTGTGAACTTGTCGATTGCTACGTACAAGTACTCAAAGCCTCCGACAGGACGGGGGAAGGGGCCGAGGATATCGAGCCCCCAGACCGAGAAGGGCCAGGACAAAGGGATTGTTTGGAGAGCTTGAGCTGGCTGATGAATCTGCTTTGCATGGAATCGCACGCTTCACACTTGGTTACTAGTGCGGTTGCATCTTGGAGGGCTTCTTGCCAAAGAACCCTTGCCGAAAGCTTTCCGCAAGCGCCCTTGCGCCAATGTGGTGGCCGATATGCCTCCGTGTATTTACGCCAACAGCTTCATCCATCTTCCCGGAGATGCACTTGATCGACACCATTGAGCCTTCTTACGACAGCTCGTTATCCACTTAACTGGTACATACTTGATTGTCTGGTTATCTTCTATTTCTTCCGGTCGCGGGAAGTTCTCCGGTTTGCAAAAACAGACGATCTCTGTGCCCATGCCGGAGCTTGGGGCTCAACGGCAAGGACTAAAGGCATGAGGGCCGCTGCGGGAACCTCGGCTTCTACGGCAAGAACCTCTCGCTCTGCCGGAGCTGAAGGTCCTCGCAAGCTCGCCGGGCGAGGCTTGTCGGGAACACTTGTTTAACTGCACAGATCCGAGGATCTGCGGAGCAAACTGTTCCTCGGCGTTCAGTCGTTGATCTTGGGGACCTTGGCGGCAGCCTCGGGGAGACCCGCCGCAAGTAGTCGCCGGAGACCAACTTTCTTCTTGGACTGCCCAATTGATGGCGTGACGGATGGTTGAGTCAGCTTGAGCAAGAAGGTCCCGGTTCCACAGTAACTTCATCAAGCACACTTTGAAAGGCCATCTGCAATTTCATTTCGAGCTCTCGGGGCGTGCTCCATCCGCAAACCTTCAAGCGCTCCTCAAGCTTCCTCACTTCATCGACATAAGCTTCCATCAAAGGGCTCGATAGCTCTTATTAACTTGCCGGACCACCAACTGAGAATCTCCCCGCACAATCAACTTCCTGATCCCAAGTTCGGCCGCAATCCTGAGGCCGGCGAGCAAACCTTCATATTCAGCAGTGTTGTTTGTCGCTTGTTCCCTTGGGAAGTGCATCTGGATAACATACTTGAGGTGCTCTCCGATGGGCGCGATGAGTACCACGCCGGCACCGGCGCCTTGCAGCGAGAAGGCACCATCAAAGTACATTACCCATTCACTTGTCGCTTCTTGTACGGGTGTACTTGTTTCTTGGACTTCTTCATCGGGCGTTGGGGTCCACTCTGCTATGCATTCTGCCAAAGCTCGGCTCTGTATGGTTGAAGTACTTTCAAACTTGAGTCCAAAGCTTGACAGCTCCAGTGCCCACTCAACGATCCTGCCTGTTGCTTCTGGGTTGTGCAATATCCTTTTCAGCGGAAAGCGAGTGACCACTGTTATCTCGTGTGCCTGGAAGTAATGGCGCAGCTTTCTCGAGGCCATGAGGAGGCCGAAAAGCAACTTTTGCACACCAGAGTATCTTGATCTAGCCCCTTGGAGAAGGGAACTTACAAAATACACTGGGCGCTGCACCATCTTCTTCCGCACCTCATCCTGTTTCTGCGCAGAGTTGTCCTTGTCGGGGCCAGAGCTTGTCGGAGCAGCCCCCTGCTTGTCGCTGGACTCGCTTGCCGGTGGTGTAGCCTCCTCGTCGGACTCCCTCTCCGCTATTAACGCAGCACTAACCACCTGGTTGGTTGCCGCTAGGTACAGCAGCAACTTCTCCTGTGGTCTAGGTGCGACAAGTATTGGGGTGGAGGATAGGTACCGTTTCAAATCCTGCAGCGCTGCCTCCGCTTCCGGAGTCCACTTCATGGGACCTGCCTTCTTCAAGATTTTGAAGAAAGGTAGGCGCGCTCGCAGACTTTGAAATGAACCTATTGAGGGCAGCTACACAACCTGCAAGCCTTCTGACATCCTTGACTCGCTTCGGGGCTTCGATCTCCTCAATGGCTTTAATCTTGTCGGGGTTGGCTTCAATCCCCCTCTGTGACAGAAAGAACCCGAGAAGTTTGCGGAGGGAACTCCAAAGACGCACTTCTCGGGGTTCAACTTAAGCTGTATCTTATGCAGGTTCGAAATGTCTCTTCCAAATCTTGAATCAGCGTATCCTTGTTCTTGCTCTTCACCACGATATCATCCATGTAGGCCTCTACATTTACGTGGATCTGTGGCTCAAAAGCGATATACACTACCCTTGCAAATGTTGATCCTGCATTCTTCAGTCCAAATGGCATGCGATGAAGCAATAAGTGCCACATGGAGTGATAAATGCAGATCTTCTCTTCATCCTCTTTGGCCATAAAGATCTGGTGATAACCTGAGTATGCATCAAGAAAGCAGAGTAACTCACATCCGGCAGTGGAGTCAAGAATCTGGTCAATGCGCGGCAAGGGGAATGGATCCTTGGGACATGCTTTATTCACATCGGTGAAGTCTATACACAGCCTCCACTTCCCGTTGGCCTTGCGCACGACTACTGGGTTTGCTAACCACGTCGGATGGATCACACCTCTAACTAGGCCTGCTACCTCTAGCTTCTTGATTTCTTTGTTGATGAATTCTTGGCGCTCCACGGCTTGCTTCCTCACTTTTTGCTTGATGGGCCGCGCATGAGGGCAAACAGCAAGCTTGTGCTCAATCACCTTCACAGGAACACCGGGATGTCGATGGTTGCCATGCAAACACATCGACATTCGCCCTTGAGGAAGGCAACAAGCGCCGCTTCCTATTTGCTGTCAAGTGTGGCACTGATGGTGAAGGTACCACCAGTGCCGTCCTCCTTGGCGGACACCTTCTTGGTTGCCGGCGGAGCGGCCATTCCCTTTTTACTCTTGCCGGTGGAGCTCGACGGGACGTCCTCGACGGCAGCGCAGCACTCCGAAGAGGTGCGGTTGCCGGAGTGGGCCCCAGAGCACTTGCCGGACTTGGTCTTCGTCTTCTTCCCCCCGGGAGCTTCAGCGGCAAGTGTATCCTTATCGGCCGCAGCTGCCGCATCCCGGTAGATCTTGTCGGCGCAGATAAGCGCATCCTTCTTGTCGCCGTGGACAGTGATGACGCTTATCGGCCCCGGCATCTTGAGTACGTTGTAAGCATAATGGGAAGCTGCCATGAACTTGGCGAGGGCGGGACGGCCGAGTATTCCATTGTATGGCAACGGAATATCGGCGACGTCGAAAGTGATGCGCTCAGTCCTGAAATTGAGCTCCCCGCCAAAGGTCACCGGCAGAGTGATCTTTCCCTTGGGCTTGCTCCGTCCCGGGTTGATTCCTTGGAAAGGACCGGTCTCTTCGAGCTCGCCATCTGGAATTTGGAGTTTCTTGATCACAGCAGAGGATATCAAGTTCAGCCCGGCCCCGCCGTCAACCAACATTTTGGTGACCTTGAGGTTGCGGATGGTGGGCGAGACCAGCATCGGCAAGCACCCGACCGCGGTGGTGCGGTCAGGGTGATCCTCAAGATCAAAAATGATGGGCGTGCTGGACCATTTGAGGAGCCTGCGTGACTCCACGGGCGGCTCCGCTGCATTCACCTCACGCACCCACTGCTTTAGCTGGCGGTGGGAGGTGTGCAGAGAGGCGCCACCGTCGACGCACAGGATCTCCGTGGCCTTCTGGAACTCCTGCTCACTGTTATCCTCATCCTCCATGTCTTCGTCGTCGTCTTCTTCATCCTTGTCGCGGCCCCGGGGAGGTCGATCACCTTGCCGCTGCTTGGCCTTGCCGCGGCGTCCTCCCCGGCCATTGAACGGCCGCTTCTTGCTCGGTTCTCCTCCGCCACCTTGGGCCTTCTCCTTGTCGCGCCTCTCGTACTCAGCTTTTTGCTGCTCGACGAGATACTCGACACGCTTGCAGTTGGAGAGATCGTGGCCCTTGGTGCGGTGGATTTTGCAGTATTGCTTGTCGGAGCCGTCCTGCTTGTCGGCCGCCGCTACAGGGGCAGGCTCCTTGCCGGAGCAGCCAGCCTGTGTTTGCTTGGCGGGAGCCTCCTTGCCGGACTTCTCGACGGCAAGCACCTCTTTCTTGTTCTTCCTTTGGTTGTTCCGCCGCCGTCTCTTCTTTGCCGGGGCGGCGTCGTCACTGTCGCTTCCTCCTGCGCCGGCATCCTCCCCGGGGAGTCTCCTCCCCTCTTCCGCGCGTGCGCACTTATCAGCCAGAGCATAGAGCTCGCTGATATCCCGAATCTTGGTCATCGCCATCTCTTCACGCATATGGGCGATTACGCGACGCTCGTGGAACGCAGCCGATAACCATGGCAGGGTGGACATCGGGATGTTGTGCTGCACACGGTGAAGCGTTGGATATACTTGCGTAGGGATTCTCCTTCCTTCTGGGCCAAAATGTGGAGATCGCTCTCCTGGCCATGGGGTTTGTGGCCGCCAGTGAAGGCGCCAACAAACTGATGGCAAAGGTCTGCCTAAGAGGAAATGGAGCCTTCAAGCAAGTGCATAAGCCAAGAACTAACGAGCGCTTAAGCACGCAGCGGGAAGTAGTGAAAGTGCAACTAATCCCGGTGGTTTTGGTAATTAATAACAACATATATATCATTGAACTAATCATTTCTTGAGAATATTTCAGAAAGTTCAATGATATGGGTATGGCAATGACTGATGATGTGGACCCTCAAAATGCTAAGGAAAACATTGGCAAAAGCTCAAGACTCCATTTTGGTTTAGTGATCCAAGATCACATTGAGTCCATAGGAAAGCCAATACTATTAAAAGGGGTGAGGTTATGATGATGATCTGGTTGCTCTAAGTGCTTAGTGATTTATCTCTCAAACTATCAGCAATCTTTCATTCCAACATAAACCTCATAAGTAATCTCGGTCCCACCGATTCCAAACTCACCACACCGAGATGAACCACCTCAGCCATATAGCCAAACCCTAGAATCTCGGATTTTCCGATTCCAAACTCGGTCATTCGAAATTGGTGTTGCCAAGCTTCAGAATACGTACTCAAATCGGTGTCACCGAGATGAGAAAGTCGGTCCCACCGAGATTGGCAAACCCTAGACTTTGGAAGAATCGGACTAACCGAGATTGTATTTTCGGTCCCACTGAAAATCCCAACGCTCACAAGATTTGAACTTTCGGTCTCACCGAGTTGTCAACTTCGGTCCGACCGAGATTGGTCAAATGTGTGTAACGGTTGGATTTTGTGTGGAGGCTATAAATACCCTCCACCTCCTCTTCATTCGTGGAGAGAGCCATCGAAAGAACTACCACTCCTACCTTACATTTCGAGAAGAAAACTACCTACCCTTGTGTTGAGATCAAGTTGCTCCACTCCCACCATATGAAACTTGATTTCTAGTCTTCCCAAGTTGCTTTCCACTCAATCCTTCTTCCACCACAGCCAAATCAGTGAGGAGAGTTGAGTGTTGGGGAGATTATCATTTGAAGCACAAGAGCAAGGAGTTCATCATCACCAACCCCATCTATTACCTTTTGGAGGGTGGTGCCTCCTAGATTGGTTAGGTGTCGCTTGGGAGCCTCCGTCATGATGTGGAGTTGAACCAAGGAGTTTGTAAGGGCAAGGAGATCGCCTACTTCGTGAAGATCTACCCGAGTAAGGCTAGTCCTCCGTGGGCGAAGCCATGATGGCATAGACAAGGTTGCTTCTTCGTGGACCCTTCGTGGGTGGAGCCCTCCGTGGACTCAGGCAGCCGTTACCCTCCGTGGGTTGAAGTCTCCATCAACGTGGATTGACGATAGCACCACCTATCGGAACCACGAAAAAAATCTCCGTGTCTCCATTGCGTTTGCTCTTCTCCACCTCTCATTTACTATCGTGCAATTTACTTTCCGCTGCCATAACTCTAGAATTGCATGTGTAGGGTGATACTTGACTTGGTTATCATTGTGAACTTGCTAAGAAACTACTCCAATCAAAAGGCAAAATTTTTAAGTTGTCAAGTAGTCTAATCACCCCCTCTAGACATACTTCCGATCCTACAAGTGGTATCGAGCTTTGGTCTCCATTGGATTGGTTTCCATTGCATTGACTCCATAAGCTTGGTTTCACAACCTAGGAGAGTATGGCGCCTAGTGAGGGTAATTTTCGAGAGGTCCTTACTTTGATGGTTCAAACTTTGCTAGTTGGAAGCATAAAATGAAAATGCATATTCTTGGACATAACCTGCGCATGGGGCATTATTTGTGTTGGCTTGCAAGGTGAGTTCTTCAAGAAGGAAAAGTTCGGATCACGAAGCTCTGCGGATGAGTTGCGGATGTTCTGAGAACAATGCTCAAGCTTGTGACATTCTCTTCAATGCTTTGTGTCCCGAGGAGTTCAACAAGATCAGCCGTCTTGAGAATGCAAAAGAGATTTGGGATACTTTGGTGAAATGCACGAAGGTACCGAGTCCGTGAAGGAATCAAAGCTAGATGTTCTTCAAGGTCGACTTGACAAGTTCAAGATGAAGGAAGGTGAAGGAGTCGCTGAAATGTACTCTAGGCTTGCTCTCATCACCAATGAGATGGCAGGCTTAGGAAGCGAAGAAATGACCGACCGATTCATCATCAAGAAGATTCTCGAGCTTTGGATGGAAAGTATGACACCGTGTGCACTTTGATCCAAATGATGCCAAACTACAAAGATCTCAAGCCTACCAAGTCATTGGAAGGATTGTTGCTCATGAGATGACACTTAAAGATAAGGAAGAGCTTCACAACAAGTCAAGTGGTGCTTACAAAGCTGCAGTTGAAGCTCCCACATCCTCAAGTGACAAGCTAGTTTCCAATGAAGAGATAAGCCTAATGGTGAAGAACTTCAACAAATTCTACAAGAGTAGAAGCAAGGAAAGAAGCTCAAAGTCTAGATCATATGATGAAAAGAGATCTTCTAGTCGTGATCGAAACTGCTACAATTGTGGAAGACCCGGACACTACTCAAATGAGTGTTCGACTCCCACAAGAGAAGAGAAGAATCTCCAAGAAGAAGAAGCTCAAGAGAAGAGTCGCCTCGAAAAGAGAGAAGGAGTAGAGATGATCGTTATGAGCGAAGATCCTCTCGGAGAAGCAAGGATTCGGAAAGGAAAGACAAGTCATCAAGGAGCTACACAAGAAGAAAACATCAAGCTCATGTTGGTGAATGGGTTTCCGGCCCGACTCCGACAATCACTCCGAAAGAAGCTATCACTCCAACTCCGAATCTGATCAAGATGAAGGTGTTGCGGTCTTGCTCTCGTATCCTCCAACTCCAACTCCTATGACATATTTGATTCACCAAATGAGGGAATTGGAAGATGCTTCATGGCAAAAGGCCCCAAGGTATCACATCCTGAGTTTATTGACTTTGATAGTGATGAGGATGACTTGCTTGGTGAAGATGAGCTTTTACATGATAAATCTAGTGAGCTTAGTAATGATGAACATGCTAGTAGTCTTTATAGTCGAGAAGAGTCGAATGACAATGCTATGAAGGAGATTGAGCGTCTAACTAAAGAACTAAACACTCTTAAGTTAGCTCATGAAACAACTCAAGAAGATCATAGAGAGCTCCTAAGATCTCATGAGAAGCTACGCTCGAGAAGCTCAATCTAGAGCAAGAACATGAGTTTCTAAAAGCTATCAATGACGATCTTCAAAGAAGAGTTCTTCATATCTTGCCAAACGACTTCTCTTGTCTAATTTCTTGCCACCTATCAAAACTAAGCATGACAAGCATAAGAAAATTCTTCATCTAGTAGTAACAATAATCATGCTAAATCAAATGTTGTTACTTCTAGTAATTCTCTTGATTCCACTAACAATGTTTCAAGCCAAGTTTCACTTGAGCAAGAAAATAGTCTATTGAAAGGGATTATAGAGAAAGGTGTCTACAAGAGTCTTGCGGAAGCAAGAGCTTTGAGGAAATTGTTCGCAAACAAGGAAGACACGGAAGAATCAAGGAATTGGTTTTGAGCGAAAGTTCAACGCCGAGGGTGTTGAATGGGAAGAAGGTCAATATCCCACTCCAAAGTTTGTCTCTCAAGAGGAGAAGTATGATCCTACTTCTTCCAATGAGGAACAAGCTCAAGATGACCTTCCACCACAAGACCACAAGCTAAAAGGCAAGGACAAGCTTCAAGAGGAGATTGATGCATTCATTGAAGCACCCAAGGCCATGGTCAAGTGGGTTCCCAAGGCAACTTCAAGTTCTACTTCAACAAGCTCAACTACTACCCCAAGGATTCCCATCAAGATGATGTGGATCCCAAGAAGAAGAACTAGAGAGTTCTTGAGGGTGACTCCGCCAATATACTTCACTCACATTCATTTTGGCAAGGACTTGTGCAATCAACTTCCACATCTTGCACTAGTTCATGGAGTCACAAACCCTCATGTTGGTAAGTCAAGGGACAAGGTAATCATTGCTTTCATGGACATCATCTATTGTGAACTTCAATCTATGTCCATGGATATTCTTGTTTGTTCCTTGTGGGACTAACCCATGTAGGTATTGAAAGTGCTCGAATCCAAAGGATTGCTCCCAACTCTTGATGATCTTCATCAACATTGAGCATCCACATCTTCAACATCTACATGAAGTCTTCAACGACAACCCAAGGTTAGTTTGACCCTTTAAAAGGGGTTCTCACATCAAGGGGGAGCTTTGCTCTAAAGAAATGAGCTAAAGCATCTTCTAATGATGTGAACACATCAATGCTTTATGGAAAAGTGGTAACCCCACTTGTGCTTAAACGATGAGTATGACCTATGATCAAATGTTCTCATTTGACTCCTAAGTCAATATACTCATATATAGATGACCTAGTCATCGCCAAATTGTGTGCTAGCTGTTAGTGTTTTGTTTGTGCATGTTTGACACATATTTCATTTGCTATCTTATTGTGTGAGCATGTTGGATGCATGATTTTATCCATTCGAGGACATCCATTTGTTGCTTTGGTCTTTTGGTTTTTTCTTTTTGACCAAATGGATGGACAAGAATGCCTAAGTTCCTCCTAGCTATCTATGCTTTCTTGTCTCAAACTCTATTCATGCTTATATCACAAACTTTGAACAAGACTTTTTCGGACAGCACCGAGTGAGGAGCACTGAGCCACCGATCCGTCAAAAGCCTAACTTCCAAAACCTTCTAAGTACTTTCGGTCAAACCGATATACTCAAATCGGACAGATCAAATCACTTGGATTGATCTAGGTTTTCACCTCGGTGAAACCGAGTTTCAAATTCGGCGTGACGAAGTGTGTAATCGCACGATTAACCATCTCGGTCCCACCGAGTTTTCAAACTCGGTCCCACCGACAACCGAAGGGTATATATACTCGAGGACGAGCGCGTTGATTACTTCTTCAAACGCTTCGCCTCAAACCCTTATTTGCCGTCGCCTTGGTCTCCGGATCGTCTCCGCTGTCGCTCTGTGCGCCCTCGCGCTGGTCTCCATCGCCGTCAGCGGTCCTTCTCATCGCGCCGTTGCCGCCGAGTGAAGCTCCACCGCATTGGGTGAGTTTCATCCTCTCGTGCTCAACCGCTGATTCAATGCACGATAGGCGTTGCCATGTTTCTTGCCAAGATTGAGATCTTCCCATCCAGCTGTTTAGGTCATAGAACAAATTTCGAGTGAAAATTTTAGGGTTAGGTTTCCGCCGAACACATCTCGGTGTGACCGATTCGACATTTTCGGACTGACCGATTTGGCCTCTGGCCATTGCACTACACTTTTCGGTGAAACCGAGTTGTGCAAATCGTAAGACCGAAGTGAAGATTCAGTGAAACCCTAGTAGTCTCGGCTAGACCGAAACCCATTTCGGTCCAACCGAAAGTGGTGTATGTGGTCTGTTTAGACATTTCGGTTTCACCGAATTGATAGACTCGGTCAGACCGACATGTATTCTGTGAAAACCTAAAACTAAAGTTTGAACTCATTCTTTTTGCAAAATCCTCTGCAGTTTGTGATAACTCTTCTATTCGCCTATACCTATTCTATTCACAGGTTGTCGGTCATATCTCGAAGGAAGTGACAATGAACAGGTCCGAGATGCCGTTGAGATTCAGAGGCAGCTACAAGTCCAGAAGCAAGCAGTTTTTCAGATGATGGAGAGAGAAGCACTCCAAGTGGACTGCCTGCAGCTGCTACCAGGGCCAGGAGGAAGAGGAATTCTGATGAGGAAGACTCAGATTTTGTTGCAGATGAGGAAATAACATCTAAGCCTAAAAGGCAAGTGGTTGCCAAGAGCTATCAAGGGCAACAATCAAAGAAAGGCACAAGCAAAGTGGCAAAATCCTCATTGGTACGAAGCTCAAGCATGGAAGAAACCTCCAAAGCAAGATCAAGAAGACTTCCAAGAGGAAGAGGAAAGTTCATGAAGAAGCTGGCGATGATGATGATTACGATGAGGAAGCACCTCAGCCTCCTCGAAGCGAAGTTGATGGGTGATGCCATCGAGGCAGGAGCACCCACAAAGGCTAAGCAATCAGCTCCAAAAAAGGCAGCCCAAGCCAAACCAGCTGCCAAGCCAAAGAAAACTGTGAGGAACATACCGCTTGAGAGAAGAAGAAGGACAATGTGCCACCGCAGAATCGATGATGAGGCTCATGTTTTGCTCAAGCTCGCATGAAACCGCGAGTTCATAATGATGCTCATCCTCGAGCTGAAAATATGAAGGAAAGGAAGGATAAAGGTCTCGAGCTATGGAGGCAAGCAGATCCATATGCCACCAGGAGAAGAACAGCGATTGACCCAAGATTCCACACTAGAGAGCAACAAGACTTTTATGAGACAGTGCTCATGGACAAGAAGCCAATTGTTGCTGACACCAGATACGTTGACTGGAAATACATCGACAGTGAAGAGCACAGAGACTACTTCCCACATGTGCATGAAAGCTTCACTGCTTGTGGGATTGCAGAGTTCGTTGGTCAGAAATTGACTGCTTGGAACGACGAGATGATCATGCAGTTCTATGCCACCGCACACTTCTATCCAGATGGCAGGATTGTATGGATGACAGAAGGACAGAGATTCCATTCTACTGTTGAAGAATGGAGAGCATTGCTGAATGCACCAGTTTCAAGGGAAGATGATGTTGATGTGTATGGCATTCCGAAGAAAAATCACGAGTCAATGAAGAACATGTACAATGAAGTCAAGGAGAAGGATGTAGAGATATGGAAGCTTGGTTCGATCTACTATCTTGAGCAGGTCTCCCAACCACCAACACCATTACGAGGCATACTTTGATGCCTAAGTCAGAGACCACCGCATGATAAGAGGGTACTCTATCAACATGCTGCACATTCTAGATCGAAGACACCTTTTAAGGTGATGGACACGATAGTTGAGACTATCAAGAGGACAGACAGAGACTGTAAGAGGTCGTGTGGGTTTGCTCCGCATATTCAGATGCTCATTAATGCCAAGTTTGGCACGGACACCTACTGTTGGATAGACCCCACTTGCCACCGCAGCCTGAACATGAGGATAATGAGGTTGTGATGGTGAGGATGCTCCCACATCTGTAGAAGGACATGCTAAGTCTGAAGCTGCCAAACAAGCTAAAGCCGAGAAGGAAGCAGCAGCAAAGCCCAAGAGCGTTGAGAACAACTTCTTGAAGCCACTCGGAGAATTGAGCTACGCCTGCCAGCATAGTGCGATCTCGGAGAGCCTTGAGAGGATCGTTGAGGATAAGTTCCATGCTCGGACGTCAAAGTCGATGAAGTGCAGTCACCGTCAACAAGCTTGAGGCGGACATCGAGGAAGCTAAGAGGAGAAGGCAGAACTCATGAGAGAGATGGAAGGTGATATGGTCCAGATGACTATGAGCAGCCTGCTCCAAAGGTGCCCACAAAGCCCAGATCAGCTGCTATTCGAAGGTCGAGACCCAGGCTACTACATCAGCACCTCCTACAGCTCCGTCGGTTCAAAGACCAGCAAGTATCCACTCCTCCAGCTCCACAGACTTCAGCAGAAGCTTTGCAGATGCAGCTATCTCCACTCCATCGACGCAGCAGAGCCGCCAGCAGAGTCCCGAGTGACGATTAGCTCTATACCTTCGAACTTTTGGTAACTTGTTGCCAAAGGGGAGAAATTGTATAGATCATAGGGCTTCGAGAGAGAGTGCTCGTTTTGCTCTTTCGTTTGCGGTTTTCCTTGAGATACTTTTGAGTTCTTTGAGATACTTCGTGTGTTTGATACTATGTTTGCTCTATCTTGATGAGTGCTTGATCATACTGTGCTTAATGTGTGCTTGATGTCTATCATATTCCATTCATATCTTGTATGATCATTTACTCATGTCTTGGTGATTGGGTGCATGTTATTCATTCTTATCATTTTTGTGCGCTCCACCAAGATGTATGTGACATGGAAGAGTAACCCATGATCCTAATCGATTGTGCATTTGCATTCAAGCGCAAATCTTAAATAATGCACAAATTTAGGGGAGCTCTTGCTTATCACATACTTCTCAAAGCGACGATGTTATTCATTGATTATATCATTTGTCGAAGCTTTGATCTATATGTTGTCATCAATTACCAAAAGGGGAGATTGAAAGTGCAACTAATCCCGGTGGTTTTGGTAATTAATAACAACATATATATCATTGAACTAATCATTTCTTGAGAATATTTGAGAAAGTTCAGTGATATGGGTATGGCAATGGTGATGATGTGGACCCTCAAAATGCTAAGGAAAACATTGGCAAAAGCTCAAGACTCCATTTTTGGTTTAGTGATCCAAGATCACATTGAGTCCATAGGAAAGCCAATACTATTAAAAGGGGTGAGGTTATGATGATGATCTGGTTGCTCTAAGTGCTTAGTGATTTATCTCTCAAACTATCAGCAATCTTTCATTCCAACATAAACCCATAAGTAATCTCGGTCCCACCGATTCCAAACTCACCACACCGAGATGAACCACCTCACCATATAGCCAAACCCTAGAATCTCGGATTTTCCGATTCCAAACTCGGTCATTCGAAATTGGTGTTGCCAAGCTTCAGAACATACGTACTCAAATCGGTGTCACCGAGATGAGAAAGTCGGTCCCACCGAGATTGGCAAACCCTAGACTTTGGAAGAATCGGACTAACCGAGATTGTATTTTCGGTCCCACGAAAATCCCAACGTTCACAAGATTTGAACTTTCGGTCCGACCGAGTTGTCAACTTCGGTCCGACCGAGATTGGTCAAATGTGTAGCAGTTGGATTTTGTGTGGAGGCTATAAATACCCTCCACCTCCTCTTCATTCGTGGAGAGAGCCATCGAAAGAACTACCACTCCTACCTTACATTTCGAGAAGAAAACTACCTACCCTTGTGTTGAGATCAAGTTGCTCCACTCCCACCATATGAAACTTGATTTCTAGTCTTCCCAAGTTGCTTTCCACTCAATCCTTCTTCCACCACAGCCAAATCAGTGAGGAGAGTTGAGTGTTGGGGAGATATCATTTGAAGCACAAGAGCAAGGAGTTCATCATCACCAACCCCATCTATTACCTTTTGGAGGTGGTGCCTCCTAGATTGGTTAGGTGTCGCTTGGGAGCCTCCGTCATGATGTGGAGTTGAACCAAGGAGTTTGTAAGGGCAAGGAGATCGCCTACTTCGTGAAGATCTACCCGAGTAAGGCTAGTCCTCCGTGGGCGTAAGCCATGATGGCATAGACAAGGTTGCTTCTTCGTGGACCCTTCGTGGGTGGAGCCCTCCGTGGACTCGCAAGGCCGTTACCCTCCGTGGGTTGAAGTCTCCATCAACGTGGATTGACGATAGCACCACCTATCGGAACCACGAAAAAAATCTCCGTGTCTCCATTGCGTTTGCTCTTCTCCACCTCTCATTTACTATCGTGCAATTTACTTTCCGCTGCCATAACTCTAGAATTGCATGTGTAGGGTGATACTTGACTTGGTTGTCATTGTGAACTTGCTAAGAAACTACTCCAATCAAAAGGCAAAATTTTTAAGTTGTCAAGTAGTCTAATCACCCCCCCTCTAGACATACTTCCGATCCTACAAGTAGTTCGCCAGAATCTTCTCGTCGCGCCCCCCGGCAGCCTGCACCGCGATGGTGTAGACACTGAGGAATTCCGAGGGTGCGTCTTGCCGTCGTACTTCTCCGAGACGTCGGGCTTGAAATTCTTCATCTTGGAGCCTTTGGGACGCGCCGCAGCTTCGCTTGGGTGAACGCAGGGCAGCTGCCGCGTCTGACAAGTCGCCTAGTTCACCGGGCGCGCTGTAGCGTCAGTGTTCCCAGCTCTCTGTCTCGATTGTCGCCGAGCTTCTCGGCGGCGCCGATAATGGTCCGAGCGTCTTCTTGTCGCCGGTCGTCGAGGACTGGCGTTGATCCCGCGAGTCCGCGGATCCGGCGATGCCTTGGAGCCGTCGTCGGCGTTGTGCCGGCGGGCGGCGTCTTCGTTTGCTGGCGGGGAGTGCGGTGGTTGCACCCCGCGGTCTTATCGCCGTCGGCCGCCGTCTTCTCGGCTTGCCGCGGCGCGAGGTCGCCGGCTGCTGTGAAGAGTCGTTATTAGCGGCGATCGAGCTCGATGGTAGCCCTCCGGTCTTCGCCTTGTCCGCCGCGGAGGGAAGTCGAGCGAGCGCGCCGCGCGAGCGCTTCGCCGGAGTGGAGGGAGCGGCGGCGGTGCGCGAGGCGCGGATATGCTCGGACTCTAACAGCGTTAGGAGGAGCAGTGGTCCTGCCCGGCGCCTTCGCTTTACTGTGCCGGACGGTGGTGCGAAGCATCACGCGAGCCTCCGGTGTGTCCCTCGCCAAGCAGCGGATACCACCTCCCGTGGTATGGCGCTGCTGGGTTGTCGTGTCTTGAGATGGACGGCGTGTCCACGGAGACCGAGGCGCGGTCATCCGTCTGTCGCCAGATGCTCGTGGCGCGCGGCGCCCTCGCCTGGCGACCACCCTTCCGGCAGCGTCGCCCGCCCACCGTTGGCTCGGTGGCGGCGGATGAGACGCAGACGGGCTCGCAACCTCAAAGCCTTCCTCTTGGGGCCATGGCGCAATTGTTGATGAAGTTGTTGATGAAACCTGGAGAGGTTGATGAAGAACGCGCCAGCGTGAACGCCGGATCAGGTCCAAGACAACCTCGGCGCCCCTACTGGCGCGCCAAAAGATGTGGGAAACTGCCCGCCACGAACACCTATGGGACCGGAGCCCCTTGTCTGTGCGGTACGAGGGCGGAGGGAGCACGAAGAGCAGATCGAGCGAGCACGCGGGCAGTTTTACCCGAGGTTCGGACTGCGGTGGACGCAGAAACCCTACTCTGCTTGATTGTATTGAGCTCGGGAGCTTGAAGAGCTCTGAGAGCAGCTACACCGGCGCGAGAGTTGCCAAGGTTTGAACCGACCCCCAGCGTTGTGCATGGGCCTCCTTTTATAGTGCAAGGGTCACCGACAGGTGTCAGCGAGGAGAAAGGGGTAAAATGTAAAAGAGGTGGTAGTTGGAGCAGTCTTGAACAACAGTGAAGCTACAAGGCGTGAACGATGGTCGCTACCTACTTTGACAAGGGGGACAAGGGCATTTAATGCCCGTCGCCGTCGACCCCAAAAACTCCCGCCCTTGTGTCTCTCCGTCGCCACGGGCGATGGATCCACCACCGTGGAGTGCCACCGTGTCCCCAAGCTGCACTGACCATCCGCCACGCGCGTCCTCGAAAGGCCCTGCGGACGCGTGGGCTGATGGGCTGGAGCGCGGGCACACAGCGCAATTCTCCCGGCAAGTACCTTGCCGGGGTCTTGACTTTGCCGGGCCCGGGAGCTTGCCGGGCTCTATAGCTTATCGCTCCCCGGGCCATCGCCGGGACGCATATAGCGCCGAGGCGTGTCTTCTATGATGTAATCTTCTAGTCTTCCCGGCGAGCTCCTCTTGCCAGGGCCTTGCGTGAGTGAGGTAACCTTGAGCCTGGAACGGCCTTGCCGGGGTCTCGATCTTCCGTCTTGTATACTTCGTTTTTGAATGGCTTGACATGGAGCAGGAAGGTCTTCGGCGAGCACGTGGTAAACCCTACCGCGGGAAGCTGCGACCGCCCGTGCACAAGTTGGGGTACTGAGGTACCCCTACCTTAGTACACCGACACACCAGATCTTCATGACAAAATTAGACAAGGAGAAGACAACATTCATCACCCCATGTGGTACGTACTACTTTTTACGGATGCCTTTCGGGTTGAAGAGTGCTGGCTCGACCTTTGCGAGAGTAGTCCAAGTTGGTTTTGAGCCCCAACTACATAGAAATATGGAAGCTTATATGGATGACATAGTGGTCAAAACCAAGGACAAGGCAAAGCTCGTGCAGTATCTGGCGGAAATGTTTGCAAACCTGCACAAGATCAACCTCAAGTTGAACGCTGAGAAGTGTGTCTTCGGTGTCCCGTCCGGCAATCTTCTTGGGTTCTTTGTGTCACAGCGTGGGATTGAGGAAAACCCTAATAAGATCAAGGCCATCGAACAAATTGAGGCACCCAAGCGGATCAAGGATGTGCGTCGGCTCACTGGCTGCGTTGCCACCATGACCAGATTCATCACCAGGTCTGCCGAGTGTGCCCTCCCTTTCTTCAGAATTCTGAAGAAGGCAGGCCCAATGGAGTGGACCCCAGAGGTAGAGGCGGCACTGCAAGACTTGAAGAAGTACCTCTCCTCCATGCCGATACTAGTTATGCCTAAACCACAAGAGCCATTGCTGCTATATCTGGCGGCGACGAATCAAGTGGTCAGCGCTGCGCTAGTGGCGCAGAGGGAGGCCAGCGAAGAGACAATCGCGATGGTAGGCTTGGTGGATGGTGAGCCGAAGCTCCATAGAGCCTACACAGCCAGGTGAAGTGATGCGGAAGAAGAAGGTGATGCAGCACCCGGTTTACTTTGTCAGCTCCCTCATGCAAAGTGCTAGGTCAAGGTACTCTGCTGTGCAGAAATTGCTCTTCGGCCTCCTTATGGCCTTGAGGAAGCTGCGTCACTACTTCCAGGCACACGAGATCACCGTTGTTACCCGTATTCCTTTGTAAAGGATATTGTATAACCCGGATGCAACGGGAAGGATTGTGGAATGGGCCCTGGAGCTGTCAAGTTTTAATCTAAAGTTTGTAAGCACCTCGACAATCCAGAGTAGAGTTTTGGCGGAGTTCGTTGCGGAATGGACCTCGACGCCCGGTGAGGAGGTCCAGGAGACCACTCTCCCCGGCAAGGAAACAAGCTACAATTGGGTCATGTACTTTGATGGGGCCTTCTCGCTGCAAGGCGCCGGTGCTGGTGCGCTGCTTGTCGCGCCCACCGGAGAGCACCTCAAGTATGTTATCCAAATGCACTTTCCCCAGGAGATGTCAATGAACAACATCGCTGAATACAAGGGCTTACTTGCCGGTCTTAGGATCGCAGCAGACCTCGGAGTCAAAAAGCTCATCGTCAGGGGCGATTCGCAGCTTGTTGTCAGGAAGATCAACAAGGACTATCAGAGCCCGTTGATGGAGGCTTACGTCGATGAAGTGAGGAAACTTGAGGAGCTCTTTGATGGTATACAAGCAGAGCATGTCCCCCGGGTCGAGAATGACATCGCCGAATACCTATCAAAGCATGTTGCCCTCAAGCTACCTGTGGAACTAGGTACCTTTGTGCTTCGGTTAACTCAGCCCTCCGTCGAACCATCAACAGGTCAGAACAAGTGGAGGAAGCCATGCCCCGGCAAGTACTTCCCCACCGAGCTCCCCGGAGCCACTGGCGAAGGTGTTGCCGTGGATGCCAATCCTGCCGCGGGGCAGCCGACTCCAGCAGGGCCTCAGGCCATGGCCGTAGAGACGGCCACTCCCGTGGCAGAAGAGGTGCCTTTAGTCTTTGACATCGAGCCGCAGGCTCCAGCATGGGCGCAGCACACCGTCCGATTCCTCCAAATGGGAGAGCTTCCTGAGGAGCAGGAAGAAGCAGAGAGAGTAGCCCGCCGGTCTGCTCTGTACCAATTCATTGACAACGTCTTGTACAGAAAGAGACCGAATGGGGTGAAATTGAAGTGCATCTCCCGGGAGGAAGGACTGGGGCTGTTGGCAGAGATACATGGAGGCATATGTGGCTCCCACATAGGGTCAAGGGCCCTTGCCGGCAAGGCTTTCCAGCAAGGTTTCTTCTGGCACACTGCCCTCTAGGATGCGACGACACTAGTAACCAAGTGTGAAGCGTGCTAGTTCCATTCGAAGAAGCTTCATCAACCAGCTCAAGCCTTTCAAACCATCCCTCTCTCTTGGCCCTTCTCGGTCTAGGGGCTCGACATATTGGGCCCTTTCCCTCGTGCCGTCGGGGACTTTGAGCACTTGTACGTTGCAATCGACAAGTTCACAAAGTGGTGATGACCCACAAGAGTAGGGATCTATCGTAGCCCTTTCGATAAGTAAGAGTGTCTAACCCAACGAGGAGCAGAAGGAAATGACAAGTGGTTTTCAGTAAGGTTTTCTCTGCAAGCACTGAAATTGTAGGTAACAGATAGTTTTGTGATAAGATAAATTGTAACGAGTAACAAACAATGAAAGTAAATAAAGTGCAGTAAGGTAGCCCAATCCTTTTTGTAGCAAAGTACAAGCCTGGACAATTTTTTATAATGAGAAAAGAGCTCCCGAGGACACATGGGAATTATCGTCAAGCTAGTTTTCATCATGCTCATTTGATTCGAGTTCGGTACTTTGATATTTTGATATGTGGGTGGACCGGTGCTTGGGTACTGCCCTTACTTGGACAAGAAACCCACTTATGATTAACCCCTATTGCAAGCATCCTCAACTACAAAAGAAGTATTAAAGTAAACCTAACCACAACATTAGACATATGGATCCAAATCAGCCCCTTACGAAGCAACGCATAAACTAGGGTTTAAGCTTCTGTCACTCTAGCAACCCATCATCTACTTATTACTTCCCAATGCCTTCCTCTAGGCCCAAATAATGGTGAAGTGTCATGTAGTCGACGTTCACATAACACCACTAGAGGAGAGACAACATACATCTCATCAAAATATCGAACGAATACCAAATTCACATGACTACTAATAGCAAGACTTCATCCATGTCCTCAGGAACAAACGTAACTACTCACAAAGCATATTCATGTTCATAATAAGAGGAGTAATAATATGCATTAAGGATCTGACCATATGATCTTCCACCAAGTAAACCAATTAGCATCAACTACAAGGAGTAATCAACGCTACTAGCAACCCACAGGTACCAATTTGTGGTTTTGGATGCAAGATTGGATACAAGAGATGAACTAGGGTTTGAGAGGAGATGGTGCTGGTGAAGATGTTGATGGATATTGACCCCCTCCCGATGAGAGGATATGGTGATGATTTCCCTCTCACAGAGGGAAGTTTCCCTACCAGAACAGCTCTGCCGGAGCCCTAGATTGGTTCCGCCAAGGTTCCGCTTCGTGGCGGCGGAGTTTCGTCCCGTAAGCTTGCCTCTGATTTTTTCCAGGGTAAAAGCCTTCATATAGCAGAAGATGGGCATGGGAGGGCCACCAAGGGGCCCAGGAGATAGGGGCACGCCTAGTAGGGGTGGGCGCGCCCCCCACCCTCCTGGCCAGGGTGTGGGCCCCCTCTCGTGCTTTCTTCGCTCAATAATTTTTATTAATTCCAAAACTGACTTTCGTGGAGTTTAATTATTTTGGAGCTGTGCAGAATAGGTTTCCAATATTTGCTCCTTTTCCAGCTAGAATTCCAGCTGCCGGCATTCCCCCTCCTCATGGTAAACCTTGTAAAATAAGATAGAATAGCCATAAGTATTGATACATAATGTGTAATAACAGCCCATAATGCAATAAATATTGATATAAAAGCATGATGCAAAATGGACGTATCAACTCCCCCAAGCTTAGACCTCGCTTGTCCTCAAGCGAAAGCCGATATCGAAAAATATGTCCACATGTTTAGAGATAGAGGTGTCCATAAAAAAAAATACGGACATGAGGGCATCATGAACATTTCTTATAACAGGAACATATATAAATGTTGTCATATAATTTCTTGTTCTCAAGTAACAATCAATTCACAATGTCAAGTATGGTTCAGAAACTTCATTGGGGACTAACA
Source organism: Aegilops speltoides (assembly GCA_021437245.1). NCBI lineage: Eukaryota > Viridiplantae > Streptophyta > Magnoliopsida > Poales > Poaceae > Aegilops > Aegilops speltoides. Next base: position 435,456,936 of record CM038141.1, read on the forward strand.
AACTATAATCTTAATCATTGAAGCAATTGCAATTTATCATAACATCAGAAAGAGTCAAGAATAGAGCTTTTCAGCAAGTCCACATACTCAACTATCATATAGTCTTCTACAATTGCTAACACCCACGCAATACTTGTGGTTATGGAGTTTCAACCGGACACTGAGAAAGATAGGGGCTTATTGTGTTGCCTCCCAACGTATTCACCTTTGGGTGATGTCAACAATAATGATTCATGCTAACTTACATCCAATTGGATATATATATCAAGATCTTTCAAACACGAGGAGCTTGCCAAAGGATAAAATGAAAAAGGGAAAGGTGAAGATCACCTTGACTCAAGCGTAAAGTAAAAACATAAAGTAAAAATAGGCCCTTCGCAGAGGGAAGCAGAGGTTGTCTTGTGCTTTTAGGGTTGTATGCACAAAATCTTAATGCAAAAGAACGTCACTTTATATTGCCACTTGTATATGGACCTTTATTATGCAGTCCATCCCTTTTATTGCTTCCATAACAAGATTGTATAAAGCTTATTTTCTCTGCACTAATAAGTCATACATATTTAGAGAGCAATTTTTATTGCTTGCAACATGACAACTTACTTGAAGGATCTTACTCAATCCATAGGTAGGTATGGTGGACTCTCATGGCAAAAACTGGGTATAAGGATATTTGGAAGCACAAGTAGTATCTCTACTTGGTGCACGGAATTTGGCTAGCATGGGGGGGAAAGGCAAGCTCAACATGTTGGAAATATCAATGACAACATACTTTAACTGAGATGTGAGAAAACATAAACCATTACGTTGTCTTCCTTGTCCAATATCAACTCTTTTAGCATGTCACACTTAATGAGTGCTCACAATCATAAAAGATGTCCAAGATAGTATGTTTGCATGTGAAAACCTCTCTTTCCTTATTACTTCCTATTAATTGCAACGATGACCAAAACTACATTTGTCAACTATCAACAACTTTTATGCCTCATACTTTCTATGTGTGAAGTTGCTACTATCCATAAGATCAATATGAACTCTTTTATTCCTTTTATTCTTTCTACTTTCTCAGGATCATGGCAAGATAGCAAAGCCCTTGACTCAACACTAATCTTTATTATAGATAGCTCACAGACTCGATTACATAAAGAGATCACACAAAGCAAAACTCAAAAACTACTTGATATTAAAACTTCAATCTACTAGATCAAGATACTACTAATAAGGATCGAACGAAGTAAAATGGTAAGATAGGAGTGTGATGGTGATACGATACCGGGGCACCTCCCCCAAGCTTGGAAGTTGCCAAGGGGAGTGCCTATACCCATGTGATTATGTCCTCGGGGGTGGTGAAGTAGGAGTTGTGTCAGGACCCCGACTCAAAGCCACACCGATCTAGCATGTAACACCTCATATCACTTTGCGGCCTCACACACGGTATTCCCACGAGTGTCGCATTACCTTGCCCAGGACCATTTGCGCCTTTTGGCACACGTATATGATAGTGTTGCTAGCATCCATATGACAAGGAGCCCAGCCTGACATGGCTAGTCGTGAACCCAAAGTGGCACTAACTTACAGGGACAGGCATACATGACCCAGCAACGAACGTGTCGGTCATCAGTGAGTGGATCCGGGCTATAGCAACTGGGCTAGCAGGACTCCGGTAAACCGGGCTGTAGCAGGCTAACAGGACTTCGGTAGACACCGTGTGACATTTCCCCGAAGGGACAGACACGGGAACGAAGAAGGACACATGCCGGCCAGCCTAAGTGTTCCGGAGCAGTAGCAAGCTACCAAGGCTCAGTGGAAGCACTAGGAGACATTTCCCGATAAGAGAGGCTAACTCCAGAGGGGTTTGGAGCCAGGTCACACGGTGCATGCAAAGTTTAAGTTGTCAATATTCAACAATTCAAAAGGAATGTATTGTGGATACAAAGGTAGACTTGTGAACTTGTTTTTTCAAGTACATCCATCCTATTTCTCTGCAAGAGAGAGAGAGAGAGAGAGAGAGAGAGAGAGAGAGAGAGAAGCACATACATCTTATTAGCTGGGCATCCATAGTCTTAGTGCATCACAAGTTTGAGTTATAGATTCCCTCATTAGAAATCAATACCTATTAATGTCGTAACAAGATTAAATACTTTTCTCGTTATCAAGTCGCTTCATATTTTGTTAGATGTTAAGTTATCCGTTGACCTTCTATACTGAGAGTCACACTTTAGACTCTTCCAGAGTACATATGCATGTTCTCTTTTACTTTGATAATCTTTATTGGGATGGATTTTACTACTTTGATCTCTCCTTAAATGCTTAACTGTGGTCAAAGTTGATTATAAGTTTTTCTCTGCGGCAAAATGTTAATTATATGTTATTTGGGATATTTCAAAGTTTTTCTTTCTCCTGTTTTTTAACTTTTACCTAAACGCAGCTAGCTACAACTTCGATGTCAAGGATGCCTACTCAAACATGGAATGCTTGATTCTTCTTCAGGAGCTACTAAAATCATCTGCTTTTCTAGTTGATGATACTTGTGTCTTCGGTGTGGAAATATTAAAAGTTGTTGTCTCTTCTCCTAAAAAGAAGTCCATTGTGGTTCAGAAGAAGGCTATCATAGTTGAGAACCTCTTTGTCCAGAAGAAGGGATTCATCAAAGGGACATTGTCGGTGTCAAAACCGGCGGATCTCGGGTAGGTGGTCCCGAACTGTGCGTCTAGGAGGATGGTAACAGGAGACAAGGGACACGATGTTTTTACCCAGGTTCGGGCCCTCTCGATGGAGGTAAAGCCCTACTCCTGCTTGATTGATATTGATGATATGGGAAGTACAAGAGTGGATCTACCACGAGATCAAGGAGGCTAAACCCTAGAAGCTAGCCTATGGTATGATTGTTGTAATGGTTGTTGTCCTACGGATTAAAATCCTCCGGTTTATATAGACACCAGGGAGGGCTAGGGTTACACAGAGTCGGTTACAATGGTAGGAGATCTACATATCCGTATTGCCAAGCTTGCCTTCCACGCCAAGGAAAGTCCCATCCGGACACGGGACGAAGTCTTCAATCTTGTATCTTCATAGTCTTGGAGTCCGGCTGACGATGATAGTCCGGATGTCCGGACACCCCCTAGTCCAGGACTCCGTCAGTAGCCCGTGAACTAGGCTTCAATGACGATGAGTCCGGCGCGCATAATGTTCGGCATTGCAAGGCGGGTTCCTCCTCCGAATAATTCATGGAAGATTGTGAACACCAGGATAGTGTCCCGCTCTGCAAAATAATTTCCACATTCCACCGCAGAGAGAATAATATGTACACAAGATCAATCTGCTGACGTATTTCATGGCATGACGTCAAGCCACTACCAAGCCTTTACTTGAATTGTTTTTTATTATACCACATCAGCGCGTTTAGCGAAGCGGTTTCCTTGGCACGTCTTGTCGAAGCAGAGATCGTGTTCCTCTTATTCCGGGATTCCCATCAATACGGACGTGGGTAACCCAACCGCGCCTGTCGCCACGCCCCCTCTATCGAAGGAGAGTCCTGAACGGTCATGGAGACGGCTCTTGGTATTATCCCTCTTTATAATGGGACCAAGGCTTGTTTCTTTTCTCCAATCCTCCATCGAATCTTCTCCTTGCCCCAAGTTCCAACACCCAGAGCCCCAGATTCGAGCGCTTCGGACCTTCAACAATGTCCAGTTCCGACCTTCAGGGCCGGTGGATGCCCTCCTCCATCACGGAGGAGGACGTGCTAAAGCTGCGAGAGGCCAAGTACCTGTCTTACGAGATTTCGCACAGGTTGCCCGCCGAAGGGCAGGCCATCCCCACCCCCGAGCCCGGCGAGTACGTCATTTTTGTATCCCACTTCCGTCGGGGTTTAGGTTTCCCGATGGATCCTTTTGTGAGAGGGCTCATGTTTTACTATGGGTTGGAATTCCACGACTTGGCTCCGGAGTCCATCCTCTATATTTCTTCATTCATCGTCGTCTGTGAGGCCTTCCTTCGCATCACCCCTCACTTCGGCCTGTGGTGAAGACCTTCAATGTGGGCGAAGATGATTGAGGCGTCAGCGAGTGCGATGGGGCGGCCATAAGCAGGAGGGCCGATGCCCCGTGGCCCGAGGGCTCCTTCCAAGAGGAGCTCGGCTTGTGGCAACAGGAGTGGTTCTATATTACCGCTTCCAGGGGCAGCAGGCAGAAGCCGCCGCCCGTATTCCGCTCGGGACCTCCACGACGATTGATGTCGTGGGTCAACCAAGGCCTCAACTGGGGGCCGTCAAAGGACGTGCCCCTATTGCAGGGCCGGATTCGAGACCTCCAAGCGAGGGAGATCGATCTGGTCGTGGTGATGCGGTTCATGCTGATTAGGCGTCTCCTGCCTTGCAAACGCCGTCCTCTCCGGCTATGGGAGTTTAATACGGAGGGACCACGGATTCTCCAACACTTCATGGGTACGACACCCGTGGAGATGTACAAATTGTTCTTCAGATCACGGGAGGTGTGTCCGGGATTGACCGAGGACGCCGGCCTAAGCTGCAATCGCCCGGATACTCAAGTAAGTAGCTCTGTGTTCGGACATACCGTTTGTTTGCCTTTCTACTATTCGCCTTTTAACCCATTGTCCTTAACAGAGTGGATAGCGCAAGCAAAGCTGATCGGTGTCGGCCCCCTCAGAGACCGCGCGGATCCGTGCTGGTCGGGATCTTTGGAGGTTGCACCTTGAGAACAAGGCGAAGGGAAAATAGAGGAGCTACTGCCTCGCCCAAGGAGGCTCTTGAAAAAGGGGATCGAGAATCCTCCCTCCTGGGGAGAAGAGGACCGCCCCAAGACACAGAGGCCAAAGCCCCTAAGCGGGGGAAGAAATCTTCACCAGAGGGTCCTGCGTCCGGGAGGCCCCGGCCGCACAGTCTCCCCTAAAGAATCAGCCCTCCAGCGAGTTGTAAGTAGAAAGAAGGGAGTTTGGTAATAAGAGACATCCCCATTTGTGCTTCTGAGGATAACTGAAGTTTTTACCTTGTAGTTCGGATCTCCGACCTTCTCAGATGAGCTCGTCTTCGGGGGACCTTCGTCCGGAGATGGTGGAGAGCGAGACGCCTCCGTCCGCTGCGCCGTCGGATAGGGCGGACGAGCCTGAAGTGTCATCACGGAGGGTATCCCCAAGCCCAGCAGAGCCGAAGAGTTCGGCGCCGACTAGTGTTCGGCCGGGGTAGCTGAAGGATCTGCTTGAGAGGGCGTCCATCTCAGAAGATCACCATGCATTGATTAGTATGGTGATTGGAAGGATTTCATCCGCCGAAAGCGGATTGCGTAATGCCGTCAGGAGTTTGCTGGCGGGGTTTGAGGTACGTAAAAATGACACACCTTCTTGACAATTTTGCACATAAAGTGCGCCCTGTATAGATAGTAGCCCCTGAGACTCGGTAGGTTGTCGAAAACGACAGCGTGCCGAGGATAAAAATCGCAGGTATTAACTTTCGCCTTTCCTATGCAGGTGGCGGATAGTCCGGGGGCCAGCCGGACTGATAGAGTTGCTGAACTAAAGCGGCAACTCGACGTTGCGGATGCGGACATCGCGCTAGTCAACAAGCGACTTGACGAGTCGCAAGGTAAGTTTTTTCTCCGTGGTCACCTAGTAAGGGAGCCGAAGCCCGCCTCTTACAATATGTGTGCTTGACGCAGATGGTGCCGCTGCTGTGGAGAGCCTTCGGGCAGAACTTGCTCAAGCCAAGGAGCAAGCCAGAAGGAGTGATGCTGCTGCCTTGAGGGCGGCCGAGGAGTTAAAAGCCGAAAGGGCTGCACACTGTCGAAGCAGGGAGGAGATGGCCGAAATGACCGTGAAGTTAAAAGATGCTACCAACCGCAAGGAGGTTCTTGAAAAGGAGCGCCTAGCGGAGCAAGAAGACCTGGGAAAGGCCACCGCCGAAGCCAAGGATGCCCGTTCTGCAATGCGGGCTAGAAAGGAGGAGCTGCGCCAGGCCGGAGATATTGTGGCTGGCAAGCCCTTTCTGCTGCGCCGAAAGTTTACGGATCCCAAGTATGCTCAGCTTGGCCAGCTGTGTGGTCCGGAGGATTCTTATATGGACTTAGCAGCGAGTACGGTGGATGCCGTTGTGCACTTCCGAAGCCAGAAGGATCACCAGACGGAAGAGCTGTTTTGGTCTCAATTCCATAGTCCGTAGCGTTCACTTCTGCTGACCGACCGGTTGGCCGAGTGGGCTGAGCTGAATAGGTTGTCCGGGCTTGCCATGACGGATGACGTGACTCATGTCCGGACGGATAGGCCCAAGCCGAAGAGCTATTTTGGCTTATTGCAGCAATTTCTTGGGGCGGTGCCGCATATCAAGGGATGAAGCGGTCGGCCTGCATAGAGGGTGCACGGATGGCCCTCACCCGTGTGAAGACACATTGGACAGAGATGGATGCCACCGCTGTTGCGACCCAGGGTTCGGACGAGAGCCGGTTACCCACCGAGCACTATTTTGGGGAAGTTCGACGTGGTGCTCGTATAATAGAGTCGCAGTGCTCAAAAAATGTCACGTTCAAATGAACGTTTTATTTTGTAAAATGATGTTTAGGATGTAGGCGCTTTTTGTACTTGTGCGTTCAAGTATTGAAATATCTCCTGTGCGGCCGTTTATGTATACGTGTGTATAACCTGAAAGATGGCAGTCGTCGGCTTCAGCCCCCACGCACAAGGTGCGGGGGTGTTCGCAAAAATAGCGTATTTTCACACTTAATCCGACGTCTTGGTCCTGTGAGGGAGGTGGTAGCATAGCAAACGAGGCAACCAGACTATAATACTTTATCACTTTCACTTAGCCATGGAAGTTTGAGGGTGGGGCTACGATATAGCCCCTGGGGGCACCGCGCTCTCGAATTGGGCGCGTATGTACTGACCGGAAACGGTCCTTCGTCCAGCGGAGGAATTCTAAACATTCCGGTGGTCGATCGAGTGGTTGACCAGTCTCTCGTTGTATCATGACGGTCAGTTTTGGCTTTTCTCTCGAGGTGCTCGCCCAAATTAACCGGGGCACAATCGCAGAGTTCTCCTGGTGCGCGTTAGCCGATGATACGGAGCGAAGGCAGCAAAACACAGGAGCCGGGCAAACCCAACATTTGACCAAAGACATGATTCGAGATGATGCATATAAGGCCTAACTCGAGACGCCGAACACTCCCTAAGGTGTTCGGTCTTTATAATAACGGGCAGAACAATGCCCTAAGCCCCTAGTGTCCAGGTACGGACAAGGTCCTCTGACGTGGCCGATGCCAAAACGTCAGTCTCCTCTCTGGTTGTAATCAGAAACCAGGGGATTATAGCAACAAGAGACAGTAAAAAAGGTTTACACAGGGTCTTAATCTGAAAAGAATCCTTGCAACGGGTCCCTACTGCACGTCTGCGCCTGTGTCTCCGTTGTGCCGTTATCCTGGACGGGTGTGCACGTTGTTCATCTATAAAAAGAGAGGAACTTAGTTTGAAAGGAAATCGTGCGAAAAGTGTATAAAAAATTGAAATATTAATGAATGAATAAAGCTGAGCCTATATTAGCTCATTGTTGCTTATACGCACAGCCCCTTGTGGAGGGGTGTGCGGCTAGGGAGCCCCTAGCTTATTTATGCCGGACTCGTCTAGTCGTGTCTGGGGTCTTTGAACGACCTTTTAATGAAATGATGCCACGTGGACCAGGCATTTTAAGTGTAAGAGACGCGTAATGTGGTATTGCGTTAAAGCGGACAAAAGCTTCACGTCCCAAGAGTGCTTGATAGCTACTTTTGAATGGAGCGACATGAAAGATTAGCTTTTCGCGTCGGAAGTTGTCAGGTGACCCGAACACAACTTCTAGTAATAAGGAGCATGTGCACTTGGCATAAGGGCCTGGCGTCACTCCTTTAAAGGAAGTGCAGCTATGTCGAATTTTAGTAAGGTCTATCCCCAACTTGCGGATTGTGTTCGGATATAGCAGGTTTAAATCGATGCCGCCGTCCATCAGGACTTGTGTAAGTTGTAGTCCGTCGATTATAGGATCCAATATCAGAGCAGTCCAACCTGCATTTCAAATGCTTCTGGAATAATCCAGGTGGTCGAAAGTGATTGGTTTTGACATCCAACCTCGAGGTTCCGCTGGGGTGGACCGTGCGGCACTTATTTTAGCGGGTGTCGCATTGTTTTTCCGTACTATCACATGAAGTGAATTTACTATTTTTACTTCTTCTGGGAAAGTCTTTTGTTTTCCGGTGCTCTGCTGGTGGGGTTCATCATCATCCTCGCTTGGCGCATCGAGCCCCTTGTGTTCGGCGTTGCGTCGGCCGGACTGTTTGAAAACCCAACAATCTCGGTGGATGTGGTTTGCAGGCCTTCCGGAGGTACTGTGGATTTGACATATCCGATCCAAAATTTTGTTTAAGTTGGATAGCTCATCACTGTTGTCCTTAAGGGGCAGTTTTTTATTGTTTGGCCGCGAGCTTTTGAATCCGGCGTTGACCGCCGTGTTCTTTGGGCTTTTTTCCTTATTTCGGTGCTGATCCTTTCTGCGCCGTGATTTTCCGTTTCCATCTCTGATCTCAAATGTACTCGGGTCGCTGGTGTTGCATCTTGCTAGCCTGCTGTCCTCCCCCGCGCAAAAGCGGGTCATGAGGCTTGTTTGCGCGGCCATTGTTCTTGGCTTCTCTTGGCCGAGGTGTCTGGCGAGCCATTCGTCTCGGACGTTATGTTTAAAAGCTGCTAAGGCTTCGGCGCCCGGACAGTCGACTATTTGGTTCTTTTTGGTGAGGAACCTGTTCCAGAATTTGCGCGCTAATTCTCAGGGCTGTTGAGTTATATGACTTAGATCGTCTACATCCGGAGGGCGGACATAAGTCCCTTGAAAATTTGCTCTGAACGCGTCCTCGAGCTCTCCCCAACTTCCAACAGTGTTTTCTGGGAGGCTTTTGAGCCAATGCCGAGCTGGCCCTTTGAGCTTGAGGGGTAGATATTTTATGGTGTGGAGATCATCTCCTCTAGCCATGTGTATGTGTAGTATGTAATCCTCAATCCAGACTCCAGGGTCTGTTGTTCCGTCGTATGCCTCTATGTTTACCGGTTTGGATCCCGCTGGAAATTCATGATCCAGCACCTCATCGGTGAAACATAGTGGGTGTGCGGCTCCCCTGTATTTGGGCGTGCCGTTATCTTCGAACATGCGGCGTGTTGTGTTGCTTCCAGGGGCCCTCTTTTTTGGCCCATAAATGGACCTGACCGGGCCATCTGTTTCATGAGGGTCATGTGTCTTCTTGTGTGCGGCGCCGCTTGTCGGTTTTGGCCTGTCATCTGGTCGTCTATCCGGCCATGTGGCCTCTTTGCTTTTTCACTGTGGGGGCTCTATGGCCTCCTCGTCGAATTCAGGCAGCAGCTTGCGCTTCGGGTAGCTCTTTGTTTGGTGGCCATTGCCATATTTGTCCGCGGTCTTGAGTACTTTGCTCCACCTCATTCTGAGTATGTCTTCCGCTGTTTTGAGCTTCCGTTTTTCCTTCTTCAGACTTCTTGCAGTGGCGACGAGTCTTTTGTGAAGGTTCTTATGCTCCGGTGGTGTGTCCGGCGTTAGGTTGTCTGGACTGCCAGGCATGGATTGATTATCCGATTCGTCCTGTTCGGACGGTTGCTTGGTTGCATGTTCGTCGTCCACTGGTTTGCCCTGTTCTATTGTTGGGTCATTAGGAGTGTTGTTTTTGTCGAGGCGGGACTTAGGGCGGCGTCTGCGTCACCGTTTTGGTTGTTTGTCGGCGGGATTATCCTTTGCCGCGCCCTGTTGTTCCTTGTTATCGCTTCCTTTTGGGGTGTCCACGATATATACGTCATGGGTTGGAGTGGCCTTCCAGTGCTCGGTAAGCGCTGGTTCTTGATCGTCTCCGGCATCGTCGTCCATACCGTCGATGTCTTTGGAGTCGTAGTCTATCATGTCGGTTAGATCGTCGACAGTGGCTACAAAGTGGGTGGTGGGTGGGTTTTGAATTTCTTCGTCGTCCGCATCCCAACCATCCTGGCCGTAGTCCGGCCAGGGCTCTCCGGATAGCGGGAGATGCTTTAGCGAATTTAGGATGTCGCCAAAGGGTGAGTGTTGAAAGACGTCCGCGGCGGTGAACTCCATGATCGGCGCCCAATCGGATTCGATTGATAAGGGCGCAGGAGGTTCGGAGTCCGGCAAGGAGTCCGGCGCCTCGGAGTCACGAGCTTTATAAGGGACAAGGTCGGTATTCGGCTCCATCGCCGTGGAAGTTGCAGCTCCCGAGGCGGTGTCCAGCCACCCGTCCTCGATCTGCGCGATCGGCTCCGAACTATGGGTCGGAGCGGATTCATGTGCGGCCACCAGGGCACTGTCCGGCGGCAGAGCTAAATCATGCCCATCGTGACAGCGCGGCACGCTCGGCTATGGCTCGAATCTATCGAAGATCAAGTCTCCACGGATGTCGGCCGTGAAGTTTAGGCTTCCAAACCTGACCTGATGGCCAGGGGCGTAGCTTTCGATCTGCTCCAGATGGCCAAGTGAATTGGCCCGCAGTGCAAAGCCGCCGAACATGAAGATCTGTCCGGGGAGGAAAGTCTCACCCTGGACGGCGTTGTTGTTGATTGAAGAAGCCATCAAGCCTATCGGTGACGACATAGAGGAACTCTGAATGAAAGCACCAATGTTGGTGTCAAAACCGGCGGATCTCGGGTAGGGGGTCCCGAACTGTGCGTCTAGGCGGATGGTAACAGGAGACAAGGGACACGATGTTTTTACCTGTGTTCGGGCCCTCTCGATGGAGGTAAAACCCTACTCCTGCTTGATTGATATTGATGATATGGGTAGTACAAGAGTGGATCTACCACGAGATCAAGGAGGCTAAACCCTAGAAGCTAGCCTATGGTATGATTGTTGTAATGGTTGTTGTCCCACGGACTAAAACCCTCCGGTTTATATAGACACCGGGAGGGCTAGGGTTACACAGTCGGTTACAATGGTAGGAGATCTACATATCCGTATTGCCAAGCTTGCCTTCCATGCCAAGGAAAGTCCCATCCGGACACGGGAAGAAGTCTTCAATCTTGTATCTTCATAGTCTTGGAGTCCGGCTGACGATGATAGTCTGGCTGTCCGGACACCCCCTAGTCCAGGACTCCCTCAGACATACACTTGGACTATGGACAATTTCCTAGAATTGGACTCTCAGCAATTTGTGTTCTCCGACATTTGAAGTTGGTGGGCATAAATGGTATTCACCTGTCACCAGTTGCATCACAATTTATAATAAATACTATGCATGTGTTATCTGACATTATTGCTTATATTCATATGCGTTAGCTTACCATACATAGTTATTTACTGCATTCTGTCAAGACACATTATCGATGGCCGATGGCGAGGTCTTTGTGCAAGGCATTGTCACTTCAGATATTCCAACTGGACATTTTAGTTTGATCATTAAGCATGGGACCAAAGAACTCTACTTCTAGTATATTTAGTCATGTTTTGCTTAGATCTTTTGTGTAGTTGTATATAAGACTCTAATTTTAATGCCTCCCAGACGTGCTCAAAGTTAATGGGTGTAGCTTCACCCAAACTCAGCCGCAACTTTCTGATTTCATAACTAACCACATTCTTCAAATACATTTCCCCGGGTACCCAATTGTATTTGAAGTGTCACTTCCCATTCTTGTCAACAGGAACATGGGCATGTATCCGCGTGGTGACAAGCGCTGCACTGATTGCCTCACCTTGGCGTTGTGTCTGGACTCCTCGGATGAGCTCTTTCTCGAGTCCAGAAAGGTGGTTAAAATAACTCTGTCCATCCTGGACCAGAAGAGTGGGAAATACTTCACTAGAACTACAGGTTCAGCTCTCCCTAGCAACTATCAGTGCAGTGTGTGAAATACTGTTTGTAATTACAGTTGATCTTACTTTTGTGGTGATGGCAGGTCTCTTGGCATGTATACATCTAGATGGTTGGGGATGGTACAACTTCTTGCCACTCAAGGAACTCCACGATATGTCCAGAGGCTATCTTATGGAATCGAAGTGCGTCCTCAAGGCAGATATCACTATCTTTGGATCCTCCAGTGACGGCTAGATCTTTACCTCATGGCCTGATGCAGAGTTAATTCGCCTTCATCCTACTACTAGTTAGAGATATATATATGAGATGTTGTTACTGTTTTTTTTATTTTTTAGAAAAGGAGGATGACCCCCGGCCTCTACATCTAGGAGATGCATACGGCCACATTATTGATTATTCTCGAGGACCTTACAAAGTATTACAACAATATGCCTAAATCCACCATCTTGGCAACATATGCCGCTACTCCTATCCATACGATGAAGGGGTGCTAGCTGGGCCACTCAGACCACTCACCTAAGCCTAACATCAAAAGCCGGAAGCCCCAGCCGAGCCACATACCGGGTCTGGGGCACAATCCGGTCAGACGCACTCGTGTGTCGTCGCCGCCATCTTCCACGGGTCCGTCTTCAGATCATATTGAGGCATCTACCTTGTCTGGCCACTCAGCCATCGACATCACCATGACGCCACACAGCTACCTCCTCCTGCGCAAGTCATCCCACACATCGGACGCCGAGCCTCCACAGCGCCATGCCGCGGATAACCGCTGCCATCAATGTGTGAGATGAAGCACCGCTCCACCACCCCCCAGCCATCACTTGCTCCAAAACGATGCCCCCAGGAGGAAGACCCAGATCTAGAGTTTCCCCCGGAGCATCCCAAGCCTGATGAAGCAGACTACAATGACGAAGCCTCAACATGGGAACGACATCTAAGACGCCGCCATCGTCCAACATGACCGTAGTCGGCGCGATTTTCATCGGCAGTTGCTCCACCAGACGTGCGCCGCCGACGTCACTGGTCCCTTCAACCGGAGTAAACTCCAAAACAATGCCCTAAATAGGGACTACAACGCAAAAGCGCCGCCATCGCTCGTTCTCAAGGAGATCTAGGGTTTCCCCCGGAGTTGCCCGCGCTGTCAAGGACCAGACAAGGGTAGAATCCCGGCAGATCTGCCCAGCTGCCTACGATTCGCACCTGCCACCGTGCCGACGGCAATCCAGCGATCAAGGCCCATGCTTGGGCATAGATCCGGCCGCGCTGCCGCGAACCGATCCGGCCAGGCCGCCGCCATCCTAGGCGACCGCGACGCACCAGAGCGCGAGGCCGTTTCCCGTGGGGGAGCAAAGTCGCCGAGGCGCCGCCACACCCCGCCGTGGCGTCTGGCCCGCCGCCACGCCTGGCCTGGGGGTGCCGGCCCGCGCCAGCCCTACCCGAGCGAGAGGGCCCGAGTCCCCGCCGGTGCCGGAAACGGAAGGCTTCGCCTGGCCGCGCCCTTGGGCGGCGGCGAGGGAGGAGGAGGAGGAGGAGGAGAGGGGAAGGGCCGGCCGACAGGATCTGAGGGCCTCCCGGCCGCCCGTGCGGGGGGCGACGGGGGAGGAGGAAGAGGAGGGGGAAAAAATTGCTGGAATTTTTGTCTATTTGGGCCTAGCCCAATAGCAGTTTCCGAAATTCCTAATAAATCCTAGAGGCCCACGCAGCCCATTCGTGCAAGGCAAGAGGTGGAACTAAAGTTTAGTCCCACATTGCTAGTTTAGAGGGAGTTGGACCTCTTTATAAGGGAGGCTCCTTCCCCACTTGTATGAGCATGAGAACAAGAGGGACATCCACGCGCGCTCCTCCTCCGCCGCCCGCCTCGCCACGCCACGCCTCGTCACGATGCGCCGCGGGTTGCGGGAATGAGCCGAGCCGATGTCTAAATTTTTGCCACGCACTACGGGTATACGAAAGGTCACTCGGGAGATGGAAAGTTTTTGTTGTAGTGGAGATTAATTAAATGCGAACGCTGCACCCTTCGGCTGCTGTCTGTTCGTTTCATCTCCCTCGGTCCCTTCAGCTCCCTGCGCTGCCCTCTCGCCTCCTTCTCTTGTTCCTATAAGAGGGAGGTCGCTCCTCTCAGCAAGACGCACCAGAACTACTTCACCCTCTCGCCACCGGTTCCTGAGCACTGCGCTGCCGCTACGATCTTCTCCATCCCGGATTGCGGCGTGCACCGCAGGTCGGGACAGTAGGCCTCCGAAACCGCACTCTTTGAGTCATGTACGGGAGAAGGGTGATAAGGTTTTTGGGGAGCGCTCTGCGCGACTGCTGGCTGCTTCATCACGGACGATCCGGTCGCCGACGACTACTTCCCCGACGATGACTTCTTCCTCGACGTCCACGACCTCCTCGACGACATGGCAGGCGAGGACACCGACCCCAAGTCCAGCGCTTCTGCTGCTGCTGTGCCGTACGTGTTCTTCTCCTTTCTGTTAGAAGTCCTGCTACAGTTCTTGGCTCTAGTTTCTGTCCTACGTATGTTAGGTTCTATGTCGTATAAGCAACTTCATCTAGTGACTGTTCTAGATGTGTTTACCTCAAGTTCATATTTGCAGACGATGTTTACCTTCTCTCTGTCAAGATTACATGACTTGCTTTATATTTGCTATTTTAGTCATGTTTTATCTACTATTTCTGTTAATAAAATCATTGATAAATTGCTCATATTTCCAACAAAAATCACCCTGGTACTAAAGATGACTAAAGATGAACTAGTTCACAAGAAGTAGAAATGATTTCTAGGTATATTGCCTCTAATATATCATTTGCAAGTACTTCAATGTGTGTATCGATGATGTTCCTACGATCATGTTGTTAGTTGATGAGTTTCTTTTGCATGTGGTTCCATGATCCCATCTTCATTGCCTCAGGCATTTTCCAACGTCGGCCAACAAGAGGTTAAGTGTTATTTGTTTATGGACGCGCATAGGGAAGGGACGTTCCACAGAAATGTCAAACAGTTGTGTTGCCTATTTTCTCTTTTGGGAAGACATCGGTTATACTCTTGAAATGTAAAATTGCACTCTGTTGTTGTCCTCTGACTTTTCCCTTCACAACATTCACGTAATATAGGATGAGCATCCTTGTACGTTTCTTCTATACATCAGATCCTGCTATGGTCAGAGGCTATCATAACTTGGTGGCTGTCATGCGGTGTTGTTGGGAGGTGATGTTGTTGAGTGGTTCCCTCCCGACAAAGCAGAGTGGATGACCCTGACCCGTGCATGTCCAATGTATCTTCAGTCGACAGCTACAGGTAACCGGGTATAGCCGTGGATGACCTACCTGGGAATTTCAGACTTGTCTCTATCCTCGACGACAGCAGCAGCAACAACAGCAGTGACAAATTGACCAAATGAGTTTCTATTAGCAGTCGACGACAGCAGCAGCAGCAACAGCAGCGCCAGATTGACCAAATGAGTTTCTATTAGCAGCCCTACCATGTACTGTAACTTTTAAATCAATTCAACGAGTGCAAAATATTTAAGTAAAGAAGGCACGTAACTTTCTGATTTAAACTACTACGAGTAATAATAGATCAAAGATGACGGAGTAACAACCAGACTGGTCCGAATTCAGTAGCTGTCACTAAAATTTAACTATATATACAAGATTATAAGGATCTTGCAAGCCCACTACCCTAACACCTGTATACTGTGCACATCAGAAACCGTTCGACCAGTCAGCACAGTGTACCTTGGTGATTTTGCAGGTGGACATCTGAAGCTCTTTGCAATCAGGTTTGCTATGTTTGCCGGTCACAGCCCCGTTAGTTGCCATTAACCTGCCTGATTTAAATCCGTGCCCTAGTGAGTTGGACCTCTTTATAAGGGAGGCTCTTTCCCCACTTGTATGAGCATGAGAACAAGAGGGGCATCCACGCGCGCTCCTCCTCCGCCGCCCGCCACGCCACGCCACGCCACGCCACGCCTCGTCACGACGCGCCGCGGGTTGCGGGAATGAGCCGAGCCGATGTCTAAATTTTTGCCACGCACTACGGGTATACGAAAGGTCACTCGGGAGATGGAAAGTTTTTGTTGTAGTGGAGATTAATTAAATGCGAACGCTGCACCCTTCGACTGTTGTCTGTTCGTTTCATCTCCCTCGGTCCCTTCAGCTCCCTGCGCTGCCCTCTCGCCTCCTTCTCTTGTTCCTATAAAAGGGAGGTCGCTCCTCTCAGCAAGACGCACCAGAACTATTTCTCCCTCTCGCCATCGGTTCCTGAGCACTGCGCTGCTGCTACGATCTTCTCCATCCCGGCTTGCGGCGTGCACCGCAGGTCGGGACAGTAGGCCTCCGAAACCGCACTCTTTGAGTCATGTACGGGAGAAGGGTGATAAGGTTTTTGGGGAGCGCTCTGCGCGACTACTGGCTGCTTCATCACGGACGATCCGGTCGCCGACGACTACTTCCCCGACGATGACTTCTTCCTCGACGTCCACGACCTCCTCGACGACATGGCTGGCGAGGACACCGACCCCAAGTCCAGCGCTTCTGCTGCTGCTGTGCCGTACGTGTTCTTCTCCTTTCTGTTAGAAGTCCTGCTACAGTTCTTGGCTCTAGTTTCTGTCCTACGTATGTTAGGTTCTATGTCGTATAAGCGACTTCATCTAGTGACTGTTCTAGATGTGTTTACCTCAAGTTCAAATTTGCAGACGATGTTACCTTCTCTCTGTCAGATTACAGGACTTGCTTTATATTTGCTATTTTAGTCATGTTTTATCTACTATTTTTGTTAATAAAATCATTCGTTAAATTGCTCATATTTCCAACAATCCAAAAACCTTATTATAGGCAATTTACTTCGAATGGTCTTGCTGCTTCCATGAGACCTCCTATGTTTGAGGGTATCCACTATAAGAGGTGGCGCGTGAGAGCAGTCTTATGGTTTCAAACCATGAGTTGCCACTCTTGGCAAACCTGAAGGAGAGCAAGATGCCCAACAGGCACAAGCTTTTCAGAAAATGGATACCTTGTTTAAGGCTGCTCTCTTGAGTGTTCTTGGTGAGAACATAGTTGATGTTTATGCGTCAATTGACAATGGAAAAGATATGTGGGACGCACTCAAGGCCAAGTTTGGGGTCTCGGATGCCGGCACTGAGCTGTACATCATGGAGCAATTCTATGATTACAGGATGGTCAAGAGCGCTCCGTGGTTGAGCAGGCTCACGAGATCTGATCATTTGCTAGAGAACTTGAGCACTTCAATTGTATCCTACCGGACAAGTTTGTTGCGGGGTATCATCACTAAGCTTCCTCCTTCGTGGAGGAACTTTGCTACCTTACTGAAGCATAAGAGATAGGAGTTTTCCGTTCCGGATCTCATTGGCACTCTTGATGTGGAAGAAAAGGCGAGAGCAAAGGACACACGTGCTCGAGGTATTGAGGAGGATCTAGTGCCAATCTAGTGTAAGAAAAACTTCCATCCCACAAGTTCAAGAACAAGGGCAAGTTTGATGGTAAAGGAAAGTTTGATGGGAAGAACAAGGCTGTACAGCACACAAACTTCAAGAAGAAGAATGACAAGAAGAAAGGTGCTTGTCATGTGTGTGGAGATCCTGATCATTGGGCAACTAGTTGCCCCAATCGCTATGACAAGCGTCATCCTGGGAAAGGCGGCAAGACCGCTAATGTTGTCATCGGAGACATTGAGATGAAGGATCTTTGGGTATGGTATATTTCCACTATTCTTTCAAGTATGTCATTCTCTGATTGGTTGATTGACACGGGTGCTAATGTGCATGTATGCGGTGATATTTCCATGTTTTCGTCTTATCAGACCGCAGGGACTTCAACCGTGCTGATGGGCAACGGTTCAAGTGCTTCTGTTCGTGGTGTTGGCACGGTCGATCTGAAGTTTACTTCGGGGAAGATCGTGCGGCTGAAGAACGTGCATTATGTCCCCTCCGTCAATAAAAATCTTGTTAGCGGATCTCTTCTGTGTAGAGATGGCTATAAGCTTGTCTTTGAGTCGAATAAATTTGTAATATCCAAGTATGGAACCTTTGTTGGTAAAGGCTATGAGTCAGGAGGCCTGTTTCGTTTATCCTTATCAGACGTTTGCAATAAAGTTGTTAATCATATTTGCAACAATAGTGAATCAAATGTGTGGCATTCACGACTTTGTCATGTTAACTTTGGTTGCATGTCGCGACTAGCGAAGTTGAACTTAATCCCTAGTTTCACCACCATTAAGGGATCTAAGTGTCAAGTGTGTGTGCAAGCTAAGCAACCTCGTAAATCTCACATGACTGCGGAGACGAGAAATCTTGCACCACTAGAACTTATACATTCAGATCTATGTGAAATGAATGGTGTTTTGACAAAAGGTGGAAAGAAATATTTCATGACGTTAATTGACGACTCCACTAGATACTGCTGTGTGTATCTTTTGAAATCTAAGGATGAGGCTTTGAATTTTTTTCAAGATCTATAAAGCTGAAGTAGAAAACCAACTTGATCTGAAAATCAAGAGGCTTAGGTCCGACCGTGGTGGAGAGTATTTTCCCAATGAATTTGATGCTTTTTTTGCGGAACATGGTATAATCCATGAGAGGACGCCTCCCTACTCACCTCAGTCAAATGGGGTGGCCGAAAAAAAGAACCGTACTCTAACTGATTTGGTTAACGCCATGTTAGACACATCGGGTCTCTCAAGGCATGGTGGGGGAGGCGATATTGACAAAGCATGTCATGTCCTAAATCGAGTTCCCACAAAGAACAAAGAGATAACTCCATTTGAGGAATGGGAGAAGAAAAGGTTAAAACTCTCTTATCTGCGAACATGGGGTTGTTTGGCGAAAGTCAATGTTCCAATTCCAAAGAGGCGGAAACTTGGACCAAAGATCGTGGATTGTGTTTTCTTGGGATATGCTTCTCATAGCATTGGCTATAGATTCTTGGTTGTAAAATCTGAGGTACCGACGGGCATGTCGATACGATCATGGAGTCGAATGATGCGACTTTCTTTGAAGATATCTTTCCCATGAAGGATATGGCTACCTCATCTAATCAGGAGATGCCTAGTTCATCGAATCAGGAACCAGTTACAATTACCGAACCTGTCATTTCGATGGAACACTTTGAAAGCCCCGTGGAGGAGAACAATGAAGTTCCTATTAGGAGCAAGAGACAGAGGAATGCAAAGTCCTTTGGTGATGATTTTCTTGTGTATCTCATAGATGACACTCCCAGTTCTATTTCAGAGGCCTATGCATTTGAAGTTGCTGACTACTCGAAGGAAGCAGTTCGTAGCGAGATGGATTCCATCTTGGCGAATGAAACTTGGGAGATAACTGATCGTCCTTATGGGTGCAAACCTATAGGATGCAAATGGGTATTCAAGAAGAAGCTTAAGCCTGATGGTACTATTGAAAAGTACAAGGCTCGGCTCATGGCTAAGGGTTATACCCAAAAGGAAGGTGAATATTTCTTTGATACCTACTCACCTGTGGCTCGACTGACCACTATTCGAGTTCTACTTTCACTAGCTACCTCACATGGTCTTCTCGTTCATCAAATGGATGTTAAGACTGCTTTCCTGAATGGAGAGTTAGATGAGGAAATTTATATGGAACAACCAGATGGGTTTGTAATAGATGGTCAGGAAGGGAAAGTGTGCAAGTTGCTGAAGTCTTTGTACGGACTCAAGCAAGCACCCAAACAGTGGCATGAGAAGTTTGAAAGAACTTTAACAGCTGCAGGCTTTGTTGTGAACGAAGCTGACAAATGTGTGTACTATCGCCATGGTGGGGGCGAGGGAGTTATGCTTTGCTTGTATGTTGATGACATACTGATTTTCGGAACAAATCTGAATGTTATTAAGGAGGTCAAGGATTTCCTATCTCGCTGTTTTGAGATGAAGGATTTAGGAGTGGCTGATGTCATTCTTGTTGGGGAACGTTGCAGAAAATTAAAATTTTTCCTACGGCTTCACCAAGATCCATCTATGAGTTCATCTAAGCAACGAGTAACGGAGAGAGTTTGCATCTACATACCACTTGTAGATCGCGCAAGTGAAGCTTGCAAGGTGATGATGGAGTCGTACTCGAGCGTGATTCAGATCACCGATGCCAAGTGCTGAGCGGACAGCACCTCCGCGTTCAACACACGTGACGGGACGGCGACGTCTCCTCCTTCTTGATCCAGCAAGGGGAGGAGAGGTTGAGGAAGACAGGTCCACCGCAAAGACGACGGCGTGGTGATGGTGGAGAAGCGAGATCTCGGCTGTGGCTTCGCCGAGCTCTTACGGAGGAGGAGATGTGTTGGGGAGGGAGGGCTGCGCCTTGGGAGTTGGTACAGCAGCCCCCTCCTCCCCCCTTTATATAGGCCTCAGAAGTGGCGGCCTGGAGATCCAATCTCCGGCGGCGCCAAGGGGGTGGAGTACCCCCAAGCCGGTGGGCGCCCCACCCCTAGGGTTTCAACCCTAGGCGCAGGGGTGGACCCTAGGGCGCACCAGCCCCTTGTGGGCTGGTTCCTTCCCTCTCAGCCCATGGGGCCCTCCGGATAGGTGGCCCCACCGGTGGACCCGGGACCCTTCCGGTGGTCCGTGATTTTACCGAAACCCCGAAACTTTCCCGATGGCGAAACACCACTTCCTATATATTATTCTTTACCTCCGGACCCTTCCGGAACTCCTCATGACGTCCGGGATCTCATCCGGGACTCCGAACAACATTCGGTGGTCACATACTTGACTTCCTACTAACCCTAGTGTCACCGAACCTTAAGTGTGTAGACCCTACGGGTTCGGGAGACACGCAGACATGACCGAGGCGACTCTCGGGCAATAACCAACAGCGGGTCTGGATATCCATGTTGGCTCCACATGCTCCTCGATGATTTCATCGGTTGAACCACGATGTCGAGGATTCGATCAAACCACATATACAATTCCTTTGTCAATCGATGCGTTACTTGCCCGAGACTCGATCGTCGGTATCCCAATACCTTGTTCAGTCTCGCACGGCAAGTCACTTTACTCGTACCGTAATGCATGATCCGTGGCCAACACCTTGGTCACATTGAGCTCATTATGATGATGCATTACCGAGTGGGCCAGAGATACCTCTCCGTCATAACGGAGTGACAAATCGATCTCGATCCGTGTCAACCCAACAGATACTTTCGGAGATACCGTAATGCACCTTTATAGTCACCCGATTACGTTGTGACGTTTGATACACCAAAGGCACTCCTACGGTAACCGGAGTTACGATCTCATGGTCGAAGGAATAGATACTTGACATTGGCAAAGCTTCTAGCAAACGAACTATCCGATCTTTTATGCTATGCTTATGATTGGGTCTTGTCCATCACATCATTCTCCTAATGATGTGATCCCATTATCAACGACATCCTATGTCCATAGTCAGAAACCATGACTATCTATTGATCAACGAGCTAGTCAACTAGAGGCTCACTAGGGACTCATTGGGTCTAAGTGTTCACACGTGTATTACGATTTCGAATAATACATTTATAGCATGAACAAAAGACAATTATCATGAACATTGAAATATAATAATCCTTTTATTATTGCCTCTAGGGCATATTTCCAACAGTCTCCCACTTGCACTAGAGTCACCAATCTAGTTACATTGTGATGAATCGAACACCCATAGAGTTCGGTGTTGATCATGTTTTGCACTTGAGAGAGGTTTAGTCAGCGGATCTGCGACATTCAGATCCGTGTGCACTTTGCAAATCTCTATGTCTCCATCTTGAACATTTTCACGGATGGAGTTGAAGCGGCGCTTGATGTGCTGGTCTTCTTGTGAAACCTGGGCTCCTTGGCTAGGGCAATAGCTCCGGTGTTGTCACAGAAGAGTTTGATCGGCCCGACGCGTTGGGTATGACTCCTAGGTCGGTGATGAACTCCTTCACCCAAATCGCTTCATGCGCTGCCTCCGAGGCTGCCATTTACTCCGCTTCACACGTAGATCCCGCCACGACGCTCGCTTGCGGCTACCGCACCAGCTTCTTGCTCCACCATTCAACATATACACGTATCCGGTTTGTGACTTAGAGTCACCAGATCTGAGTCGAAGCTAAGCGTCGGCGTAACCCTTCTGACGAGCTCTTCGTCTCCTCCATAAACGAAACATGTCCTTTGTCCTTTTCGGTACTTCAGGATATTCTTGACCGCTGTCCGGTGTTCCTTGCCGGGTTACTTTGGTATCTTGCAACCAAACTTACGGCAAGGTTTACATCGGTCAGTACACAGCATGGCATACATAATAGATCCTATGGCTGAAGCATAGGGATGACACTCATCTCTTCTTTATCTTTTGTCGTGGTCGGTGGTCGAGCCGAGCTCAATCTCACACCTTGTAACATAGGCAAGAACCCTTCTTGGACTGATCCATTTTGAACCTTTTCAAAATCTTATCAAGGTATGTGCTTTGTGAAAGACCTATGAGGCGTCTCGATCTATCCCTATAGATCTTGATGCCTAATATATAAGCAGCTTCTCCAAGGTCCTTCATTGAAAAACACTTGTTCAAGTAGGCCTTAATGCTGTCCAGAGTTTCAGTATCATTTCCCATCAAGAGTATGTCATCTACATATAGTAGGAGAAATGCTACTGAGCTCCCACTCACTTTCTTATAAACGCAGCTTCTCCATAAGTGCATAAACCCAAACACTTTGATCATTTCATCAGCGAATGTTCCAACTCCGAGATGCTTGCACCAGTCCATAAATGGATCATTTGGAGCTTGCATACTTTGTTAGCGTTCGAGGATCGACAAAACCTTCCGGCTGCATCATATACAGCTCTTCCTTAAGATGTCCATTAAGGAATGCCGTTTTGGCGTCCATCGCCATATCTCATAATCATAGTATGCGGCAATTGCTAACATGATTGGACGGACTTAAGCTTCGCTACGGAGGAATGTCTCGTCGTAGTCAATCCCTTGAACTTGTCGATAACCCTTAGCGACAAGTCGAGCTTTATAGATGGTAACATTACCATCCGCGTCCGTCTTCTTCTTAAAATCCATTTATTTTCTATCGCTCGCCGATCATCGGGCAAGTCTGTCAAAGTCCATACTTTGTTTTCATACATGGATTCTATCTCGGATTTCATGGCCTCAAGCCATTTGTTGGAATCCGGGCCGCCATTGCTTCTTCATAGTTCGAAGGTTCATTGTTGTCTAGCAACATGATTTCCATGACAGGGTTGCCGTACCACTCAGTGCGGAGCGTGTCCTCGTGGACCTTCGAAGTTCAGTAGTAACTTGATCCGAAGTACCTTGATCATCATCAACGTTTTCCTCTTCAGTTGGTGTGGGCATCATAGGAACGGTTTCCTGCGCCGCACCACTTTCCCGTTCGAGAGGTAGTACTTCATCGAGTTCTACTTTCCTCCCACTTACTTCTTTCGAGAGAAACTCTTTCCCCAGAAAGCATCCGTTCTTGGCAACAAAGATCTTGCCTTTGGATCTTAAGTAGAAGGTATACCCAACAGTTTCCTTAGGGTATCCTATGAATACGCATTTTTCCGACTTGGGTTCGAGCTTTTCAGGTTGAAGTTTCTTGACATAAGCATCGCATCCCCAAACTTTTAGAAACGACAGCTTAGGTTTCTTCCCAAACCATAATTCATACGGTGTCGTCTCAACGGATTTAGACGGTGCCCTATTTAAAGTGAATGTAGCTGCCTCTAGAGCGTATCCCCAAAATGATAGCGGTAAATCGGTAAGAGACATCATAGACCGCACCATATCCAATAGAGTGCGATTCCGACGTTCGGACACACCGTTTATTTGAGGTGTTCAGCGGCGTGAGTTGTGAAACGATTCCACATTTCCTTAAGTGTGTACCAAATTCGTGACTTAAGTATTCTCCTCCACGATCGATCGTAAGAATTTTATCTTTCGGTCACTTTGATTCTCTACCTCACTCTGAAATTCCTTGAACTTTTCAAAGGTCTCAGACTTGTGTTTCATTAAGTAGACATACCCATATCTACTTAAGTCATCCGTGAGAGTGAGAACATAACGATATCCTCCATGAGCCTCAACGCTCATTGGACCGCACACATCGGTATGTATGATTTCCAACAAGTTGGTTGCTCGCTCCATTGTTCCGGAGAAGCGGAGTCTTGGTCATTTTGCCTAAGAGGCAAGGTTCGCATGTGTAAAACGATTCATAATCAAGAGACTCTAAAGTCCATCAGCATGGAGCTTCTTCATGCGCTTGACACCAATGTGACCAAAGGCGGCAAGTGCCACAAGTATGTGGGACTATCGTTATCAACTTTACATCTTTTGGCATCCACACTATGAACATGTGTAATATTACGCTCGAGATTCATCAAGAATAAACCATTGACCATCGGAGCATGACCATAAAACATATCTCTCATATAAATCGAACAACCATTATTCTCAGACTTAAATGAGTAGCCATCTCGTATCAAACGAGATCCAGATACAATGTTCATGCTCAAACTTGGCACTAAATAACAATTATTGAGGTTTAAAACTAATCCCGTAGGTAAATGTAGATGCAGCGTGCCGACGGCGATCACATCTGAAGGAAATATGCCCTAGAGGCAATAATAAAGTTATTATTTATTTCCTTATTTCATGATAAATGTTTATCATTCATGCTAGAATTGTATTAACCGGAAACATGATACATGTGTGAATGCATAGACAAAACAAGATGTCACTAGTATGCCTCTACTAGACTAGCTTGTTAATCAAAGATGGTTATGTTTCCTGACCATGAACAAAGGAGTTGTTATTTGATTAACGAGGTCACATCATTAGTAGAATGATCTGATTGACATGACCCATTCCCTTAGCTTAGCACACGATCGTTTAGTATGTTGCTACTGCTTTTATCCATGACTTATACATGTTCCTGTAACTATGAGATTATGCAACTCCGTTTACGGAGGAACACTTTGGTGCTACCAAAGCGTCACAACGAATCTGGGTGATTATAAAGGAGTACTACAGGTGTCTCCAAAGGCAGATGTTGAGTTGGCGTATTTGAGATTAGGTTTTGTCACTCCGATAGTCGGAGAGGTATCTCTGGGCCCTCTCGGTAATGCACATCTTTGAAGCCTTGCAAGCACTACAACTAATGAGTTAGTTGTGAGATGATGTATTACTGAACGAGTAAAGAGACTTGCGGTAACGAGATTGAACTAGGTATTGGATACCGACGATCGAATCTCGGGCAAGTAACATACCGATGACAAAGGGAACAACGTATGTTGTTATGCGGTCCGACCGACAAAGATCTTCGTAGAATATGTAGGAACCAATATGGGCATCCAGGTCCGCTGTTGGTTATTGACCGTGAATAGTTCTAGGTCATGTCTACATTGTTCTCGAACCGTAGGGTCCGCACGCTTAAGGTTTCGATGGCGGTTATTATGAGTTTATGTATTTTGATGTACGAAGGAGTTGAGTCCCGGATGTGATCACGGACATGACGAGGAGTCTCGGAATGGTCGAGACATAAAGATTGATATATTGGAAGCCTATGTTTGGAGTTCGAATGGTTCGTAAAACGGAATTTTCGGAGTACCGGAGGTTACGGAACCCCGGGAGGTAAATGGGCCTCGATGGGCCTTAGTGGAAAGGAGAAGGGCAGCCCTAGGAGGGCGCGCCGCCCCCCTTCCCTAGTCCTACTAGGACTAGGAGAAGGGGCCCCCCTCTCTCTCTTTCCCCCTCCGGGAATCCTAGTCCAACTAGGATTGGGGGGGGAATCCTACTCCCAGAGGGAGTAGGACTCCCTTGGCGCACCCCCTTTGGCCGCCGGCCCCCTTCCCCCTTGCTCCTTTATATACGGGGGCAGGGGGGCACCTTAGGACACACAAGTTGATCGTGAGATCGTTCCTTAGCCGTGTGCGGTGCCCCCCTCCACCATATTCCACCTCGGTTATACTGTCGTCATGAAGCTTAGGCAAAGCCCTGCGCCGGTGAAACATCAAGATCGTCCACCACGCCGTCGTCTTGTGAAACTCTCCCTCGACACTCGGCTGGATCGAGTACGAGGGGCGTCATCGAGCTGTCGTGTGTCAAGAACTCGGGGCGTCGAATAACGGCGCCGGGATCGGTCGGATTGCGAGGAGAACGTCGACTACTTCCTCTACGTTGTGATCGCTTCGCTTCGGGTCTACAAGGGTATGTAGACAACACTCTCCCCTCTCGTTGCTATACATCACCATGATCTTGCGTGTGCGAGGAAAAATTTTGAAATTACTCGTTCCCCAACAGTGGCATCCGAGCCTAGGTTTTTCTATGGTTTGATGTTTTGCACGAGTAGAACACAAGTGAGTTGTGGGCGATACAAGTCATACTACCTACCAGCATGTCATACTTTGGTTCAGCGGTATTGTGAGATGAAGCGGCCTGACCGACATTACGCGTGCGCTTACGCGAGACTGGTTTCACCGCCACGAGCACTCGTTGCTTAAAGGTGACTGGTGGGTGCTGTCTCTCTCACTTTAGTTGAACCGAGTGTGGCTCGCCGGTCCTTGAGAAGGTTAAAGCGAGTCTATTTGACGAAGTATCGTTGTGGTTTTGATGCGTAGGTGAGACTGGTTCTTGCTTAAACCCGTAGCAGCCACGTAAAATTTGCAACAACAAAGTAGAGGGCGTCTAACTTGTTTTTGCAGGGTATGTTGTGATGTGATATGGTCAAGGCGTGATGCTATATTTTATTGTATGAGATGATCATGTTTTGTAACCGAAGTTATCGGCAATGGCAGGAGCCATATGGTTGTCGCTTTATTGTATGCAATGCAATCGCCTGTAATGCTTTACTTTATCACTAAGCGGTAGCGATAGTCGTAAGTAGCATAAGTTTGGCGAGGCGACAACGATGCTGCGATGGAGATCAAGGTGTCGCGCCGGTGGCGATAGGTGATCAAGGTGGTGCTGCAAGATGGAGATCGTGAAGCACAAGATGATGATGACCATATCATATCACTTATATTGATTTGCATGTGATGTTTATCCTTTTATGCATCTTATCTTGCTTTGATTGGCGGTAGCATTATAAGATGATCTCTCACTAAATAATCAAGAAGTGTTCTCCCAGTATGCACCGTTGCCAAAGTTAAATCGTGCCTGGACACCACGTGATGATCGGGTGTGATAAGCTCTCGTCCATCTACAACGGGTGCAAGCCAGTTTTGCACACGCAGAATACTCGGGTTATACTTGACGAGCCTAGCATATGCAGATATGGCCTCGGAACACGGAGACCGAAAGGTCGGCGTGAATCATATAGTAGATATGATCAACATAAGATGTTCACCATTGAAAACTACTCCATTTCACGTGATGATCGGTTATGGTTTAGTTGATTTGGATCACGTGATCACTTAGATGACTAGAGATGTTTTTCTAAGTGGGAGTTCTTAAGTAATATGATTAATTGAACTTAAATTTATCATGAACTTAGTCTGGTAGTATTTTGCAAATTATGTTGTAGATCAATAGCTCGCGTTGTTGCTTTCATATGTTTGTTTTGATATGTTCCTAGAAAATTATGTTGAAAAATGTTAGTAGCAATGGTGCGGATTCGATCCGTGATCGGAGGTTTATCCTCATTGCTGCACGGAAGAATTATGTCCTTAATGCACGCTAGGTGCAGACCTATTGCAGAGCGGATGCGGCGTTATGAGCGTTTGGCTAGCTCAATATGATGACTACTTGATAGTTTTGTGCACCATGCTTTATGGCTTAGAATCGGGACTTCAAAGATGTTTTGAACATCATGGACCATATGAGATGTTCCAGAATTGAAGTTAATATTTCAAGGAAATACCGAGTTGAGAGATATGAAGTCTCCAACAAGTTCTATAGCTAAAAGATGGAGGAGAATCGCTCAACTAGTGAGCATGTGCTCAGATTATGCAGGTACTTCAATCGCTTGAATCAAGTGGGAGTTAATATTCGAGATAAGATAGTGATTGATAGAATTCTCTAGTCACCATCACCAAGTTAGTAGAACTTCGTGATGAACTATAGTATGCAAGGATGACAAAAATGATTCCGGGCTCTTCGTGATGTTGAAATCGCGAAGGTAGAAATCAAGAAAGAGCATCAAGTGTTGATGGTTGACAAGATCACTAGTTTCAAGAAAAGGGCAAAGGAAAGAGAGGGGAACTTCAAGTAGATTGACAAGTAAGTTGTCACTCCCACGAAGAAGCCCAAAGCTGAACCAAAGCACTGAAACCGAAAGTGCTTACTTGCAAAGGAAATGGTCCTTTGGAAGCGGAACTGCCCTAAATATTTGGTGGATAAGGAGGATGGCAAAGTGAAAAAAGGGTATATTTGATATACAGGAATTTTATGTGTGCTTTACTAGTGTTTATAGCAACCCTTCGGTATTTGGTACTGGTTCAGTTGCTAAGAGTAGTAACTCGAAACAGGAGTTGCAGAATAAACAGAAACTAGTTAAGGGTGAAGTGACGATGTGTGTTGAAAGTAGTTTCAAGATTGATATGATCATCATCGCACACTCCCTATACTTTCGGGATTAGTGTTGAACCTAAATAAATGTTATTTGGTGTTTCGTTGAGCATGAATATGATTTGATCGTGTTTATTGCAATACGTTATTCATTTAAGTAAGAGAATAAACTGTTGTTCATTTACATGAATAAAACCTTATATGGTTACACACCCAATGAAAATGGTTCATTGGATCTCGATCGTAGTGATACACATATTCATAAAATTGAAACCAAAGATACAAAGATAATAATGATAGTGCAACTTATTTGTGGCACTGCCGTTTAGGTCATATTGGTGTAAAGCGCATGAAGAAACTCCATGCTGATGGGATTTTGGAATCACTTGATTATGAATCACTTGATGCTTGCGAACCGTGCCTTTTGGGCAAGATGACTAAAACTCCGTTCTCGGAACAATGGAACAAGCTCTTGACTTATTGGAAATAATACATACCGATGTATGTGATCCAATGAGTGTTGATGCTCGTGGCAAGTATCGTTATTTTCGACCTTCACAAGATGATTTGAGCAGATATGGGTATATCTACTTGATGAAACATAAGTCTGAAATAGTTGAAGTGTTCAAAGAATTTCAGAGTGAAGTGGAAAATCATCGTGACAAGAAAATAAAGTTTTTGCGATCTGATCGTGGAGATGAATATTTGAGTTCTGAGTTTGGTCTTCAATTAAAACAATGTGGAATAGTTTCACAAATTCATGCCACCGGAACACCACATCATAATGGTGTGTCCGAGCGTCATAACCGTACTTTATTGGATATAGTACAATCTATGATGTTTCTTACCGATTTACCAATATCGTTTTGGGATCATGCGTTAGAGACAGCTGCATTCACGTTAAATAGGGCACCATCTAAATCCGTTGAGACGACACTATATGAACTGTGGTTTAGCAAGAAACCAAAGTTGTCGTTTCTTAAAGTTTGGGGCTGCGATGCTTATGTGAAAAAGTTTCATCTGATAAGCTCAAACCCAAATCGAGAATGCGTCTTCATAGAATACCCAAAGGAAACTGTTGGGTACACCTTCTATCACAGATCCTAAAGCAAGATTTTCGTTGCTGAAAATGGATCCTTTCTAGAGAAGGAGTTTCTCTCGAAAGAAGTGAGTGGGAGGAAAGTAGAACTTGATGAGGTAATTGTACCTTCTCCCTTATTGGAAAGTAGTTCATCACAGAAATTTGTTCCTGTAACTACTACACCAATTAGTGAGGAAGCTAATGATGATGATCATGTAACTTCAGATCAAGTTACTACCGAATCTCGTAGGTAAACCAGAGTAAGATCCGCACCAGAGTGGTACGGTAATCCTGTTCTGGAAATCATGCTACTAGATCATGATGAACCTACGAACTATGAAGAAGCGATGGTGAGCCCAGATTCCACAAAATGGCTTGAGGCCATGAAATCTGAGATGGGATCCATGTATGAAAACAAAGTATGGACTTTGGTTGACTTGCCGAGGGTAGGCAAGCAATAGAAAACAAGTGGATCTTCAAGAAGAAGACTGACGCTGACGGTAATGTTACTGTCTATAAAGCTCGACTTGTCGCAAAAGGTTTTCGACAAGTTCAAGGGGTTGACTACGATGAGACCTTCTCACCCGTAGCGATGCTTAAAGTCCGTCCGAATCATGTTAGCAATTGCCGCATTTTATGATTATGAAATTTGGCAAATGGATGTAAAGACTGCATTCCTGAATGGATTTCTGGAAGAAGAGTTGTATATGATGCAACCAGAAGGTTTTATCGATCCAAAGGGAGCTAACAAAGTGAGCAAGCTCCAGCGATCCATCTAAGGACTGGTGCAAGCATCTCGGAGTTGGAATAAGCGCTTTGATAGCGTGATCAAAGCATTTGGGTTTGTACAGACTTTTGGAGAAGCCTGTATTTACAAGAAAGTGAGTGGGAGATCTGTAGCATTTCTGATATTATATGTAGATGACATATCGCTGATCGGAAATGATATAGAATTTCTGGATAGCATAAAGGGATACTTGAATAAGAGTTTTTCAATGAAAGACCTCGATGAAGCTGCTTACATATTGAGCATCAAGATCTATAGAGATAGATCAAGACGCTTGATAAGTTTTTTCAATGAAGTACATACCTTGACAAGATTTTGAAGTAGTTCAAAATGGAGCAGATCAAAGAAAGAGTTCTAGCCTGTGTTACAAGGTGTGAAATTGAGTAAGACTCAAAACCCGATCACGGCAGAAGATAGAAAGAGAATGAAAATTCCCTATGCCTTGGCCATAGGTTCTATAAAGTATGCCATCTTGTGTACCGGATATATTGTATACCCTACATTGAGTTTGGCAAGGAGTACAATAGTGATCTAGGAGTAGATCCTTTGGACAGCGATCAAAATTATCCTTAGTATAATAAGGATATGTTTCTCGATTATGGAAGTGGAAAAGGTTAGTAAGTAAAGGGTTACGTCGATGCAAGTTTTGACACCGATCGGATGACTCTAAGTCTCGATCTAGATACATATTGAAAGTGGGAGCAATTAGCTAGAGTAGCCGTGCAGAGCATTGTAGACATAGAAAATTGCAAAATACATAACGGATCTGAATGTAAAAGACCCATTGACTAAGACTCTCTCACAAGCAAAACATGATCACACCTTAGTACTCTTTGGGTGTTAATCACATAGCGATGTGAACTAGATTACAGAATCTAGTAAACCCTTTGGGTGTTGGTCACATGGCGATATGAACTATGGGTGTTAATCACATGATGATGT
Organism: Aegilops speltoides; assembly: GCA_021437245.1. Lineage (NCBI taxonomy): Eukaryota > Viridiplantae > Streptophyta > Magnoliopsida > Poales > Poaceae > Aegilops > Aegilops speltoides. The sequence continues at coordinate 435,488,073 of CM038141.1, forward strand.
GAAATATCGATGTTAATCACATGGTGATGTGATCTAGATTATTGACTCTAGTGCAAGTGGGAGACTGAAGGAAATATGCCCTAGAGGCAATAATAAAGTTATTATTTATTTCCTTATTTCATGATAAATGTTTATCATTCATGCTAGAATTGTATTAACGGAAACATGATACATGTGTGAATGCATAGACAAAACAAGATGTCACTAGTATGCCTCTACTAGACTAGCTTGTTAATCAAAGATGGTTATGTTTCCGACCATGAACAAAGGAGTTGTTATTTGATTAACGAGGTCACATCATTAGTAGAATGATCGATTGACATGACCCATTCCTTAGCTTAGCACACGATCGTTTAGTATGTTGCTCTGCTTTTATCCATGACTTATACATGTTCCTGTAACTATGAGATTATGCAACTCCGTTTACGGAGGAACACTTTGGGTGCTACCAAGCGTCACAACGAATCGGGTGATTATAAAGGAGTACTACAGGTGTCTCCAAAGGCGGATGTTGAGTTGGCGTATTTGAGATTAGGTTTTGTCACTCCGATAGTCGGAGAGGTATCTCTGGGCCCTCTCGGTAATGCACATCATTGAAGCCTTGCAAGCACTACAACTAATGAGTTAGTTGTGAGATGATGTATTACGAACGAGTAAAGAGACTTGCGTAGCGAGATTGAACTAGGTATTGGATACCGACGATCGAATCTCGGGCAAGTAACATACCGATGACAAAGGGAACAACGTATGTTGTTATGCGGTCCGACCGACAAAGATCTTCGTAGAATATGTAGGAACCAATATGGGCATCCAGGTCCGCTGTTGGTTATTGACCGTGAATAGTTCTAGGTCATGTCTACATTGTTCTCGAACCGTAGGGTCCGCACGCTTAAGGTTTCGATGGCAGTTATTATGAGTTTATGTATTTTGATGTACCGAAGGAGTTCGAGTCCCGGATGTGATCACGGACATGACGAGGAGTCTCGGAATGGTCGAGACATAAAGATTGATATATTGGAAGCCTATGTTTGGAGTTGAATGGTTCCGGTAAAACGGAATTTCTGGAGTCTGGGAGGTTACCGGAACCCCGGGAGGTAAATGGGCCTCGATGGGCCTTAGTGGAAAGGAGAAGGGCAGCCCTAGGAGGGCGCCTCCCCTTCCCTAGTCCTACTAGGACTAGGAGAAGGGGCCGCCCCTCTCTCTCTTTCCCCCTCCAGGAATCCTAGTCCAACTAGGATTGGGGGAATCCTACTCCCGAGGGAGTAGGACTCCTTGGCGCACCCCTTTGGCCTTGGCCCCTCCCCCTGGCTCCTTTATATCACGGGGCAGGGGGCACCTGAACACACAAGTTGATCGTGAGATCGTTCCTTAGCCGTGTGCGGTGCCCCCTCCACCATATTCCACCTCGGTTATACTGTCATGAAGCTTAGGCAAAGCCTGCGCCGGTGAAACATCAAGATCGTCACCACGCCGTCGTCTTGTGAAACTCTCCTCGACACTCGGCTGGATCGAGTCGAGGGGCGTCATCGAGCTGTCGTGTGTCAAGAACTCGGGGCGTCGAGTAACGGCGCGGGATCGGTCGGATGCGAGGAGAACGTCGACTACTTCCTCTACGTTGTGATCGCTTCCGCCGGGTCTACAAGGGTATGTAGACAACACTCTCCCCTCTCGTTGCTATACATCACCATGATCTTGCGTGTGCGTGGGAAAATTTTGAAATTACTCGTTCCCCAACAACATCGACCTGGAACCATTCCCGACGCGCAAGATCGTCACCTCGCCCTTCGCCAGATCTCCGTTTATTCCGCAGCTCCTGCTGTGAGTTACATATGTGAGCAACGGCACGGTATCAAATACCTGGGAGTTACTACGAGTCTTGGTAAGGTACACATCAATTACATGTATATCAAATATACCTTTGGTGTTGCGGCCTTCTTATCCGCTAAGTATTTGGGGCAGTTCCGCTTCGGTGCCTTCCCTTGCAATAAAAGCACTCGGTCTCGAGGCTTGGGTCCATTCTTTGACTTCTTCCGGCAAGAAGGCTTACGGGCGCGGCAACATCTTTGCCATCCTTCTTGAAGTTCTTCTTACCCTTGCCCTTCTTGAACTTAGTGGTCTTATTGACCATCAACACTTGATGTTCTTTCTTGATTTCAGCCTCTGCTGACTTCAAACATCGAGAACACTTCAGAATGGTCTTTACCATCCCCGCATGTTGTAGTTCATCACAAAGCTCTTGTAGCTTGGTGGGAGCGATGGAGGATTCTGTCAATGACCGCCTCATCGGGAGGTTAATGTTCAACTGGGTCATACGTGCGTGCAACCCGGACATCTTGAGGATGTGTTCCTTGTGAACTGTTCTCCTCCATCTTACAAGCTGTAGAACTTGTCGGAGACATAATATCTCTCGACCGGGCATGAGCTTGGAAAACTAGTTTCAGCTCTTGAACATCTCATATGCTCCGTGATGCTCAAAACGCTTTTGGAGCCCGGTTCTAAGCTGTAGAGCATGCCGCCTTGAACGAGGGAGTAATCATCAAGACGAGTTTGCCAAGCGTTCATAACGTCTTGGTTCTTCAGGGACGGAGCGGCACCTAGCGGTCCTTCTAGGACATATTGCTTCTGGCAGCTATGAGGATGATCCTCGGGTTCGGACCCGATCCGTATAGTTGCTGCCATCATCTTTCAACTTGGTTTTCTCTAGGAAGCAGCGTTGAAGTTCATGTTGACATTAGCGTTGGCCATTGATCTACAAGACATATTTGCAAAGGTTTTAGACTAAGTTCATGATAATAAAGTTCTAATCAAATTATGAACTCCCACTTAGATTAGACATCCTCTAGTCATCTAAGTGTTACACGATCCGAGTAGACTAGCCCGTGTCCGATCATCACGTGAGACGGACTAGTCATCGTCGGTGAACATCTTCATGTTGATCGTATCTTCCATACGACTAGTGTTCGACCTTTCGGTCTCCGTGTTCCGAGGCCATGTGCGCACATGCTAGGCTCGTCAAGTTAACCCTAAGTGTTTTTATTTGTGTAAAACTGTCTTACACCCGTTGTATGTGAGCGTAAGGATCCATCACACCCGATCATCACGTGGTGCTTAGAAACGACGAACTGTAGCAGCGGTGCACAGTTAGGGAGAACACTTCTTGAAATTTTGTAAGGATCATCTTATTTACTACCGTCGTCCTAAGTAAACAAGATGCACAAACATAATAAACATCACATGCAATTATATAGTTGTGACATGATATGGCCAATATCATCAAGCTCCATTGATCTCCATCTTGGGGCTCCATGATCATCTTGTCACCGGCTTGACACCATGATCTCCATCATCATGATCTCCATCATCGTGTCTTCATGAAGTTGTCCGCTAACGACTACTTCTACTTCTATGACTAACGCGTTTAGCAATGAAGTAAAGTAGTTTACATGGCGTTCTTCAATGACACGCAGGTCATACAAAAAATAAAGACAACTCCTATGGCTCTTGCGGTTGTCATACTCATCGACATGCAAGTCGTGAATCCTATTACAAGAACATGATCTCATACATCACAATTCAACATTCATCACAACTTCGGCCATATCACATCACATGATCAATCGCTGCAAAAACAAGTTAGGCGTCCTCTAGTTGTTGTTGCATCTTTACGTGGCTGCGATTGGGTTCTAGCAAGAACGTTTTCTTACCTACGAATCACCACTGGCGTGATTTTGTCAACTTCTATTTACCCTTCATAAGGGCCCTGTTCATCGATTCGCTCCAACTAAAGTGGGAGGCAGACACCGCCAGCCACCTTATGCAACTAGTGCATGTCGATCGGTGGAGCCGGTCTCACGTAAGCGTCGTGTAAGGTTGGTCCGGGCCGCTTCATCCCACAATACCGTTGAGCAAGAAAAGACTAGTAGAGGCAAGTAAGATGACAAGATCAACGCCCACAACAAATTGTGTTCTACTCGTGCATTAGAGAACTACGCATAGACCTAGCTCATGATGCCCTTTGTTGGGGAGCGTTGCAGAAAATTAAAATTTTTCCTACGGCTTCACCAAGATCCATCTATGAGTTCATCTAAGCAACGAGTAACGGAGAGAGTTTGCATCTACATACCACTTGTAGATCGCGTGCGAAGCTTGCAAGGTGATGATGGAGTCGTACTCGAGCGTGATTCAGATCACCGATGCCAAGTGCTGAAGCGGACAGCACCTCCGCGTTCAACACACGACGGGACGACGGCGTCTCCTCCTTCTTGATCCAGCAAGGGGAAGGAGAGGTTGAGGAAGACAGCTCCACCGGCAAGACGACGGCGTGGTGATGGTGGAGAAGCGAGACTCGGCAGTGGCTTCACGAGCTCTTACGGAGGAGGAGATGTGTTGGGGAGGGAGGGCTGCGCCTTGGGAGTTGGTACAGCAGCCCCCTCCTCCCCCTTTATATAGGCCCCTGGTGGCGGCCTGGAGATCCAATCTCCGGGGGCGGCGCCAAGGGGGTGGAGTACCCCCAAGCCGGTGGGCGCCCACCCCTAGGGTTTCAACCCTAGGCGCAGGGGTGGACCCTAGAGGCGCACCAGCCCCTTGTGGGCTGGTTCCTTCCCTCTCAGCCCATGGGGCCCTCCGGGATAGGTGGCCCCACCGGTGGACCAGGACCCTTCCGGTGGTCCGTGCTTTTACCGAAACCCCGAAACTTTCCCGATGGCGAAACACCACTTCCTATATATTATTCTTTACCTCCGGACCCTTCCGAACTCCTCGAGACGTCAGGGATCTCATCCGGACTCGAACAACATTCGGTGGTCACATACTTGACTTCCTACTAACCCTAGCGTCACCGAACCTTAAGTGTGTAGACCCTACGGGTTCGGGAGACACGCAGACATGACCGAGGCGACTCTCGGGCAATAACCAACAGCGGGTCTGGATATCCATGTTGGCTCCCACATGCTCCTCGATGATTTCAGCGGTTGAACCACGATGTCGAGGATTGATCAAACCACATATACAATTCCCTTTGTCAATCGATGCGTTACTTGCCCGAGACTCGATCGTCGGTATCCCAATACCTTGTTGGTCTCGTTACACGGCAAGTCACTTTACTCGCATACCATAATGCATGATCCGTGGCCAACACCTTGGTCACATTGAGCTCATTATGATGATGCATTACCGAGTGGGCCCAGAGATACCTCTCCGTCATACGGAGTGACAAATCCGATCTCGATCCGTGTCAACCCAACAGATACTTTCGGAGATACCTGTAATGCACCTTTATAGTCACCCGATTACGTTGTGACGTTTGATACACCCAAGGCACTCCTACGGTAACCGGAGTTACGATCTCATGGTCGAAGGAATAGATACTTGACATTGGCAAAGCTTCTAGCAAGCGAACTATCCGATCTTTTATGCTATGCTTATGATTGGGTCTTGTCCATCACATCATTCTCCTAATGATGTGATCCCGTTATCAACGACATCCTATATCCATAGTCAGGAAACCATGACTATCTATTGATCACAACGAGCTAGTCAACTAGAGGCTCACTAGGGACTCATTGGGTCTAAGTGTTCACACGTGTATTACGATTTCCGAATAATACATTTATAGCATGAACAAAAGACAATTATCATGAACATTGAAATATAATAATCCTTTTATTATTGCCTCTAGGGCATATTTCCAACAATTCTGAACATCAAGTTGTTAAGAGATGATGATGGTGGGATTACATTGCTTCAATCTCACTATGTGGAAAGATCTTGAGTCGCTTTGGCTATAGTGACTGCAAGCCCTCTCCAACACCATATGATGCTAGCGTGCTGCTTCGAAAGAATCGAAGAATTGCTAGAGATCAATTGAAGTATTCTCAGATTATTGGCTCGCTTATGTACTTAGCCAGTGCTACAAGACCTGACATCTCTTTTGCTGTTAGCAAGCTGAGCCGGTTTGTCTCAAAATCGGGAGATGTGCATTGGAAAGCTCTAGAGAGAGTTTTGCGTTATTTGAAAGGCACTGTATATGGAATTCACTACTTGGGCACCCAAAGGTGCTTGAAGGGTATAGTGACTCAAAGCTGGATCTCGAGATGTTGATGAGATAAAGGCCACGAGCGGATATGTGTTCACTCATGGAGGTGGCGCTGTTTCTTGAAGTCTTGCAAGCAGACCATCTTAACGAGGTCAACTATGGAAGCAGAACTCACGGCACTAGATACAGCTACGATCGAAGCAGATTGGCTTTGCGGCTCTTGAATGACTTGCGGTTGTTGAGAAACTGCGGGTATCCTTATGAACTGTGACAATCAAAGCTGTGATCACGAAAGTGAACAGCTCTAAGGATAACATGAAGTCATCAAGACACGTTCAGAGAAGGTTAAAGTCTGTCGAGAAAATGAGAAACTCGGAGTTATTGCATTGGATTATATCCAAGCGTCTAAAAATCTGGCAGATCCTTTCACTAAGGGTCTATCACGTCATGTGATAGATAATGCATCGAGGGAGATGGGTATGAGACCCACAATATGAGTTGTTCACAGTGGTAACCTATTATTTGTGATCGGAGATCCCGTGAATTAGATGTGGAAGACAAGCTGTTGGTCAACTGGGAGGAGAGTATCCTTACTATTAAAAAATACCACTCCATGAAGATGCAATACTCTCCTAATCTGGATGGCAGGTTGATGTATATCTTAATGTGTTCTAAGTGGCTCTTTGAAGCAAAGATGTTGTCCTGCAGAATATCTTTTGAAGAACACACCTATATGAGTCTGATTGTCAAATGTTGCAATCTATGGGAGTAGAGTTCTCTCTAGTAAACTCATGAAAGGTCACAGAGTATGACGCAGAAGCTCCACCCGCGGGGAAGACCCACGGCAGCCACGTATCGGTCAAGGCTTGTGTGAAGCAAGATTCGCAGAAAACTTGCAGTTCAAGGCCCAGTCCACTATTCAAGTTGCTTACTAGTGTAGCATAGAGTTCTAGGTGGAAGTTCAACTTAACAGTCTCCACTGCAGTACCGTTATATAAAATAGTGTTTTGGAACCAAAGGCAAATTTTGTGTGCCTCTGGGATCTGGTGGGGGATTGCTGGAATTTTTGTCTATTTGGGCCTAGCCCAATAGCAGTTTCCGAAATTCCTAATAAATCCTAGAGGCCCATGCAGCCCATTCGTGCAAGGCAAGAGGTGGAAATAAAGTTTAGTCCCACATTGCTAGTTTAGAGGGAGTTGGACCTCTTTATAAGGGAGGCTCCTTCCCCACTTGTATGAGCATGAGAACAAGAGGGGCATCCACGCGCGCTCCTCATCTGCCGCCCGCCACGCCACGCCACGCCACGCCTCGTCACGATGCGCCGCGGGTTGCGGGAATGAGCTGAGCCGATGTCTAAATTTTGCCACGCACCACGGGTATCTGAAAGGTCACTCGGGAGATGGAAAGTTTTTGTTGTAGTGGAGATTAATTAAATCGAACGCTGCACCCTTGGCTGCTGTCATTCGTTTCATCTCCTCGGTCCCTTCAGCTCCCTGCGCTGCCCTCTCGCCTTCTTCTCTTGTGCCTATAAAAGGGAGGTCGCTCCTCTCAGCAAGATGCACCAGAACTACTTCTCCCTCTCGCCACCGGTTCCTGAGCACTGCGCTGCTGCTACGATCTTCTCCATCCCGGCTTGCGGCGTGCACCGCAGGTCGGGACAGTAGGCCTCCGAAACCGCACTCTTTGAGTCCTGTGACGGAGAAGGGTGATAAGGTTTTGGGGGCGCTCTGCGCGACTCTGGCTGCTTCATCACGGACGATCCGGTCGCCGACGACTACTTCCCCGACGATGACTTCTTCCTCGACGTCCACGACCTCCTCGACGACATGGCAGGCGAGGACACCGACCCCAAGTCCAGCGCTTCTGCTGCTGCTGTGCCGTACGTGTTCTTCTCCTTTCTGTTAGAAGTCCTGCTACAGTTCTTGGCTCTAGTTTCTGTCCTACGTATGTTAGGTTCTATGTCGTATAAGCAACTTTATCTAGTGACTGTTCTAGATGTGTTTACCTCAAGTTCATATTTGCAGACGATGTTTACCTTCTCTCTTTCAAGATTACATGACTTGCTTTATATTTGCTATTTTAGTCATGTTTTATCTACTATTTCTGTTAATAAAATCATTCGGTAAATTGCTCATATTTCCAACAAAAATCACCCTGGTACTAAAGATGACTAAAGATGAACTAGTTCACAAGAAGTCGAGAAATGATTTCTAGGTATATTGCCTCTAATATATCATTTGCAAGTACTTCAATGTGTGTATCGATGATGTTCCTACGATCATGTTGTTAGTTGATGAGTTTCTTTTGCATGTGGTTCCATGATCCCATCTTCATTGCCTCAGGCATTTTCCAACGTCGGCCAACAAGAGGTTAAGTGTTATTTGTTTATGGACGCGCATAGGGAAGGGACGTTCCACAGAAATGTCAAACAGTTGTGTTGCCTATTTTCTCTTTTGGGAAGACATCGGTTATACTCTTGAAATGTAAAATTGCACTCTGTTGTTGTCCTCTGACTTTTCCCTTCACAACATTCACGTAATATAGGATGAGCATCCTTGTACGTTTCTTCTATACATCAGATCCTGCTATGGTCAGAGGCTATCATAACTTGGTGGCTGTCATGCGGTGTTGTTGGGAGGTGATGTTGTTGAGTGGTTCCCCTCCCGACAAAGCAGAGTGGATGACCCTGACCCGTGCATGTCCAATGTATCTTCAGTCGACAGCTACAGGTAACCGGGTATAGCCGTGGATGACCTACCTGGGAATTTCAGACTTGTCTCTATCCTCGACGACAGCAGCAGCAACAACAGCAGTGACAAATTGACCAAATGAGTTTCTATTAGCAGTCGACGACAGCAGCAGCAGCAACAGCAGCGCCAGATTGACCAAATGAGTTTCTATTAGCAGCCCTACCATGTACTGTAACTTTTAAATCAATTCAACGAGTGCAAAATATTTAAGTAAAGAAGGCACGTAACTTTCTGATTTAAACTACTACGAGTAATAATAGATCAAAGATGACGGAGTAACAACCAGACTGGTCCGAATTCAGTAGCTGTCAGTAAATTTAACTATATATACAAGATTATAAGGATCTTGCAAGCCCACTACCCTAACACCTGTATACTGTGCACATCAGAAACCGTTCGACCAGTCAGCACAGTGTACCTTGGTGATTTTGCAGGTGGACAGCCGAAGCTCTTTGCAATCAGGTTTGCTATGTTTGCCGGTCACAGCCCCGTTAGTTGCCATTAACCTGCCTGATTTAAATCCGTGCCCTAGGGCTACTATATCATTGTGTTGAGACGCTTCATGGAGTTTTGCTGCACAATAACTGCGTGTGCTCATCAAAAGCTTAGTTATAGTCATTATTGGGAACATTAGAATTTGATAGATTGCATGATAGTTAGCATGAGAATAAGATAATTGTATTAGGTGTGAACTGCTTGGTCGCCTTTGTGGTTCAGGGGTGGATGTATGTTGGCATATCCATGTTTTCCTTGTGTGAAGTGGGTAGCAGACCGTGTGTTGGTATGGCTACATCCATCAACTTAAACTATCCTTGTGCAGGGCATGAGGAACCCAAACATAATTATTTGGATATAACATTAGAAAACGATGAATAACTGTCTGCTAGGGCGCATTGTCTTAACGACGATTGTGCTTAGCTTCGAGTTCAATAATAACAACACTAATTGATACCTTGCAAAGTTTATCAATATAGGTTATCTCAATAAAAATACATCTGAACAACAGAGGTTCCAGCATATACTACCAATCATAACATGGGACCCAGGCCCTAAAAGTACGGTAGATTGGCAAATGGAAAACAGCACGAGAAATGACTAAACCCAACCCTAGCTGACTAAAGACCAGACTTTCACAACATAACTTCACCCAACGAGTATACATACAGTAAAACACTTCCACAACTACTGCTGCTCAACACCAGCTCGACGACCTGGACAATCTTCTTCAGAGTTACGAGTTTGGGTGACCATTACGCTACACATCATGGGTCTCCATTAAGCAACACCTGCATCGAAGAAATCGAGCAGTGTTATAAACTAGGGCAATTTCTGAGTGGCATGACTTGAGGAAGTGAAGAGAGGCAGGTGAGTACTTACAGCAATTAATCTTCAGCCTCTACCCTTTACTTCAACATGTTCAAAATGTAGCTCCTGACTGTCTTGTTTTTGCTCTATTTTCTGCGGAAAATACAAAAAAGAACTAAATAGAGCAAAAGTAAGACAGTAGGAAAATGGGTCAATAGCTCCTGTGCTACATCTTTCGTAGGAATTGGGAGTGAGACGTTGTTCGACAGAATGGCTTTGGTGCGACACTTTTGAGCGAGTAAATAGACCAGACACGACATGGCCCTTAAGCTAAACGGATGCCCTCATTAGCTGTTATGGGCTGGACCCACAACTTATCCATGTAAGCGCGGGACCCACCACTTGTCCAGTAAGCGCGGAACCCACCTCTTCGCAGCTAGAAGAGACGACCGCCCATGCCCGTCTGCCCGCCGCCGCTCATTGCTTCCCATTTCCCCATTCTTCCTCTTCTCCGGCGACCTAGTGCAGATGTCCACCTCCTCCGCCACACACTCAAAATGGTGTCAATATGGTCTAGTGCCGCTGAAAAGGTGCCCTGACTGCCCACGCCCAGAGCCTCTGAAACGGTGGGTCAGTACGACTGATGAGAATGGAAATCTTGGGCGGGAATTTGTGAAGTGCTTGAGCAAAACAATGGCAGGAAGGGATGGCAAGGTTAGATCTCAGTTCTTAGCCCGTTCTTTCACTGCCGTTTGCTCTAATTTCTCCATATTTTGTTTTTCCCTCGAATTTGGAATTTAGGGTTCATGTTGTTGTTTTCAGATCCTAAGAAATGCACACATTTTGAGTGGATGGATGATTATGTTGAGAGGATTGAGTTTGAGGGCTACATTGATTCGAGCGGGGCCACAACCTGGGAGCTCAATTTTGGTGGGGTGCCGCAAATGGAGAATTTGGGGAGCTCGGACAGAGGGGCGGGCAGAGTCTTGCCGATGGCTAGGTATGCGCGCAATGTTGAACTGCACTTGGAGTCTGAACTGACCGAGGAACTGAAGAGGATCAAGAAAAATCAAATGGAGATTACCGATTTGTAGAAGAAAGCAAATATCATGGCAGGGGGTTCTATTGTTGTGTCATTGCTCTGTTTTTGTTTTACTTGTTCTTCATCCGTCATTAGAGGGGGCATCTAGGTCTGTCAGGGCAGAGGATGCAATCTGTGCGCCATGCCAAGTACAAGTAACTGAATTGAAGAAAAATATTCAGTGTTCATGCTCTGTTCTTGTTCTTCAGTTAACAGAGTGCACACCCCCGAAATTCAGTCAAGCAGAATAGATGTTGGGTCGTGAGAAAATAACCAGGCCCAAATAGAAACAAGCCGACCCACGTTGGGGCACCAGCCTAGTTTTATAGCATAGAGGCACCCATGTTTAAAAAAATTGCTTCGACTAAAACCTTAAAATAAAATGTTGCTTCGGCAAAAAATAAACCAAACATATACTTCTTTATTTGTTTTTTCTTTGGCCAAATTTTTCTGTCGAATAAATGTTGGGTCGTATGTATTGTAACTTCTTTTGTTTTTCTTTACATATTTGTTGCTTGTACACTATTGTTTTGTGATTGTTTTTATGCATGTCTATGGTTCCATGAAACCCAAATTAAATGGGGATATAAGAAAGCCTTAGAAATCATTTTTGGAAATGATCATGTTAAAATTCAAGGAAGAACATCAAGCACATATATCAAGAACATCAGAACACATTGTGAGTATGTGATTTGCATGTCCATGGCGGGTTTGCATGTCCATGGATTGGGTCATGACCCATGATTTGGCCAACATTGTGAAGACGGTTCGTGTGGTGAATGGGGTGTAGCAACACATGGCAATACACAAATAATAGAACGAAACGGGTACAACCCATAGCAACCCACAAATAATAGCACGAAACAACAATATATAGCGTAGCACGAAACCCAACAACAATATAAACAGTAGCACAACCCATAGTTCCACGACATAGATAGCATAGACTTACAACTTAATGATAGTAGCACACAAACATAAATGATTACAACTTAAAATGCTAATATGATACACAAATAGATAGATCGGGGGCACCAAACTGGTTCTTCTCCTTCTCCTCCTCTGGGCGAACGCCACCTCGCTCCTCTGGGCGCCCTTCACTCCTGGTTGTTGACGGGGTATGGAAGGGTGTGCATGCCTTTGTTGGTGGGGAAGATGTTGTTGATGTCAGTGAAGACACTAGTAGAAAAAGGGTCTAATGTGCAGCTCATTAGTCCCGGCTTGAAATTGAGCCGGCACTAATGTGACCATTAGTGCCGGTTCGAACGGCTAGGCGGGCCGCTGTCAGTAGTACCGGTTCGTGGCAAACATTTAGCACTAGTTCGTGCCACGAACCGGTACTAAAGAGCGTGGTGGCAAGATGTTGTCATACTAGGGCCTCTCCAGCACCTTTAGTACCGGTTTGTGCCACGAACCGGTACTAAATGTCATCCTACATATAAACCCTTCGTCCAGCTCGGTCTGTTCTCCCCCCTTTCCCCTCTCCTCTCTGTTCTTCCCCTCTTCGCCTCGAGCTCATCACACATTTTGCCCAAATTTGGACAAGATTTGAAGGCCCCCATCCATTCAAGTGATCACAAAGGTTAGCAACCACCAGTAGAAAAACCCTCATTCGTCCTGGTTCGTGAGGGCCAATTGTCTCGGTTCCCAAACCGGGACTAAAGGGTCGTTACTAAAGCCATGTCCCTTTAGTCCCGGTTCACCCAGGAACCGGGATAGATGGGGCTCCACGTGGCCGTTGTCGCTTGCCCAGGCAGGGGGCCTTTTGTCCCAGTTGGTGCCACCAACCGGGACCAAAAGGCTTCCACGCGTTAGCATTTCAGGGGCTGGGTTTTTTTTTAAAAGGGAGGGGGGTTGGGGCGTTTTGCAGGGTTAATTTAGGGGTTTCATATATTGTATTAGCTAGCTAATAGAGAGAGGTGTCCTCTCTTATCTCGGTGCTTGGTCAACACTGCGTATAGAGAGGACTCGACACGCTAGCTAGCTAGTAAGCAAATGAAGGAGACTATTAAGTACAGAAGATCGTCATGAACATATACAGAAGTGATCGACCTCTCCTTCTCCGAGAGATTGGTCGAACAACAAGTTTTCGTATATCTTACCGACGCTACTGGCTACATATATATATATGCAATGTGTCAGATCTCTTACAATACCCTAACATATCAACTCAACTTCCACATGCATGGTGGTATTCTCCGGCTTTATTGATGATGTGGTCAAGAAAGAATCCAGCCAATTCCTCTTGAATTGCTCACATGCGATCTTATGGTAGGAGTTCATTCCGCATCTCCCACATCTAATTTGAATAAGGGGGTCAAATACATATACACTAGTAGAAAAAGGGCCTATTGTCCCAGTTGGTGAGGGCCTTTTGTCCCGGTTCTTGAACCGGGACTAAAGGGTCGTTACTAATGCCCTAGACCTTTAGTACCGGTTCTAACACGAACCGGGACAGATGGGCCTCCATGTGGCTGGTTCGCCGAGCCCAGGCAGGAGGGCCTTTGGTCCCGGTTGGTGGCACCAACCGGGACCAAAAGGCATCCACGCCTCAGCATTTCAGGGGCTGGGGTTTTGTTTTTTTAAAGGGGGGAGGGGGTTGGGGGTTTTGGGAGGTTAATTTAGGTGTTTCATATATTGTGTTAGCTAGCTAACTAATAGAGAGAAGTGTCCTCTCTTGTGTCCGTGCTTGGTCGACGCTACGTACTATACATAGAGAGGCCCTCGACACGCTAGCTAGTGAGAAAATGAAGGAAACCATTAAGTACAGAAGTTCGTCATGCATACCGAGAGAAGTGATCGATCGACCTCTCCTTCTCCGAGAGATTGGTCGAACAACAAGTTTTCGTATTATCTATCCGATGCTACTGGCTACATACATATACAATATGTAAGATCTCTTACAGTCCCCTAGCATTTGAAATCAACTTCCACATGGTATTCTCTGGCTTTATTGATGACGTGCTCAAGAAAGAATCCCGCCAATTCCTCTTGAATTTCTTTCATGCGATCTTGTGGTAGGAGTTCATTCCGCATCTGCCACGTCTAATTTGAAGAAGGGGTTTAATACATATATATGAATGAAACTCAACAGAAATGATGGTGTAATAAAATGAAATTGTGAATATTATTGCTTACGCACTTCATGTTGTCTTTTAGAGTAGCCCCGCTTATTTTTCAAAGTCGCGTTGTAGATGAACTACTTTACGTAGTATCCACGATAATCATTCCTTGTTCCTGCCACAAGCACTTTTACGAGAAATAGAGGTCAATCAAACTGATAATGAAGCATTATAAATGGCATTGATGAAAGTATAGCTATAGAATCAACGGGAGATGCGTGCAACTAGCTAGCTAGTAGTACTTACTTTCGGGTATGTATATCGCAGCTTCTTCGGCTGTCCCGGAGCTTCTACGGTGAACTGTTTCCAAACCCTGCAAGACAAAGAAAATAATTATTATTACTTCAGATATCAGGAAATGAACAAAAATTTGTCGATATGGTGCGATAATGATCGATTGAACTTACTTGTTGAGCATTTTAGTCATGTCCGCATAGGTTTCGGGATCTTTTCGTCTCGAGTCTAAGACGGTTACTAGTCTCCGCTCAAGCTTAATCTCCATAAGAACATAGTGGAAGCTGCGCACGCATGCATAACTCATCAATTACATTACTATAACCTCGCTCGAGTAAAGGGAAACCGAATATGCACACGACAGTAACACTCACTCGAAGTTGTAAGGAAAGAGTATTAAATCTTTATTTTGATTTTTGATCAACGATTGTAGCAAGTTGGCCTTGGCCTCTTCGGCGTTCTTTGTAACCAGAAATTCATCTATGATATTTGTGTTAATGAACCCAATATCATACATTTCTTGTTTTTTGCAGTCGACGATCTTCAATCTGCATAATATAGTGAGGATAATTAATTATAAATACATGCAATGAAAGAGCTGAGCTATATATAGAGACTTAATGATAGAAATAGTACTTACAGACAGTAGCAAAAGAACATTAATTTATCGAGGGCCTTTTGATTGAAGAATTCGAAGAACTCCTCAAATGGAACAGGCAACAGATCAGTTCCAATGAGGTCGTGCTCATCTTTAATTCTCAGATACAAAGTATTCGTC
Organism: Aegilops speltoides; assembly: GCA_021437245.1. Lineage (NCBI taxonomy): Eukaryota > Viridiplantae > Streptophyta > Magnoliopsida > Poales > Poaceae > Aegilops > Aegilops speltoides. Next base: position 435,503,377 of record CM038141.1, read on the forward strand.
CCCCTAGACTCTCTGCAGGTTTTCATGTACCAATTATGAAATCTTCGCATCATCGTTGTTAGAGATTTTTCATCTTTGACGAGAGGCTTCCCGTACTCGTATCTGTGTTCGTCCACCTCCAAGAAATCAAAATGTACATCGTCAGGCAGGTAATCTCTAAGATTGCTATAACCGGGCACCATCCCCAGAGCATTAGGGACGATGTCGCTAGACATATTGAGCGGGGGCCACGGTTGCTTTGCCTGTTCACCGAGATGGGTAATCTTTTCCCAGCTGCTCGTTCTTTTAACCTTTGATCACTCACAGTACTTCCCGATCGCTCCGCTTCGAGATATGCTTGTTCACTAATGCGCTCATAGTTGCTTCTCGGCGGAGACTTTGGTGGTTTCCTCAGGGCATCGATAGTGCGCTTTGCTTTAACCGGATCTACCTTCTCCTCCGGAGGTGGATGTCTCTTTGCTTTCAACCCTTCAAAGAAGTCCTTCACTTCAGTCCGCATGATCTTCGCGTTTTCCTCTTCGGTCCTCTCGTACGGTAACTTCTCTAGAGGCTTGAGAGCTGGACCGTATCTGTATTGCCTCCCGCCTCTGGTTGTACTACTAGACGCCGGAGCAGACGGAGCGGCTGCGGCTGTCTTCTTTCGTGCTTGCTTACGAGGCGGAGGAGAAGGACTACGACGCGCCGGAGCAGCCAGGGCGGCGGCGGGTCTCTTCCACCCTTGCTGGCGAGGTGGAGGAGGAGGCTGCTGGCTGCTCGGGCGCGTCGGCGCAGGCGGGGAAGGAGGCGAAGTGCCGCCACGCGCCGAAGAAGGAGGCTGAGTGTGCCCTGATCATCACTCGTCGGCGGAGGAGGCGGTGGAGGAGGCGGAGTGCCCTGACTCGCTGGAGGAGGAGGAGGCGGGGCGTCCAGTTCGGAAGGTTGATGAACTCCTTGCACCATAGGCATGGAGTCTTCAGAGCAGAACCCAACCGAGTCTCCCCTTCACCGGTAGGGTGGTCAAGCTGCAGGTCCTAAAATCCCTCCGTTATTTCGTCCACCGTCACCCTAGCATATCCTTCTGGAATCGGACGACAGTGAAAAGTTGCGCCGGGTTCAGAAGGTCGAACAGAGCCGACAGCCGCCTTGACTTTTAAGTTCTGCCATTGCGTCATAAGGTGGCAATTTTGAGACTCCGTGATAGCATCCACGGGGTAGCTAGCAGGAGCCGTCAAGACATGCTCCGGCTGAAGCAGCTTGGTGGAAGCCACGCTTCTTCTCCGCTGAGATGGCGGGGTAGCTTCGGGGGAAGCTTCGGCAGTTCGTTTGCTGCTATTGCTTCTCGTTCCTCTATCGCTTGTACCCTTGCGTGCAGTGCCTGCAGTTCGGTTTGCTGCACTTTCTTCCTCCTCTCCTGGCATTTGTAACCGCCTGCGTTCGGAAACCCAACCTTCCACGGAACGGAGCCTGGCGTGCCTCGTGTCCGTCCAGGGTGCGCAGGATTCCCGAGGGCCATTGTGAGCTCATCGTTCTCTCTCTCTGGAACGAACGTCCCTTCCTGCGCTGCATTGATATAGTGCTGAAGCCTCTTGACTGGTATTTTCATTTGCTCGTCCGTCCAAAGGCACTTCCCTGATACAGGGTCCAAGGTTTCGCCAGCCCCAAAGAACCAAGTCCGGTAATGGTCTGTCCAGTTCATTGTCTCTGGTTTGATCCCTTTATCAAGCAGATCATTCTCAGCCTTGGCCCACTTAGGCCGGGCTTTGAGGTAGCCACCTGACCCCGTGCAATGGTGAAGCTTCTTCTTTGCAGCATTTTTCTTGTTTATCCCCGACATCTTCTTACTCTTTTCCGATGTCTTGTAGGCCACAAATGTGGGCCAGTGATCTCTGATCTTCTCATATTTGCCGATGAATTTTGGTGTCTCTTCTTTGTCGACAAACCTTTTCAGCTCATTCTTCCACCTCCTGAATAGGCCTTCCATCTTCTTAAGAGCATGTGACTTCATTAATTTCTCTTTAACTGGCTTCTCCGGATCCTCCTCTGGCGGTATGATGAAATTTGCCTTCGGCTCAGTCCAAAGATCATCTTTCTGCATATCATTGACATAAGACACCTCAGGGTCTTCGTTCTTAAGCTTATACCATTGGTGGATGCTGATCGGGATCTTGTCCCAAACAAGAACCCCGCAATGAGCAGCAAATGCTTCCTTTGTCCGGATGGGTTCAATCGGTTCGCCCTCGTGCGCGATTGCTGTGATCTCAAACCTTTCATCCGAGCGCAACTTTTTCTTCGGGCCTGGTCTCTTTACCAAAGTTGTGCTCGATCCGGAGGGCTACAAAAAAGAAGAAAGACGAGAGTTAATTAATATGTGTACATATACCAAAACAATGAATGCATCAATTAGCTAGTCAGCACAGGCTTAACTAATTATACCTGGCCGGACTCGGTTCGGTCACCGGAGCCGTCATCACGGTCTCCTTCTTGCACCCTCATTGGGTCACCGGAGCCATCATAATCATGTCTTTCCTCCTCCATTCTTCGATCACCATAGCCTGCTTCTTCACCCTGTTCTTCCAGACCATCATTGTCGTTAAGATACGACAAGATATCACCTCCGGCTAAGATTATGTCCCCCTACACCTCTTCTGCTTCCTCGTCTCGTATGTGCTCCATTGTTTCTGCAAATATTACAACATGGCAATTATTACACAAACATGACAGCAGGTGGATATATTAGTGGCAAACATAGACCGAGCTTATTCCGGGTTTGGGGTGGCCTTGGCAATGCTTCAAGGGTAGGGGCGCGGCGGGAGGGGTAGGAGACCGACATCGTTTTTTTCTAAGGTTTGGGTGTCCTCGAGAGTTTTGGTCGAGCGAGAGGGGGTGGCCTCGAGAGAGTTTGTCGGGTAGGGACGCGGCGGGAGGTGGTAGGAGACCGACATCGTTTTTTCTAGGGTTTGGATGTCCTCGAGAGTTTTGGTATAAGTTATCACAGTCGAGAGGGGGGTAATATCGACAACGACGACATACATACACGGGAAAATAATGTTATCGGGGAGGGGGTATATCAACCTCCCCCCCACATGTTGAAGTTATCGGGAGGGGGCTATATCGACAACGACGACATACGTACATGGGAAAATAATATTATCGGGGAGGGGGTATATCAACCCCCCCTCGTGTTGAAGTTATCGGGAGGGGTATATCGACGACGACACACCCAATAAAACATAAGAAAACGATGAAGAAATAAAAAGAGGAGAAGAAGAAAGGAATAGAGGAGAAGATCGAAGAAAAAAAAGAAGAAGAAAAAGAGGAGAAGAAGAAAGGAATAGAGGAGAAGAAGAAAAAATAGAATATTTTTTCTATTTTTTCTTCTTCTCCTCTATTCCTTTCTTCTTCTCCTCTTCTTTTCCTTATTTTTTCCTCTTCTTATTTATTTCTCCTCTTCTCCTCCTTTCTTCCTCTTCTTATTTTCCTTTTTCCTCTCATTCTTTTAGTATTGCTTTTTTTTGTAAATGTTCAAATAGAAAATTTCGAAAAAAAGTAAAGGTTTTGCCTAATGCATTGTTCATATGAATATACAAACATTTGCACCTTCTATAATAATCAATATCACCAAAAAATATCTATGAACAGAAAAAATCCTAACTTTTCCTTATTTTACGCTTTCCTCTACACTAACCTAAAATGCACTAACCTTCTTTTTCCACTCCTTTTTTTTCTTCTAAACATGAACAAATACATAAATTGACAAAAAATATGCACAAAAACATATACATAAATTTTCCTATACATATACAATTGTTTTACAAATATGCACATATATATGAACATATACATAATTGACAAAAAATGCATTTATGAAAAAAATGATATGAACATGTACACACATATATACACATATACACACACATATACATGCAGGGCAGGGGTGGGTGGTGGCGTCTTGTGAAGAAGGGCAGGAGTGTGTGTGGCAATGAAGGGCAGGGTGCAGTGGCAAAGGGGGAGGGTGGCGTGGCGGCAGCGGCGGCGATCTGAGGGAGGAGGAGAGGAACAGGCGGCGCTCACAACAAGGTGGCGGCGGCGACGAGGAAGGCGGGGACAGCAGACGGTGAAGGTGCCCTCAGGGGCGAGGGCAGGGGCGCGCTGGCTCGGGTACGACATCGGCGACGGCGACGGCAAGGCACGGGCGACGGTGACGGCACGGTCGGGGGCGACGACAGGGGCGGCGGACAGCATCGGGGCAGCTTGGCGGCGATGAGCCTGGCTTCGTCGGGGGCAAATGGAGATGAGAAACTGAAATCTTCACAAGTCCTGGTTATATACCAAGAGCATTGGTCCCGGTTCGTGGCACCAACCGGGACCAATGCCCTCCTTTAGTCCCGGTTGGTGCCACCAACCGGGACCAAAGGCTTTGCGCTGCCCGCGGCCAAAAGTTTAGTCCCACCTCACTAGTTCAGAGGGGCTCGGAGTGGTTTATAAGCCCCACTACGACTACCCTCTCGATCTCCTCTCAAATGCAGGCTTACGGGCCTAATCTCACACTATGCTGCCTGTGGGCCTATTGGGCCTTCTGCCGGCCTGAATCCTGGCCCAGGTTGGGTTTCTAGTCGTATTCAGGCCGTGGTGGCCCAATAGGTCGCAGTTTTTTTCCAGTTTTTTTGTTTTGTTTTTTGCATTATTTATTTTCTTTTGTTTTTTGCTTTATTTTTTAATTCTTTTTGCTTTTAGGTCAAAAAAATTATAAACTTTCTGTTAGTGCCATTACTTTTCAAATTTGAATACTTATTTGAATTCTTTGAAATTTGTGTGAATCACAAGTTTGTGATTAACTTTACTATAGAAATAGTTTTTTTCTAGTTTTTTTGTTTTGTTTTTCGCATTATTTATTTTCTTTTGTTTTTTGCATTATTTTTTTAATTCTTTTTGCTTTTAGGTCAGCAAAATAATAAACTTTCTGTTAGTGCCATTACTATTCAAATTTGAATAGTTAAAATTTGAATTCTTTGAAATTTGTGTGAATCACAAGTTTGTGATTAACTTTACTATAAAATAGTTTTTCAGTTTTTGTTTTTTTTTGCATTATTTATTTTCTTTTGTTTTTGCTTTATTTTTTAATTCTTTTTTGCTTTTAGGTTGACAAAATCATAAACTTTCTGTTAGTGCCATTAGTTTTAGAAAAATTATTTTGTTTTTGTTTTCTTTTTGCTTTATTTATTTTATTTGTTTCTACTTACAACAAAATACTTATTCTTGCTATTTTTATTTATTTTATTAAAGGTAATTTTTAATTATTTTTCTTTTAAGTCACAAAATTATAAACTTTTACGTTAGTGCCATTAGTTTTCAAATTTGAATAGTTAAAATTTGAATTCTTTGAAATTTGTGTGAATCACAAGTTTGTGATTAACTTTACTAAAAAAATGAGCATAGATGCGCCTATAGAGAAAATTCTACCTAAATTCATAATAAAATTCTATGAATTTTAGAGAAATTTAGTATGAATTTAGGTCAAATTCCCTGTATAAGGGCATCTATTTTCACTTTGAGAGGAGCTCAACAAGGCAGAGAGGGAGGGGCTTATAAACCGGTGTGAGCGCCCTTCGGTTGGCGAGGTGGGACTAAACTCTGACCGCAACGAGGACCAACCCTTTAGTCCCAGTTTGTGGCACAAACCGGGACTAATGGTCATGGGCCAGGGGCGAGGCGCATTGGTCCCGGTTCGTGCGTGGAACCGGGACCAAAAGGTCCAGACGAACCAGGACCAACGGCCCACGTGGTTGTCCTCTTGAGTGTCTTGGTGAGAACATAGTTGACAAGGAGCAAACCGGGATTAATGGTATTACGAGGGCCGAACCATAAGAGATTAAAGCATTTCAAATGAACTCTGAAAATGTTGAAAGTTGGCATGGTATCATAATTTCACCCACATAGCATGTGCATGTACAAAACAGATAATGGTATCATACTCGTCTGTTACAAAGTTGGCATGGTATCATCATAATAGTTGCAGGAGAAAGTCTTCAGTTTTTCTTCGCTTGTGTCATTTGCTTATTGCGCCGTAACCATGGATAATATTCATCGTTTATCAGGATGCTTGGGTCAGCCTTGACTCTGAAGGGAGGAATTTCATGAAACTTTTCATAATCTTCAGACATGTCTGTCTTGCCCTCCACTCCCACATGTCCCTTTTTCCCGAAAGAACTATGTGGTGCTTTGTCTCATCATATGATGTATTCGCTTCCTTATCTTTTCTTTTTTCTCGGTTTGGTAGACATGTCCTTCACATAGATAACCTGCGCCACATCATTGGCTAGGACGAACGGTTCACCAGTGTACCCAAGATTTTTCAGATCCACTGTTGTCATTCCGTACTGTGGGTCTACTTGTACCCCGCCTCCTGACAGATTGACCCATTTGCACTTAAACAAAGGGACCTTAAAATCATGTCCGTAGTCAAGTTCCCATATGTCCACTATCTAACCATAATATGTGTCCTTTCCCCTCTCGGTTGCCGCATCAAAGCGGACACCGCTATTTTGGTTGCTGCTCTTTTGATCTTGTTCAATTGTGTAAAATGTATTCCCATTTATCTCGTATCCTTTGTAAATCAATACAGTCAAAGATGGTCCCCTGGACAACAAGTACGGCTCATCACAAACAGTCTTGTCACCTCGAGGCGTGTTTCCAACCAACTGTTGAAAGTCTGATGTGTTCACATGTAATCGAAGTCGTCGCCTTTGCTCCGGTGTTTGGGCGCAGATCGTTCTTGTGTTCATCGACATCTGGGTCACCAAGGTAGAGTTACAGTAGAAGCTGTGTAGTGTGTTTGAGACCAAGAATATCCGTCCTGCATATTGTTGAGTCCCCTCCAAGCGTGCCTTTTCCAGTCAGTCTCCCCTCATACCGCGATTTAGGGAGACCTATCTTCTTAAGGCCAGGAATGAAGTCAACACAAAACCCAATGACATCATCTGTTTGATGGCCCATGGAGATGCTTCCTTACGGCCTAAGCGATTCTGGACATATTTCTTTAGGACTCTCATGAACCTCTCAAAGGGGAACCTATTGTGTAGAAATACAGGCCCCAGAATGACAATCTCGTCGACTAGATGAACTAGGACATGCATCATGATATCGAAGAAGGATGGTGGGAACACCAGCTCGAAACTGACAAGACATTGCGCCACATCACTCCTTAGCCTTAGTACAATTTTTGGATCGATCACCTTCTAAGATATTGCATTCAGGAATGCACATAGCTTCACAATGGCTAATCGGACGTTTTCCGGTAGAAGCCCCTCAATGCAACCGGAAGCGATTGCGTCATAATCACGTGGCGATCATGAGACTTTAGGTTCGAAACTTTTTCTCTGCCATATTTATTATTCCCTTTATATTCGACGAAGCCGGTCGGGACCTTCATACTAAGCGAGGCATTCACGGAAGATTTCCTTCTCTTCTTTGGTAAGAGCGTAGCTGGCGGGACCTTCATCTTTGCTTTGGAGGCATGCCGTCTTTTTCGTCAAAGCGTTGCGGTCCTCCGTGCATCGGATGTATCTTTTGTCTTCCCATACACACCCAAGAAGCCTAGCGAGTTCACGCAAAGGTTCTTCGTCACATGCATCACGTCGATCGAAGAGCGGACCTCTAGGTCTTTCAAGTAGGGTAGGTCCCAAAATATAGATTTCTTCTTCCACATGGGTGCGTGTCCCTCAGCGTCACTCGAAACAACTAGTCCTCCGGGACCCTTTCCAAAGATTACGTGTAAATCATTGACCATAGCAAGTACGTGATCACCGGTACGCATGGCGGGCTTCTTCCGGTGATCTGCCTCGCCTTTGAAATGCTTGCCTTTCTTTTGACATTGATGGTTGGTCGGAAGAAATCGGCGATGGCCAGTACACATTCTTCCTGCAGCTTCCGGTATATACTTTGGTGTCGGCTAAGCGGTGCGTGCATGCGTGGTATCCCTTGTTTGTCCGTCTCCGAAGGTTCGAGAGCGGGCCAATCGTTGATGGTCACGAATAGCAACGCCTTTAGGTCAAATTCCTCCTGTTTGTGCTCATCCACGTCGTACACGTTTCCATTCCACAGCTGTAAAAGTTCTTCAACTAATGGCCTTAGGTACACATCAATGTCGTTGCCGGGTTGCTTAGGGCCTTGGATGAGAACTGGCATCATAATGAACTTCCGCTTCGTGCACATCCAAGGAGGAAGGTTATACATAGATAGAGTCACGGGCCAGGTGTTGTGGTTGCTGCTCTGCTCCCCGAAAGGATTAATGCCTTCCGCGCTTAAAGCAAACCATACGTTCCTTGGGTCACTTGCAAACTCATCCCAGTACTTTCTTTTGATTTTTCACCATTCCGACCCGTCAGCGGGTGCTCTCAACTTCCCGTCTTTCTTACAGTCCTCATTGTGCCATCGCATCAACTTGGCATGCTCTCCGTTTCTGAACAGACGTTTCAAGCGTGGTATTATAGGAGCATACCACATCACCTTTGCAGGAACCCTCTTCCTTGGGGGCTCGCCGTCAACATCACCAGGGTCATCTCGTCTGATCTTATACTATAATGCACCGCATACCGGGCATGCATTCAGATCCTTGTATGCACCACAGTAGAGGATGCAGTCATTAGGGAATGCATGTATCTTCTGCACCTCCAATCCTAGAGGGCATACGACCTTCTTTGATGCGTATGTACTGTCAGGCAATTCGTTATCCTTTGGAAGCTTCTTCTTCAATATTTTGATAGCTTCTCAAATCCTTTGTCGAGCACTGACATTCTCGTCATCCTTCGCAGCAATTCCAGTATGGTACCGGGCTTTGTGTTGCCATCTTCTCAATTGGGGTACAACCCTTTTTTGTGATCCTCTAACATGCGATCGAACTTCAGCTTCTCCTTTTGATTTTCGCATTGCGTCCTTGCATCGACAATGACCCGGCGGAGATCATCATCATCGGGCACATCGTCTGGTTCCTCTTGATCTTCAATAGCATCCCCCGTTGCAGCATCATTGGGCACATCATCTGGTTCATCTTGATCTTCAGCAGCTTCCCCCATTGCAGCATCACCATATTCAGGGGGCACATAGTTGTCATCATCCTCTTCTTCTTTGCCGTCTTCCATCATAACCCCTATTTCTCCGTGCCTCGTCCAAACATTATAGTGTGGCATGAAACCATTGTAAAGCAGGTGGGTGTGAAGGATTTTTTGGTCAGAGTAAGACTTCGTATTCCCACATTTAGGGCATGGACAACACATAAAACCATTCTGCTTGTTTGCCTCAGGCACTTCGAGAAAATCATGCGCGCCCTTAATGTACTCGGAGGTGTGTCTGTCACCGTACATCAGTTGTCGGTTCATCTGCGTGCATTGTATATAATTAAGTGTGTCAAATCCCATTACAGAACATCATGAATAGATAATTAAGTGACCAAATTAATAGAAGTTCATCATCACATTAAAACCAAAGTACATACATAGTTCTCATCTAACAACATAAAGCTCTCTAGAGCATCTAAATTAATTAAACCATACATTGAAACTATGTAAAACATTTCAATGCGAAAACAAATGCGATCATAATCGCAACCAAGGTAACAATTGATCCAACGGCATAATGATACCAAGCCTCGGTATGAATGGCATATTTTCTAATCTTTCTAATCTTCAAGTGCATTGCATCCATCTTGATCTTGTGATCATCGACGACATCCGCAACATGCAACTCCAATATCATCTTCTCCTCCTCAATTTTTCTTATTTTTTCCTTCAAGAAATTGTTTTCTTCTTCAACTAAATTTAACCTCTCGACAATAGGGTCGGTTGGAATTTCCGGTTCACATACCTCCTAGATAAATAAAATCTATGTCACATTGGTCGACATAATTTTTATAAACAATAAATGAAGCAATAGTTATAAAGATAATATATACCACATCTGAATCATAGACAGGACGAGGGCCAACGGGGGCGGATACCAAAACCATCGCACTATATAATAACAAGCAATAAAATAGTAAGAAAATTAGACAAGTATCTATCTAAAGCAAGAATTTTTTTTCTTTCAGAAAGAAGATAAGAACAAGAGGCTCACCACGGTGGTGTCGGTGACGAGATCGGCGCGGGCGATCGACGACAGTGAAGACGGGGACGGGGCGTGACGGGCCGCTAATATAAACCTAGACAAATCTCGGGAAAAATAGAGTTCGGAGGTCGTGCTTCTAGAGGAGAAAGCTTAACTAGTTTGGCTCGGGCATTTCATGGAACACCTCATGTGCATAGGAGGTGAGCTAGAGCACCACAAAGCCCTCCCCTCCCCGGCCAGAGAAAAGCATAGCAGTGGAGTGCTCTGCTCGCGGGCGAGGAGTATATATAGGCACCTCAATGGTCCCGGTTCGTGGCACGAACCGGGACTAAAGGGATGCCTGTTGTCACGGTTCAAGCCACCAACCGGGACCAATGGTGGTGGGACAGGAGCCAGGCCCATTGGTCCCGGTTCGTCCCACTAACCGGGACCAAAAGGTCTAGACGAACCGGGACCAATGGCCCACGTGGCTCGGCCGGCCCCCTGGGCTCACGAACCGGGACCAATGCCCCCATGGGTCCCTGTTCTGGACTGAACCGGGACTAATGGGCTGACCCGGCCTGAACCAAAGCCCTCTTTTCTACTAGTGATATATGAATGAAACTCAACAAAAATGATGGTAATAAAATAAACTTGTGAATATTTTTGCTTACGCACTTCATATTGTCTTTTAGAGTAGCCCCGCCTATTCTTGGCCCTTGTGTTGTAGATGAACTCGGAGACGTAGTATCCACAGTAATCATTCCCGGATTCCTGCCACAAGCAGTTTACAATAAATAGAGGTCAATCAAACTGATAATGAAGCATTATAAATGGCATTGAGGATAGTAGTTAGAATCAACGAGAGATGCGCGGAACTAGCTAGCTAGTAGTACTTACTTTCGGGTGATTCCACCGCAGATTCCGCGGCAGTCCCGAAACTTGTGCGGTGAATACTTTCAAAACCCTGTGAGACAAAGAAACAATTACTTGATATCATGAAATGAACAAAGTTGCCGATATGGTGCGATAATGATCGAATCAACTTACTTCTCGAGCATCGTAGACATGGCCACATACTCCTTGGGATCTTTTCGTCTTGAGTCTAAGACGTTTACTAGTCCCTGCTCAATCTTAATCTCTAGGAGAATATACTGGAAGCTACGCACGCATGCATAACTCATCAATTACATTAATTACTATAACAGTAATAATTTAGGGAAACTGAATATGCACAAGACAGTAACACTCACTTGAAGTTGTAAGGAAAGAGTATTGTATCTCTGTTTTGATTTATTACCAAAGTTCGTAGCAAGTTGTCCTCGATTTTCTTGGCATTATATTTAACCATAAATTCATCTATGATATTTGTGTTAATGAACCCAATATCATACATTTAATTTTGTCTGCATTCGACGATCTTCAGTCTGCATAATATAGTAAGGATAATTATATATACATGCAATGAAAGAGCTGAGCTATATATAGAGACTTAATGATAGAAGTAGTACTTACAGACAGTAGCAAGTGACCGTTAATTTATCGAGGTCCTTTAGATTGAAAAACTGGAAGAACTCCTCAAATGGAACAGACAGCTCCTCAATTCCAACGAGGTCGTGCACATCCTCTTTAACTTTCAGCGTCAAAGTATCGATTTATTCCCACCTGACAGCGCCTTTTTGTAGGTTTCCATGTACCAATCATGGAATCTTTGCATCATTGTTGTTAGAGTAGTTCCATCTTTGATAAGAGGCTTCCCGTACTCGTATTTGAATAAGTCTGGCTCTATTATATCAAAATGTGCATCGTTGTAATATCCATGATTGGTACCGGGCAAGACCCCCGGATGATTAGCGACGATATCGCTAGACACCTTGAGCGGGGCACGATTGGTCCACTTGTTTGCCAAGCTGGGGAATTTTTTCCCAGTTCTTCGTTCATTTAACCTTTTGTCACTGCAAGTACTTCCTGACCGCTTCGCTTCCTTATATGTCTTTTCAGTAATGCGCTCATAGTTGGTTTTTGACGGAGATGGTGGTGGTCGCTGCATGGCATCCAAAGTGCGCTTCGTTCTTTTAACCGGAGGTGGATGTCTCTTAGCTCTTTGTGTTGCGAAGTAGTCCCTCACATGGGCTTGACGGATCTCCTCGTTTTCCTTCTGGGTCCTCTCATATGGTAACTTCTCTGGAGTCTCGAGAGATGGAACGAATCCGTATTGCCTCCTGCATGTACAGCTAGATGCCGGAGCAGGCCGAGCGACTGCGGCTTTCTTCTTTAGTTGCTTACGAGGCGGAGGAGAATGACTGTGACGCGCCGGAGCAGCCGAAGCGGTGGCGGGTCTCTTCCGCCCTTGCTGACAAGGCAGAGAAGGAGGAGGCTGGCTGGTCGGGCGTGCCGGCACAGGCGGAGAAGGAGGCGGAGTACCACCACGTGCTCGAGAAGGAGGCACAGTGCCCTGATCACTCGCCGGAGGAGCAGGCGGAGGAGAAGGCAGAGTGCCGCCATGCACTGGAGAAGGAGGCGGAGTGCCCTGATCACTCGCCGGAGGAGCAGGCGGAGGAGGAGGCGGAGTGCCCTGACTCGCCGGAGGAGGAGGAGGAGGCGGAGGCGGAGGCGTCCAGTTCGGAAGGTTGATGAGCTCCTTCCTCCATAGGCATGGAGTCTTCAAAGCAGAACCCATCCGAGTCTCCCCTTCACAGGTAGGGTGTTCAAGCACGAGCTCCTCAAATCCCTCTGTTATTTCTTCCACCGTCACCCTAGCATATCCTTCTGGAATTGTACGGCAGTGAAAAGTTGCGCCAGGTTCAGGAGGTCGAACAGAGCTGGCAGCCGCCTTGACTTTGTACTTCTCCCATTGCGTCATAAGGTGGCAATGTTGAGACTCTGTGATAGCATCCACGGGGTAGCTAGCAGGAGCCGTGAAGACAGGCTCCAGCTGAAGCTGCTCGGTGGAAGCCACGCTACTTCTCCGCTGAGATGGCGGGGTAGCTTTGGGGGTAGCTTCGGCAGGTCGCTTGCTTCGAATTGCATCTTGTTCCTCTAGCTTCTGTACCCTTGAGTGCAGCTCCTGCAATTCGCTCTGCTCCACCTTCCTCCTCCTCTCTTGGCATTTGTAACCGCCTGCGTCCGGAAACCCAACCTTCCACGGAACGGATCCTGGCGTGCCTCATGTCCGTCCAGGGTGCTCAGGATTCCCGATGGCCATTGTGAGCTTGTCCTTCTCTCTGTCTGGAACGAACGTCCCTTCCCGCGCTGCGTTAATGTAGTGTTGAAGCTTCGTGAGGGGTATTCGCAGTTGCTCCCTCATCCAAACGCACTTCCCTGTTACATGGTCCAAGGTTCCGCCAACCCCGAAGAACCAAGTCCGGCAACGGCCTGGCCAGTTCAATGTCTCTGGTTTGGCCCCTTTATCAAGCAGGTCGTTCTCAGCCTTGGCCCACAACGGTCGGGCTTTGAGGGAGCCACCTGACCCCGTGCGATGGTGATACTTCTTCTTCGCGGCATTTATCTTGTTTATGGCTGACATCTTCTTACTCCTCTCAGATGTCTTGTTGGCCACAAAAGCATCCCATTGATCTCTGAGCTTCTTGTACCAGCCGATGAATTCTGGTGTCTTTTTTGGGTCGACTAACTTTCCTTTCAGTTCATTCTTCCACTTCCTGAATAGATCTGCCATCTTCTTGAGAGCAAAGGACTTGATCGATGGCTCTTTAACTGGATTCTCCGGATCATCCTCTTCCGGTAGGGTGAAATTTACCTTCAGCGCTTTCCAAAGATCAGCTTTCTATCTATCTTGGACAAAATAAACTTGAAGCTCTTCATCCTTAGGCTGATTCCATAGCTCTATGGTGATCGGGATCATGTCCCTAACAAGAACCCCGCATTGAGCAGTAAATGCCTCCTTGGTCCGGAGGGGTTCAATTGGTTGGCCATCGCGTGCGATTGCTGTGATCGTGAACCTTTCATATGATCGCAACTTTTTCTTTGGGCCTCGTCTCTTTACCAAAGTTGTGCTCGATCCGGAGGGCTAGAAATAAGAAGAAAGACGAGAGTTAATATGTGTAGATACCAAAACAATGAATGCATCAAATAGCTATAGTCAGCACAGGCTTAATTAATATATATACCTGGCCGGACTCTGTTCGGTCACCGGAGCCGTCATCACGGCCTCCTTCTTGCACCAGCATTCGGTCACCGGTCACGGTCTCCTCCGTTGTTCGAAGATCGTAGCCCGCTTCTTCACCCTCTCCTTCCATACCATCGCTTTCATTGAGATACGACATGACATCAGCTCCGTCTGCGATTTTGTCCCCCAACACCCGTTCTGCTTCCTCGTCTCGGCCGTGCTCCATAGTTTCTGCAAATATTACAACATGGCAATTATTATATAAACACGACAGATGGATATATGAGTGGCAAACATAGGCCTAGCTATAGCTATTCACAACAAGGAATTATATTAATTAATGGCCTCAATGCTTCTCTAGGGGTTTGGGGTGGCCTCGGCAACGCTTAAAGGGTCGGGGTGGCCTCGACGACAACGCTCTTTTAACTTGGTAAAGGAGGGGGTATATCGACAAAGACGACATACATACATGGAAAAAAATGTTATTGGGGAGGGGGTATATCGACTCCCCGCCTCATGTTGAAGATATGTTGAATTCCCAAGAGAGTTAAGAACTGGAGGGGGACTCCCTACCCCTCATGTCTGATGAGTTTTTACTCCCTCTCTCCCATGAAACATTCATCGAAAAAACTTAATACATGTTTTAACAGAAAAATTGACCAATTTTCATACATCATCATCATCATCATCTACTACAAAACAAATTGACATATTCTTTGCACATGAACATACAAACATTTACATATTCGATAATAATATCACCAAAAAAATTCTATGAAGTTAACATTAAAAATTCTAACTTTTGCATATTCCTAGAACCCTCGAACCCTCGACCATAGAACCCTCGAACCCTCGACCCTAGAACCCTCGAACCCTCGAACGCTCGACCCCTCGACCCTCGAACCCTCGACCCCTCCCCCCTTCTCATGTCGAAGTTATCGGGGAGGGGGTATATCGACCCCCCCCCCTCATATCGAAGTTATCGGGGAGGTCGTATATCGACAACGACATACCCGATAAAAATAAGAAGAGGAAGAAGAAGGAAAAAAAGAGGAGAAGAAGAAAGGAATAGAGGAGAAGATCGAAGAAAAAAAGAAGAAAAAAAAGAGGAGGAGAAGAAAGGAATAGAGGTGAAGAAGAAAAAAATAGAAATTACTCTATTTTTTCTTCTTCTCCTCTTTTTTTCCTTTTTTTCTCTTCTTATTTTCCTTTTTCCACTCCTTCTTTTTCTCTTCTTCCTCTTTTCTTCCTTTTCCTTATTTTACCTTTTCCTCTACACTAACCTAAAATCGATATCTACTAATTAACAACCTAAATAAAAAAATTAATACACATATGAAAAAAACATCATATGAAAAAAAACATTGTATGCACAAAAAACATCATATGAACCCCCACCGCCCCATCCCTCATGTCAAAGTTATCGGGGAGGGGGTATATCGCGACCCCCCCCCCCTCATGTCGAAGTTATTGGGGAGGGGGTATATCGACCCCCCCCCCTCATCACTACAAGAAATATGTCAACTAGTAACCTTCTGTCAGTGACCCTGGAAGAATTGGTCATAGATCTATGACCATTTCAGACCAATTGGTCAAAAGCTGTTCGGGGGGCTCCAAACCCTAAACTATAACGACCATTTTGGTCAAAAGGTCATAATTTCCTTACACGAAATGGTCATAAAGCAGATAGCACTGGTCCGTTGCCTTATTTCTAGCTGATCATGACCAATATAGATGGTCATAACCTTGTAAATTGTGGTGGGTTGCTATGACTAGGCGCCACCTCATCAGTTTTGCCTATGTATCATGTCCATGTGGCAGTTTTTGCCATAGGTTGTGAAGCAACCTATATTTCTGTCATTCCCAAAATTCCCAAAAAAAAATTCATAAATTCTTTGGGTCATATCTTCGTCAAATATATAAAAAAACCTTCCTTGCCTAGTTAAAAAATAATTCAAAAATATTCATTTTCCTATTCTGTTTAGAAAAACACTTTATGAAGGAAGTACCACTTTGGCATGTCCAACCATTTTCTACAGTGCTTTCCTATGCCCAAATAACCATCCTCCACCAAATGCAGCTCAATCCATTCATTATTTTGAGCCCAGCTTCAACATTCGTATTTATGTCTAGTGTTGTACTTTGCAAAGCAAGTACCACCTAGGCTCCTCCTTTTAAGCTGAAAATTTGTGAAGATGCTCTTCTTAGTAACTGATCATCCTTAGTCAAAACTCACGCCCATTAGCCATGTGCATTTCCCGTACCGCTAATCAAACACTTGGCTGCTTATTCATGTTTGAGCATCGATCGGTCTCCTCATGAGAATCTTATGTTGTGATTTTCTTCCTAGCACCTACCTGGGGAGTGCCCAACCCACTAGACATGCCTAGGCCGCCCAGAACACATGGCAACGCCACGGTCACGCAGTGACCATGCGACGGGCACGCGAGTTTACGCGCTCTAGAGTTGGGGCCCTCGTCCACCGTCCAAACCTCGACGTATCGCCACCAAACCATGTATTTATGATTAAATAGGTACCTATATAACTAGAAATGATTTTTGGAAAAAATAAATAGCAAACTATGAGGCAGCTGCAGTTCAAATTGGACCCGCTTCCTGTTGAATCGGCAGGAATTTGTCTTTTTCGCCAGAGGTGGATCAAAACTTTTGACACCCAACCATTTTGTCAATTATGCATTAAATATGGCCTAGTATTTTATAAAATTGATTATGTCCGATTTTGCAACAAATATATGGTAGGTCCTTTACAAAAAAACTCATATCAAAGAAAATCAATTAGTTTGTTTTTCCTCGTGCAACGGAACGTTTCGTCCCCTCGCTCGATAGATGGCAGAGCATCGTCCGCTTCTGTTAATTGCTAAACATACACAGATGAGGGTTAATTTTTATATTAACGGCTAGATCTAATTAAGTGGATCTGATCGTGAGGTGGTATTTTATCATGGTTGTTTTGTGTACGTGTTTCCGTGTGCGTTTAAGAAAGAATATGCTTGCTTGTTTAATAGTAGTAGAGATAAGTACGCTGCACTTTTTCACCTGCGCATCATCCAGCCGCGACTATCGCATTCTTCTGTGTGGGCTAAAGCCATTCTTGCATGTTCCCTAGCACGTACTCCCTCCGTAAAGAAGTATAAAACCGGTGTACTACCAATTGGCAATTCCAGTTGAAAAGAAAAGAAATAAATGTCGGCATGAAATGGACATTGGCAGATGGTGGACGTGCCATGCCATGCCATAGTCGCAGGGCATTCATGCGGTACAGCCGGAGTCGGGCTACGTACGTTGGTCTATTGGTCTACACGCAGGAGAGGAGAGTCCAAAACGATTATGTGAGCAGGGGAGTCAGTTCAAAATGATTTCAGCCCATGCATGCAATGCAACGCAACGAAAAAAGCTCGAACGAATTTCGTGAAACAAACTGCAGGGCTCAGATTGCACATCTGCACTGCACTTGGTCAGCTCGGCTGGGCCGCTGGCTGTTCTGTGTGGCGGAAAGCGGGTTCACCTTTTTACCCCTCGTGAGTCGTGAGCGTGAGGGAGGTCGCCTCGTCTCCGTTTACCATGGCCTTCATGGGGTCGCCAGCCTCGTGTCGTCTCTTCTCTAGCCGTGTGCACTTGTGTGGTCGACATGGATCCAGCATATATGCTTTCCCTTGCCACTGTCATCTCTACTCCTTTTTCCACTTCCTATTTGAACTAAGAGCATCTCCAACAGCCGCGCTTTGGGCCGCGCGCTAAAAACTAGTATGCCGCGCGCGCTTCGGCTCTTTTAGCGCGGCCACCAGCGCTGGCTCCAATAACCGCGTTATAATGCAGCGCGCGTGCGCCACTCCAGCAGCACGTAAAAATACAGCGCATGCGACACGCACAAACCACGTATACATTTCAAATAGAAGCAAAAATGATCAAACAAACAAAATAAATCAACAATAAATAGTTCAATTTCGTTATCATTACAACCCAAACAAATAGTTTATCGTTCAGTACAACAAATACTGCAATAAACACAACAAATAGTTCATAAACAATACAATGTCGAATGCAGAAATTAATCATGCTCTTTATCGTCCATGCCATGCCCACCACTTTTTAATCAGATCCTTCTGAAGTTCATTGTGCGTTGCGGGACGCCGAATGGCATGATAGGAGGCAACAAAACAGGCTACCCTTTCAGCCCTCCGTCGCACTCGCACGGGATGTCCCAAAAGCTCATACTGTGAGTAGTCTAAATCTTGGCCATGCTCATTCTCGATGATCATGTTGTGCATGATCACACAAGCATGCATGATGTACTAAAGCATTTTTTGATCCCAAAATCTAGCCGGTCCTCTCACAATAGCAAATTGGGCTTGCAAAATCCCAAATGCTCTCTCCACATCTTTTCTAGCCACTGCCTGAGCATTTGGAAATCAAGATTTTTCTTACCTTCCGGCTTTTTCAACGGCTTCGCGAAGGTTTGCCATTTTGGGTAGATGCCATCCGCTAGATAATAGCCATAGTTGTACGTACGACCATTTGCTACAAACTGCACCGGTGGCAACTCACAATTTTGCAATCTTATTCATCAGTCGTGACCGGTTGACAACATTGATGTCATTCAAAGATCCAGGCATCTAAAGAATGCATGCCAAATCCAAGTCTCCTGGTCGGCCACCACTTCAAGGATTATAGTGGAACCCTTTTTTTGGCTGTGGAATTGCCCATGCCATGCCTTTGGACAATTCTTCTAACTCCAATGCATGCAATCTATTAAGCCAAGCATGACAGGAAAGCCGCGAGCTTTGTTCATCGCCAATAGCCTTGCGACGTCTTCATCATTGGGAGATCTCAAATAGTCCTCGCCAAACACTTGCACAATTCCCACTGCAAAGCGCTTGACACACATGATGGCTTGGCTCTCACCCATAGCCAAGTGATTATCAACTAGATCAGCCGGGATACCGTATGCCAACATACGCAAAGCGGTTGTCACCTTCTGAAAGGTGCTATGCCCGAGCTCTCCGGCAGCATTCCTCCTTTGCTGAAAAAATCGGCCATGGCTCGATAGTTTCTCTGCAATGCGCCTGAACAAGTCGGTGCTCATCCTAAACCGACGACGAAAATACGACTCTGGGTATGTGGAATTCTCCACAAAATAGTGCCTCATCAATCTTTTATGGGCATAAATCTTATCTCTCCAAATTTTTTGCCGACCCATAACCGAACCACCGTGCTTTGATTTTTTATTGATATGCATAGCTAGGATCATTGCAAGATCATCCTCCTCTTTCATATCAATTTTTTCTTTGAAAGAATCATACGACGAACTCATCTACAATGTTCAATACTATACTATAAAAACTACAATTAAAAACATGCACCAAATTCATGAAGTTTGAGCAATACATACCTTGTAGGCGTTTTATTGAACACCTTGCGGGTGCGGCGCAGCAGCGAGCGCTCGGGCGCTGTTCCTCAGACGACGGGCGCGCGCGAGGGCCGGCGGGACTAGGAGGGGGCGGAGGCCGTGAGGATAGGCGGGGAAGCACGGAGCAGTCGCCGGGCTTGGTGGCGGCGCGCGGCGGATGGGGGTGGAAGTGGGAGAGAGTGAGTCCTGCTACAAACTGTTTTATTTTTCCTTTTTTTCATTTCTTTTTAACGTCCTGCTACCGCAGAGAGTGAGTTCGAGATGGCGTTTCTTCGGACGGTGCTGTCTTATTTCTCGCCAAAAAAAAGGAGAGGTCTTTTTTGGCCTCTTGGCTGCCTGCGCGTTCACTTCACACGTGCTAGTACTAGCAGGTCACGGGATACATCACTCGCTGGGTACTACCACCACTGACTCCACGAGGCCCACAGAATGGCATCTGCTCACATGCATGCACGCATGTTTGACAAACTTCCAACGACGTGAAACAATGCCCTTTTGGCAGCGGCGCTGATCCCTTTTTTCCAAAACAAACACACGAAATTTTATCCACTAGAAAGAATCTCATACTCTCTCTGTCCCAGAATATAAAAACGTTATGGAGTACCCTCTCAGGTCTTTTCCTACCATGCACATAAAAATTGTGTGAAGTAAAACTTTGTACGGTTTGACTATATTTATGTGAAAAATATCAACATCTACAGTACTGTTATTTGAAAGTATGGAAAATAAACTCATGAAGCATCTGATGATAATACTGTGAATGTTGATTTTTCTTATAAAGTTGGTCAAACTTTGACTTTACATAAATCTTATATATGCAAAGTAAAAAAAGGACCGGAGTTGGAGGGAGTACTTGAAAGCCGGTTTTCGCAAGAAAATAAAAGAACGAAAATGTTAACGCCCACACGTGTGGGAGTTCACCACCCTGTCCACACGCAAGCATCGCCGTTGGTTTCGGTACGCACGAATCTTGGAGCAAACAGGCCAGTTTTCGGCGCCACGTAGGACGAGTCTTGTGTGTGGTGTGCGAGTGGGTTCGCCCGCACGGTGGTTGCCATCCCGTGGTCAGTGGTTGCCACTGAGAGGCGTGCGGTGGAATTGCCATGCGCCCGCACGCCACGCTCCGACCGCGGTTGACGTCAAACACGTCGCACACCCCTCCACCCTCTCCCTCACGGTTCCATCTACTGGCACAACCCACTCGCACTTCAAACCACTGGAGGAGAAGGCGAGGGGAGAAGGCGACGGCGGAGGCGGAACAGTCGACGGTGTTCGCGGCCGTCGGTGGTGCTCGCCGGAGCGGAGCGGCTTCGCCGGAAAGCGTGCGGGTTGAAGGTAATGCTCGCTTCATCTCTCGCATCCCCTCCCTGCATTTTTTCCCTTTCCCTCCCTATTCGATTTCTAGATCGATTCCTAGATATTCTGGCGATTCGGCGGTGCGCCAGCGTTCCCGTCGGCGCCGTAGTTGTGTGCTTGCCGTTTTTTTGGTGGGAATCGGCAGTTTAAATGCGCCGCGCGCTCTTGCGGCATCGTCGATCTTGATTATGCTGTTCGGAGGCACGCACTAGTGTTGCGTTTGGATTTGGGAGTTGTCTGTCGGGTTGTTTTGGTGTGCATTGGTTTGAAATTTGGGTTTGTAGTCATTTCGTGCGAGAATTGTAAGGGTGATTTTGAAGTCGAAGTAGTTGCAATTGAAACCTAGATCTAGTTAGTTTGGTTTTGAAACTGCAGAATGCGGCGAACTTGGCAGTATGACTGAACGTGAACAAATGTGTGGCAACTAAACTCCCTGAAAAAATGTGGTAGTTGCCACAAATGTGTTTTCCTTTGCGGCAACAGATTTCTGAAAATGGTGTCATAGTTGCCACATTCAAGCTTTCACATAGGGCAACTAATTTTATTGAATGACTGTGATAGTTGCACACACATGCTCTTCCATGTGGCAAACTGAATTTTGCTGAATTTATACGATAGTAACCACAAACATGCTTTCTGAATGTGGCAACTATGGCAGTATGACTGAACGTGAACAAATGTGTGGCAACTAAACTCCCTGAACAAATGTGGTAGTTGCCACAAATGTGTTTTCCTTTGCGGCAACAGATTTCTGAAAATGACTGTCATAGTTGCCACATTCAAGCTTTCACATAGGGCAACTAATTTTATTGAATGACTGTGATAGTTGCCACACACATGCTCTTCCATGTGGCAAACTGAATTTTGCTGAATTTATACGATAGTAACCACAAACATGCTTTCTGAATGTGGCAACTATGGCAGTATGACTGAACGTGAACAAATGTGTGGCAACTAAACTCCCTGAACAAATGTGGTAGTTGCCACAAATGTGTTTTCCTTTGCGGCAACAGATTTCTGAAAATGACTATCATAGTTGCCACATTCAAGCTTTCACATAGGGCAACTAATTTTATTGAATGACTGTGATAGTTGCCACACACACACGCTCTTCCATGTGGCAAACTGAATTTTGCTGAATTTATACGATAGTAACCACAAACATGCTTTTTCATTTGTTAGATCTAATTTTTTCTGAATTATTTGTGACAGTTTCCACACTTTGATAGTTTCCACAATCGGTAGTCAATGCATTTTTGGCATCCAGCAGCATTGGACGGAACTAATGTGCACATCGAGCTGCTGATGAGATGGGTATGTAGGCTCTGATGGATGTCCGGTGCACGAACCTTGTCAACCCTGTATGCGACTGGCTTGGTGAGATCTACGAGCCGGCCTCCAGGGAATTCGTGATTCCGGGACGCGGAAGACTTCCGTTGAACGAGGAATCTGTATTCTGCACTTTGGGTGTGCCTCGTGGACATATCAAAGTCCCGTACGAGGTCAATAATGAGATCGAGGAAGAGCTGTTCGCCCGTTTGTTTCCTGGATTGGAGTCCATGCCGAACACGCCTCAGTCTTGGCAGATTCTGCGCAGCCATGACGACGACGGAGATGTTTTCAAGATGAAGCTACTCATGTACCTCATCTCAGCTGTTTTTGCGCCGACCACTTCCCTTCGCCCAAGCAACAAATGTTTCCCCATCCTGGTGAATGATCCATCCTTACTACTTTATTTTTCTTCAATCTCCTGGCTCCGATGTCACCTGTTTAAGCTAATGACTGCAGTGTTTTCGTTGTTGTTTTTTCCGTTTGATTTCTGATGCGGCAAACTTTTTGCCCTGAAATTTTGTGTGGTGCAGGCGAATCTGAAAAATGTGAAGAACATGAACTGCTGTAAGTTTATTGCCGACTTTCTCCACGATGCTTTCAAAAACAAGATGTATCAGAAGGGTTGTCAACTGCATTTAATGGTATTTATTTTACCAGATCTCTGTGTGAACTCTTGTTTATAACACAGTTTTATTCACGCATGACAACCAGATCATAACAAGATGGCAACTGCCATAATGACAATGTGGCAACTACCATAATGACAATGTGGCAACTACCATCATATTAGCATGGCAACTGCTATCACAGTATGATGGCAACTGCCAGCACACTATGATGGCAACTAGCACATACATACTATCATTGGATCATACATTATCCTGCTCTTTTTTTCCCAACTACAAAGTACCCATGGTGGCAACTGACATTTCTTTCTTTGTAAAATTGTTTTAAATCAGCTCATGTATGTCGACTGTCTTGATCTGTCCACCGTGGATTTCTCTGGGGTAGGAGGCCCGCCGCCTACGCACAAGTTTGTTGTTTATGCATGGACCATCAACGCTGTCAAGGTTTTGCTTGCCGCAGACAGGGCAACTGATACCACATATGGAAAACTACAGGTTAGTTTTTGTTTATCTCTTCACACGACATGCTTACAAATTTGACATGAGGCAACCGTCCGTGGTTTATAAGGCATGCTTACAATTTCTTTTTTGTTTTTCATAGCTGATGGCCAAGCATGCTATAGACTACAGCGTGTTTGGGGGGCCTCAAAAATTTGGAAAGTGGATGGACGTGCACTCAGCTCCATCTTGCCCTTCTGAGGTAATCAAAATATTGACTTCCATGGTTTGTCGTGGATTACATGTTGATGTCGCGCAAGCGACTGCAATACGGGTTATTGTTGATGCTTTTTGTTTTCATGCACAGGCGAGGGCACCAGTTGAGCATCTAATTGGGCAGTTTGCATCCGGAATGACCGGATTGCTCGGGAAGTTGGTTGAGGGGTGGATGTCCCTCAGTGCCTCTGACAGCGACGCGGTTGCGAGGCAGTTCACTTCATTTGTCCCAGAACATACACATCGACCAACCGGTTGCCGTGGCCGGTATGACTACAACAGTTCCCAAGAGCCCGGTGACACACAAGATGATGTAGATGGAGACGCTGGCCTCAGCAAGGATGACGACGACATGGATAATGTGCATCAGGACACGGATGACGATGAACATGCTGAAGTTCGCACAGGCGGCAACAAGGGCAAGGATGCAACAGATGCCCCCCCACCAGAGAAAGTGAAAGAACAGACGGCTGTGAGAGGCCAGGGGGTGTTGCCATCAAGGAGGGGTAGGGCTCCAGATGATGTTGGGCAGGGTTCTCATGGCAAGAGGTCTAAGACCGATCCCGTAGCTGCCAGGAGGAGGTTCGACTTTCAATTTTAGTTTTCTGCTGTGTCTATTTTCTTGGAACAATCTCATCCATTTTCTTTGCACTTTTTTTTTGTCAAGCGCGGCAATGGGTTTGTTGTCTGACATTTGCCACCTTCCCTTTTTCCCTCCATCTGTTATTTGCAGCGAGCCGATCACCGGTGGTGGGCGGCGATGAAGAAACAGCGCCAACGCCAACCCGTGTTTCTGCTCGCTTGAACAAAGGTGCCCCCATTGCCGGTGACACCCCTTCCACCAGGTCTTCTCCTCGTACGACGACGACCAACACCGGGGATCCTTTTGTGTTGCCAGACCTGAGGAAGCCAGTCAAGAAGTATGTTTATCCATGTGCTTTCATTTAACATAGTGGTTTTTTTCCTTGAATTTTCCAATGCTACTGTTCAGCTTGTCACATGTTCTTCTGTCACCTCCCCCCACGTGGCAACCGCTGTTTTTCCCAAATGATTTCTTCCTTCATTTTTTCAGTTTACGGCAACTCCTATTTTGGTCTTTACATGGCAACTAGCATCTAGGCCAACTGGCAACTAACCCTCTACCTAATGGCCACTGCCATTTTTTACCTTTGGCTTTGTGAGCTCATCCCACACACAGGTTTCAAATTGCATTCCTGATAGAACACACATTGTTTCATTCTTCAAGTTTGCTAACATGGCAACTACTGCTGGATGGCAACTGCTAACCATGACACATGGCAACTCATGTTCCCATTACATGGCAACTACCAACTTTTCCACTTGTTTTTCATTCTTTTTAAGATTTCTACCATTTGCAAACATATTTTTTTTCATTTTTTTCACACCTTTCTCATGTGATTTTTTTTTCTTTTTGCAGGGTGAAGAAGACTACTACGCGTGGGGCCAAGCATAGCAGTAATGACCCACTTGAACGACTACGATCAAAAGGGAGCTGCTGCTAAGATGGGTATGCAGGCTCTGATGGATGTCCGGTGCACGAACCTTGTCAACCATGTATGCGACTGGCTTGGTGAGATCTACGAGCCGGCCTCCAGGGAATTCGTGATTCCGGGACACGGAAGACTTCCGTTGAACGAGGAATCCGTGTTCTGCACTTTGGGTGTGCCTCGTGGACATATCAAAGACCCGTACGAGGTCAATAATGAGATCGAGGAAGAGCTGTTCGCCCGTTTGTTTCCTGGATTGGAGTCCATGCCGAACACGTTTGTACTGGCAGATTCGCTGCAGGCCATGACGACGCACAGAGATGTTTTCAAGATGAAGCTACTCATGTACCTCATCTCAGCTATTTTCACGCCGACCACTTCCCTTCGCCCAAGCAACAAATGTTTCCCCGTCCTGGTGATTGATCCATACTTACTACTTTATTTTTCTTCAGTCTCCTGGCTACGATGTCACCTGTTTAAGCTAATGACTGCAATGTTTTCGTTGTTTTTTTTTGTTTGATTTCTGATGCGGCAAACTTTTTGCCCTGAAATTTTGTGTGGTGCAGGCGAATCTGAAAAATGTGAAGAACATGAACTGGTGTAAGTTTATTGCCGACTTTCTCCACGATGCTTTCAAAAACAAGACGTACGAGAAGGGTTGTCGATTGCATTTAATGGTATTTATTTTACCAGATCTCTGTGTGAACTCTTGTTTATAACACAGTTTTATTCATGCATGGCAACCTGATCATAACAAGATGGCAACTACCATAATGACAATGTGGCAAAGGCCATAATGACAATATGGCAACTGCCATAATGACAATGTGGCAACTGCCATAATGACAATGTGGCAACTACCATCATATTAGCATGGCAACTGCTATCACAGTATGATGGCAACTGCCAGCACACTATGATGGCAACTAGCACATACATACTATCATTGGATCATACATTATCCTGCTCTTTTTTCCCAACTACAAAGTACCCATGATGGCAACTGACATTTCTTTCTTTGTAAAATTGTTTTAAATCAGCTCATGTATGTCGACTGTCTTGATCTGTCCACCGTGAATTTCTCTGGGGTAGGAGGCCCGCCGCCTACGCACAAGTTTACTGTTTCTGCGTGGACCATCAACGTTGTCTAGGCTGTGCTTGCTGCAGACAGGGCAACTGATACCACATATGGAAAACTACAGGTTAGTTTTTGTTTATCTCTTCACATGGCATGCTTACAAATTTGACATGAGGCAACCGTCCGTGGTTTATAAGGCATGCTTACAATTTCTTTTTGTTTTTCATAGCTGATGGCCAAGCATGCTATAGACTACAGCGTGTTTGGGGGGCCTCAAAAATTTGGAAAGTGGATGGACGTGCACTTAGCTTCGTCTTTCCCTTCTGAGGTAATCAAAATATTGACTTCCATGGTTTGCCGTGGATTACATGTTGATGTCGCGCAGTTTAATCGCTGTCTGAGTTGTTGTTGATGCTTTTGCGGCACGCGGCGAGTGCACCAGTTGAGCATCTAATTGGGCAGTTTGCATCCGTAATGACCGGATTGCTCGGGAAGTTGGTTGATGGGTGGACGTCCCTCAGTGCCTCTGACAGCGACGCGGTTGCGAGGCAGTTCACTTCATTTGTCCCAGAACGTACACATCGACCAACCGATTGCCGTGGCCGGTATGACTACAACAGTTCCCAAGAGCCCGGTGACACACAAGATGATGTAGATGGAGACGCTGGCCTCAGCAAGGATGACGACGATGACATGGATAATGTGCATTAGGACACGGATGACGATGAACATGCTGAAGTTCGCACAGGCGGCAATAAGGGCAAGGATGCAACAAATGCCCCCCCACCGAAGGAAGTGAAAGATCAGACGGCTGCGAGAGGCCAGGGGGTGTTACCATCAAGGAGGGGTAGGGCTCCAGATGATGTTGGGCAGGGTTCTCATGGCAAGAGGTCTAAGACCGATCCCGTAGCTGCCAGGAGGAGGTTCAACTTTCAATATTAGTTTTCTGATGTGTCTATTTTCTTGGAACAATCTCATCCATTTTCTTTGCCCTTTTTGTTGTCAAGCGCGGCAATGGGTTTGTTGTCTGACATTTGCCACCTTTCCTTTTTCCCTCCATCTGTTATTTGCAGCGAGCCGACCGCTGGTGGACGAGCAGTTACGAAGAAACAGGCGCCAGCGCCAACCCGTGTTTCTGCTCGCTTGAACAAAGGTGTCCCCATTGACGGTGACACCCCTTCCACTAGGTCTTCTCGTACGACGACGACCAACACCAGGGATCCTATTGTCTTGCCAGACCTGAGGAAGCTAATCAAGAAGTATGTTTATCCATGTGCTTTCATTTTACATAGTGGGTTTTTTTCCTTGAATTTTCCAATGCTACTGTTCAGCTTGTCACATGTTCTTCTGTCACCGCCCCCCACGCGGCAACCGCTGTTTTTCCCAAATGATTTCTTCCTTCATTTTTTTAGTTTACGACAACTCCTATTTTGGTCTATACATGGCAACTGGCATCTAGGCCAACTGGCAACTAACCCTCTATCTAATGGCAACTGCCATTTTTTACCTTTGGCTTTGTGAGCTCATCCCACACACAGGTTTCAAATTGCATTCCTGATAGAACACACATTTGTTTCATTCTTCAAGTTTGCTAACATGGCAACTACTGCTGGATGGCAACTGTTAACCATGACACATGGCAACTCATGTTCCCATTACATGGAAACTACCAACTTTTCCACTTGTTTTTCATTCTTTTTAAGGTTTCTACCATTTGCAAACATATTTTTGTTCATTTTTTCACACCTTTCTCATGTGATTTTTTTTCTTTTTGCAGGGTGAAGAAGACTACTACGCGCGGGGCCAAGCATAGCAGTAATGACCCGCTTGAACGACTACATTCAAAGTTGTCAACGGGGGGCAACTCAAATGTACATGAGGCACCCAGCGACAATATTGCTGCTGCACCGATGACCGCTCCCACCAACTCTGATGCAAGTTGCCGACCATCTCCGCCGGCTGCGGATGCCCAAGCTAGAACAACAGGCATTCGTACATCGGGGAGTGACGAGTCGGTATCTGCCAGGACAACTGAAATATTGCCAACTCTTCTGGCAATGCAGGATGCTGTAGTGAGCCATGCCACCCCATCAGCAAGTGTTGAAGTGGACGCTCCCGAGACGAACCTAGGCAAGGAAGATTCCCGCTCTTCTGACACTGACTCCAAGCGCGTGCATGATGGCACACCTGTGTCCACAACAGAAGCCGCTGAGGCGGCAGTTCATAAGGATGTGCCATCTACAGGTGAGAGTCCTGGCACAACAGCTCCAGCCCCTGTCGGTGCAGATACCGCTAAGGTGACCGTGGCGCGTGCTGGTCTTTCACCTAGGCGTCGCAGCCCCCGCAAGCAACCAACAGTCATACCCAATGCACCGGTTGTATCTAGGAGCAGGAGAGATGAGTCTGGGTATGTTCCTGCGTCCATAATGTTCCCGCCAACTGCCCAAAGCAATGTGATGGAGAACCCGCAAGACCGGAGCACAACTGAGCAGGTGTCAAGGCAGGCACGAGTGACGCAGGTGAACGGCCGGAGCAGACTACGCCTTTACCCGCAGTGGAAATCCCCAGCATAAATCTGCGCACTTCTAGGCTGCCAGTCAATACCGGTGTCCCCTACAGCCCAAACAAGAAGATTGCCATGAAAGCTGTTGCTGATACCGCTGACAACACGCCCCGCCCTGCAAATAAGCCCGAACATTCTGTAGCGGCCGATTCAGATATGTTTGTTGATCTTTCACCATTTTATTCTGCCCCGCAAATCGTTCGTGGTCCGGCCAGTAGGAATGAGAGGCACCCAATGGCATTTACCCCACCGAGCTTCAGCCTTGGCATCAGTCAAGATCAACCGGTGGTGCATGATCCTTTGCCAGTTGCCTTTGCTTTCCCAGGAGGCACGCCCGCAATGATGGCGCAGCCAATGGTCGAGGGCAGGAAGGTTGTCAAGTTCGCGGAGCCAATTGTGCAAGCTACACTTGTCATGTCCTTATGATTTTCCTATCTACATCTTTGTAGTTTGAATTTTGTCCCAATCATATTCTTTTGGGGTGTTCTCACTTGTGATGGCAACTGCCCGTGTGATGACATGACAAGTGGATTTTGATGCATCATGTCCTACATTTTTTGTTGCCATGCTGCATTTTTTGACATTTGAGTAAACACGTGGCAACTGAAGTTGATTCATCATGGCAACTGTATTTGCTGGCACATGGCAAATATAGTGCATTACATATGGCAACTGGATTTGCCACACCATGTCACCTGCATTTTTTTGTTACCATTCTGCATTTTTTCTATATGGCAATCACATGGTAAGTGGAGTTGACACAACATGGCAACTGCATTTGATGAGACATGGCAACCACAGGCCATCTAGACGGTAATTCATCACAACTGCATGGCAACTGTAGTTGCCATGACATGGCCACTATAGTTGCATCACACATGACAATTTCGCCACTATTTTCTACCTACATCTCACATCATACACGCTATTTCCTCACAATCCATATGTCTCCTTTATCCTAACACACTTTTTCTTTTTTTTGAATCATTGCAGGCACCCCTGAGGAAATTTCACCGTCACTTGATGAAGCTTACCGCAAGATCGAGGAGGCAGCATTGCAGAGGAGGACCTCGCGAGGGCAAGGGCAATCAAGTTCCAACTTGCCTGCAGAGACGGCAACTGAGGATACCATCAGAAGTGCGACCCCTGGTTCTGTGAGACAGCAGAGGGTAGTTCACGCACCTCCCACGGAAGACTATGAGCCCGAATTCAGGGCCACTAAGGAACAGACCCAGCTGTACGACATCATCAAGTGGCTTGGAAATGCGAGGGCCAGGAGCAAGCACATGAAGGAGTTGAAAGCGTAAATGACCACACCCTTTAATCACTCATCTTGCTTTTTTCATTATTTAAGATTTCATCTTTCTTCATACTCTCTATACATGATGCGCTTACGTTTTTGTTCTTTCATATATTTTTTACTTAGCAGGCATGATTCTTCCATGTTATGTCGTTTCATATAGCTCATGTTTGGACAGAACCAAAGTCATTCAATGCGGAGCGACGTACGTCGACCTGGGTGATCTCGCCGAGTCCGTGAGGCCAAATGGTAAAATGTCGACGAATGTAATTGCATGCGGGATCGACTACATCAACAATCACATCGATGTGTGTGCCGACAAGATCATCATGCATTACAGCGTGACATGCAAAATATGGGATGGTGACTTCCACCACAAAATCCTGAGGAAGAATTTCACTCAGCACGGTGAATTCAAGCTAACACTGAAGAAATATGTGAGTACTCCTCCCCTGTCTGCACTATTTTTCACATGGTGTGGTTTTGCCATCTTTCGCACTTTGTGATTGTGTGGCGATGTTTTACATGTGGCAACAGCTGCCATGCACATTTTTCTTCTTTTGTTTTTGCATCCCGTCACGTAACTATGTGGCAATTTGATTGTAAAATGCACGGCACATTTTGTTCATACATGGACGGCAACTTTCCTTCAACTACCCCCACCCACAACCAAAAACATTCTATGTGATTCTAATTTTTTGTCCCTCTGTTGTTCTTTATGTGAACTATGCTTCTCATTTCTTCACTTTTTAAATGCAGGTCATGTTCCCCATGTTCCAGGAGCTTGCACCACATGACCAACACGACAAGTGTGGTCACCACTACGCGATCTGTCTTGACCTGAAGAACCAACGTTTCGAGGTGCTTGATTCAATCCGTTCAGTAGCTGATTCAGATCTTACTACGCATGTCGAATTCTTCATCAACAACCTCAAAGAGACATGGAACCGTCACTACGAAAATTCAAAGGTCCAAATCAGACATTTCCCGATTGAGTATGTGGCGACTGCAAAGCAAGGGAACACGTAATTTCTTTTCCCCCTCCTTTATGTGCCGTTTACATCAATGCAACCCCTCTTTTTGTTGTCACATCTGAATTGAAGTCTATCTTTGCTACGTCTGTCCTTTTTTGCGTGTTCATCTGAGTCTTTTTCTCGTGCAGTACGGACTGCGGCTTTCATGCGCTGGAATATTTTGCAAAGTGGGAAGGCAGAGTTGTCCCCGCTATCACAGCTGCAACGATTGTTGAGCTCCGGAAAATCCACACATGGAACTGGTTGACGAATGAAGATTTTAACAAGCGGTCCGGAGCACGCGAGTTCGTTGAGGAAACTGTCAAGAAAATCAACAAGAAGTACAAGTGATCACGTGGTGTTAGACACCGGCCGCATACCTTACATTCTGTTGCTGAGGAATGTAAGGTACTTATCTCTTTGTTATCGTCGAAAACTATGTTTGTGTGCTATGTTACGACTGCAACCCCGCGTATGCTACTATGTAGTGGTGGTGTGTGAGCGACATTTTAGTAGTTTATGTAATATATGTGTGGACGTGAACCTATTTTAGGCGTTAATTGTTGGGGAACGTAGTAATTTCAAAAAAATTCCTACGCACACGCAAGATCATGGTGATGGCATAGCAACGAGAGGGGCGAGTGTTTGTCCACGTACCCTCGTAGACCGTAAGCAGAAGCGTTAGAACAACGCGGTTGATGTAGTCGTACGTCTTCACAATCCGACCGATCCAAGCACCGAACGTACGTGGCCTCCGAGTTCAGCACACGTTCAGCTCGATGACGATCTCCGTGCTCTGATCCAGCAAAGCTCCGGAGATGAGTTCCGTCAGCACGACCGCATGGTGACGATGATGATGTTCTACCGGCGCAGGGCTTCGCCTAAACTCCGCGACGATATTACTGAGGTGGAATATGGTGGAGGGGGGCACCGCACACGGCTAAGGAACGATCCGTAGATCAACTTGTGTGTCATGGGGTGCCCCCTGCCCCCGTATATAAAGGAGCAAGGGGGAGGGGGCGGCCGGCCTAGGAGGAGGCGCGCCAAGGGGAGTCCTACTCCCACCGGGAGTAGGACTCCCTCCTTCCTTGTTGGAGTAGGAGAAGGGGGAAAGAGGGGGAGAGGAGGAAGGAAAAGGGGGCCGCACCCCTTGTCCAATTTGGACCAGTGTGGGGCTGCACGCCTCCTTCCTTTCGGCCTCTTTCCTCTATTCCTGTATGGCCCAATAAGGCCCATATACTCCCCGGCGAATTCCCGTAACTCTCCGGTACTCCGAAAAATACCCGAATCACTCGGAACCTTTCCGAACTCCAAATATAGTCGTCCAATATATCGATCTTTACGTCTCGACCATTTCGAGACTCCTCGTCATGTCCCTGATCTTATCCGGGACTCCGGACTCCTTCGGTACATCAAAACTCATAAACTCATAATATAACTATCATCGAAACCTTAAGCGTGCGGACCCTACGGGTTCGAGAACTATGTAGACATGACCTAGAACTATTCTTGGTCAATAACCAATAGCGGAACCTGGATGCCCATATTGGCTCCTACATATTCTACGAAGATCTTTATCGGTCAAACCGCATAACAATATACGTTGTTCCCTTTGTCATCGGTATGTTACTTGCCCGAGATTCGATCGTCGGTATCCAATACCTAGTTCAATCTCATTACCGGCAAGTCTCTTTACTCATTACGTAATGCATCATCCCGCAACTAACTCATTAGTCACATTGCTTGCAAGACTTATAGTGATGTGCATTACCGAGAGGGCCAGAGATACCTCTCCGACAATCGGAGTGACAAAACCTAATCTCAAATACGCCAACCCAACATGTACCTTTGGAGACACCTGTAGTACTCCTTTATAATCACCCGATTCGTTGTGACGCTTGGTAGCACCCAAAGTGTTCCTCCGGTAAACGGGAGTTGCATAATCTCATAGTTACAGGAACATGTATAAGTCATGAAGAAAGCAATAGCAACATACTAAACGATCAAGTGCTAGGCTAACGGAATGGGTCAAGTCAATCACATCATTCTCCTAATGATGTGATCCTGTTAATCAAATGACAACTCTTTTGTCCATGGTTAGGAAACATAACCATCTTTGATAAACGAGCTAGTCAAGTAGAGCCATACTAGTGACACTATGTTTGTCTATGTATTCACACATGTATTATGTTTCCGGTTAATACAATTCTAGCATGAATAATAAACATTTATCATGAAATAAGGAAATAAATAATAACTTTATTATAGCCTCTAGGGCATATTTCCTTCAGTCTCCCACTTGCACTAGAGTCAATAATCTAGTTCACATCGCCATGTGATTTAACACCAATATTCATATCTGTATATGATTAACACCCATAGTTCACATCGTCATGTGACCAACACCCAAAGGGTTTACTATAGTCAATAATCTAGTTCACATTGCTATGTGATTAACACCCAAAAGAGTACTAAGGTGTGATCATGTTTTGCTCGTGAGAGAAGCTTAGTCAACGGGTCTGTCATATTCAGAGCCGTATGTATTTTGCATATATTCTATGTCTACAATGCTCTGCACGGAGCTACTCTAGCTAATTGCTCCCACTTTCAATATGTATCCAGATTGACACTTAGAGTCATCTGGATTGGTGCTAAAACTTGTATTGTCGTAACCCTTTACGACGAACCTTTTGTCACCTCCATAATCGAGAAACATATCCTTATTCCACTGAGGATAATTTTGACCAATGTCCAGTGATCTACACCTAGATCATTATTGTACTCCCTTGCCAAACCAGGGTAGAGTATACAATAGGTCTTGACCATAACATGGCATACTTTTATAGAACCTATGACTGATGCATAGGGAATGACTTTCATTCTCTTTCCGTTTTCTGCCGTGGTCGGGATTTGAGTCTTACTCAACTTCACACCTTGGAACACAGGCAAGAACTCCTTCCTTGACTGTTCCATTTTGAACTATTTCAAAAACTTATCAAGGTATGTACTTATTGAAAAATCTTATCAAGCGTCTTGATCTATCTCAATAGATCTTGATGCTCAATATGTAAGTAGCTTTACTGAAGTCTTTCTTTTAAAGAACTCCTTTCAAACACTCCTTTATGCTTTGCAGAATAATTCTACATTATTTTCGATCAACAATATGTCATTCACATATACTTATCGAAATGTTGTAGTGCTCCCACTCACTTTCTTGTAAATACAGCTTCATCGTAAGTCAGATAAAACTATATGCTTTGATCAATTTATCAAAGCGTATATTCCAACTCTGAGATGCTTGCACCAGTCCATAGATGGATCGCTGGAGCTTGCACATTTTGTTAGCACCTTTAGGATTGACAAAACCTTCTGGTTGCATCATATACAACTCTTCTTTAATAAATCCATTAAGAAATGCAGTTTTGACATCCTTTTGCCAGATTTCATAAAATATGGCAATTGCTAACATGATTCGGACAGACTTAAGCATCGCTACAATTGAGGAAATCTCATTATAGTCAACACCTTGAACTTGTCAAAAACCTTTTTGCGACAAGTCGAGCTTTGTAGATAGTAACACTACTATCAAGGTCCGTCTTCCTCTTGAAGATCCATTTATTTAACATGGCTTGCTGATCATCGAGCAAGTCAATCAAAGTCCATACTTTGTTCTCATACATGGATCATATCTCAGATTTTATGGCCTCAAGCCATTTCGCGGAATTTGGGCTCATCATCGCTTCCTCATAGTTCGTAGGTTTATCATGGTCTAGTAACATGACTTTCGTAACAGGATTACCGCATTCACTCAGTGCGGACCGTACTCTGGAAGACCTATGAGGTTCTGTAGTAACTTGATCATAAGTTTCATGATCATCATCATTAGCTTCCTCACTAATTGGTGTAGGAATCACTGGAACTGATTTCTGTGATGAACTACTTTCCAATTCGGGAGAAGGTACGGTTATCTCATCAAGTTCTACTTTCCTCCCACTCACTTCTTTCGAGAGAAACTCCTTCTCTAGAAAGGATCCGATTTTAGCAACGAAAATCTTGCCCTCAGATCTGTGATAGAAGGTGTACCCAATAGTCTCTTTTGGGTATCCTATGAAGACACATTTCTCCAATTTGGGTTCGAGCTTATCAGGTTGAAAACCTTTTTCATATAAGCATCGCAACTCCAAACTTTAAGAAACGACAGCTTAGGTTTACTGCTAAACCATAGTTCATACGGTGTCTTCTCAACGGATTTAGATGTTGCCCTATTAAACATGAATGCAGCTGTCTCTAATGCATAACCCCAAAACGATAGTGGTAAACTGATAAGAGACATCATAGATTGCACCATAGTAAAGTACGATTACGATGTTCGGACACACCACAACGTTGTGGTGTTCCAGGTGGCATGAGCTGTGAAACTATTTCACATTGTTTTATATGAAGACCAAACTCGTAACCCAAATATTCGTCTTCGCGATCAGATCGCAGAAACTTTATTTTCTTGTTACGATGATTTTTCCACTTCACTCTAAAATTCTTTGAACATTTCAACTATTTCAGACTTATGTTTCATCAAGTAGATATACCCATATTTACTCAAATCATCTTGTGAAGGTCAGAAAATAACGATACTTGCCACGAGCATCAACACTCATTGGATCGCATACATCGGTATGTATTATTTCCAATAAGTCAGTAGCTTGTTCCATTGTTCCGGAGAACGGAGTTTTAGTCATCTTGCCCAAAAGGCACGGTTCGCAAGCATCAAATGATTCATAACCAAGTGATTCCGAAAATCCATCTTTATGGAGTTTCTTCATGCGCTTTACACCGATATGACCCAAACGGCAGTGCCACAAATAAGTTGCACTATCATTATTAACTGTGCATCTTTTGGCATCAATATTGTGAATATGTGTATCATTACGATCGAGATCCAACAAACTATTTTCATTGGGTGTATAACCATCGAAGGTCTTATTCATGTAAACAGAATAACAATTATTCTTTAACTTCAAATGAATAACCGTATTGCAATAAACATGATCAAATCATAGTCATGCTCAACGCAAACGCCAAATAACATTTATTTAGGTTTAACACTAATCCCGAAAGTATAGGGAGTGTGTGATGATGATCATATCAATCTTGGAACTACTTCCAACACTCATCATCATTTCCCCTTTAACTAGTCTCTGTTTATTCTGTAACTCCTGTTTCGAGTTACTAATCTTAGCAACCGAACAAGTATCAAATACTCAGGGGCTACTATAAACACTAGTAAGGCACACATCAATAACCTGTATATCAAATATACCCTTGTTCACTTTGCCATCCTTCTTATCCACCAAATATTCAGGGCATTTCCGCTTCCAATGACCATTTCCTTTGCAGTGTAAGCACTTAGCTTCAGGCTTTGGTCCTACTTTGGGCTTCTTCGTGGAAGTGACAACTTGCTTGTCATTCTCCTTGAAGTTCCCCTTTCTTTCCCTTTGCCCTTTTCTTGAAACTAGTGATCTTGTCAACCATCAACACTTGATGCTCTTTCTTGATTTCTACCTTCGTCGATTTCAACATCACGAAGAGCTCGGGAATCGTTTTCGTCATCCCTTGCATACTATAGTTCATCACAAAGTTCTACTAACTTGGTGATGGTGACTACAGAACTCTGTCAATCACTATCTTATCTGGAAGATTAACTCCCACTTGATTCAAGCGATTGAAGTACCCAGACAATCTGAGCACATGCTCACTAGTTTAGCGATTCTCCTCCATCTTTTAGCTATAGAACTTGTTGGAGACTTCATATCTCTCAACTCGGGTATTTTCTTAAAAAATTAACTTCAACTCCTGGAACATCTCATATGGTCCATGACATTCAAAACGTCTTTGAAGACCCGGTTCTAAGCCGTAAAGCATGGTGCACTAAACTATCAAGTAGTCATCATATTGAGCTAGCCAAACGTTCATAATGTCTGCATCTGCTCCTGCAATAAGTCTGTCACCTAGCGGTGCATTAAGGACATAATTCTTCTGTGCAGCAATGAGGATAAACCTCAAATCACGGATCCAATCCGCATCTTTGCTACTAACATCTTTCAACACAGTTTTCTCTAGGAACATATCAAAATAAACATATGAAAGCAATAACGTGAGCTATTGATCTACAACATAATTTGCAAAATACTACCAGGACTAAGTTCATGATAAATTTAAGTTCAATTAATCATATTACTTAAGAACTCCCACTTAGATAGACATCTCTCTAGTCATCTAAGTGATCACGTGATCCAAATCAACTAAACCATGTCCGATCATCACGTGAGATGGAGTAGTTTCAATGGTGAACATCACTATGTTGATCATATCTACTATATGATTCACGCTCGACCTTTCGGTCTCCGTGCTCCGAGGCCATATCTGCATATGCTAGGCTCGTCAAGTTTAACCCAAGTATTCCGCGTGTGCAACTGTTTTGCACCCGTTGTATTTGAACGTAGAGCTTATCACACCCGATCATCACGTGGTGTCTGGGCACGAGAACTTTGGCAACGGTGCATACTCAGGGAGAACACTTCTTGATAATTTTAGTGAGAGATCATCTTAAAATGCTACCGTCAATCAAAGAAAGATAAGATGCATAAAGGATAAACATCACATGCAATCAATATAAGTGATATGATATGGCCATCATCATCTTGTGCTTGTGATCTCCATCTTCGAAGCACCATCGTGATTACCATCGTCACCGGCGCGACACCTTGATCTCCATCGTAGCATCGTTGTCGTTACGCCATCTATTGCTTCTACAACTATCGCTACCGCTTAGTGATAAAGTAAAGCAATTACAGGGCGTTCGCAATTCATACAATAAAGCGACAACCATATGGCTCCTGCCAGTTGCCGATAACTTTGGTTACAAAACATGATCATCTCATACAATAAAATATAGCATCACGTCTTGACCATATCACATCACAACATGCCCTGCAAAAACAAGTTAGACGTCCTCTACTTTGTTGTTGCAAGTTTTATGGGGCTGCTACGGGCTTAGCAAGAACCGTTCTTACCTACGCATCAAAAACCACAACGATTGTTCATCAAGTTGGTGCTGTTTTAACCTTCGCAAGGACCGGGCGTAGCCACACTCGATTCAGCTAAAGTGAGAG
Source organism: Aegilops speltoides (assembly GCA_021437245.1). NCBI lineage: Eukaryota > Viridiplantae > Streptophyta > Magnoliopsida > Poales > Poaceae > Aegilops > Aegilops speltoides. The sequence continues at coordinate 435,541,646 of CM038141.1, forward strand.
AGACAGACACCCGCCAGCCACCTTTAAGCACGAGTGCTCGTAACGGTGAAACCAGTCTCGCGTAAGCGTAAGCGTAATGTCGGTCCGGGCTGCTTCATCTCACAATACCGCTGAACCAAAGTATGACATGCTGGTAAGTAGTATGACTTGTATCGCCCACAACTCACTTGTGTTCTACTCGTGCATATAACATCAACGCATAAAACCTAGGCTCGGATGCCACTGTTGGGGAACGTAGTAATTTCAAAAAATTTCCTACGCGCACGCAAGATCATGGTGATGGCATAGCAACGAGAGGGGAGAGTGTTCGTCCACGTACCCTCGTAGACCGTAAGCGGAAGCGTTAGAACAACGCGGTTGATGTAGTCATACGTCTTCACGATCCGACCGATCCAAGCACCGAACGTACGGGGCCTCCGAGTTCAGCACACGTTCAGCTCGATGACGATCTCCGTGCTCCGATCCAGCAAAGCTCCGGAGATGAGTTCCGTCAGCACGACGGCGTGGTGACGATGATGATGTTCTACCCGCGCAGGGCTTCGCCTAAACTCCGTGACGATATTACTGAGGTGGAATATGGTGGAGGGGGGCACCGCACACAGCTAAGGAACGATCTGTAGATCAACTTGTGTGTCATGGGGTGCCCCCCTGCCCCCATATATAAAGGAGCAAGGGGGAGGGGGCGGTCGGCCTAGGAGGAGGCGCGCCAAGGGGAGTCCTACTCCCAGGAGTAGGACTCCTCCTTCCTTGTTGGAGTAGGAGAAGGGGAAAGAGGGGAGAGGAGGAAGGAAAGGGGCCGCACCCTTGTTCAATTCGGACCAGAGGGGCTGGGCGCCTCCTTCCTTCGGCCTCTTTCCTCTATTCCCGTATGGCCCAATAAGGCCCATATACTCCCGGCGAATTCCGTAACTCTCCGGTAGATTCGAAAAATACCGAATCACTCGGAACCTTTCCGAACTCCGAATATAGTCGTCCAATATATCGATCTTTACGTCTCGACCATTTCGAGACTCCTCGTCATGTCCCCGATCTCATCCGGGACTCGAACTCCTTTGGTACATCAAAACTCATAAACTCTAATATAACATCGCCGAAACCTTAAGCGTGCGGACCCTACGGGTTCGGGAACTATGTAGACATGACCTAGAACTATTCTTGGTCAATAACCAATAGCGGAACCTGGATGCCCATATTGGCTCCTACATATTCTACGAAGATCTTTATCGGTCAAACCGCATAACAACATACGTTGTTCCCTTTGTCATCGGTATGTTACTTGCCTGAGATTCGATCGTCGGTATCCAATACCTAGTTCAATCTCGTTACTGGCAAGTCTCTTTACTCGTTAGGTAATGCATCATCCCGCAACTAACTCATTAGTCACATTGCTTGCAAGACTTATAGTGATGTGCATTACCGAGAGGGCCCAGAGATACCTCTCCGACAATCGGAGTGACAAAACCTAATCTCGAAATACGCCAACCCAGCATGTACCTTTGGAGACACCTGTAGTACTCCTTTATAATCACCCAGTTACGTTGTGACGTTTGGTAGCACCCAAAGTGTTCCTCCGATAAACGGGAGTTGCATAATCTCATAGTTACAGGAACATGTATAAGTCATGAAGAAAGCAATGGCAACATACTAAACGATCAAGTGCTAGGCTAACGGAATGGGTCAAGTCAATCACATCATTCTCCTAATGATGTGATCCCGTTAATCAAATGACAACTCTTTTGTCCATGGTTAGGAAACATAACCATCTTTGATAAACGAGCTAGTCAAGTAGAGGCATACTAGTGACACTATGTTTGTCTATGTATTCACACATGTATTATGTTTCCGGTTAATACAATTCTAGCATGAATAATAAACATTTATCATGAAATAAGGAAATAAATAATAACTCTATTATTGCCTCTAGGGCATATTTCCTTCATTAATGCACATATGTTTTTATGTGTTATCATTATTACAATGGTTTCATCGCATACAGCACCAGTTTGCTGTTTTTGATTGCGTCTATGATGTTTTAAAACAGATGGCAAATGTAGTTCAACATACATGGGGTAGCACCGGCTAGCACGGGGTAGGGTTGATCATGCAGCCACAACCTTGGTTGCGGTTTATGCACGTTACGCCTTTGTCCAACTTGTTTCCCATACATTGCCCACAACACACTATGTTTCTCTAAACCGCGTGGTATTTGTCATGGAAATATATGTCATGCATAGTCATTTCAAATACCATGGCATTTTTTCAGCACAGCTAACATGGCAGATACAGTTCAAACAACATGGCCGATCAAGCATAATTAACATGGCAGATACAGTACAACTAACATGGCAGATCCAGTACAACTAAAATGGCAGATCCAATACAACTAGCATGGCATATTTAGTACAAAGTAGCATGGCATATTTTTACTATAAAATAGCATGGCATATTTTTAGTACACATAACATGGCAGATTTAATACATATAACATGGCAGATTAAGCACCCATAACATGGCAACTGCATTTCTGCACACAATGAATTTTTCCTTCCATTTCTGATGTTCCTCAGTAGTTATTCTCCCAATTTAAAAAAAAATCTCATCGTCTAGGGTACAAAACAAAATGTCCACAAGGACCATGTCGCAATGCCCCAATTTCTACTCATGGATTACCCGCCCCTTTCTTCGTTTTCTTGTGTTTTGCTTGAATCTCCAATCCTGACTTGTACCTTATCTCTCTTGGGCGACCCTTTGTGATGGAATGGGGTGGGTTCTTGACATGGGTTTGTGTGCTTGCTGTTCCAGATCCTATCTCCGACTTTTCAGATGATGGCCCCGTCGATGAAGGCGCACTTGATGTGCGGTGGAACCGGTGTAAGGCTTCCTCAGCTTTCCTCTTCTTGATCTCATCAAGCTCTCTTTTCAGCACCTTCCTGTGTTTTTCTGTGACTCTTGCTGTCTCATCACTTTTGCACGCTTCATCAATTAGCTCAGCATAGTTCTTTGTCAGCACAACATGCCTCACGACTTCCATGGTTGACTCAGTCTCTCGTCATGCACAGCCGTAACGCGTGTGTTGTCTCTGCGGCGCCAACGCTCGTCGGCGTCCCAAGTCCATCGTTGCCTTTATGAAATGGCGGGCATCCGTGTCACAGCGTTCATGTCCATCACTTTTAGTATGTGACAACACACAATGCCGTCCCGTTCGAACTTGCAACATTGGCAGTAGTACTCGCCTTCGCCTATCGAGGCTTTCACGAAGTAGTTCCTTCCTTTGTCTGGGTCTTCAGGTTCTGAATCCGACATGCCCAAAATAGAACACACCTTGAACGTATGTTCGTCCACCTGGCACGCTTTATTTCTTCCTGGAATCTGCAAGTTTTGTGTGTTTTATGTTAATCTATCGTGCGATCTTTTTTTTGTAGCACGTTATGCTATCATGGGAATAGAAATAGATTTTTGTTTTGAATATGGCAATCATAGTATACTGAACATGGCAAACATAGCACACTGAACATGGCGATTGTAGTACACTGAACATGGCAACTGCGAAGACACGGACATGGCAACTACTGAAAGACACCGGACATGGCAACTGCAAAGACCTTGAACATGGCAATCAGTAGTATGAAGACATGGCAACTGTAGTACAGCAAACATGGCAACTACAGAACACCAGACATGGCAACTGTATTACAATTTTCAACTAGCCATCGTCATTTCCACACCAATATTTTCCCCGATGGAAGCACATTGCATCAAACATGGCATCTACATTTGAGTAAACATGGCAATTGCATTTTCAACAAACATGGCAGTTGCATTTTAGTAAACATGGCAATTTGTATTTCAGCATATGTGTTGACAATATAACATTTTTTCATTTGACACTGGCATTTGCATACCAACATGCCTCAATGGAAGTACAGTTCATTAAACATGGCACCGGCACTTCATTGAACATGGAAAATGTATCTGAGTAAGCATTGTAAACAGAATTTTCATCGAACATGGCAACTGCAGCTGAGTAAGCATGGCAAATAGTATTTCATTAAACATGGCAACTACATATCATGGCAACTGCATTTGCACTCTATATGGCAGCTACTGCCCTAGTGCTTTTTGCGCAAATAAGACCGTAACGCAACTGACTTACTTGTTAAAGATCTTGTTTGTGTATATCTTGCTCATTTGCCTCTCCATTGGTAAATACGTTAACAATTTCGGCTGCTTTAGCGCGGTGGTAGCTTCTTGCTGCAGCTCAGATCCCAGAATTTTTTGTTGCAGAGCTGTGTACTGCTTGGCAAACTGTAGCAATGAGTTGCTAGGGCTCACGTATCGCTTCAACACAGCATTGAACCCCTCGCTGCGCTGCGTAGTCTGTAGAAAAGGGAAGAAGCACTGCATGAAGTAGGCGGGCACCCAGTACATTCGCTTCTCCCACAAACAAGCAAGCGTCTCGTTGTCTTGGACTTGATGTGTTTCAACCATGGCTATCCAGCTCCTTTCAAACTCCTCGACCGTCAAGCTGTGGTCCACGCATAGCTCGAATGCCTTGTGCAGCTCTGGACGGTCAGCAAAAAGGGGAAACTGAGTACCATAGACTATCACTCATCCATAGTATCTGGACGTCCAAACTCCTCGACCGTCAAGCTGTAGGCGGGCACTCAGTTTCCCCTTTTTGCTGTGGATGAGTGATAGTATCTGGACCATTCTCGATGGACCGACGTTACAGTCATGTAGCAGCTTTACGAATTGCCTTTCGACTGGGGTGAATCCTCTGTGGGCGGTCAGAAATTTGACCAGGTCGAACTTCTTTATGATATTGTGGTTGTGCTCGTCAAAATATTCAGTGACCACATACCGTGTTCCATCTACGCTTAGCTTACCTTTCGACAGGCATCCCGCCTTGAGAATGATTCCTCTTTTCGCTCCGAACGACAGCGCAACACCTTTCACCTTCTTGTTCCTCCGTGCCTTGTGGCACCTCATCTCACCTCTCGCTGTACTCATTAGTTTTCTTAATTTTCCTATGGTACTCGGTGTTGACCGCAAATCCATGGAACTTTGCATATGTCCGGTAGTATTCCTTTGCTTCTTGAACGATTCAAATCTCGCCCAATGTACGATGGCTGAGGTACCACGATATCGATTGTCCACCATCTTCATCACCTTCGCCTCGTCGTCGCTTTCATCATTCACTTGATGTCGGGCGGTTCCTTCTACTTGAGTGTTGGCGGTGATTGTGTTCAAAGGGTGCTTATGCGTATTCTTTGGAATGATTGCCATTCCCGATCGTGACTCGAAATTGTCTGCGGCATGAGTGTCTGCTGGCTGGTGGAACGCGTCTTCCGTGCGCTCAGAGCTCCCCGCAGTAGATGTCCCCGCGCTGCTGTTAACTGTAGTTGTAGGCCCTGTAATAGGAAAAACAGGTACGAGATTTAAGTTTTTTGTTTGAATAACATGTGTATCGCAACGGATCACACCATCTACGAGTGATTTGGCACGACATCATTTTCAAACAGCAAGCCGTGAGTCTGCGTGTGGGCATGCACGGCAGCTATAGCTGTCCAGTGATGGCAGCTATTGTTCAACAAACATGGCAACTATTTTGTTTTTGCATGCAAATAACTTCAAATATCAAATGTACTGTTGTTTTCGTGGTTCAGTTTTTTCCCTTACCTTGGTGTGTTGCATTCGACCTTCCTGTGTGGCCTGTGACACCAAAATGACGTGCCCCACCTGCAATTTGTGAAGCTTGCCACGAGACGTTTGCCGGGGTACCACCAGCGTAATAACTTGTGTGCATGGTAGTGGTTGGTCAAATTCATGGCAAATGTATTTTTGTGCTAGCACGGCAACTGCAGTTGCCCCTGATGTGGCAACTGCATTTTTATTGGCATGGCAAATGTATTTGCATCGGCATGGCAACCGCAGTTGTTCCTCTACGGCAGTTGCACTGTCATGACATGGCAAATGTAGTTGCACTGGCATGGCAACTGCAGTTGTTCTCCCCTGGCAACTGCAAGTGTCCATGGATGGCAACAACAGTTGTGCAGGGATGTCAAATGCAGTTTTCTAATACACGGCAACTGTAGATGACCAGTCATGGCAATTGTAGTTGCCAACTATGCTCCTTCTGCTAATTGATCATCCGCAACTTCACCTTTTTTATGGACTGACCTGTGTATGACGTCGATGGCAGGTACATTGGTGGTGCCTGATGCCACACGCTGCATGAAGGCTCTGCATTTTCACCCGCGGTAACTCGTGAGTCATTTGGCAGTTTTTTTGCAAGTTCATTTTTCACGTCCACAGCAGTATGCGCTCTTTTCTCGTTTTTCCATTACCTTGGTTATCCATACAAGCTAGTTGAAGTTGGCTGCCCGTACATTTGTTAGTGTTAACGCCTTGTGATTGAACTTGCCACGGGCCTCCCTAATTGTGTTTTGGTCATAAGAACCTGCTAAAAATGACAGTGTACGACATAAGTAGAATGTCATCTTCATCGTCGCGAAGAGGGCAACTTTTCTCTTATTTTTGTTAGAACGCATCATACCTATGCCTGCATACTGTTCTAGTAGTGGCAGCAACGGCCCTGAAGAGATGAGCTGATTGTACTCTGTTGCATCCCAAGGGGCTGTTTCTGGCCTTTGAGAACCCCAATCACCAGCATCGCCTTCGTGATTCATTCTTTTCCGTGTCTCCCTTCTTTTCCAATGTGTTCTCAATCTCTGCATGAACAAGAAGGCATCAACAATCAACAAGAATTGTATTCTTCTGCTGCTTTGCACACAGAAGATATGGATGGCAAACGGCGGGTCATAATAGGTGGCAGCTACTGACAACGAAAGGTGGCAACTGCCGTCATACACAAGTGGCAATTAATTTCTTCCAGCCCTCTTCATTCCAAAATTTTGCCTCACGTGTCCTTTCTTTAGTGATTCCTACTCATCCATTTTTCATACCCAACTACTTGCATCAATTAAACTAGGAAATTAAGTCAATTTCAAACGTAGTACATGGCAGATCTGGTGTACTCTGCCTGGCAATTGCGACTACACACTGAACCATGTAGTGTTCTACCCCTATAGCATAGATCCAGCACAAAATCAGGAGATTTTCAGCCTTAAGGATGAGAAGGTTGAGATCGGGAGTTTTTCACCTGGTTTTTGGATGATTGTCTCCGGAGGGCTCGGTTGGAGTTTGGGGCTGGGGGTGGGGAGGGTTAGGGTGTGTTTTTGAGGTGGGAGTGCCCTACGGATCTGCTCCGTTTGCCATGGCAACCGAGAAGGCCGGCGACGGAGATCAGGGTTCGAGAGGCGGGGGACGATGGCGGCAGACGAGGGAGGGGATGGATCGGAGGCCGGGAACTAGTTGGTCGTGCGGGCAGCGAGTCGGCTTGCCCGGACAGGGCAGTGCAGGCGGGGTTGGCACGGCACGGACGTGCGGGCCGTGCGTTTGTGTGCGCGGACGTGGTCGTGCGGCCTGTTCCCGTCCATGCCACACGAGGCGTGCGGGCGGGTTCCTGTCGACGCCACACGTGTGGCAGTTATTCGGACCCTAAAAGAAAAGATAAAAGAAAGCCAGGCAACAAAACAAAACCAGTGATTTCCGGCGATATGTAGAACTAAATAAATGACTATGGGGAAATCCAGATGTTGCGCACATCTCATGTCATCCTGGAATATCAAATTTTGACTGGTAATAAAAACAAATGACTACACGAAGATGCACTTCCAGAAGAAAACAAATCCACATCAACGTCGATCAATCGAACCCTTGCATCAAACAAACCAAACAAGCTACACTGACATTGACTAAACCCGCCACGTCGCCCCCTGCGTCCCCACGCCATCTACCTGCCCTGCCCGGCGTGCGCCGGTCCTCGAGCTCACCAGAGAAGAGCGATGGGCAGCCCGGCGCCGCCCGGCGCCTCGCACGGCCTGTTCGGGTCGAGCGGCGTCGGCGGGTTCGGCTACGGCCTCGCCGTCTCCGTCGGCATCCTCCTCATCGTCTTCACCATCGCGCTCGCCGTCTACCTCTGCTGCGCCCGCGCCTCGTCCATGCCCGTGGCCGCCGCGGCAGCCATAAACGCCGACGGGATTCCACCTCGTCGCGATGTCGAGATCAGCGGTATCGACGCGGCGACGCTGGAGGCGTACCCGGCGGTGGTCTACGGGGAGGCGAGGAAGCCGGCCACGGAGGAGCAGCAGCCGGCGTGCTGCGCCGTCTGCCTGGAGAGGTACGCGGACAGCGACGTGGTCCGGGTGCTGCCGGACTGCGGCCACCTGTTCCACCGCGGGTGCGTCGACCCCTGGCTCCGGCAGCGGCCGACGTGCCCGGTGTGCCGGACGTCGCCTCTGCCCAGCCCCGTGCCCACGCCTCTCGCCGAGGTGACGCCGCTGGCGCTGGTGAGGGTGAGGCCGGCGTGAGGCGAGCCCCTGGTGTCTCTTCGTGGACATGGCGTTCTTCACCTCTTCTGGGCTTGCTCTCTGTTTTCCTTTTGTTGGACAGACAGAGACAGGCTGCTCTTTGTTTTCTTCCCATCTCCATTAATTTTATGTATACGGCGAGATGCCACATCACATGTAATTAGAAGGTGATAAGTGTTGTAGCTAGATGTTAGTGAATGTTGTTTTTTGCAGATGTAAATTCGTGTATGAGGTTAGTTTAGTCAGTAAATTGGTGATATTGTTGAAGAAGACAAATTTGATCAGCCATATTTTTAAGATTCAGTAACGGACGAAACGTACATGGTTTAAAAAAGTTACTCCCTTCGGTCTACTATATATAATACAACACTTCTGCTTCGGTAGACCCTCCCTAATCACATCAATGGTTGAGATTACCCTATACCCCTTCAAAATAAAAGGCAGGATGGTCTTTTCTTCAAAGTACATAGCCAACTCTGGTAAGTTTTTTCTTTTGAGAGAAGAGAACTCCGGTAAGTTTTTTTTTTTGAGGGGAGAGAACTCCGGTAAGAATGGGTGCGCCGCTTTCAACGGCGAGAAAAATCACAAGAAAAAAATGAGGGCGATGGGTATCGAACCAGCGATTTTCAGTTTATGTGCACGCCGTGCTAACCACTAGGACTGTCAATCTGGTGTGTCACACTTCTAGCGCAAATCTTTAATTAAGAAACTAAAGGTCGCAGCAAAATTTTAAACATCACAACAGTCAACCACGTCATTAGCCACTACACAAACTGGAATTTGGTGTCCAAAAAGGTAGCCCCGTCTATATGAACCATAAGCCACGAAATTATTTAGAAAAATAGGACCTCATTTTCTTATTGGAAAAAGTAAATATTTTTAGAAATTCGGTCATTTAAAAATTTGTGATAATTTCAAAAGAACTAGAAGATTTTGTGAGAACGTGAACGTTTTTCGGGAATCATAAAAAGAACAAAACTGAAAACAATGACATTTTTTGGAATAGGGAACAAATTTTTGTGAAATGCGAACATTTTCAAATTTGTGATTTAAAAAACTATAACATTTTGTTGAAACACGAGACTCTCAAACATTTGTTTTACAAAGGAAAAAACATTGAAAAGGAGAACATTTGTTGAAACAAGTAACTAAACTGAAAACACGAACAATTTTCAAAATTACGATGAATCGTTTCAAAGTGCGAGCATTTTTTCAAATTCCCCAAACATTTATTGAATTTGTGAACAACTGTTGAAATCAAGAATATTTTTTGTGCTTGGGAACAAATTTTCTAACCTCATCGTCTTGATTACACTGCTTGCCATCCGACTACGACCGCTTTGTAATATTTAAAAGTAGGAAATGTATAAGGGTCAACCATGAAAATTTTCCAGCAGTTGGGCATGCGCAACGTTGTTCCCCATGCAAAATATGAACAAATTCAAACGCCAAACGCATGTTGCGTCACGTCTGGCCTGTGTGAAGGAGTCCTGGACTAGGGGGTGTCCGGACAGCCGGACTATCAATATCCGCCGGACTCCAAGACTACGAAGATAGAAGATTGAAGACTCCGGCTCGTGTCCGGAAGGTACTTTCCTTGGCGTGGAAGGCAAGCTTGGCAATGCGGATATGTAGATCTCCTACCATTGTAACCGACTCTGTGTAACCCTAGCCTCTCCGGTGTCTATATAAACCGGAGGGCCTTAGTCCGTAGGACGAACATACATCTCAACAATCATACCTTAGGCTAGCTTTTAGGGTTTAGCCTCCTTGATCTCGTGGTAGATCTACTCTTGTACTACCCATATCATCAATATTAATCAAGCAGGACGTAGGGTTTTACCTCCATCGAGAGGGCCGAACACAGGTAGAAACATTGTGTCCCTCGTCTCTGTTACCATCCGCCTAGACGCACGATTCGGGACCCCTACCCGAGATCCGCCGGTTTTGACACCGACATTGGTGCTTTCATTGAGAGTTCCTCCGTGTCGCCACCGATAGGCTCGATGGCGTCTTCAACCAACAACGCTGTCCCTGTGAGATTTTTCTCCTAGACAGATCTTCGATTCGGCGGCTTTACACTGCGGGCCAATTCCTTGGCCATCCGGAGCAGATCGAAGCTACGCCCCTGGCCGTCGGTCGATTCGAAGCTTAAACTTCACGGCCGATGCGCGGGACTTGATCTTCGACGGACTCGAGCCACACAAGCAAGCGCCACCTTGTGGACGATGGGCATGATCTAGCTCGCCACGGACGGTGCATTGATGGCCGCGACTCAGATCCGCTTCGCCATCAGCCCGAGCCGATCGCCCATATCGAGGGCGGTGGTTAGACGCCGCCCTAGGGCTTCAACATCTACGGCGATGGAGCGAACACCGATCTTGTCCCTGCGAACTCGTGATTCCGAGGCGCGGACTCGCCGGACTCCGAGCCTCCCGCCCGCCTAATCGATTCGGATTGGGCGCGGTTATGGAATTCACCGCCGCGGACATCTTCCAGCACTCGCCCTTCGGCGATATCCTGAGTTCACTAAAGCACCTCTCGCTATCGGGAGAGTCCTGGCCGGACTATGGCCAGGTGTTGGGGAATGTAGTAATTTCAAAAAATTTCCTACGCACACGCAAGATCATGGTGATGCATAGCAACGAGAGGGAGAGTGTTGTCTACGTGCCCTTGTAGACCAAGCGAAGCGATCACAACGTAGAGGAAGTAGTCGACGTTCGCTCGCGATCCAACCGATCCCAGCGCCGTTACTCGGCGCCCGAGTTCTTGACACACGTACAGCTCGGTGACGCTCCTCGGCTCGATCCAAAGAAAGCTCCGGGAGTGAGAGTTCCGTCAAGACGACGGCGTGGCGGCGATCTTGATGTTCTATCGACGCAGGCTTCGCCTAAGCACCGCCACGATATGACCGAGGTGGAATATGGTGGAGGGGGCACCGCACACGGCTAAGGAACGATCTCAAGGATCAACTTGTGTGTTCTAGGGTGCCCCCCGCCCCAGATATAAAGGAGCAAGGGGAGGGCCGGCCGGCCTAGGAGGCGCGCCAGGGGGGGAGTCCTCCTCCTAGTGGGAGTAGGACTCCCTTTCCTAGTCCAACTAGGAAGGAGGAAGGGAAGGAAGGAGAGGAGAGGGAGGGAAGGGGGCGCGCCCCCTCCTGTCCTATTCGGACTCCCCATGGGGCGCGCCATCTCTGGTGCGGCCCTCTCTCTCCCTCTCGCCCAATAAGGCCCATTACTTCCCGGGGTTCCAGTAACCTCCCGGCACTCCGTTTTCTCCGAAACTTCGGAACCTTTCCGTGTCCGAATATAGCCGCCCAATATATCAATCTTTATGTCTCGACCATTTCGAGACTCCTCGTCATGTCCGTGATCACATCCGGGACTCCGAACTCCTTCGGTACATCAAAATACACAAACTCACAATATAACCGTCATAGAAACCTTAAGCGTGCGGACCCTACGGTTCAAGAACAATGTAGACATGACCGAGACACGTCTCCGGTCAATAACCAATAGCGGGACCTGGATGCCCATATTGGCTCCTACATATTCTACGAAGATCTTTATCGGTCAGACCGCATAACAACATACGTTGTTCCCTTTGTCATCGGTATGTTACTTGCCCGAGATTCGATCGTCGGTATCCAATACTGTCGTGGAATTAACACGTCAGATGTCCATAGTGTCAGGACTTAGTCGCGAGGCCAACGCACCTATGTGGTAGCTTGAGAGGGGTTGAGTGGGACGAGAGACGCAGGGCGGATCAACACACAAGACGAGGATTTAGACAGCTTCGGGCCCCGGGAAACATCATCCGGTAAAAACCCTACATGCTGTTTGAGGCTAGGTCTCATTATCATCACGAGGGAGTCGCCATAAACCGGCTCTCCTCTTTGTGTCTAGCCCTAGAGATTATTGCTTCTAACTCGTCCCTCTTTGGGGAGCCCTGCCCCTCCTTATATATGTTGAAGGGGCGGTTTACATGACTAGTCCTAGTTGGATTAGGATTACTCTATTACAAGTGGAGTCCTAGTCTTGCTTCCTTTGTAGGAGAATAGTCCTTATGCTTTCCTCATAAACCGGCCCACCATAGTTGAACCGGCCTTCATGAACCGCCAGTTGGGCCACCGGGTCTTGTTGCTCCTCTGGCCTGCCTGCCGGATTACCAATGAGCTGTAAACCGTCTGGTCTGTGCAGGTCGCCGGTGAATCGCCAAGTCCGGCCGGTTTATCCTTCCGGCGGTTTACGCCATGGGCATATCCCCGACATTAGCCCCCAAGTTTAGCTTGGATTTATCCATGGTAAACTTATGCTGCAAAATAAACACCAGAACAACTTTGACAGGTTGTGCTCTGGGTTAAGAATTCTTGTAGACCGGCACCTAATCGTCCTTAAATCCTTGTCATTTCCTCCTTCGGGAAAATCCGGGTCAATAACCAGCTTCATAACCAATTTGCTGATGTTGGTTTCTCATAGAAAAATATTGTGAAGAATAATCCACTTGAGTCGGCTTCCAAAGCGCCGGTTTAAGAAATATTGGTCTTGAAATACTCATCTGATATTCAACCGGTTTGAAGATGTAGAACTTGCCGGTTTATCATTGCCAAAACTGCCGGGTTATAAAAACTGATAATTCCGGGTTATGATTGTTGCAGACACCGGGTCATAATGGTTGGTGACGCCGGGTCAATCCAGTTTGCTCAAAACAGAGAATTTGAAAATAGTTCTTCCATAATAATACAATACCTGTAGCCCCCAAGTCTTGAGTAGAACAAAGTGATGGCTTAAGACTTGTTTCAATATAAATACTGCCACTTAAGAAGAAATCCATGTTGTTCATCCCAGTCACTTAGTAAAAACTGAATACTCCATATTATGTAGCCCCCAAGTGCCGGGTCATTATGCAATAACAAGCAGGGACTTTGTAGGTATAATCATATAGATTTGAGCAATGATGTGTAGCCCCCAAGGGCCGGCTCAGTAAGATAATATTGAGCTGGGACTTGATATATACTTCAATGAAAATAACATCATATGATGTAACCCCCATCATGGGACTTGAATCCACGTCCACAAGGTTAAGAGCCTTGTGCTGTACCAATTGAGCAGTGGACCCTTCAATATAATGAATAAAAAGCTTTGTACCTTGAATTGTTTAACAGGAGCAATTGGTAGCCCCCAAGGGCCTGCTCATTATAATGTGATGACTCGGGTCTTCAATAAGATGAACAAAGAATGACTTTGCATTAGCCCCCAAGTGTTATGGTGCATGCTTGCAGCGACATGAAACTTGCATATTTGATGTAATCTCAACTTCAATAATGTAGCCCCCAAGTGCCGGGTTGTAAGCCTGCAGCAACTCGGGACTATTCCTCCAATTGTAGAATAAAAGCCATATCCATTGATAACATAATATCCATTGCGCTAAAGCGACTTTGAAAACCTTAATCATAATACTGGTTACTGATAACCATAATAAAAATCCAGCCATGTTGACTATTCAAGATAATATAATCCGGTATGAAAACCTTATTCATCCAATATCATAATGAAATTTCAGCCAAGTTTGGCTATTTGAATAATATAACCCAATCATTTATAAGCGCATGATTCCAATGGCGCAATCCAAATATATCTTTGGCGACTTATAGTGAAACCCAGACCGGCCGATAGTCTCCGGATTATAACTTGATCGTGTACTGACAACTTGTAGTTGAAAGCCAAGCCGGGTTGATAAACACCGGTCTAGTCCATAATAAGATGGTAATAGAAAATCAAAAAATCAAACCGGGCAAATAGTCTTCGGATTAAGAATTGACCGTGTTCCGTCAATTGACAGTCGAACCGGATTAAAACGTTGTCGGTTTAAAAACGCAACAAAAAATCGAATACCAATTATGGAAAAATATGGCAACAAAGGCAATAACTCTTTGTAAAAGGAAAGCTTCATGGAGCTGGTCAGATGGCATTACCATGGTCAGACGCAACCAAGCCCCCCGAAGGCGTAGCGATGGTGCTAGTCGGCCAGGTCCCCAAAAGACTCGTGGCAAGTACGCCGGCCAAGTGGCATGACATTGGTTCGGGTTCGACCAAGCCTCCAAGTGACGCTGGCCCTATTGGCCGACCAAGAGGCGTGACCGGTTCAGACGTGATCGTGTCCCCAAATGATCTGGTGGCTTTCGCCTATCAAGAGGTGTTGCATTGGTTCGGACACGACCAAGCCCCCAAATGATATTGTGGCATTGCGCCGATCAAGAGGTGTGACTATGGTTCGGATACGACCAAGCCCCCAAGTGATCTGGTGGCTTTCGCCTATCAAGAGGTGTTGCATTGGTTCGGACACGACCAAGCCCCCAAATGATATTGTGGCATTGCGCCGATCAAGAGGTGTGACTATGGTTCGGATACGACCAAGCCCCCAAGTGATCAATAATATGATAAACCAATAAGGCATGATACCCATGTTTGAACCGCGCATCACGACAGCAGGTCCTCTTTGGCACCCTTTAATTTTTTTTGCAAGAGATAGATCCTTCTTGAACGGACATTCTTAAACCGGATATTGAGAGCTTCAAAGCTTTGTGGGAGATATCTTCCCTTCAACCGGATATTAAACCGAATCCTTCTTTTAAGCCGGAAATTTTTCGACGGCCTTTAAACTCAAACTTGTGAGAAGTTAATTCCTTTTGAACCGGACATTCTTAAACCAGATTTGAGATCTTGATGAGACTGGCTTCCTTGAGCCGGATTTTAAACCGAATCCTTTTCGATGACCCGAATCTTCTTCTTTGAGCCGGGATTTTGTAAACTGTCATATACTTTCTAAGCCGGAATTTTTCTGACGGTCTTCAAATAACAGTAGCCTCCGGGACCGGTTTATCTTTCCCTCCATTGTCTTGGGGTTTTTAAATTTGCTGAAACTGGCAAGATTTGTTGCGTCATATCATCGTAGCCCCCGAGTCTCAAGGTGACTCGAAGAGTTGGCTTGAGATTCTCCATATTTGACCGTGATATAAACCGGCATAACTTGTATATCATTGGTGTTGATAGCATGATGTGAATCCACAGAAGGTTGAGGTGACTGCGGCGGGTTATAAATGATCCCGTATGAACCGTGTCAGCAACTCGGCCAATGGTTCTTTCCAACTGGCGATTTGAAGTTAACCAAACTGCAGTGGCGGCGACTTGTGCGCCTGCCCATTGAGCCATCCAGTGCAAACGGCGGTTGATAGTATATGATAATTTGCCTCTTTTTTGTTGAAAGAAAACCGGGCTACCCAAGCTGTGACTTGCTCATACTCAATAAACAGCTCATGCAGACAGGTGCGGCCCGGTACGTCGATGTAGACCAGGCCGCGAGAGACGGACGACAAAAACGACCGCAACATCAGATGCAGCTCGGATAGATGAGTCGGCCGTGGCATTGTAAACCGGCGCAGGTGAGTCAACCACGTCGTTTTGATGTAGTGAACAATTGTCCTGCATCAACAATATTGCAGACCAAGGCAAAGATAAACTGCTCTTTTGACAAAAATAATATGTGCCCATGAAATATATTTAAAATAGATATCACGATGTCTCGGGCGGAAATAATCCGCCATGAAATTGATGATTATTAGGTGAAATTGAAATCGCCACGGGCGGGTCGGCGCGCATGCATACTGCCACAGCGTTGTAGACCGCGCGGTCGCGAGGGACGGCCACGGCGTTATAAACCGGTGCGGGAATCTGTTGACCAATGATCATCACTCTCCATTTTCTGAAGCTCCTTTTGCATGTCTTCTAGCAGCAGCTTCGTCCCTTAAAATACAGTGAACCGGGTACAGGTGCCGAATCCTTCACGTGATGGATGATGGTCCTTCTTGGAAACTGCGCCAAGTGTACAAACAACTAGTACTAATTGTGCTATTAAACATGTTGAGTGGTTTTCCAAAGCCACAGTTGCCGATGCGACCCTCCTTGTGCTGTTTCTTTTATCTAGTATTGTTATAACTTGAATCTTTGTTCTTGCTCCCATAGTAATTGTCAGAGGGGAAGATCTATCACTGCCAAAAACTATACTGCGCTTGATTTCACATGACATATTTGGTTGAAGATAACCCAAGCACTTGTCCGTCATATGAGCAGTCTTCTCCGCGAGGCCTTCTCCGGAAGTCGTAGCCATGGTCAGTGTGAGCCGGCTGGCTAGATGGACTGATTAATCGCGCAATATGTCGTCCATGTTGTAGAAAATTTTGGTTGGGCCAAACGATGCATCCATTGCTTGGCGTTGGTTCTGCTATGTTGAACCGGGTACATGTATACACAGTGCCACTGTATCTTTTACTCCGGAGAACAGCATGCCTGCTATACTTGGCACAGCGGCAGCAGAAACGGGCGGCGACAGCGGCTTGCGCCTGAATCGGAGGCGGCTAAAAACACAGCAAAGGTTTGACCACGGAGGCGGTTTGCAAGCGGCAGGTGCTGCAACTATAGAGGCCCTCTTGGCGAGTTGGAGGAAAACGGGGAAGCATCGGCGCCGGCGATTTAACTCAGAGCAGCATGGGGCTGTAGCGTCACCAAGGTGAGTCTGCGGTCTGGCTTGGAAGTAGGAGGCCGGAGTAGCAACTTGGCAAGGTCGCAGAAACGGCAAGACCCACGGCAAGGCGGGTTGCAGCCGCGCGAGGCCACAGCTGAGGTGGCCGCAAGGCCAGACGGTTCGGCGTCGGCCACGACGGCTCAACACGGCAGGGAAAATCATGATGATGGTGACCGCTATGGGTCTCCCGGCAACCCGGAACGAGGGCGAGGCGGCGACGGCGAGCGAGACCTTGCGCGGCCAAGCGGGTGACGGGGCGAGACCGGGAGGACGAGATGGGCGGAGATCCAGTCCGTGACTTCCCTCTGTGGGCGGAGCTTCTCGCGGTGCAACAAGGTGAGGTCGAATCCGAGACGGCAACTGAAGGTGAGGTGACTAGGAGGCGAAGTCAACCCTGAACCCGACTCGAAGAAGTGCTGATGGAGGCGGGGCGCGCGGCCGAGCCGCGGCGCGGCGGCTCAAGGCGTGGCGGCGGCTCAGACGCGGTGGATCGGTCCGGCGTAATACAAGGCCGCGGCGGAAGGCAAACCGAGGTGTCCTCCCCAGCAACAGAGTAGTATATTTTTTTTCCTTTTCTTGATTCCTTCGATCTTCACGTGAATTAAATGTAGCCGATTGCTGTTTTTACCTCAGGACTTCAAGCGACCAGCAGTAGGCAACACGGCGGATTGATCTTGTATGTAGCAACAACGCAAATCGCAACTTGCAGCCTGTCAGACTCAACTTGGTAGGCAGTGCCGCAGCAGAAACACAATTCTGAACTGATTCGATGGAACGCCCAGACGCCTGCGGTGGCGCATGTAACCCTAATCTTTCGTCTTGATCTTGAACCTTGTACTGCCAGCTCCAAAGGTGTAATCATGTTCCGGATCACAAAATAATGAATTTGCTGGCTCTTCTTCATCTGATAAAATCGCGAGCTCCTCATCCTAGGAGAGATCCCTCCAAGAACTCAACACCACCGTGCGACAGCCCCACGGTGGGCGCCAACTGTCGTGGAATTAACACGTCAGATGTCCATAGTGTCAGGACTTAGTCGCGAGGCCAACGCACCTATGTGGTAGCTTGAGAGGGGTTGAGTGGGACGAGAGACGCAGGGCGGATCAACACACAAGACGAGGATTTAGACAGCTTCGGGCCCCGGGAAACATCATCCGGTAAAAACCCTACATGCTGTTTGAGGCTAGGTCTCATTATCATCACGAGGGAGTCGCCATAAACCGGCTCTCCTCTTTGTGTCTAGCCCTAGAGATTATTGCTTCTAACTCGTCCCTCTTTGGGGAGCCCTGCCCCTCCTTATATATGTTGAAGGGGCGGTTTACATGACTAGTCCTAGTTGGATTAGGATTACTCTATTACAAGTGGAGTCCTAGTCTTGCTTCCTTTGTAGGAGAATAGTCCTTATGCTTTCCTCATAAACCGGCCCACCATAGTTGAACCGGCCTTCATGAACCGCCAGTTGGGCCACCGGGTCTTGTTGCTCCTCTGGCCTGCCTGCCGGATTACCAATGAGCTGTAAACCGTCTGGTCTGTGCAGGTCGCCGGTGAATCGCCAAGTCCGGCCGGTTTATCCTTCCGGCCGGTTTACGCCGCGGGGCATATCCCCGACAAATACCTAGTTCAATCTCGTTACCGGCAAGTCTCTTTACTCGTTCCGTAATACATCATCTCACAGCTAACTCATTAGTTGTAATGCTTGCAAGGCTTAAGTGATGTGTATTACCGAGAGGGCCCAGAGATACCTCTCCGACAATCGGAGTGACAAATCCTAATCTCGAAATCGCCAACCCAACATCTGCCTTTGGAGACACCTGTAGTACTCCTTTATAATCACCCGATTACGTTGTGACGTTTGGTAGTACCAAAGTGTTCCTCCGTAAACGGAGTTGCATAATCTCATAGTTATAGGAACATGTATAAGTCATGGATAAAAGCAATAGCAACATACTAAACGATAGGGTGCTAAGCTAATGGAATGGGTCATGTCAATCAGATCATTCAACTAATGATGTGACCTTGTTAATCAAATGACAACTCCTTTGTCTATGGTTAGGAAACTCAACCATCTTTGATTAACAAGCTAGTCTAGTAGAGGCATACTAGTGACACTTTGTTTTGTCTATGTATTCACACATGTATTATGTTTCCTGTTAATACAATTCTAGCATGAATAATAAACATTTATCATGAAATAAGGAAATAAATAATAACTTTATTATTGCCTCTAGGGCATATTTCCTTCAGTCTCCCACTTGCACTAGAGTCAATAATCTAGATTACATAGTAATGATTCTAACACCCATGGAGTCTTGGTGCTGATCATGTTTTGCTCGTGGAAG